>ML675618.1:22649672-22674217 GCA_007922155.1 Mesoclemmys tuberculata | reverse complement strand
GATCATATTGGTCCCTTCTGACCTATGAGTCTATGAGTCTATTATTAAATCAGTTGCCATTTTTCTTAGAAAGCCTTATAAACAATTCTGAATTGGGTTGAAATTTGTTATACAATTCATTACCTAGATATTCTTAAAATTTATTTAAATTATTCTCAGTCGGGAATATTTTGACTGTTTTCAGATACTTTGATTCACTGCTGTTAACAACTGGCTTAGTTTGAAGAACTGAGATTTTATTTTTATTTAAAGGAACAATTTAATTAAAGAATCTTTACATTTATATTGATATGTTGGATTGGTGTGCTTAAAGATATTTATTTTCTTAATGAAAGTGTTGTATAAACTTGAATTTACACAGTAGCCCAGAATCTGTTGTGTATACCC
Organism: Mesoclemmys tuberculata; assembly: GCA_007922155.1. Lineage (NCBI taxonomy): Eukaryota > Metazoa > Chordata > Testudines > Chelidae > Mesoclemmys > Mesoclemmys tuberculata. Next base: position 22,673,830 of record ML675618.1, on the reverse strand, counting down.
ATGCAAATATCCTTAAAAGGTCTTTATTAACAAACAGGTCATAAACTTATTTCTCTGTATTAAATGAAAGTAATAAAGAATAATGGAACTTTCCCAAATTAGCATGTTCTAGGACTATATTTTTGGATAGGAGGCAGATAAGGGTAGAAGTTGGTATCAAAGGGGACATAAGTCAGTTTAGTTAAAACAGCAAGATAGGTCTATCATCACAAGTGATAATTTGGCTGTAGTCTTATTGGAATCTGATATATAACCTGACACCATCACATAGTTAACACAGTGCCTGCTGACCAAAGACCCAGCAATTAATTAGCAGGGTCAGGATTAAGAGCATTTGCAGAGCTATGATGAGAAGATTCCTGCTCTTATTAATACTAAAACATCAGACATATACATCAGTCAGTTTTATGGGCAATATAATCAAATTAATCACATTTAAAAAAAATAGAAATGAAAAACATTTTTAAAAATGAACAGAAATTGGAGTTACAGTGGATGCTATTAAAGTATGAATGACTTTGCATTGCAGCTGTGGCATTCGCTATACTTAGAATGAGAAATAATGCAAGGACTGTGTAAATATAACTACTGAGGATAGTAAATTCCATTTTTGGTGGTATCCATTGTAAATAATTGTGCTATTCAAAACCAGACCATATCTCATCATAGAACAAATTCCTTCAAAAAAGAATAGCAGTAATATTTGGCCTGATACTAAAACATTGTTTGAAAATATCGGTTCTGCATTACTGAATTACTGTCCAAACAGTGTCACTTCACATTCACCTGCTAAAAACTGAGCCTTGTTCTGTGCTGGTCATGGCCCTACTCTAGACCCTGGGAGCTGCTGTATACTATGCTGGATGGCTGCCCATAGTCCCAAAGAGCCCATGTGCCAGCTGTAGTGATGAGAGTAGAATGTTCTGGCCACATCCATTTCCCACCATCTACTCAGTGGCTATAGAGTTGATGGAATATTGACTAGCTATACTGGCTCTAAGCCTGCTAGCAAATCCTTCATACTGGAGGAATCCCTGGTCAGATAGATCACACTGCTTTTCCCTGCTGCAGTGCAAAGGGAGCAGAGCAGGTCATAGAATATGGCCTCAAGTGTGGAAAAGTTTAGAATGGAAGATGAAATTTTCCAAAAATTATGTGTATGTGAAATGGGTTATAACAGAAACTGTTATATCAAACTCACTTTGATATCTTTTGTATATCAAAATCCTGGCCTTATCTGAGGGAGCTATTAAGCAAGTGGGCAGGGGTAGGGGTACGGGTTGGAAGAGGGGCAGAGCAATAGAGAAAATGCATGATTTGCAGAAGCGTTTTTGTGAAGTTGCCTGATTTAAAGGTTCAGAGTGGGCTGCGGGGGGTGGGTGGGGGGGAATGACTGATTCAGTTTTACAACTGAGAAACGATATACAAGAATTTAAATATTTCATGGGGGAATAAGGAAATATTTCTAAAGTTGAGCTAACCGTATTGCATGAAGAAAAGGAACTCTCCCCTCTGTTTAAATGACTGAATAACAGTTTAAAAATCAACATCCTGACAATTATTCAGATTATACATTCCTAGTCAAATATGCATATAAAAATAAACAAAATGTTGCATTCGTATAGCAAAAATTTATTGGGTTTTATTATGTATATCACAAATCATGATTTAGTTAATAATGAAGTTGAACAGATAGAAGAAGGGTTTATATATCCTTTTCTAAAGGAGGTGAGTTACTAATTTTGAAAAAAAAAATCTTATTTTTAAGCTTTGTCTGGAAATTTATTACCAAACCAAGCCTTAAACTGCTTTATTAAACATATGGTAAAACCTCCTTTAAGTTTATTTTAATGCATCCAATGAGTTTCCAGGACCTTACATTCTGAAAGTTAATGTTAGCTCCAAGTTAGCTCAAAAACAGAGTATTTGCCAGCTCCACAATACTTCTTGAAATTCCCTTTCTCAGACTGCATACTTACCATTCCAAAACTTCACCTGCAGTTTATTGGGGCCCTATTATTTTAAGTTGTATGAAATTCATAGTTGATAACTTCAAAGTAATATGCATTGGAAAACATAATCCCAACTATACATGCAAAATGTATGGGTCTAAATTAACTGTTACCACTGAAGAAAGACCTTGGTGCCACTGTGGCTAGTTCTCTGAAAACATCTGCTCCATATGCAGTAGTGGTCAGAAAAGGTAACAATGTTAGAAAACATTAGTAAAGTAGTAGTTAAAACAGAAAATATCATAATGCCACCATATAAATCCATGGTATGCCTGCACCTAGAATAATACAGTCAGTTCTGGTTGCCCCATCTCAGAAAAAGATACACGAGAATTGTTAAAGGTACAGAGAAGGGCAGCAAAAAGGATTAGGGATTTGAAACAACTTCCATATGAGGACATATTAAAAAGACTGGGACTATTCATTTTAGAAAAGAGATGACTAAAGGTGGGGATATGATAGAGGTCTATAAAATCATTAATGATATGGAGAAAGTGAATAAGGAAGCGTTATCTAGCCCTTCACAAGATCCAGGGGCCTCCCAACGAAATTAATAGGCAGTAGTTTTAAAACAAACATAAGGAAGTACTGCTTCCCACCATGCACAGTCAACCTGTGAAACTTGTTGCCAAGAAATGTTGTGAAGGCCAAAAGTATAACTTTGTTCTAAAAAGAATTAGATCAGTTCATGGAGGATAGATCCATCAATGGGTATCAACCAAGATGATTAGCGACACATCCCTGTGCCCTGGGTGTCCTTATATCTCTGACTTCTATAAAGTGGGACTGAATAATCACTCGATAATTGCACTCATTCCCTCTGAAGCATCTGGCACTGGCCACTATCAGAAGATAGGATACTGGGTCACATGACCATTGGTCTGACTCAGCATGACCATTCTGATGTTCTTGGAGAGATTCAGCATCTCAGTCCATCCAGGAACCTCAGGCCTGCTTTAACTTGTGTTCTCGGTTCTGTGACTTCCTCTGTGCTCTTCTGCAGCTGAAAATGACTGAAGCACAGAGAACTCCAGCTGTGCCTCCTCTTCAGGGGCTGAGTGGTGGGCAACCTCTCACGTTACATTCCCTGCACCCAAGCCGTTTCATCTTGGTATGTGGTCTTTTTATCTCAAAGTGTCATAAAAGGACTATAAGGGCAAACAAAAGTTGGTTCCTAAAAACATTTATAAAGGAGGTCTTCAAGCCACTCCAAAATGTTTTAATCCCTAAAATATAACATATAGAGCCCAATCCCAGATGTACCATGGTAATTTTCTGTCTATCAAAATCTTGGTTTTAACTGAGGGAGCTATGCAGCTCATGGTTGCAGAAGCACAGCCAGAAGTATGAACACCTGTAGGTGCATGATGGATCCTTGGCACTTCAACTGAGCAAAACAGTTGTGCATGTAAGTAAGCCCTCCACATCTATTGTCACTGTGGCAGCTGTCTGCCTGATCAATGCCCATGTGTACACCTGGGTTCAGGCTGTGCAATTGAGAAAAGGCATAACGTTTTGTATTTAGAAAGTGTTTAATGTTTAACTTACACAAGAGTTTCTCGTTTCCCTAGCCCTCTCCCCTATCCCCATCTTGTTCTTTCTACCTATGGTTGTTTGCATCTCCTCAATGTCTCTCAAAATCCCATGTTCCCGTTTCCACTATCCCAGTCAATACCCCTACTTCAGCCTTTCATTCTCCCCCCATGCGCTGCCAGTCTCGGCCTACCCTCCATTGCCCCTAGACATGACAATTTTTTTTCTTAGCCACCCAGTCCTTTATTTTCAGGCCACTTTCCCCATCAGCATGCCTCCTTCTGTATTTTTGCCCTTCCACATTTCCCACCCACACCCAGGTCTATTTTACCGTAGCAGGTCAATTTTGCATTTATAACTATTTTAAATCACTTTTAAATACCGTCTGCTTTTTGTTTATGTGAAAACAACTGTGTGAGAGCATGAGCCAGCCAGTTACAGAAAAGGGGGCGGGGCGGAACAAAGGTTAAATATCATACTTTTATAATAGGATATACTATTTTCACCCTTTAAACTAAGGAGCCACTGTATACCAAACAAGACAGAGAGAAAATTCTTATGGCTTATGTAAAAAACTCTGCTTAACTGTGGCAGGAGGGACATTTTAAAGGTTTAAATAATGAATAGCCTTAAATGATAATATCATAGTAATAAGGTTGGGAGTGATTTCTCAGGTCACCAAAGTTCAAGTCCCTGCTTGTATCAGGAAGGACCTCTTGCTAGTCTTGGAACTTATGGAACCTTATATTAAAGACAGACTGATTTAGTTTCCTCATTAGTCATGCTGTTATGCTCTGTGCTTGACTATACCATCAAAAAGTGTTCATTAATATCTAAGTTAAATTTGTTCTTTTTTCAACTTTCACTTCAAAGTACATGAATCTTTTATGCATCACAAAATCCCAATATAACATGCTGACATGTCTTACTGAATAAAATTGTTTTCATAGAAACATAGGCATTGCCATACTCAGTTTGACCTGAGGTTAATCTTGTCCAACATCCTCTCTGCCACAGGATATCCATATACATGTCCAGTCTTAAATCTTAAATTCTTGATGTTGATGACTTTCCGTGACAGTAAGTTCCAATTATCCGTTGTGTGAAAAAATGATTCTTTTATAGCTTTTGAATTTGTCACCTTTTCATTGCATTTAATATCCCCTTGTTCTTATATTATAAGACAGGGAGAAAAGAAGTTCCTGATGGTTCCCAGTGCCCCAAACTTCTTAGTTTAATTTGGCATGAATTTATTATAAATTAATTAATGTATCGTTTTGTAAAAGGATCTTAGCACATATGCATGGGTTCCTGGCCATGATGCTAGAATCAAAGACAAAGAAACCATTGTTCTAGAGGTACACCCTGATCTGGCATTTGTCCTGATTCAGATGCATTCAGAGCATTTCCTATTATAGAAAGATTAGTGCTAAACCTTCTGACTCTGAAGCACGGGAATCCTTAAGTGCTGGGAGATCAGCTTAAGCTCTGAGCCTGGCAGGGATTCAAAAACCCAGCAGAGACCTGACAGAGGTATGTATCTCCTTGACTAGACCCAGACTTCAGGTGCTGGTCATAGATTGAATCTGACCAAGCATAAATACTTGGCATTGTAGGTGTCAGCCTCTGCTGAAAGAGCCAGTCCTCAAGAAAATATGCCTAATGATCTGGTATTTCCAGTTTTGTGCACTGAAATGCAAAAGCTTTCCCATAAGATTTCAACCTGAGAAGTCAGAGCCACAGGGGCAAGGTCATAGTGCAGATTCACACCTTGCCCCAAATCTGAGGCTACCAGTTCCATGATTACAATCTCTGCATAATTTTGAAGTTGCAACAGCATCCATGATTACCGTAGTGACTCAGATTCATTGTGCTGAATCCCTGGAACACCCTCATTTGGATTAGTCTTTGGATCAGGGTCCTTCATGCAGCACCGGATAATTTATCCTCAGTGCTTCAAATTAGAATTTAGGGTGTAAGGTGGTGAAGTTGGTTTCTCTTTTTCCTTTACTGGGAATGGGGGGGTTAGGGTGGGAGGCAGGGAAAACAGCCTGTTATAAAGCTAAACCTATTTGCCTTGCTACATAAACCTCCTCAGAGATATGTGACCTGCCCTCTAGGATGCCTGCTTGTTACCCAGGGAAATGTATCTCACCCCTTTTAGATTTTCACTTAATCAAGCTGTTGTCATCCTTGGAAGACTCATCTGATCTGGTCTTAGATCCACACTCATAGTTTCCTTTCCCTTCCTTTCCCTGCGAACACATCAACGTACTGAGAGAACATTAAACGGATTCTGTTACAACCTGTCAGACCATGAGATCACCCTCCTTCACCCAGGACTTATGATAGGTAATTCCCCATTGGATGGGAACACATGGCCATGGACACTGTGGCCATATTAATCTTCTCCAATCCTGAAAGTGCTGAGTAAGGCTGGCCACCATGACAGCCTCCTTCCAAAAGAGTTCAAATGAAGTGTCCCACACCAGGAGCCATCTTGACTGTCACTCTCATCAGCACTGAGAGACCAGTCTTTTTCTCGTTCCAGACAGGCTGACTGAAGGAAAATTGGTGGCTTGTTGAATGGGTGGCTAGATATTGATCTGTGTAATGGGGTGCCAGTCACTCCTCCCACTCTGGGTCAGAGGGGGGCCACAAAGCCTCACTATCTATCTATTGAAAGGTGGAATTAGCCTAAAACATTTTAGGGAAGCTCCAGCCCTCAGGCAGGGCAGGGCAAGTAAGCAATCTATGGACTCCGGGCCCTTAGGCGGAGCAGGGCCACACAGTAGTTTGTGGCCCAGGCCTCAAGCAAGGTCAGGCAAGTGAGCACACATCAGTCTATAGCAATGGGCCCTTAGGCAGGGACAGAGAAAACAGCCATGTAGGGGCTCAGGTCAAGGGCCAAGAACCAAAGCATTCTAGGGGATCAGGTAAGCACCAAAGCAGCCATGGGGCTCAGGTAGGTGGCTGAGCACCAAAGCAGTCTAAGGGATCAGGCTTCTGGTGAGAGAGCTGACACCCCAGCGGGGAGGGAGACACAGGCATCCCTGTGTCCCAGCCCAGGGCCCTAACAGTGGCGGTGTGTTCCAGCACTGGGTCAGCAGGAAGTCTAGCCACAACTCACTGACTTTGTCTCGGACAGCTCTACAGACCGACTGGAGCTGGCTTCCCCTGGGCTACTTTCTCCCCTGCCCTTGGGATGTACCTAGGTCCACAGGGCATCCTTGGTCTCCCTGGGATAGGTGGCCAGCAGCGGTCCTGGCAGCTTCCCTGCAGGCACAGGCTCCCTGGCAAGTAGGGCACCTCTGAGCTCAGCAGCAAAGTCAGCAGCCTGAAGTGAGCAGGATGCCTCTGTCTCTCTCGCTGTCTTGGCCGTAACTGAGCCAGAGGCCCTGCATTTTATACTTTTTGTCCTGCCTACCCACTTCCGATGGGAGGGGCAAGAGTTTAACTCTCCCCCCCCGACCCCGGGGCATGGAGGGTGATTCTTCCTCTCCGGTTAGAGGGAGGCCACACAGTCTCACTACAGTCTAGATATTCAGATTTCTCTGGATGACAATGGAGGTGCACCATCTTCATCCCAGAAGATATGCTTAAATTTCACAAATTTGCAGAAGGAATGGCTGCTACCTTTAAATAGCCTTTCCATTTTCAACATTCTGGTTTCACCCGTTAGGAGTAAGACTACCTTATCAGTTTAAGATGGCTTGTTACAGTCAGCAAATAATACTTGGTTACAACAAGCATCTGGAAGACCAATTTCTAAAAAAGCAGGTGAGTTATTCTTGCTGCCTCCTGGAGGATTGATAGCTCTTCCAGACCCACCCAGCTCCAAATTCATTAGTAGTGATGTCTGCCATTCAAAGAGCTAAAGGGGGTAAGTTTACACTGTCCCTTTTGCTAGAGTGTCAGAAGGTAGATTCTTTGGGTAGAAAGATATACTCATCCCTAGATTGGGTATTGGAATAATGAACTACCACATAGTGATATCTATATATCAATATAAACTCTGGGAGAAAAATAAGAAAAAAATAAGACAAAACTGGTCAAGCCCCAATTAGCAAAGGTTCATTTTGATGTTTCTGATCATGTAGAGCTGTAGCATCTGTGATTACTCTGAAGTGCCACTCATGGTAACATTAGTCTGGACTTCCTGCAGAAACAAGAACTTGGATAGAGGACTTCCCATTTGATGATGTAGGGCTATTTAGTTGTAGAATAAATAAGGTTCTAGGGAAACAAAGATTTACTAGTGGTATATCTCAATCCCTTAGTGAAAGAGGTACCAACATTTCATTACTAGAGGTAAATGTACCCAGTTTCTACTTCCTATTCTTTCCAAAAGAAGCAATACCAAAAACAGTCTCCTATTCAGCATCAGCAGAGATGAAAACCCAACAACCCCTGAGCTAACAGGATATCTGCAGCATTATCTTTTTCTGCACTCTTGGCCTCAAATTTGACGTGACGTCTCAGAATTCCATACCAGCTTTAAATATACTAGCTGTCTCACCTTCATTTGGAAACAGTCTCTCCCATTTCCTAGATACCTGGCATATTACAATCCCAGACTGATGGATCTTAGAGACTGTCCAACATAGTTACTTCATTTCAGTTCAACTACTCTTCTCCAGCTCTTTTCACAAGAACTTGTTTAAACTAGAAATGTGTGCTGATGGTACATCCCAAGAATGTGACTGAAGAGGTCACCTCAAAGATCTTCAGTTACATGAGTGTAAGTGTCATGTATGCAAGTACATAGTGACATCTCCTTATACCTGTAGGTTTCCATTCAGCTGGGAATAGGGGTTTGTTCAATTTATCACCAACATTATATGCAGAGTGGGTCAAAACACAAAAATGACCCCCCAAAATTGAAAATTTAAAAAATATTTTCATTTAGAAGTTTTCAAAAGGAAATGAGTATGAAACTTTTATGATTTTTTAACCCCCCCAATTTTTTTTCTTCCCCACTCCTTTTTCTCCCATTTTTTACCATCCCTTCCACTCTCCTATTTTCCATTTTGCTTCTGAAAAAGGGGGAAATGAAAAGAGGGGAAAATTGCTAAAAAGTAAAACACAAACATATTTAAATTTTTTGTTGAAGAAAACGTAGGAAAATTTCAAGAAATGAAAATTTTGCTGAAATAGTCATTTTGAGAAAAAAGGACATTTTTGAGAAAAATAATTTGAAAAATATTGACTACCTAATTCTTTTTTTCTTTCACAGCTTGTGACTAGTAGCTTCTGTTATAATATTTCTTTCCTGAATCCATTTTTGATGTTTTTTATTTAGTGATTTATTCCATTTTTTCTATTTTATTAAACCAGATCTTAATTGTAGTTTTCTCTTTTGTGGTTTTATTTTGGGTGGGGAGAGGGTAGATTTTAAGTGTAGCTCTCAGAATATAGTAAATTGGGTTTGAAGCAGTTTCTTATGTGATCAAAAATTTTGGATCTGAGGGTAGCATTAGAAAATGATGGTGTGGTGGCCTATCTGCCTGTAAATTTCCCAGCAAAGACTTTCGGTCCATTTTGCTGGAACTGAGGCATAGAGAAATGTGATTACTTTTTATTGGAATTCTCAGTATGATGTAAGATGAGGTTGTGGAATGAGAAGTTTGTAGGATATCTGTAAGGATATTTTCCTCTCTGGTACATTCCTCTCTGGTACATCTAGCTTCTGTTTCTTTTGTAGGTAGAGAAATATATTTCTGCATCATTTAGGACTGTGCAGAGCCTAGTGATCAGTCCTTTCGTTTTTCCAATTTGTCTATCTTCTCAGTTCATCTTCAAACTTTTATGTTGATTGAGACATTTTTGGTCAGTGATCTATTGAGAAGATATTTTAGCTGAAGGTATCTAAGGAAATCTGCCCCAGATCCTCATTGGTTTTAGGAACCTAAATGCTGTTGAGGATCTGGGCCTCTGATCTTTCCAGATTTTAGTGGTGGGTCAATTTTTTTGAATGATTTCAAGTCATTAGTCTGGAAGAGCTGACTTAGGTGAAGCAGTGTTCTTCTCCCTTCTATCTGTAGAGCAATGGGAGAAAACAGAGTGTAAAGGGCCAGATTTTTAAAGATATGTAGGTTCCTAAAATTGTAAATAGGAACCTAATATAATTTTCAGAATGATCCAGGCAGTTTTGAAAATCTCAGTAGGTGCCCATCTAATATTTTTCTTTAAAAAATCTGGCCCAAAGTCTGAGCTATCAATGTTGTGTATTAGTTGGGATATAGATGTTATAAAGCCTAATTATTTCTTCATTTCCAATTAACTAATATGCTTTTAATCCACACATTGAGCTTTTCAGTATTGATTAAAGATGCTAGGGCTAAAGATGCTAACAGCTGTCTGCATGCTGAGGCAGACAGTGTGGCATCCTGCCTTCAGCTATCAAGGCTGGAGATATTTTTTTAAGTCCACCCTTTCCTGCTTTCCACCTTTCCACCTTTTGTTTCTTGTCTTTTTAGAATGTAACCTTATTGAGATAGGAATTGTCATTTATGATTCATTTGCATGTGTGTTGCCTAGCACAATGGAGCCCAAATTGATATTAGAACGGCCATATTGGGTCAGATCAATGGTTCATCTAGCTCAGTATGCTGTGTGGCCAATATCAGGTGTTTCAGAGGGAATGAACAGAACATGTTATCATCAAATGATCTATGCCCTGTTGCCCATTTCCAATGTCTGCAAACAGAGGCTAGGAGCATTTCAGCACATAGTTTGCATCCCTGCCTATCCTAACTATTAGCCATTGATGGACTTATCTTCCATGAACTCATCTAGGTCTTTTTGAACCCTGTTATAGTCTTGGCTTTCACAACATCCTCTGGCAAAGGGTTCCACAGGTTGACTGTGCATTGTGTGAAGAAATACGTCCTTTTGTTTGTTTTAAACCTGCTGCCTATTAATTTTATTTGTTGACCCCTAGTTTTTGTCTTATGAGAAGGAGTAAATAACACTTCTTTATTTACATTCTCCACACCAGTCATGATTTTATAGACCTCTATCACATCCCCTCTTAAATTACACTTTTCCAAGCTGAAAAGTCCCAATCTTATTAATATCTTGTCATATGGAAACTGTTTCATACCCCTAATCAATTTTGTTGCCCTTTCCCTTTTCCAATTTCAGTATATCTTGTCTGAGGCAACCAAATCTGCACACAGTATTCAAGATGTGGGAGTACCAGGGATTTACATACATACATACATACATACATACAGATACCTACATATTTTCTGTCTTATTATTTATCCCTTTCCTAATGATTCCCAACATTCTGTTAGCTTTTGTACTGCCACTGCACATTGAGTGGATGTTTTCACAGAAGACATTGCCTTTAGATTCTACTACAATATAAAAGCTTTTTTTTTTAAGCAGGATTATAAGGAATAACTCAATGAACAGTATAAGCCACTTCTAGTTAAAAAAGGCATACATTTAAAGCATGATGACATATTTAATAGGATACAGGTTTAGTCTGTCTTCAAAGAGAAATGAAACAGACAGGTCTTTTGGTTAAGCTCTTGCTGTGGTCAAACAGATTCTGGAGAATTTATTATTAAATCAAATTATGGTTATAGCTGTAACATACATAAGTATGTGCATAAATTCTCTGACTATAACCAAATCAATTTACCTTTGCTTTTTAATTTTTATAATTTGTTTTGTAAGTGCTTTGGAAATAACATTACAAATATGAAACTGTACCTTAATGAAATAAAATCTTTAGATTTATGGTCAAGTTTTAAGAAAAATATGGTATCTATGATTCTTTGAGTAATGTAGTCTAGCTACAGGGTTATTTTAAACTTTTATAAGTGCTGTTAAGATTGTCTAATTTTAGTGAAACAAAATTAAGAGGAAAAGATGCTAGTGTGAAGTAGCTTTAAATGTTTGTTTGACTCAATTTGGGATGTGAATTTCATTTAAATATTACAGTGACTTATTTCCCATTAAGACAAATATCAAGCGGTATTCCTCAGTTCTAATATTTTTCAGTAATGTTATTGCAGTCTGCTTTTAGGAAATCAGAGATTACAGATAATTTAAATGTTTTTCACTGTTAACGTTGTAAACTATGTTCTCTAACTTTTTTGAATTTGGGAAATAATGGCTGAATAATTTCAATGGCATTTGCTGAAATTAACAAAATAAGGACTTGGTTTGAAAGACAAAAAAAAAGCCACTTTAAAAAAATGACTAATATCTTCCCTTTTTCTGTTGAATGATGTTGACAAGTCAGTTTTATTCTAGAGTTTATTGCCTTAACAGAATCATCCTATTTTATTAGTAGAATCAATACACCTAGAATAGACAGATTACTCCACATATTCCACCAAAAGCAGAGCCAAAGATAAGAGAAAATCTTATTAAAAACTAGATTCCTGATAATGATTTACCATGCATCTAGATTTATTTTAACCCTTTTATCACCCTGTGGATATTTAACCATAATAAAAATGCTCACTGTTCATTATAGTATTCACTGCACTGTTCATTATAGTAAATAGGAACACTTCAAAAATAAGAAACTTCACAATTACAGCAGTGCAAACTGTTAAACTTGAACTGCAAATTAATTTGAATCTTGTCTCAGTTCAAGTCTGAGTGGCATTTGAAGCAGTGGGCGTTTTTGTGCTCACATACTGCCTATTAAAGCTTTCTGTAAGCATGCTTCACTATCAAGGTATCTGTGAACATTTTTTTGATTTATCAGTTTTTATGCTCAGTTCAGAAATGCTATCTGGTCTGATTTACTTCTCTTAAACACAGGTCAGCAGTTATTAGAAACTTCAGATGCTTTTAGGAGTTCTGTCTTCAATTTTTTTTTATTACCCAAGTGTGGCTTCCTGCTTTTTCAAAATACTTTTACTAATACTATGGCTTCTGCCTGGAAGAAAATCACCTCATTGGCTGTTGGCCTATGCATGATACCCTTTCCAGTGGCTTCAGAAGGAGCACTTGAGGGTCGCACCACTGAACTACTTGGTGGAATATCAGAGGTCTATGTGCACCAAGTGGCATGCCCTTTACTTGGCACATAGCCATCTGCTCTGTCCCAACCAGAAACTGTGAAAAATTGACAGACTGCATGAGAAGTGCAGGAGCTGTGTCCCCATCTGAGGTGAGTCTAGAACAGGGGCTAGAAAAGGGTTCCCCAGTTCAAAAAACATGCAGGTAGCAACCTTAAAGGTGATTTTTTTTCTCTCATGGTGCCAGAAGCCACAAGTGTTTTCTGTGATATTTTTTTCTGAATTATATAGACATAAACAAAGCCCTTCTCAAATGAATACACGATAATAGCATGAGTTAAGATGATGAAATTTGAGTGCTTCTTTATGAACATAAAGTAGGTATGCAGAAAGGAATCATCTTAATAACCTTATCTTCTTTCAACTAAGTTAATTGTTCACAAAATGTGGATGGAATGAAATGCATGACAAAGTGAATGCATGAATAAAATACCCTCTGTAATGTTTGCATCCATACAACCTTGAGCAGATCTCATGAGCCAAGCAAAATTAGGTTTGAACATTACTTTATTGTTAATAACTATACATACAACACTTTTCATCTTTATGATGCTCAACTAACATTATCAAAATGGTTTCAGGGCTTAAGCCAGCATCCTAATTGTTAGTATGAGACTTTCATGGGGGCAGAATATCCCACCTCTGCCTGCTGTGGGATTTTTTCCCTCTTCCTCTGAAGTGTCTGGTGCTGGCTTCTATGGGAGAGATGATACTGGACTACATGGACCACAGGTCTGATGCAATATAACAATTTCTATATTAATCTTAACACCTCTGTAACAGTAGGTTGCTAAGACTTGCTCGATGAGGAATTTGAGGCAGAAAAGTTAAGTAGTATGTTTGAGGCCCAGAGTGAGTCAGTGTCTGAATTGAAATTTGAACACAGGAATTCCCTGCTTTCAGTCTTCTAACTGGAGCAGGTAGAGAAATGGACTCATCACTGGAGTGCCTCCTCATGGCCAGGCACGGTTTAGCAGCTCTTCCCCACATGGCACCCCCTGTTGACCAGCTGCTCTGGTTGTCTGTTTCTTCCTGTGTCTCAGCCCTCTAGCCCTGTAAAGATGAAAGTCCACACTTCCCCAGGTGATAAGAAGTCCAAGACCTTTTATCAGATCTTCAACCTCTCTGAGATACAGAAAAAAAAATCCAGGCCATCCATGAACAGGGGAAGAGAGCATGGGCAGGAGAATTTGGAGTTGGCTCCCAGGAGAGGATGGGCACTGATCAGGAAGAGCTGATGCTATGGTGAGGCACAGGGCTCTGTGAAGCTTTTACCTTAAGCTCTTTTTGCTACCCTCTGTGATTTATTGGCCAGGTAAGAAGCAGCAGCTCTTGCTTCTTAGTGGCTCCTGCTGTGGAGCAGCTGAGATGGTGGAGGATGATGAAAAGACTCCCCAGCAGCAGCCCAATTGACAAAAGCCAGAACATTTAATGTCCCAGGAAGATTTCCTAATTTCTCAGTTCAGATATCTCAGAAAAGGGACAATCTGGGGAAAATCTGAACAAGTGGCAACCCTAGCCCTGACTCTGGGCCCCATGGTCCTTACTTCCATTTCTCAGGGCTCTCCCATCATCCTTGACCCCTTCTCCAGCCTCATGCCACCAGACAAGTGGCTGGTAGGGAAACCCAGATCCTTCCATGACCATGGTTCCAGCTCAGGGACCCTATAACCATCAGCCAAAGACTGCTTTGTCCCTTTCTCTGCAGCTACCTCCCTGGGCTTTTTCCTTCTCAGCTTTGCTCAGGCCTTTTCTGCAACCGCTCCAGATTCACCCTTCTCTAGGGGTTTGGACACAGGGCTCTCCCTTTGAGTCCCTAACAAATCTAAATCAAAGGAACAAGCTCTAACCAAATTCCAAGTTCCTCAGGCTTAGCCTTTTACTTTCTCCTTGTTGTTCCTCCCAGCGGCCTCTCCCTGAAATTCCAGATCATGCCCTTTTATCAGAGTTCTCCACTGTAGTCTACTCCACTCCTAGTAGCTGAATCATCTGTTTCCAGGCCTCCTGACAGACTTCTTTATTCAGGAAAGGAAATCTAATCTTCCTCCTTGATCCTCTTGACTTTTTCTAGTCTCACAGAGTGACTGCAGAATGTCTCCCTCTTACCTCCTCCTCCTATTATATGATGAAGCAGACACATCTATTGAGTCTATTACTACAACCTGTGATATTTCTTGTACATACGTGCCACTACACACTCTTACTTTGCATTATATTTTTAAGTTTATCACCTTCTTTCCTTTTTTTTGTAATGGCAAAACAGACTTGACTGAAGAGTCTGTAGCCACTACCAGATATAATTCCTAAATACTTAGTCATTTATATTCTGTCACACCTGTACAACACTGGACAGCAATGTAAGAATGTCTTCTTACCGCTCTCTCATTTCCCTGATATTTTTATTAAATAACAGCGTACTTTTTGTTGCCTTAAGATGATTGAATTTCTCAGAAAGCTTTTTCCTTTCTTTAGCAAAGTTCTTACTTCTCTATAAAAAGTGATCAGTTGTCTTTGCTATGTTACAGCATGCACATAGTCTGTCTATGTGTGTATTTATTCAGAAAAGATGACTAGTTAGTACTCTAAACAAAATCATTTCACTTTCCCTATCCGGGCCCGTAAGTATGTCTTTATCTACGGAGCAGTAGTGGATATTTAGGATCTTATTGGTCTGCTTCCTAGTGGAAGAGAAAACAGGGGTGTGGAGTCTGTGTACATTTCAAATGTAACTTGTTTTATCTACACACATATCCCAGTCCCGGAACAGAGGTAGTCAAACAGCATGCAGGACATCGTTGATTTCAGGAGTCTCAGCCCAACACCAGAGTCCAGTTCCCAAAGAGCAACACTGCCTCAAGAATTGTCTCTAGTCAGAGAACAAGGAAGAGAGCAAACAGTAGCTCACACAGCTCCATCTTCAAGGACCACTATTTCTACACAGAACTTTACATAACAGAAAATAATAATATAGTGTGCCTTTCTAAAACTAATCATCTCATATGCTAAGAAAAAGAATTTAGAAGATTATGTGCAACAGCACCACCTGATGATGTTTGCCCTGTGCACATGCTTCTGTTATTTCCAACAATTCTCTTTTTTTGTTTGTTTTACTTCTTTGCTGAGTGACAGCTACTAAAATAGTTAAAGAAAAGAGACCAGTTTCTGTTTGCCTCTCTTACACACATAGTTCCCGGGCTTTGTTAGGTTATCACTAGGGTAATTTCAGGAAAGCCTTAATTCTAATGAGCTATCCTCACTTTTCAGCCACTGACAGTTACAGTCATTTAATCATTCACCACAGTGCAAATAGTCCATCAGGTCTTTAACAACAGAACAATGACACACAAAAATGGAAATCCATATTATGAAAGATGTCCTAAATCAACCCTCACTGATTAAGTCCTTTTTATTCACAAAGCCTAACTCATCCTGACTGAATCAATCAAAAAGCTATTACCTTCATACTTGCAAGTGTTGCTTTCAAAATCAATACAAACTGAGTTCATCTTTAAGAAGCAATATATTACCAAAATAAAAATTCCCATTTACTTGAAATAAGAATTTATCAAAAAGCTTTGTAGTTGGCAAAATCATGTTGTTTGATTCTGTGTGCTTTGCACTGTTTTGTAATGTTCAACTCTTTGTTCATTTTCTCTTGTTTCATTTACTTTAATAACTAGCTCACTATTGGTGCTGTTAATGTTTTCTTTTCTATTTCTGTGCAACAAGCAGCTTGCTTTATGATCAGTGATCTCTCAGGAGCTCTTTCTGCCTTATATAAGAACTTTTTTCACTCTATTTTTCTAATACAGCTGAGGTTCAGTAGGTCCAGATTCTGTACAAAGTAACCAGTCCAGTAAATACAACATTTATGATGCAGACGCTCATATATTGATGCAACATTTATGATGCATGATCATATATTTTGGGATGACATGCATAGCTGCAAATCTCAAACTCATTTAGATAAAATCTTTTATACCACACCATCATATATTTTACATATATCAATAGTTGCGCACAAATATATAAAGTACACTCATACCAGTAAGCAGAAACACAGATGCCTGATATGTATTTTGCTACTTTATTTTAAATGTCAATGCAGTTTTTGTCACAAGCATGTTAAAGATAGCCATCCATAAAAGCAATTACTCTTCTATCAATGACACCATTATTATAGTATAAGATCCTGATCCAGCACACTTCCCTAATCCCTGTGAATAATCCCAACAAACGAAAATCTGACATCCTTCCTTCATTCTCAGTCAATAAAAACTTCCTTAATATCAGTGGGAGTTTCCCTGAGCAAAAACTGAAGAATTGTAGGATTTGACCTTTTGACTTCCATTGGAGTAGTTGCATGATTAAAGCTTTGCAAAATTAGGTGTGAAGTTTATTGGCTGATGGGCAGAGGATGTATGAGAGCACTGCTGTTTTCCATTAAGACTGCAGATGCTTTTTTGTGCATTACCTATTGTAACTGTAATTCCAAAAATCATTCCCTTATATTTTTTCCACTGTAAATAGGTTCAAATATAGATGTATCTCAGGAGCCCTATAAGCAATATGCATGGGTTGCTGTGTTATGCAGTCAAAAAATTTTACATACATTGTGGCATAAAGGAACAAACCACGGGAGAAACAAAGTTGGAACATAGGAACAAACATATGTGCTGTTGATGACACAGCTCATCAAGGTGTTAAAGAAGGAAATGACAAGAATATGCACCAGATGGCTCATAGCTCTGTAAAGGCACAAATGAAGCCCATGAAGCAGCAATTAGTCTGTCACCTTCTGCACTTCTGAATACAATTGATGAGCAAGACCATCCTTTTAATACCTTTGCAGTGCTTTCGGAAACTGTTATGCAGGTAAATAAAACTATTCTTCCTTCTCAGTGAAAACCACATCTAACTTCCTCACTGTGGGTAGCTGAGAAGATAACTTTTCCCCCTCCCCGCAGTCTTGCTCAAATCTCCATGTTGCATATTTTGTATTGAATCTTTCCCTTTATCCACCCAGTTTGGATATTTATTGACAGGTTTTGTTTTTGTAATTCTTTACTTGTTCTTTTGTATATATATAAAAAAATCATTTTAGTGGAATTGCTTCACTCTAAAAAGAGAGGACTGTGGACTTTGTATCTCTTGGTTGCGATTTACTAAAGCTGTTGCAGGTTTCAGCTCTTTAGGGTCCAAAAGAATTATTGACTGAACCGTGAAATGTGAAACAGTATTTCACTGGGTCAAACAAGCATGTAGTAAAATAGCAAAATAACCTCTCATTTAGCATTCTCTCTCTGTCAAAATAACCAGACTGATTGTTATTTATGTGTGTATGTGTGAGAGGGAGAGAGATGGACTAATGTTCAAACATTTTTCTGTGTTTATAATACTCACACCCTATCCCTGAACTGTACTGGATGACCAGGAAGCTAGTCAGTTGCTTTTTAAAAATGAAATATACCTAAATGTTTTTTCTTATCTTTTATGGCAATAACAACAGAAGCACAATCACCTTCTGTATGTCTCAAGTGATGGTAGGTAGCCTTAACCCCTTCACTGATGACTCTGCTGCCGTCTCTTATCAGTAGGTAGAACAGGACACCTTTCTTTGAAAGGTCTGCATTTTATTTATTGTCGTGTGAAATGTTGTCATGTGTGTTTGTTTAAAAAACTGGTGTGCATTCTGCTCTGATTTGTACTGTCCCAAGTATATATGGGGCATATGAAACAGCAAGGAATGGTTAATTACACTTAGCATTTCTAGATGTTCTCTTAGCTTTTTTTGAAAAACTTTCCAAAAGTTTCAATGCATCAAATTTCCATATTTGCACTAATGTTTTCTGATAAACATTTTTTTCCAGTGGGATTTTTTTCTCACAAGCCTCTCATCTCTGTGCTAACTCTTAACAAAGACTTTTAGACTACAGATTTTCAGATGAAGAAGATGCATTGTTTTAAGAATGTCAGTCCTTCTAGAAGGTTAGACTCCTGATCCAAGTGATCTTTTTGCTTGATTTTGAACAGAAAATGTCCAGGGAATCAAATTTTCCTTCATGCCTACCCAGAAAATAGATAATGCCAATGAAGGGGAAAAACGTCACATAGATTTGCTACACAACCCAACACAGGTGACTTCTTTAATGACCCTTTTTCACAGCTTTCATGAACCCATTAACTAAAATTTTCACACAATCACTGAAGTGTTCCTAGTCACTGAGAGCTTTGTCCAGCACTTTGAAGGAGTGGGGCTAATGCAGCATGTGCATATATCCTTGGTTTGAGGAAGAAAAGGACGGAGTTAACTCATTTGTATGTAACCCATGCTTATACAGTGAGTCTTATACAATGTGGCTTTCTATCCCTCTCTAGAAGTATTGCTGGGTGAAATTTTGTGGACAAATGTTTTATTTGCTGAAAAATGCAGTTTCAGGTCTACCAAAATTATTCATGAATTCAACAGAACTTTGCTGGATGATTTATAAAAAATATGGAGCGGCTAGTTTCACAAGAGGACTTAGGTGCCATTCACAAAACCATCAGAGGACGAGATGTCCTCTTATGCTTGTTGGTCAGGGCACCACCAAGCATATGGGAGAACTAGGTTCAAATCCCTGCTCTGGAACAGCAGCTTGAATTCAGTCACCTACCCTAACTGTTTGGCTATTCATCATTGTCACTCTTTCTGCCTCAGTGACTACTGTAGTGTTTTCTACAAAATGGAACAGCTCCAACAGGAGATTCAGACAGACTCTCCCCAGAATACCTCATAGGCCACTGAATAAGGCACTCCCCAGAAGGGGGAGGCATAGTTCAAGTCCCTGCTCCAGAGTTAGGATTCAAAGCTGGGTTTCCCATGTCCCAGGTAAATGCTCTAACCCCTTGGCTTTTGAGCATAAGGTTTATGTGTGTGGGAGGGGGCAGAGGGATGGCTCCTCCTTCTCAGATTTGTGAATCTAGCCCTTCATTTTCTTTAACCTTTTTTAATAAAAGCAAAAATGCCCTAAATCACAATATTTCATTTTGGGTCAAACAAAACATTTTATTTGAACTGAACTGAATTTTTTCTGGCTTTTTTGATTTGCCAAATATTCTGTTTTGTTTCAACCTTATTTGTTCCTCTTATTTTCCAAAACTGCTAGCAAACTGGAAAATTAGTTCATTGCTCAGCTGTACCTGGAGGGTTATGAGTTTGCTCCAGGTTTTGAGCTAATTGACAAATTAGAGAATTGGTCTGAAATCAAAAAGATGTACTTCTATAAAGACAAGTTCAAATCACTTCACTTAGAAAGGAAATCCACAAATACAAAATGAGGAATAACTAGCTAGGTACTGAAAAGGATCTGTGTGTTATAGTGGATGTTCCTCATTTCTATAGAAGGTGGACAAGAAGTAATCGTCTTAATTTGCAGCCAGAGAGATTTAGGCTAGATATTAGAAAAAGTCAGGCATAGAAATAGGCTTCCAAGGGAGGATGTAGAATTCCCATCATTAAAGTTTTTTTAAGAATAAAATGGATATAACACCTGTCATGGATAGTCTAGGTATACTTGGTCCTACTCTCAGCGCAGGGAGCTGGATTAGATGACCTCTTGAGGCCCCTTCTAGCCCTACATTTCTATAATTCTGGGAAAGAGATTTGCTCTTCCAGCTCAAGCAGTAGTGGTCATACTTTTAAATCCAGAATTCCTTGGTTCAGTCTCCACATCCACTGTCCCATATTGACAATACATTGCATGTAGAAAAAGGACCATAGCTGTGTTCTCTTATTGCATGGATTTGAAAGGGTATAACCTAGAGGCAGCTATGAGGGAAAAAGTGACTCTTCATTCTTGTTCCAAAGTAAGCGCAGAGAGAGATGGATTCTGGGGTAAGTGAAGGAAACTCCCAGGCAGGGAGCCCTGAAACAGAATGAGCTCAGGCCCACACACACGCTAACTCCAAACTCATATTTCGTAATTTACAAATAATTTGTAAATCCTGTGGCCTGAAGCTCCAAAGGGACAGAAACGGTCTACTCCTATCTGTTGGTTAATAAGGGGAAGAATGGCCATAGAGCTGCTGTCTACATTAGATATTTACCCAGAACTCCCGATGGACAGAAAGTGGAGGTTCACTCAGCCCGTATCTGTTGTGAACAGGGTACTTTGGCTATAGAATGATCTTCATTTGCTTTCTACTCAGAATTTCTCCAGTGGCATTGTGGGAGTCACTATAACTGCACACAAACTCAGAACTGGTTGGGTAGCAGGACTAAACTAAGAGCAAAGATCTTAGTAAGGATTCTACTTGAAGGTCCTAAGTGCAACTGGTTCTCCTTCACTGTGGATGCTATGCTGGTAGAAGATCTCTTTAATGGATATAGAGGGTTCTTTGTTGTTGCTTCAGAGAACAGTAGCAGAGCTGAGTAAACATTGCTGAAGTTCTTCCTACTCAGCATTAAATAATGCTGAAATTGCTATAGATGAATCAATGGGTGGACTTCAGAAAAGGGCCAGGCAATGCTTCCCAATGGACTAGAGATGGGTGTGCCTGAATGCATCTCACTTGGTGTCACCAAGCTGGGAGTGGGGTTTAAAAAATGAGGAAATGTAGAAGTGCGCAACCAGGGGCTCCTCTACCCCTGCATCCTCCTGGATCACAAACCACTCAGAGACCCTCCAGTTCAGCAATCACCACTGTAGTTTATGTACAACATACAGTCATAGAATCATAGAATAGAATCATAGAATATTAGAGTTGGAAGGGATCTCAGGAGGTCATCTAGTCCAACTCCCTGCTCAAAGCAGGACTATCCTCAGCTAAATCATCTCAGCGAGGGTTTTGTCGAGCTGCATCTTAAAAATCCTCTAAAGATGGAGATGCCACCACCTCCCTAGGTAACCCATTCCAGTGCTTCACCACCCTCCTAGTGAAAAACTTTTCCTTAATGTCCAACTTAGACCTCCCCCACTTCAACTTGAGACCGTTGCTCCTTGTTCTGTCATCTGCCACCACTGAAAACAGCCAGCTCCATCCTCTCTGGAACCCCCTTTCAGGTAGTTAAAGGCTGCTATCAAATCCCCCCTCATTCTTCTTACTCATTCTTACTCAGTCCCACCACCTTCTTACAGTACACAACTTGGGCTAGTTGCTTAAGGGACTCCCCAGCTTCTGCAGGCAGGGCAGGTAGGCAGAGTGTGTGCTTACCTTCCACTTTCTGGCTTCTCCCTTTATTTCATTCCCCCGGGATATAGCCACTAGATAATTAGGCTGTCAGCTGCTTCCCATTCACCAATAAGGTACAGATGTCTTTAGCCAGCTCCAAGTTACCTTGCTTAATTGGGGCTGGCATGACAGAGGGTTGGCTAAGCCCCTACCCAGTATTATGTCACAGGAAGGAGTGATGTAGTAAAGGGACATTTGCCTATTGAACATTAATATAGGAGTTAACAGACTATTGCCAAAATTATTATAGAAAAGTGTTTTATATATCGTTCATATAGATATGCTGTTTCTGTGTTCTCATTTTTCATAATGAAGTTTTTCTTGTTTCACACACAGACTTGGTGCAAGTGATGATTATTGCCTATTAAGAACTCTCAGGGATGGAAAGTAGTGATCCCAAAAATTCTGATTTGAGGGTTTGGGCCAGTAGAGTTTGATTATTTTAAGATTCCTTGGCAATTGTTGCTGCTTACAGCATCTGGTAGAAAAGCTACAAAACTCATTAAAAAGCTAGATACTTAATTAGTGTAATCTGATGAGGCCTCATTGAAAATTATAATTTCTCTTCACTGTCTATCAAATATGTTCTGTCTTATCAGCAACTCCTCAACACTTCAAAAGCTGCTTCGGGTTGAAAGAAAATTGGGGTCACTGCAGCTGTTTCTCTATTTATAGAATTATAGAATCACAGATTAGGGTTGGAAGGGACTGCAGGAGAT
The DNA here is from genome assembly GCA_007922155.1 of Mesoclemmys tuberculata. Lineage (NCBI taxonomy): Eukaryota > Metazoa > Chordata > Testudines > Chelidae > Mesoclemmys > Mesoclemmys tuberculata. The sequence goes on along the minus strand of ML675618.1, from coordinate 22,651,303 downwards.
CTTCTTGTCCAACCCCCAATCAAACAGGACCAACGCCAACTAAATCATCCCAGCCAGGGATTTGTCAAACAAGGCCTTAAAAGACTCTAACAATGGAGATTCCACCACCTCCTTAGGTAACCCGTTCCATTGCTTCACCACCCTCCTAGTGAAAATGTTTTTCCTAATATCCAACCCAAACCTCTCCCCACGCAATTGAAACCACTGCTCCTTGTTCTGTCGTCTGACTCTACTGAGAACAGCCTAGCTCCATCCTCTTTGGAACTCCCCCTTCAGGTAGTTTAACACTGCTATCAAATCCCCCTCATTCTTCTCTTCTGCAGACTAAACAAGCCTAGTTCCTTCAGTATCTCCCCATAAGTCATGTGATTCAGCACCTTAATCATTTTTGTTGCCCTTCTCTGAACTGTCTCCAATTTGTCCACATACTTTCTGTAGTGGGGGGCCCGAAACTGGACACAATACTCCAAATGTGACCTCACCAGTGCTGAATAGAGGGGAATAATCACTTCCCTTGATCTGCTGGCAATGCTCCTACTAATGCAGCGCAATATGCTGTTAGCCTTCTTGACAATAAGGGCACAGTGTTCTCTCATGTCCCGCTTCTTGCCCACAGTACCCCCACGTCCATTTTGGCAGAACTACTACCTAGCCAGTCAGTCCCCAGTCTATAGCTGTGCATGGGATTCTTCTGTCCTAAGTGCAGGACTCTGCACTTATCCTTGTTGAACCTCATCAGATTTTTTTTGGCCCAATCCTCCAAATTGTCTAGGTCACTCTGTATCCTCTCCCTACCCTCCATAATATCTACCACTTCCCCCAGTTTAGTGTCATCCGCAAACTTGCTAAGGGTGTAATCCACCCCATCCTCCAGATCATTAATGAAGAGGTTGAACAGAACCAACCTCAGGACCGAGCCCTAAGGCACATCGCTTGATACCAGCTGCCAGATAGACATTGAGCCATTGATTACTACCCACTGAGCCTGATGATCCATCCAGCTTTCTATCTATCTTATAGTCCATTCATCCAACCCATAGTTCTTTAACTTGATGGCAAGAATACTGTGGGAGACCATATCAGAAGCTTTGCTAAAGTCAAGGTATATCATGTTCACCACTTTCCCGACATCCACAGAGCCAGTCATCTCATCATAGAAGACAATTAGGTTTGTCAGGCATGCCTAGGCCTTGGTGAATCCATACCAAATATTCCTCATCACCTTCCTCTCCCCCAACTGATTCAAAATGGATTCTTTGAGGATCTGCTCCATGATTTTTCCATGGACTGAGGTGAGGCTGACTGGTTGGTAGTTCCCAAATCCTCTTTCTTCCCTTTTTTAAAGATGGGCTCTATATTTGCCTTTTTCCAGTTGTCTGGGACCTCCCCCAATCTCCATGGGTTTTCAAAGATAATAGCTAATGGCTCAGCTATCACATCAGCCAATTCCCTCCGCACCCTCAGATGCATTGCACTCGGCTCCATGGACTTGTGCATGTCCAACCTTTCTAAATAGTCCTGAACCTGTTCTTTCACCACTGAGGGCTGCTCACCTTCTTCCAATACTGTGTTGCCCAGTTCAGTAGTCTAAAAGCTGACCTTGTCTGTGAAGACAGAGGCAAAAAAAGGTA
>ML675618.1:22635856-22649272 GCA_007922155.1 Mesoclemmys tuberculata | reverse complement strand
TCCCCCTTATTAGCCTCCCAGAGGATGCTGTCCATCAGTTCCCTGAGGGAATCAAAGTCTGCTTTTCTGAAGTCCAGGGTCCACTTTCTGCTGCTGTCCTTTCTTCCTTTTGTCAGAAACCTGAACTCCACCATCTCATGGTCACTGCTTCCCAGCTTGCCATCCACTTCCACTTCTCTATCAATTCTTTCCTTGTTTGTGAGCAGCAGGTAAAGAGGAGGTTCCTCCAGCATTTGCAGCAGGAAGTTGTTCCCAATGCTCTACAAAACTTCCTGGATTGTCTGTGCTCTGCTGTATTGCTCTCCCAGCAAATGCCAGGGTGATTGAAATCCCCTATTATAACCAGGGCCTGTGATCTGGAAACTTCTGTTAGTTGTCTGAAGAAAGTCTCGTCTATCTCATCCTCCTTGTCTGGTGGTCTACAGCAGATGCCCACAATGACATCACCTTATTGTGCTTGCCTCTAAGCTTAATCCAAAGACACTCACAAAGTTTTTCTTCAGTTTCATACTGGAGCTCTGAGCAGTCATATTGCTCTCTTACATACAGTGCAACCCCTTCACCTTTTCTCCCTTGCCTGTCCCTCCTTAACAGTTTATACCCATCCATGGCAGTGCTCCAGTCATATGAGTTACCCCACCACGTCACTGTTATTTCAATCACGTCATAATTCCTTGACTTTTCTAGGCCTTCCAATTGTTCCTGCATGTTTCCCAAGGTTCTTGCATTCATGTACAGGCACCTAAGATAAATGGCTGATTGCCCTACTTTCTCAGTATGAATCAGGCAGTCTCCCCTGTTGCACCCTTGTGCTTTCTCCCAGTATCTCACTTCCTCACTTACCTCCAGGATTAGGTCTCCTTCCCCCAGCAAACCTAGTTTAAAGCCTTCCTCGCTAAGTTAGCAAGCCTGTCTCCAAAGATGCTGTTCCCTCTCATCGTTAGGTGGATCCCATCTCTCCCTAGAAATTCTTCTTGGAACAACAACTCCTGGTTGAAAAATCCAAAGCCTTCTCTCCAACACCACCTGCGTAACCATGCATTTACTTCCACAATTCAATTATCCCTACCTAGGCCTGGTCTATCCTGCCACTGGCAGTTGATGGGAGATGCATAAAGTAGCTTGTATATCTCCCATTCACTTACTTATGTTGCTGTACCACAGCATCTCCACTGTGCTGTGTGGATGGGAGACACCCTCTGGTTGACGCAGTCTTACTCTTTTGGGGGGGGGGGGGATTTTTGGTGTCGATCCTCCTGCATCAAGCCGTGCAGCCCCAGCAATGTAGACATACCCATAGTCTGCAGTGATCTGCTCAAGGTCATTTTTGACAGTATCATTGGTGCCCATGTGGAGAAGAAGGAAGGGATAGCGGTCTGAGGGCTTGAAGAGTCTGAGTTTTAATTCAGCAAGAGAGAGTGGAGTTCCCCCTACACAATTCACTGTGTTACGGTATCAGCTGCTTTCACAACTCACAACAGAATTATCATAACTTACGCGTGGTTCATCTTTGGAAGGGAACTCTCTTCTTTTTTTTTCATTTAAAAAAAAAAGGAAAGGCTTAGATTCTACTGACGTTGATGACATTAGTCATACTCACTGGGGCAAGCTTTTTACTCACCCAAAATGAGTATGTTTTTTCTGGCCTGCTCTGCTCCGAGATGTTCCATCTCACTGCAGTTCTGTCATGTTTAAGTTTACATTGGTTTTTTTGGGTGACTACTAAGTGGTGGAAATTAACATTAATTAGAAACTTTAATAACATTATTGCTATCCTTATTCTTCCTTGCCTTCAGCATGAATTGGCCTGATTTCTGAGCAAAGCCAAAGTAACATTAAACTGACATAGCAGATTTTTTTCTTTCAAGTGATCTGAGACTGAAATGGCGATGGACATGAATAATCGTCCCACAATGTTAACAAGAGGAGACTGGGGAGAAAGTGGTTGATTGAAATACCTTCTAATGTACTCAATACGTCTATGTCTCCTCTCTTGATCAGAAATAGCTTAATCTGTTTATCTTCAGGGCCCATTGTAAGGTGTATTTCTTTACTCTAGCTTTTTTAGAAGTAAAGCTTTCAAGAGCTCAGGTTGTGTGTGGGGTTGGGGATCTTGGTGGGAGTTGTGTTGTTGGGGGGGTTGTATTTTGTTGACTGCTTGTTGGTTGTTTTTAACTTATGTCAAAATTGCCTACAGTCTCTAAGAGAGAACTTTGTAGACTCTTATAAATGAAAATAAGTAGATTTTATGCACTTCTTTCATGTGTATGGGGGTGCATGTGCACACTTTAATATTTTTTTCTCAAAAAATAATACTCATCCCTCTTTATTTTAAAGAACAGCATTCCACTTCTTAGTCTGATGCCTCTTACCCTTTCAATTATTTGTCTCTCCCAGCTGTTCAAGTCTCCTCTGACCTTTCTATGCTGCAGACTGTATATTTTTCTCTTAGCTTTTTGCCATGCATATACGAAAACATAGAAAGCGGTATGATGCCACTGTGCAAGGATAAGCTTTCAAGTTGGGCACAGCATGATCTCCATAAGAGCGAGGCAAAAGTCTTTGCAGAATTAAGCTAGAGCTGTCTGGTATCTTCTGGCTCAGCTTATGCTCTGCACTTTGCTGTGAATACATGTGTCAGACAATACATTTACAAATATTGTGGGTAGATATAATGGGTATCATGCAGTTTACCATGTTGGGGAATGTTGTCCTTTGAAAGAGCTCTTATTACTTCTGCAAAGATATTAAAGATTCACTGGCAATCTTCATATATTAAGGTAAAGTAAATGGCTTAACTTGTATTTTCCCATTCCTCCCACTAATGTGCTGATAAATTACAGCCTGAAAAATATCAGGTGTTGCTACATATCAGAAATTTTGTATGAATAGAGTGTGCAGACTACCTGTGTGTCCATAGGGGCACAGGTGCTCTGTGTATTTATATTTAGTTTTCCAGATCTCAAAGAGATTTGAATTTATATCAAGACTTTATGAAGTTTGAGCCACTTCACTCATTTTACTAAATGAGTTTGGCCATCCATATTATTAAGTGGTGTCTTTGTACCCTGGCTCTGTTGTGACTCAGTACAACTTTCTTGCAATTAGAGAATTTATAAGCACAGTTGGAAAAAATCACATATAATATGTTTATTCCAATGCATTAGCAGCAACAAAAACTCACATTTGGTTTGTGCATAAGGGATTTTAGCCAAAGTAAATGGATCGAAGAATTTTAATTCACTTGGGTTCAAATTCATTTAGGCCTGTCATATCTAACAAAAGAAAACCATCAATCAAAAAGGAGTAGTCAGGCATGATATTAAACAGCTGAACTTGTCAAAATAATCACTATGTAGTTATGAAGTTGCATTCAGTACAACACAGTTACTGCCATTGTGTCTGATTTTCACCTACTTTAACAAATTGATTTGTTTTTCTGATACATTTATTATGACTTAGACAGCTTTGTGCCATTGTGCTGTTGATTGTTTGGCATTCCTAGTATTTAAATATTTGACTTTTTTAAAAAAAGCACTTTGATGGAATGCTATTATTATTATTTATTGATACCTATTGCCACTAGATACCTTTTTACGGCCATTTGTTCAGAGCTTACCACATGCCTGTTGGAATGCAGTATTTCTTTGAAGAATTGCCCTACAAAACAGAAGATACAATTCTTATGTGTGCATATGAAACCCAGAATTGAAATTTGTGTTTCATGAAAGTCAACAGCTATCCCAGAAGAGCTCATTTCCAGGTCATTCACTAGTTTTCTGTAAGTGACCTGAATGAGCTATTAAATCTTAATGATAAAATATCAGACTGTAAAGTTCTCTTTGAAGCACAAGAGAGAGAATTGCATGAACAGACAAGCTTAGTTGTAATCTGTTTCATGAGCAGTAAAAGGCTTCATTTCAGTTCCAGTGTGTGTATTTTCCTGTCAATATAGTTGACAGCATGATGTGCTTTGCCTAGGCAGAAGAAAGGAAGACAGCTTATGTAATATTAATAAACAACTCATTTAAAGATAGGAACCTAGTAATACTTGAATATTAATTGGAATCATACTAAAAGAACAGTTATAAAACAGATATATAGACAAGACATCTTTCTTTGAGTTTTGACTAGCACATTAGTTTTGGACTATAAATTATTTATGTGGGATTGCTGCTTAGAGCCAGGACTTTTTTTTTTTTATCTTGATGTCCTTGTTTTAAACCTGATCAACAAAATAACATTGAAATTCACGTTTCCCCTCTCAGCTTGACAGTCATGAACGCAAAGCCAGCCTTAGGCAGATGTTTCCACTGAATCAGCTGCATTAATGCATGGACCATTAGCTGAACTGTTCTGTAAGTCCTCAAAGATTCAAGTTGTTCAACAAATTGATATCTGTGCAGAAACAAAAGACCAAACGGGACTATGGAATGATGCAATAGTTCTTGCTGACAGTTGAGCTCAGCAAGTCATGCTACATCTGACAGTGTATGAACAGAATGCCAATCGGGCACATTCCAAAACAAGCTTGACAGAAACTGACTGAATGGAATGGAACATAAATTAAAGCATCACATTCTGCCTTCCCAGACTCCTAAATGAGCTGAAAGAGCATTTTCCCTTTCTAGTTTTGCATACTGATGTCATATTAAAGTGGAACCTTACCATTTCAGAAAAGCCTACATTAGTCCTGCAACTTTTATTGGTTGCTTATCTTTATATGTATGCACTGTGTTAGATACCACCAACTAGCAAACATTTGCACAGCTTAAAAAATTGATATTTTTTAGGGATGAGATATCAAGTTAAAAGGCCAAGTGAAGGTATAGGGACTGACTGTAGGTAGAAGAGAGGGAATGAATGGAGGGGTTGTAGTAGACAGGAGAAGGAATGTGAAAGAGGCTGATTGCAGGGAGCAGATGGGGGAGAGGAAGGGAGACAGGGTGAGGAGAAGACTGAATAAAAGGATAAAAGAAATAATCTGAAAATATTAGTAAATATTAAATAGAAAGTAGACAGGGAGAACAAACACTGAACAAGATGGAAGATACTAATATACGATAGGAAGAAAGAAAAAGATGGAGCTAAGGAAAGACAAACAGGGAGAAACCCAAAGCCAGGGAGATGTAATAAGTTTTAAACTAAACAAAACTATTTAATATGAAGACTGTTGCCAAATATTCCAGTAAAATACAGAATGTGTGAACAGACACATACTTGTTTATTGTACTGTTGCCACTTTGTGTTCTGATGATATACAGAGTTTAGGGGTTTATTAGGTCGTTGTTCATTTTTACCACCAATCAGCAAGAACACTTAAGCATGTGTTTAGCTTTACACATGTGAATAGATGCTTTGACATCAATACTTAAAATTAAGCACATGCTTAAGTATTTTGCTGGATTTGAGCCCAGCCCTTTATCGGATTTTAGGGTTAACATGAAAAAATGTGCACGTCTTAAGTGTATTTTCAGGTTAACTCATGTAGGCATGTTACATATATTCATAGGAAACCTGCTCTGTATACAGGGTTATCAGAACTTTGCAAAAATGAGTGGAGTAGACAGAGCTACAAATCAAGGCTTTAAAATTACTTCTCTGAAATTTTAGACCATGGAAATCATTCTGGGCCTGATCCAAACTTCACTGATTCCAGTGGGCTTCGGATCAGACTCTGTGTCTGTCAAGCAATATATAGTGGCTTTGGACTCACTCCTTTATTTTAACATTTTCTTATCTCACAGGAATGAGCAGTTTTCTTTCCTTGTCTTTACTGTAGTTTGAACCCCTTATTGTAGATGACGGGACTGATTTTGTATTGCCTGATGTTGTTCCCATTAAAGACAATAGGATTTTTACTATTGCCTTGAGTGGGAGCAGGATTGAACCCACTGTGGTTATTATAGACCTTAAATATTTGTTTGTAATAAGGAAAATATTTTAGCAATGATAGACATTTGGCAGGGTATTTCTTTCCTTGTTTTTATAGTCATCACATCTAGAATGTAAATATAGAGGGAGTATAAGAAGGCGCTGCGGCATCCCCCAGAGTTGGGACCCGAGGGAAGGCTGCAGCTACCCGGCCAGAGGAATGGCCTGCCAGGCAAGTCTACCCGGCAACAGGGTGGCCAGGCTGTGATAGGGCCAGCCTGCCAGTCTGCCCGGCAACCACCAGGCCAGACCATGATAGGGCCACCCCGCCAGACCAACCAGAGGCAGAGAGGTGGAGCCCCTACAGGAAAGGGCGGTATAAAAGCCAGGCCACAGGCCTCAGTGAGAGAAAGACAACTGCAGTAGACAGAGGTGCTGCCCTGCTGCCAGGGGCCCAGGCCTGGCTGGAGCCCGGCAGAGGTGAGGAACCCCTGCTGCTCCAGACAGGAGCCCCACTGGCTTCCTGACCTCCCCTGGTACCGGGAGTAGGTAGGGCCTCTGGGGCCGGGTGCTTGGGACCGGCCCACGGACCCCAGTGACTGGTCTGTGCTCCCAGAGTCCCGAGCCTGGCCTGAGGAGCCCGAACAACCCCGATGGGAGGCTCCTCTGGAGGCCGGGCTGGACTTAGATGAGCTGCCCACCGCTGACCCCCCCCAGAGGCTGGGCTGGACCTGGAGGAGTTACAGGACACCGAGAGCCCCCGCGAATCCTGTGATCTGGAGGAGCTGCCCTTCGTGGAGGACCTCCCTGCCCTACCACCCATCGACAAGGAGGGACTGGTAAGCCAGCCGTGGGCCAAGTACCCATACGGCCTGCAGGAAGCAGGTGCCTGGGAACTTGGGGAGGAAGTAGCCCAGGGACAGCCAGACACAGTGGCTGAGTTAGGGGCCCAGCACCAACGGCGTGTTGTGGCAGGAGCCCTGCCGAATCAGTGGCGACATCTGTGCCACTGATAGGGCCCTGGGCTGAGACACAGTGGAGATGGGTGGGCCTGTGTCCCCCTCCCCCTCTCCCTAGCTGCCCTGGAGGAAGAGTCCTCCACCCCTCAGCTGGACGGCTGGAAGTCTGCTTGCCTCCACTCCTTCCCAAAGAGACAAGAGCCTACGACTGCTTGCCCACCTGCCCTGCCTGAGGGCCGGGAACCCGACTCTGTGCGGGCGAAACCCCGTACCAGACTAATAGCTATTCCTCCTGTGTAAGAAGGCACTGCGGCATCCTCCGGAGTTGGGACCCGAGGGAAGGCCGCAGCTACCCAGCCAGAGAGGACGGCCGGTGACAGGGAGGTAAACCACTGGTTTCTAAGAGGTGTAGCACAGAACTCACAATCTGGGAGAGAGGGAGGGATGGCTAAGGCATCTTTAAGACACCTTTGTATCCTCCTGATTCTGGGCTGTTCATGGTACTGGAGAGGCTCCTAAAATAATTTAGGCAGACCTTGGGACCTGCCTAAGTCACAGGAACCTGCCCAATCTACCCTATTGGATGTAATGCTGCAGGAATCTCCACAGGACCATGTGCACCAACCACACCCTCGACACTCCACCTAAACCAAGCCTTGTCAGGTGGTCTTTGAAGGGTAGACTTATGACTGCTTCCTCAGAGCCTGCATTGGGGGAATTCCCAGCCACAAATGGGGCTTTTATGCTTTTTACCCTTTACATCAGCTCTGTCATTTTACCGTATGTAGAGGGGTAAGAGCAGGGGTGAGAATTGTTGTGCATTTCTGGATAGGTTTATCTGTCCACCAGCCTAGACAAAAGCGAGTTTGTTGTCCCACTCTCAGGTCCCAGATCTCTCTGCCTACGGGCCTGCTCCCACTCCCATTGGAGTCCATGGCAAAATTCTTATTAACTTCAGGGACAGCAACACTCATCACTAAGCAAGCATGTCAATAAGTAATGAAGTGGTTTGGAGGGCAGTTTCCTATTGCACATTTTTTTTAAAAAAGCTTTGTTTTTGCTTAGAGGAATTTACTTGCTTGTTAGCTTTCCAAATAGATGCATCAACATACTCAGAAATGTTGCTCATGTTAGGCAGCTGATTTTCTATAACAAATACCTTAAAGAAATACACATGTGCTTTTTGCCACTAAAACATTTCTCTAGAAATTCTCAGTAGAATGGAAAAAGACAATTATGTCAGAGTAATGCAGTTGTGAATACATAAGAAATTTACAAAGGCTGCCCTGCATCTGATAAAACTATGAACTATGCAGCTACATTCATTTTAATTTTAAAAAACAATCTTGACAGTTTTAGTAGAATTTTGTATAGAATGCAAGTTAACTGGATGAGTGTTTCACTAAGTAACTGACACGGACTGTGCATTAGGAGCTATATATCAAAAGTTAATTGTCAACCTGCAAGAAAATGAGATAAAAATCAGGCTTGCACAAAAATTATACTGATTTAAAAAAATGATTCCTAGGATAGCATAAATGAATTGGTAATCGGGAAGCAAGGCATTAGTGTTAAGAAATGAGCTCCCTGAAACAACTACCTTGCAGAATTTTAATAAGATTTTAACATGGTCAATACAAGAAAATCTGCAACCAAAGTAATGAAATCTGAACTGATAACAGTAGAAAGATCCACAACTTAGGAAGAATCCATTAAATGTGATTTTTAAAAGAAGTGCTCTTGGATACATCCGCAACATGGCAATTCCACTGCCCCTCAGGTTGCTTTCCCATAAACCAATCAGCATCATCTTTATCTAGCTTGGACTGATCTTCAGCCAGGTAGTCCTCAGACTAGCCCTAGAGACAAGGAAAGCAGAAATACTGTCCCATCATGACTTTATGGGAAGAGAGACCTATAGAATCTGATTTTCAGAGGTGCTGAGTGCCCATAGCTTCCATTAGCTTCATTTGGAGTTGTGAGTGCTTAGGAATCCCAGAGAGCTGAATGTCATCCCAATGACATCAGCCTATTATGGCATTAAACCTCATATTATCTCCCTGTCTCCTCTAACATGTTGCTGTAAATCCAAATCTCAGCAGTCCCTCAGAAAGCCTTATCCTCCTATCCAGCTAGTGTTGATGCTGGTGGTAGTATTCTGTACCAGCCTATAGTTCTTTGGAAGTGGGTCAGCACAGTCAATGAATTAATTTGAAAAATGTATATGCGCTATAAGAACATAACAATAGCCATATTGACTCAGACCAAATGTCCATCTACCCCAATATCCTGTCTTCTGACAGTGGACAGTTCCAGATACTTCAAAGGGAAAGGACAGAGGAGGGTAATCGTCAAGAGATCCATCCTCTGTCATTCAGTTCCAGCTTCTGGCAATTGGAGGTTTGGGACACCAAAAGCGTGGAATTGCAACTGTGACCATCTTGGCTAACAGCCATAGATGGACCTATCCTCCATGAAGCTATCTAATTCTTTTTTGAACCCAGTTACCCTTTTGGCCTTCACAACTTCCTCAGCAATGAGTTCCACAGGTTGACCATGTTTTGTGTGAAGAAGTACTTCCTTATTTTTTTAAATATACTGCCTATTAATTTCATTGGGTGACCGCGCGTTCTTGTATTATGTGAATTATTAAAAACACTTCCTTATTCACTATCTCTATACCATTCATATTTCATACATCTCTATCATACCCCTCTTAGTCATCTCTTTTCCAAGCTGAACAGTCCCAGTCTTTTGAATCTCTCCTCATATAGAAGTTGTTCCATACCCCTAATCATTTGTGTTGCCCTTTTCTGTACTTTTCGCAATTCTAATATCTTTTTTGAGATGGGGTGAGCAGAATTGCATGCAGTATTCAAGGTGTGGGTACACTAGGGATTTATATAGTGGCATTATGGTATTTTTTTCTTATCTTTTCTTTTCCTAATGGTTTCTAACAACCTGTTAGCTTTTTTAACTTCCATTGCACATTGAGAAGACGTTTTCAGAGAACTATCCAACAACAACAACTCCAAAATCTTTCTCCAGTGGTAATAGTTAATTTAAAGTTAATAGTTAATTTAAACCTCATCATTTTGATAGTTAATTTAAACCTCATCATTACATAACAATCTGTTATTGTAATTATGTTTTCCAATGTACATTACTTTGAATTTTGAATTTCATCTGTCATTATGTTGGCCAGTCATCCTGTTTTGTGAGATCCCTTCATAACTCTCCTCAGTCTGCTTTGGACTCAATTATCTTTAGTAATTTTGTATCATCTGCAAACTTTGTCACTTCACTGTTTGCCCCTTTTTCCAGATCATTTCTGAAAGCCCAAGTGCACTATATCCAGTTCTTCATCCTTGTTCACATATTTGTTGACCCCCTATGACAGGGCACCTGTCCCTCACTGGCCAGGAAAGGGCTAAGAGGGCCCTTGGAGAGGTGGCACAAGAGGCAGCCAATATGAAGGAGCTGTGTGACAGCCAATCAGGGCCCAAGAGGCCCATATATAAGAGGATGCAGAGCAAATACAGTGCCTTGAAGGGGAAGGACTGTCATCATCCTAGACAGAGCAGAGGCTGGCTTCTGGGACTGAGCAGAGCTGAATCCCTGAAGCAAGGGTGATGAAGATACTGGCTGTGGGGAAGAGGCCTAGGGAAATTGATGGAGGAGTTGTGTGGGACGTGCAGTGGAAGGCTACTGTGGAAGGCTGCCACACACATAGGGTCCCTGGGACAGGACCCAGAGTAGTGGGTGGGCCTGGGTCTCCTCTACACCCCTGATTGAAATAGGACTGGTTGCGGGCCTGCATTGGCCACAGTGGGAGGTGGCTAGAACTGGGACTGCAGAATCCCCTAGTAGGGGGTGAAGTACAGATTGCACTGAGCATAAGACACTGCGGAGAGGTGTCTGCCTGGCTGAGAGGTGATTCCCCAGATAACCAGCAGGAGGCGGTGAGGTGGATCCTGTTATACCCCCCTCAGAGAATTCTAATAGATTGATGAGGCATGATTTCCTTTCACAAAAGCCAAGTTGATTCTTCCCCAACATACCATGTTCATCCATGTGTCTCATAATTCTGTTACTATAGTTTCATCCAGTTTGGCTGATACTAAAGTTATGCTTACTGATCTGTAATTGCCAGGATTGCCTCTGGCACCTCTTTTAAAAAATTACCATTACATTAGCTAGTTACGAGTCATCTGGTACAGAGGCTGGTTTTAGCGATAGGTTATATAACACAGTTAGTAGTTCCACAATTTCATGTTTGAGTTCCTTCAAAAATTTTGGGTGAATACCACCTGGTCCTGGTGCCTTATTGTTTAATTTATCAATTTGTTCCAAAACCTCATATACTGACACCTCAGTCTAGGACTGCTACTCAGATCTGTGACCTAAAAAGAATGGCTCGGGTGTGGGAATCTCCCTCACATCCCCTGCAGTGAACACTTATGAAAAGAATTCATTTAGCTTCTCTGCAAGTGCCTTGTTTTTCTTAAGTGCTCCTTTAGCATCACAAATGTCCAGTGGCCCACTGAATGTTTGTCAGTGTCTGTTTCTGATGTACTTAAATAAAAAATTGCTGTTAGCTTTTGAGTTCCTTGCTAGTTGCTCTTCAAATTCTTCTTTGGCCTGCATAATTATTCCTATACACTTGACTTGCAAAAGTTTATGCTCCTATCTATTTTCCTCAGGGTTTGACTTTGAGTTTTAAAAAAATATCTTTGTCTCTGACTGCTGCTTTACTCTGTTTAGCCAGAGTGGTGGTTTTTTATGTTCTTGCTGTTTGTTTTTATTATTATTTGGTGTATTCATATAGTTTGAGCTTTTATTATGGTGCTTTGAAAAAGTTTCCATGCAGCTTACAGGCATTTCATTGTTGTGACTGTTCCTTTTGATTTCTGTTTAACTAGCTTTCTCATTTTTGCATAGTTCCCCTTTTTTAAAGTTAAGTGCTACTGTGGTGGGTTTCTTTGGTATTCTCTCCCTGTGTTAACAAAGATGTTAAATTAATTACATTATGGTTTTTATTACCTAGTGGTTCAGCTATATTCAGCTCTTAGACCAGACCCTGTGTGTCACTTAGGACTAATTCAGGAATTGCCTCTCCCCTTAAGGGTTCCAGGGCTAGCTGCTCCAAGAAGCAGTCATTAATGATATCTAGAAATTTTCTACTCAGTTTCTTTCTAATTAAGTTTCATGTTAACTAATGCCACATGATTGCATCATTCATTCCAGAAATTTAGCAGCCCAACGTCTTTCCAGAGGTGCTGTGAATTTAAGTGGCATATTGAACATTACTATTTGTTTCCCCTTTCACTCCTCCTTGAGAGGTTAGTTCACTTTGCAGAAAAGCAACATTGATTGATTGCAGTTTTTCAGGGACAGGATGGAGATTTGTATCTTCCCTTTAAGATTTATGGTTAACTTGCACAGGTAAAAAAGCATGGTAACATTTAAAGTCTATACCAGACTCCCTTATTCTATTAAGGCTGGATCAGTGAAGGGTTGAGCTCTCTGTCCCTAGTCCTGCAAAGCACTTAACAGACATGCTTAAGTTAGGCACATTCTTATTCCATTAATGTCGGTAGGAATACTCACCTGATTAAAATTAAACATGTTCTTGGGAACCTCTATGTAAACTGATTAGAAGCAAAAATGAAGATGGCCAGTTTGTATTTATTGTAAGAAATGAGTGAAACAGCATTAATGGAGAAATGAACAATGATTTTAGTTTTAATAATCTAAAGTTTTTTCATTACATAGGTAAACTGTTTGTTTTTTTTACATTAAGCCTTTTTCTACATGCTGCAGGGGTGGTGGGGGACTGACAAAAATATTATCAAATATAGTGCTCATTAGCAGACTGTAAAAAGAAGCTATGCTATGCAGGAAACTATGAGGATAGTTGGAAATGATGATAATTTATAATAGAAAGTTGCCAGTTTAAAGGCTTCCAAAGTTCAAATTTCACTACCTTAGTTATACTTTTCACTTATGAGAGCTGAGACTGTTACCAACTCACCCAGTGTTCCAGGTTATCAAATGGTCACCCTTAATTGTTGTTAACTTACATACAGCATAATTTACATATGTAATGAAGGAAAACACTACTGTAGCTGGTTCAGATCATTCTGCATATAATTAGAATTAAAACAGAACTGATTTATTTTTAATGTTCAGGTTCTTTATAGTGACAGAAAGCCAATATCAATGGCTGACTATTTAATTGTCTATAGTGTATATGTCTTAATCCTAAATACATTATTATAACATTAATAATTATGTGCCAACAGAGTGGTGCAATAAATATGAATGTGGTCCCTATCCTGAGGATCTTAGACTCTGAGAAATAAATATGACTAGTTATTATAGAAACAAAGTTATTTTGCTGAATAATTATTCTATACATTTTTCACTAACCACAAAAACCACAAAATTGAATTCTTACATTAAAAATCAGGTGGTTCCAAAATGTTGGTTCAGAGCACCTTAAATTCAGAATTTAAAAGCCAGTCAATAGGTGTAGGAAGGTGCAGGGACCTTCCCCCGCGGCTGGGCCCCAGGAAGGGCA
>ML675618.1:22615759-22635846 GCA_007922155.1 Mesoclemmys tuberculata | reverse complement strand
TTACTGGTTTCAATGGGTTATTACAGCAGTGATTAATTTGGCTTAGCAATTACAGCAGGAGACCTAGAATCAGGGATTCTTACCTTTTAAACTTTGTATGTCTGAGGTGAGTCACAAAGATCTTGATTCGGGAATGCATTCCTGTTCAACACAGCACAAAAAATTGTTCTTAACTTTAAAGTTAAGCTTGTTCTTAAATATTGTCCTGGATATACTTTATGCCTTCAATAATTTCCTGAACCAAGGTCATAGTCTTTGTTACTGTCTTACTGTGTATAAAATGGGTATTGCAATGTTTATTTCTGTCATACAGTTCTGACTGAATGTGCAGTATAGAACTCTTAAATTAAAAGTGTTACTATATACATTCAAAGTACTGCATCACTATTATTAATGACAGTAGAATAAATTACAGAATATTAAGGTCGCAGAGTTTGTCAGCGGTCTCTCAGAGACATCAAACTTCTAATTCTCATGGTATCAATTTAAAAGTCTCCTGACCATTTCCACATCATCTGTGGTGCTTTGACACCATGGTGAAAGGCATCGTATACAAATCTAGATGGAGAGAGAAATGCCACACTTTAACATTACTAAGAGATTTTTTCCCTGCTCTGTATTGTCACTAATTGGAACATGGACCTTCCCAACAGTATAGCCTTATCATTCAAGAAGTTCCTTAATCTGGATGAGAAAATATTTAGCGATGTTATACTTTTAAAACATTAAGCAGCTCTGTTTTAGATAGTTGACAGCTGTTCTTAACTTGGGAGTTCTCCGATTTTGTTGTATATTTTAGCCATTAGTTCAGAAACCACAAATGCATGGTGACAAAAATTAATTTGGTTTCTCTCCCGCAGTATATGAACTAATAAGATTATGAGGGTTCTTGATCAATCTTGCTTTTCTCAAAACTTTTGCAAAAAGCTCCTCTGCCTGTAGCAGGAGCCTCAAGCTGACTCCAGTGTTTTATTTAAAATAAAACACAAACTTCATGCAAGCATGTTAAGGCATTTTACAGAGCTAAATTACTTAGCACTGATAGCATTCCTGAAGAATTGGAAAATTTATTTTTAACTGGCAATTTCCAAATCAAGTGCTGATCTGTTGTTGGGTTTAAGCAGAACAATCTAAATTTTTTCAAGCTCTCTTTCCCACTTTCTGATCCAAATGAAGTTTCATGGGCTAGCAAATGTTTAACCCATTAAATCTTTCCTCTCTTTCAATGACCTGTCTCTGCTTTGGAATTTTCCACTTATACCCTCTACATAAACACATGCAGATACATACATCTTTCCTTCCAAATCAACATTGCTGATGGAACTCAATCATGTGACATTCAGACATGTCACTGGCATTAATCTGCCACAATTTCTATAAACTGATGAGTTTATCCCTAACACCTGATAGGTTGGCTGGGGAGTGAGTGACTTTCAGGTTTACACTCTCCCACCCCAGGAAGATTTTAAGGAACAACAAAAGAATTTAAACCTGCAAGATGTTTAATGGTAACATAGGAATTTAAATGTGTACAGATTGAATAAATGGAAAATGTTCATTAAATGCATGTTTTTATCTTTAAAAAAAAACCTACAACACAACTACTAACAAACAAATGAAGGCTGATAAAAATATCTAAACTTGCAAAAAATAACTTTAAACCAGAGAGCTTTGTCAGTCCCCACTGGCACTGGTTAATGTGAAAACATAAATCATAGAAACAGCTATGAAAAATTTAAGGAGCACACACCTTCAGAAAACTCTTGTTTATTCAGGAAGTATGAAAGATTCAATTTGATCAGATCAAAAAGGACACTGAGGATGACACACAGGGATTCCTTGGGGACTTCACTCTCTTTGGCTATGAGGGAACTAGCTTTATTAAAGCAAAAATTTCCACAGCTAACTGCAGATTCAGATAGAAATTGTCACTGCTTTCTAGATGAGTGAGAGAAGGGAAACAGGTGTGGTGTCCACTGCTTTGGAGGGATATATAATTAACCAAGGATTTTCTTTAACCAGAATTGAATGGGATATACAGACTCTCTTGTACTGAAAGGAATTCTCTCCACCAGAATGCAAAGATGTTTGGGAGTTACTGACTTATAATTGTACACTTCCCTTTTTATGTAACCGCTAAAACAATCAGTGTTTTAGAAATATGGAATTATTTGAATTGCAAAATCTGGTTCATATAAAAATTGCTGTACTCAAATTGTCTTGCACATAGCCAATCAAAGTACAAGGATTTAGATAATTATATGGTTATTTCTCATCTAGATTGTGAATTTACTAATCCCTCTGCTCTAGCTGTTATACCTTCTCTGTTTGAGTAGTTCTGTATTTGTAACCGTCAAGCTGTTTGATAGTGATAAATATGTTCCACCTATTTTCTGTCAAACAAAAAGAGCAACATCTCCCAGCTTTTTCATTACTTAGCCAAACTTGGCAGATAGCTGAAGAACAGCTGACTAAAGTTGAATGCAGGCAGGACTGAGGTAATGCTGGTAGGGAAGTTCTCTGAAAAATTTGGGACAGGTGTTCAGTTGGCATACACCATCATACCTCTAACTTCAGTGGAGCTATGACAATGTATACCAGTTGACGTTCTACCCCTTTGTCTCTTTAGGCAAGAGGTAGACACCGTCAATTTGGTCAACTTAATGTACCCTATCTACACACACACACATCATTTGAAAATGTATTGTCTACTTATGTTTTGACAACATTAAACAAAGATTTTCCCCCAACAGTATCAAACAGGGATGCTATTAATACTGTATATTAGCCAATATTTTGCAGAAGTCAGGCATGAGTGCATCACAAATTGCATGCACAGATATGAAGCAACACTTGTCACTTGTGTTCATAATGGTGCTTGTTTCAATCCTCAAGTTATTTGTGTTCCAGTTTTGGAAAGTAGTGAACAGCAAGGACCAAAAACATCTGTAGTAGGTGACCTAACTATGAAGATTCAAAAACCCATATTGGAACATGTACAGAAGCATCCTTGTGTCTGTCTTGTCTTAAGTTATGGCCGCCTTTGACATCTCTAAGTGATAGACTTTGCTACTTCACCATTGGAAAAGCCTTTGGCAAGAAGGAGTGCTAGTGTTGGATGCACTCCTAAACTCTCAATACATTTTGAACCACATAGTCACAGAGGGATTTTGCAAGTGACTGCTTGCTGGATGCCACATTTAGAAGCCTTTTCCAAGGATGCACATCGACCCTTAGATCATGCCCAGGTTATCTTTCTGCAGTTTGCATAGAGTTATGGTTGTCCTATTTGTCAAAGACTTCAGTTACAGAATTAGCTTTGTCAAATCCTTTTAGGACCTGCCCCAAGTACTCAGCAGCCAATTCTTCAAATGTGTGGAATTTTTCTCCAGCCATCAATTGTATGACAGCCATGTACACTATGGTTTCTTTAGTTTGCGTGCTGTTAGCTCATGGATTCTTTTAGTTTGAGCTTCCAGCTGATGCCTTAATTCAGCTTTGTCTGTTCTTCTCATTGTTCCATTAGCATGGAAAAGGGACATAGGCACAGGTCCTGTTGGATGACTAAGAACATTTGCCATTGAAATATCATTTCTGCATATTGCTAAGGACTGGGATTAGCAGAAAACAATTCCTGGATGGATAGCTGCTATGACTTAAGTTTGGTCATCTCAGCTGTGTAAGCAAATTTTTTTGATGCCAGATTTCTGGATTGGGCTGAAAAAACTTTGTTCCATCAGAATGAAGTATACGTCTCTAAAATCTCTCCATTTGTTCTTCACCAACATCTGTGATTTTCAACAGAGACTATTGTACTTCTGCTGTTACATGCAGTCCAGTAGATACATTGATAAACACCTCTGGATGTTCATGGCCAAAGGGGGTTGTAATGTTAATGACATGGTTGGTAAGAGCTGTAACATACTGTTCATCTCCCTCAGAGGCAAGGATTTATTTGTGGACTTTGTCTTCACTACTTTTTGTTAGCTGACTGGTTTCTCTCATAGCTTTTGTATAGTCACTCAGGGCATGTCTTGTGATGATCCAGTTGAAAAGGGCTGACTTCTTTCTTGTCAGTCCTATAATCCCATTGCTGTCTTCTGAGTCTTTGGCAGTTTCTCTGTTCCCATGTCACTCCAAATTCCATTGAAAGAAACAAGTGTCTGATGCACAGCAGATTTCCCAAATTCAGAGGCACCAAGTTTAGAGGTAACTTTTCAGGGATACTTAACAAATCCAGAATATAGGCTGGTATCCACCATAGTTGGACCTGTGTGCAGTAAAGGAAGTATGAAAACATGGCACTCTGTTACTTCCTTTAATTTCATCATTGTAGTATGGACTGTGGCCATGTCAGCTGGGTTGGCATCCACTATAGGTGCATATGCAACTGCTCTGTAGGTGCTTCTTAGTTGCCAGCTTGTGGCCAAAACCAGTCCAAAATAGAATGACTTGAGCGTGGACAATCAGTGTCATTTGACATTGGGATGACATCAAGAGATAGTAGTCTTAAAAGGACATCAGGAGAGATCTTGGGCAGCATTTTTTTGTAGGTGACAAGAGTTTTTATTTCAAGCTCTTTTTCATGGTCAGTTAGTTTAGGTTTTTCAAATGATGCACATTCCATAAGAGACTGATTGTCCAGGGAGAGTAAGTGATTTCTCTTTCCCATGTTTCTTATGATGCTGGACTATCAGGCTGTTCTTGAAATACCATTCTAGCCCCTGAATGGCAGGTATTCTTTCCACCAGTGGTCTCTGTGTTGATATCTATATTATCCTCCTTTTTTTTTCTTTTAATCAATGAGATCTCCACCTGCATGAAGTGATATAGTTCCATTTGAAATTAATTCACCTCCCTGGAGTCTGTCTTCAGTGTTTGCAGCACTTGTGATGAACCACCTCTGCTCCTCATAATTGATGCAGAATCCATGAAGGTTACGTTTGTTAATTATATTGTGAGACTCAAGCCCATGATGTAGTTGTGCTCAAGGTTTATGTGCAGTGGTGTGATAATTTTGGAACTGTTAAATACTGTGCACTCTACAATTGGGAGGCACCATCTTTTAATGGCTTCTGAAGGATGTTGTTCATTGCTGACTGAATTATACGCCTCTCTATTTAGCAACCAAAGGACAAACTCCTGCACCAATGAGGGCACAAAAGAACCTCCTTCTTGTACATAAGATCATTGTCTGACTTCAGACAACACTGAAAAAAATGCAGTGCCATAAGGTCACTACTGCTGCAGTGTAACTAGATGGTTTTGCTTCAAGATTCAGTTTATTCAAGCAGGAAGCTAGTGATAAACTGAATCTTTATCAAGTTTTCAATAGATAATCAGTGCAATGTGTATCTCCTCTTTGAAGGAACGTCTCCCTTAGATTAGTTGCTCTCTCAAATGTTTCTGTTTTATGAAACTTCGCGTGTGTGTGTGTGTGTGTGTGTGTGTGTGTGTTCCTTAAGCAAACAGTACAGCAAGCTTGATCTCTGCAGGAGGTGCTTGCTCTGGTGGCTTCAGGTGAACGCGTTCTTTGATCAGATGCAGAGTCTGTTTTCGTTTGTGGTTTCACTACAGCTGTCATGTGCGAAATTCAACTTGCTTGTGTATTTCTGAAACCATTCCCTGTGACAAAGTATTGGTGGCACATCATCTAAACTAGAAAACTCCTCCAGTAGCTGCCAAGACAATTAATCTCTCCTGGCATCTGGTGCCAGCATCACAGAATTCGATCCAGCACTGGTGACTTTTTACAGCTTTGCAGTCTTCTCATGTTTCCAGAAATTCTAAAAACATGTTATTTGTCAAAGACCTTTTCTGTTTCACATAAGATTTAAGGGGCTTGTATCCTCCATCTCTTCATACACTGACTTCCCTGTAGAAGTAAAATTCCCAAAGTACATTGTTAGCATATGACCCTCTGCCACCATTTCTCAGTTTGTACAAGTGTACAGGCTTTTCCTAAATTAAATATAAATTAGTTAGTATCAAAATTGCCATTTTTGTTTAATGAGCACTTTGATTGAAGCCCAGTATGAAGCTGTGTATTGTCATCTCTAACACTAGTAATGACTATATGGAAATGTTACTGAAATAAAAAGCAAATTTCTTGAATATTTCAAAGGCTAGTACTAGATGCATAGACTATCTCAAATTAAAATCTTCTACCTTGCAGACTTGATGACACATTGTGTGTACAAAGCTTTAAAAATGAAGAAGCATTACACTAGGAATTCAGGTAAATTTATATTTACCCACTATAGTACATGGGTCTGTCCCTCCCCATCAGTTGCAGAGGGAGGCCACACCCACTCACTACTCTGCTCCAGTGGGTATTGACCCCCAGAGGGGCAGGAAAACAGTCCAGAGCCCCTGGTGGGGCAGGGAAACAGTCTCTATTATCCCAGGTGCAGTGTGGGAAAGAGGGAGTGGGACACAGGCCCACCCGACTCCATTGCATCCCAGCCCAGGTCCCTATCCATGGCAGTGGGGTGTGCCACAGGGTCCCAGCTGCAATGTGCTGACTTGCTTCCTGGTTCCACAGTCCCTGGAGTGTTTCCCCTCCCCTGGGCTACTTCCTGCCTCCTTTCCCTCTGGTGGGCCACAGCTCAGTTGGCCTTGTTGTGGTAGTTACCCAGGGATAGTTTGCTGAGCCCCTCGATATTGTCAAGGGGGCAGTAGGTTGGGAAACTCATTGGGGAAGTCAGCGTAGGGCAATTCCTCCAGGTCCAGCCCCATTAGGGCCCTCTCCCTGTTGTCCATGTCTGGCAGCTCCTCCAGATCCTGGCCAGTCTGGATCACTAGGTGCTAGGCTCCGGAGGAACCTGTGAGCCCTAGGCCACCAGCTGATTCCTCGCCGGCACCCAGTCCCAGGCCCCAGCTCTCTTGCCTGGGTACCAGGCTGCAGGCAGTTCTGGAGGATGGGGAGAGACATCCTTCCCCTCCAGGAGCTTGCTGCAACCTGAGCTCCTGGGCCTTCTTTAAAACTTCCTGTCCTGCGCCCTTGCTTCTGGGTGGGTGGACAGGCAGTCTCTGGCTCTTCCCTAGTAGGCTCGGCTCATCCCTCCCTCCCATTCAATACGCCCACTATGCAGTTCAAAGTATGGGCACAGAATGTATTATTACACTGAAGAATGTTCATAAGTAGTAATGATCTGGTCAGCAAATTTCAATTAAAGTTATAGAAAACTATCATGTGAGATTTTGACAGTTAAGAATATGTGAAGTGACAACATTTCATGTTAGTGTATGGCAAAATGTTGATATTCTCCATTTTTGCCACATGCTAAGCATTTTAATTGTTTTTGGAAATAAAAATACTTGCCTAAGCAAAACCATCTTTACTACATTCTCACTTGATAGCTTATTGGTCCAATAACCATCATGTTAAGGTGTTGACCTTAAACAGTAAAGATTGCATTCATAGTCATGTTGCACTGTTTCTAGAACTGAAAAAAAAGACATTAATTTTGGGTACCATTGTTTTACCTCATGTACTGGCTTATGGCACTGCTTATCTAAACACACAATGTTTTTTGTTTTTTTCAAATGATGGGGAGGGGGAGAGTAAAATAGGTACATTAAATTTTCATTTTTTAAAAAAAAGCCCTTTTTTTAACCCACACTAACGGAAGGTAGCTGCTCTCTCATTATTATATTGGTCAGCAGATTTGTGTTTCTTTTGGACTTTTCAATATGATTGCATGCCCAAGTAACCCTATGCAAAGGAAATGGTCTATCTTTTTTCATTATTCTTATGTTAGTGATCATTTGATAAAAAGGTAAGGAATGCTTACTGGTGGCTTTTTTACTATTATTGATTGGCTGTGTAGAACCAGATAATGTTTGTTTCGGGTTGCTTTTTTTT
This sequence comes from Mesoclemmys tuberculata, assembly GCA_007922155.1. Lineage (NCBI taxonomy): Eukaryota > Metazoa > Chordata > Testudines > Chelidae > Mesoclemmys > Mesoclemmys tuberculata. The sequence goes on along the minus strand of ML675618.1, from coordinate 22,627,979 downwards.
CAAAAATTGAAAATGAAGTGGCAGGAATGTTTATTTTCAAGTGTTGTCTTTGCTTTTTACATCACAGAAACAATATGAAGAAACCATACAAATAAAGTTGAGTCCCAGATTACCATGGTTACTTTAGTTTTCCTTTTTTGATTTGCCAAAATTTTTCAAAAACAATTTGTCAGGTCAAGCAAAACATTTCATTCAACTGGAAATAAAATGGTTCAATTTTGAACATTTTAAAATAAAATTGAAGGAAATTCAAGTTGAAAAGTCTTTAGAATTAAGAGCCAAAACATTATGCTTTAAAAAGTCAAACATTGCTTTTGCTTTTTACTTGAACAATTGGGCAGTCTAACAGGAATTTGTGAAACCTTCTGCTGTTGCTGAATATCAGTTTTTTCCAAAAAAATAAAGTTTTGACTGAAAAAATTTTGCCCAGCTCTATTTGAACACTTGTTATGTGCATCAAAATGAATTTAAAAATTTCATGTTGTATCATCTTCCAGCCCCTATCTCCTCCTTTTAGTAGAACAAAGAACATTTTCTTCCATATGAGCACTTCAGGGAGTTCCTTGTTATGGAGTAGGAAGGATTAGCTTTTTAAAACCAATCAAATCAAGATATCATACAGCTTTATTGTAAGTTATGAATTAAGACATATCTTTGATCTAGCACAATAAACAAGTATGAAATCTTTCCCTCCAACTCAATGTGCTGAAAAGTAAATGTGAATGGAAATAACATATATATATTTTTTATGATATAAAAGTGATGTTTTTAGCCTGTTTCAGCAATTTAATAAGTCTCATTTGGAGAATGAAGCATGAAATGGCTCATTTTGGATCACTGCTGTGAATCTTTGTAGAAAGAAACTCTAGCACTCACTGGCAATACCTAACACAAGACATAGTAAAAGATTATGTTGCCCAGAAACAGAACTACTTAGTGCACAGTGAAGGTGCAGCTCGTCTGGTCAAGGGTGTGAAATAAAGATTACTGTAGTTTATTTTTTATTGGAATGTCTTCTGACGTGTAGCTACAGCCTTTTATTATTTATTGATTTCTAGAAAGTACTTTCACAGTTCAAGTGTTTTATAATTAGACAGGTTTTGTTTTGTACTAATTTTTACCAAACACTTCCTGGGTTTTATAGAAGTTGTTCAGGTGTTTGAATTTTTGACCACTCAGAAAAATGAAACTACTGATCTTGTTAAGAAAGTCCAATATATGACCTTAGGGAGGTTTGTTTATGTTAATAATAGATTAATCTAAGTGTAAATGTGAGGCTGTCTTAAATTAAGGCAATATAAGTGGAAGGTGTGTGTGTGTGTGTGTGTGTGTGTGTGTGTGTAAATAAACATGTGTATGTAAGGTTAATGCACAGCTCATGAAATAAACCATAGCATTAAACTGATTTTGATTTCAATATTCTTACTTTTTTCTAATTTTTGCCTGTCCTCCTATCCCCCAGTGTTAAGCTCAATATTTACCCAGAAGACTGAAGTTAATTTTTGCACCAATTTTTCCATCCATTTATTTTTTTGTAATAAACACCAATAAATTCTCAGGAAATCTTAAACAAAATAAAAAATGAAAACAAAAGCCCTTGCTTTTAATATACTAGAAAAAACCCATATAAAATGAACACAGGACAAACACAACAAACTACAAATAAAAGTACTACAAATAAATAACATGGAGAAAGTGGTTTCAATTGAACTCTAAAAGAACAAAGAGAATCAGCACTAATAGTGCCATGCAGGAGGTGGATCTACCCAAATGGAGTCAGACTGATTCCTACATAGACAGAGAAAACACGTTATTAACATCACAGGGATGTGTAGGATCCTGAAAGAAACTTCTGCCAAAAAAAAAAAAGGTCAGAATGACCTCCACAAGCTATTGATGAGCATCATAGGAAGAATGCCACAATCACGTTATGATAAAGAACTTATACAAACTCCACGGGCTTTCACTTTTCTTTCATGCTTGGTGCTTTACTGTCACTGGAAGTCTTTTATTGAAACAGTAGTTTGCTGCTGCTTTGATGGGCACAGTCCTGTGATTGTCAGACAAAGATGGGCAGAACGTTTTCAGGCTGTTTTTTAACTAACTCAAGCCCAAGTGAACTATTAGAAATACAAAAGGAAGATCTAACACTAGAGCTTGACAATGATTTAGGAGATAATGCAGTGGAAAGAGTTAGAAAAGCCATCAGTAAACTCAAACGGGAAAGCAGATGGAGAGGATAACATTACTGGAGGTACTAAAAGCAAGTGATGAAACACCCTCCAGATTTTCCTTGTGTTTTTGAATAATATATGGAATGAAAGACATGACCCAAGCAAATGGAAAAGAGGCCTTCTTGTGAAATTGCGAAGGAAAGATAATCTTACTAATTGCAATAACTAGAGAGGAATCATGTCACTTTCAGTACCTGGGAATCTTGTGCAACATCTTGGATATATCAAGAAATAAATAGACTCTCAGACATATTATAGAACAAAGGGTGGCAAGCACCTCTTGTGATAAATTTAATCGATTTCCAGAAAGCTTTTGACAGCATACACAAATAGTCTTTGGAAAATTATGTCCTATGGAATACTAGCAAAAAATAGGATAATCAAGAATCTATATGATTTTAAATGTGCAGTCTGAAACGATAATATCAGCTAATGGTTTGCAGTGACAACAGGAGTAAGGTAAGGGTGTATAATGCCCCACTATTGTTTGTCATTGGTCATTGATTATGTCATGAGGAAAATAACCACAGAAGGCAACCAAGGGATATTATGGAAAAATTATAAGGCAAAATTTGATTAAGTTCTTTTTGCTGATGACACTGTCCTGCTTAGTTCAATGCACTGTTTAATGGAAGAAATGACCCAGGTTTTGACAGAGCAAAACAATTTGGTTTGCTTTATCAACAAGGGGAAGACAAAACCGATGGATATCCATGTCCCACATACTGGATGAAAAAACTGGACAAAAAACACCAGAAGTTTTACCTATTTAGAGTGTGAGATGTGCAATAATAGCATTTCTAGATGCTGAGTAACAAATATCAAAAGCAGACAGCAACCTTCATAAACTTGATAACATAGCATAATTGGCACTTACACAAAAAACAAATTTTTAATATCAGCATCATATTTGTGCTTCTTTACGGAGCAAACTCATGGAAATCAATTGAAACTGATAAGATCAACTCATTTGAAACTGAATGCCTGTAGAAGATCTTTAGAGTCCATTGCAAAGAGTTTCTTGTAACACAAGAAATTCTTAGGAGAGCAAATCAACCCTAAAGTAGAGAATGATAATAAGTGATTAGGGGTATAAAACTGCTTCCATATGAGGAGATTAAAAAGACTGGAACTGTTCAGCTTGGAAAAGAGAGCGTGGATTTGATGTCTACAAAATCATGAATGGTGTACAGAAAGTGAATAAGGAAGTGCTTTTTATTTACTGCTTGGCTTAGCACATGAACCAGGGGTCACCTTATGATGAAATTAGAAGGCAGCAGGTTTAAAAAAGGAAATACTTCTTCACAGAACACACTGTCCACCTGTGGAATTTGTTGCCCAGGGTTGTTGTGAAGGCCAAAAGTATAGCTGGGTCCAACTAAAAATTCTATAAGCTCACAGAGGATAGGTCCATCAATGCCTATTAACAAAGATGGGCAGGGACACAACCCCAAGCTCTGGGTGTCCCTAAACCTCTGATTGCCAGAAACTGGGACTGGATGACAGGAGATAGATCACTCAAATTACCCCATTCAGTTAATTCCATCTGTAGCATCTGGCACCAGTCACTGTTGGAAGATGGGATACTGGGCTTAGGTGGACGACTGGTCTGAACCCATTTGACCATTCTTATATTTTTACAAAAGAATAGCACAAAGAAGTAGAAACAAAATCAGAAAGTCTTGTGAAAAATGAGATTCTTATCGAGGGACATAAAATCCACTAAGATGTGGTTCTCTAAAGACCTTAGGAGCAAGAGAGAGACACAGGAAAGTATAGGTCTACTAAGTGGGAAATGTGAACAAATAATGGGCAACACCAAGAAGGTGGAGGTGTTTAGTGCCCCTTTTGCTTCAGTATTTAGAAGAATTAATATTAACAAGGAAGGAAGGAAGAAACGCAAGCCAGAATTGGAAAATAACAGGTTAAAGAATAATTAGGTAATTGAGATGTTTTTAAGTCAGCAGGGCCAGATGAAATTCCCCCCAGAGTACTTAATTAAGTAGCTGAAGGAATTTTGGAAAGAATAGTGCATAGGAGAAGGGCAGACATAGTATATAGCTTTAATAAGGAAAACAAAGAGGACCTGGGCAGTTTAGACCAATGATTCTAACTTTGATAACTTCCAGCATTTTTCCAGGTATTAAATAATCAATTTGTAAGTATGTAGAGGACAATAAGTTGGTTTAGTATGATTTGTTCTTGCCAAAATTCATGTTGGCTATTTATCACCCTAACTTCTTCCTTTGACAGCGTTATTGGCCTAGTGGATGGGGGGAAACAGGAGTTGTGATTTATCTGGATTTTAGTAAGTCTTTAGATACAGTCTCAGAAGCAAACTAGAGATGTGGTCTAGATGAAATTAGTATAGGTTAGGTGCAAAACTGTTTGAGAGTTAACCATTGATAACTGCTCTTTGAGTATGTTTGGGGCTCTTGCTTCTGATGGGAGGATGTTTGAAGGCTAGAAGTGAGGGTTCACCTCCCTCCACATTGCCCCTGTTCAGTTGGTGGAAGCACTCCTGATGAGGACGCACATTACCTACAGAAGGAAGGTAATGTGGACATCAGCCACCACAGTAATTACTGAAGTGGCTGAAAGTCGACCAAACATAGCTCAAGTTAGGGCTTTCGTGTAGACATGCCCTGAGGGATTTTTAATTCTGTAATGAAGCAGGTTCTGTCAGGGTACTTGAGTGGCCCATTCCATGATGCAATCTATTTCTCTGGTGGATTGTCCTTGTTTGGTGAAAGCAGTTTTATGTGTGACAAGGTGTATATCCAGAGTTCCCCACAGACCAGGACACACCAGGTTCAAAGTGGCACTGAACAAGCCAAAACAACAGATAATCACTGTAGCAGTAGGTTTTGTAACACCTTCCTCCCCTACACTATACACCTTTCAAGATCCATGGATCCTACACATGCCTATCACAACATGTGGTGTGTCTCATCCAGTGCACTAAATGCCCCACTAACAACTATGTGGGTGAAACCAGTCAATCACTATGCTCTCACATGAAGTCACACAGGAAAATGATTAAAGAGTGAATACTTTCCACAAAGCGATAACTCTGTCTGACCAACTCAGTCCTCATCTGTAAAGAAATGGGCACAACACTCTCAGAAGATCTGGGAGCTTAAATTGATAGCTCTGCTAGACACTAAAAATCATTGACTGGACACTGGACTTTCTGTTTATTACAATCTATAATCCACTAATACCTTCTTTTTGTCCATTGACTGCAAAAGTGTTAATGGGCCACTCTACCTTGAATGGTCCCTTAAAATATGTACTAACAACTTAACTTAAGTGATCTGGTCAACCTTGCATTTAGCTGTGTTGCTCCAAATAACTTTCCCAGACCTGAACAACTGTGTAACTTGAAAGCTCGTCTTTCTCATCAGCAGAAGTTGGCCCAATAAAAGATGTCTTGTCTCTCTAATGGCATCATATGTGAGACACAGGAGGTAATTGGCCTGCTGTATTTGGCACAGATAAGGCTCAGCTGGAGTATTGAGTCCAGTTCTGGGTGCCCATTAGGTAAGATGTGGACAAATTGGAGAGACTTAAGAGGAGAGCCACAAGAACTGGTGAACGGCTTAGAAAACATGATTTATGAGGAAAAGTTTTTAAACTGGGTTTGTTTAATCTTGAGAGAGAGACTGAATAGGCACTTGATAACACTCTTCAAATATGTTCAGGGCTGTTATAAAAAGGATGGTAAGACAAATTGGCTTAATCTTTAGAAAAAGTTGTCAAATGTTGGCTGGGGGCACTTTCTAACTATAAGGATGGTACAGCACAAACAGGTTACCAAGAGAGATTGTGGAATCCCCTCATTGCAGATGTCTAAAAACAGGTTAGACAAACATCTGTGCAGGATGGTCTCAACAGAGGAGGCTGGACCAGATGACGTCTTGTATAACTTGTAGCTTGGTAATTAGAGCACTCACCAAGGATATGAGAAACCCAGGTTCAATTCCCTCTCCTGTCTTGAGCGGGAGAGGGGAACACAGGTTTTCTTCCTCTTGGAAGAGTGCTCTAAGCATTGGACTACAGGAAGTGGTGTATTTCTCATCTCTTGTTGAAGCTGTTCCACTTTGAATAAATAATTAAGGAGACAAGCACCACTGACTGAGCTAAGCTTTCCAAAGGGGACAGAGAAAGAAATGGCTGAAGTGAAGTTGATGTTTGTCACCTGCTTATGGCAGGAATTAATTTGGCCCTGGATGTTCCATATGCAGTTGAAAAAAGAGTCAATTCATGATCAAATTTAAACTCAAGACAATAACAGGCTGTAGCTTAAAGACATAAATTAGTATTAGTATTCTTATTTTGTTATAGGCAGAGCTGCCAACTCTAACCATTTCCAAGAGTATGTTCAGGGAAAAATGGGTAGGTAGTTTAGCCAGTGTTAATTTGGAAGGAGGGAGGGAAGAGGATGTAAAGGGGATGGGGTACAAAAACCAGAAAACCTTCTTATATTGTTTCTTCATCTCAAAATTGGAATACTTTAAAACATATGGTTTTTTAAAAAGAACATTTCTGACAAGTTTCATGAAATATTTTTCAACAAGTTATAAAAAAAATATCTAATTCAGTACTTTTAATATGATATGCTATTGACCCTAGCCTGCTCCAATTAAGGTAAATGGCAAAATTCCTGTTTAGTTCAATGAGATTAGGGTTGCTCTTTGCAGAATAACTTATACCTAAATATCCAAAATAAGAGTGATTTTATTTTTTTGTAAATGGTTAATCTATTTGATAGCAGTAATGTGCCCTGTGATTTTCTTTTACTGTTAATATTTGGCTATGTCAATTTTTTTATTCCTTTGAAAGTTATAATAAGACCCTTTTTATTTATTTTTAATCCACTTCGTGTTTGAACAACTTGGACATAGCAGAGAATCAGGGCTAATGTTGTGAGTTCATAGCTGTGATAGGTTTTCCCTTTCCAGTGCAGGCTACTAGATCCCGTGCAAAGTCAAATGACACATACTGAGAGATGTGCCCTTGGCAAGTATATGGTGTATCTAAGAAAAATTAGACTATTGTAATTCAATTCTTGCTGCATCTACAAATTAGTTTTACTTTAAGTTTATATCATAGTGATAAGCTATTGTTTTAATGGATCAAATCCATCAATTAGAAGTATAACATTTATGGCAGGATATTAAATAGATTTAAAGTATAATTAACTCTCAATTAGTTTGATGTTTAACTTTAAATTCCAATTATTTTTTACAAATAACTTGGTTTACCACAATTCATTTCAACATTACAAATCACCATGCTTTCAATGCTTTTTCTCTTAAATTTTGAGCTGATCCCATATAAGACTGTAGCATACTCTATTTCACCCTCCTTCCTTGTTGAAGCCCTTGGAGCTATGCCAGGATTGAATTTAGCCCAATGAATTTAATGAAAACTGCTAATAATATCACAGTATCTTAACAGTAATGTCAGTCTGAGACACCAGCATTGTCTATCAAAAAACAGTCAGCACCAAATGTTCAGCAAGTAAGGACTAAAGTGTAATAGAGTTTGCATCATTAAAATAAAATATTCTCATTAAGGGAATTAAGGGAATCAATTATCTGTTACCTCTTCTGCAAATGAGTCCTTTTCCAAAGAGTGAGTGAGTCTGTCTGTCTGTCTGTACAAAATGCTCTCTGCAGTGGTGATTGTGAAATGCGTAACAGTTGTCATAATTGCATCATTGCTTATTGTCACAAAATTATGTCAATCAGAAGCTTCTTTATAACTCATATACACAATACTTAGAGTTTTTGTTTCCTTTTGAAGAGTTGAATTCAATGCCTCGTGAAATTTTCAAGTAGTGGACTAGTAGCGTGTTCTGTAAAGGCAGATTTCAGAGACAAAGTACTAATGTATAAAAATCAGCTGGAAATAAGAGTGACTGGAAGACACACATCTCAGAAATTGTACCATCCGATTCTAGATTTAGGGACAAAATGTTGGCTTTGGCGATGCTACTTTGTATCACTTTGCCTCCATACTGACACCTTCTGATCTCCAAGGGGAATGAAGGCAAATGGCCAGAGTCCATTGTGCCCCAGCAATCCCCAGCTGCCTCAGCAGCCCCAGGGAACCACTGTATGCTGCTCTAATTAATGTTGGGAGTTTCATGCAGCCCCAAGGATCACGGGAGCATAAATGTAGCTTAAAACCACTTTCTTCCCTGTGCCAAGCAGAATGGTGGGCCACTTTTACCTTTTTCTGTCTCCTCCTAGCTGCTCAACACATCATAGCACAATGGGGACCTAGCCTCTAAGTGCTACTGTAATACAGATAGTGAATAATAAAGGGAAGGATTGGCTACTGATGGTTCCCTGACCAGTTTCCCTGCCTGTGCTGCTCTCCTCTCAATTGCAGTTTTAGAAACTTCAAGGGAGAAGATAGTGGTTGAGGCAGGGAAAGGTCAAAAGAGAATCAGGCACTCAGCATAAGCACCAGTCTTGTAATTGAGGCCAAGATCTTCAAAGGTATTTAGGTGCTTAACTCCCATTGAGTACCTTTTGAGTATCCAGGCCTGAGATTGCAATTTTCAAAGTTGAGTGCCTAAAGTTAGGTGCCAACTACTCATTTGTGGCCTGTATGCACTCTTGAGCTGCCTCACAACATAATGGAAGTGACTGGTGCTAATCTATATTTAGACCAGTAAAATTTGGCCCAGAACATCCAGTGATATTAATGGGGATTCTTCATGCTGAATAAGTATAGATTTAACAATGTTGATAGGAAGCAATATTTTTCTTTGGCTGTTACATTAGAGCCTGTTGATGATGATCTCCTTTTTTTCTAACCACCTGGAAAAAAAACTGAAATGTTTCACTACCATCTTCATATTAATTCTGATCTCTAGATTGCCATCCAGCCCATTTTGATTTCCAACTATATACTGGGATACATGCAGAGAAGAGAATTCTTCTTCCTCTCTTCCACCCTATAATCTTGTTTTTGAGATTCCAAACAGTGAATCCCGAATGCTTGCTGAACTCTAGGTTCTGTTTACTAAGACTGCTGGCTTGCTATGATACTTCAGCTTTTGAAATAATGTAATGAATAAAGATGCTCATTAATCACTTAATGTATGAATTTCATAGATTATAGAGTGGTGAATGATTAAACCTGCTGAGTTTTCATGAACTGCTGACTAATTAATCAATTATTTTTATCATACAGTATTGTATAATATTGTAATGTATTTGGTTGCAGCAAAATTTTACTTAAATGAATTGTATAATACTGCTAAAGGAAGTATTAACAATTCAGTTTTCCTCTTTAGCCACTTTTATATGAAGGATAAGTGTCAGAGTATATTTGTCTTTTTAGTGCTGGCTAATTATATACAAAGGCATACCTATCAAATCGCAAGGATTGACTTGCGCTACACACAATCCTTGCTTAATCTGTGCAAAAATGAATTTCCCTTTTATGAAATGGCCAATTTCTTTTTTCTTCCAAAGAAAAGAGCACATGATCACATTCCCTAATAGGATTGCAAACTATGGTGTTGTGGGTGACAGTAATTAATAAAAGTAAGTCTGGACTTTGCCCTTTTGTGCCTAGACTCCATGCTGTTGTTAAGCCCTATCTTATTCTGTCTTGAGACAATGGCACATTTTCTACTGACTGCTGTAATAGGGGGAAGGATCTAGCCACCTGTTAAATAATTTGCAGTATACTGAAACAGCATGAGATGAAGTAGTTGGCTAAGGGAAAGCTGCCAAAGAATTCCTTTCTGCCTGTAATTATTAAAAACAAAGGAGTTAACCCAGTTTTCTACCCTTTCATTGCTTAATGTGTATATTAAAGTTATTTGAATAGTAAGAGAATCTCTGAACTGAAGTTTTTTTTGGGGAAAACAAATTTGACTTATGGCCTATACTCTCATAAGAGACCTGATTTAACACCCACTGAAATAAATTAAAGTCCCTTAATTGACTTCAGTGGGCTTTGGATCAAGCCCCAGGTGCACAGGGACTAATAAGAAACTTGAGATACAAGAATGAAGAAGGTGGCATGAGTGTTCTGATTTGCATAATTTAAAATAGTCTCAAGTGGGTGAACATTATTATCCACACTGATGGCAAATGTGTCTCTAGGTACCAGTGATGAGCCCATAATCAGCAGACAATGATAGAATAAAGTAGCATCCCTAATAAGTGGTCAATGCTTGAGTTATAGAGTAACCATTGAGCTTAAGCTTGCATACATATTTCTCATCTTCATATTCTCAAGGTGAAGCAGGAAATACTGTACTCATTGAAAATGAAAAATGAACCATTAATATATAAAGTGCTTGCATGCAATCTGCAATGAATAAAATATTACATTACTTATCAGCATAAATATTATGGTCCTTAATTAGGATGATCATTCACTTTTATAAATAGGAAAAACTCTGACAGATTCATAAAATACAGTTCCACAATGAATTTTATTCTGGTGTTCACAGTTACTCAAATTAATATGTATTCATAAAGAAAAAGCCTAGCAGATATTATTTACCGGATTTACATCTCTTCTTACATATTATTTCTAAAGACACACATTTCCTCCTCTTATAGTGAACTTCTCCACTTATTAAATTAAGATATGGGGATAGAGTCCCACCTGTTGAAGGAAAACAGTTTATTTGGGACTTCATCTTGCACCCATGGAAGGGGAGGATTCATCTGCAAAGATTTAAAAAATGTTTTCTTAGTCAGTATTCTGAGTCCCAGCTAAACCATCTACAGTATGTCTCATGAGAGTATAGACCATTCTTTATACCCACCACTCTTTCCGGGGGGTTGTACCAAACCCAGAACAAAAAGACCTTAATTACTGGCAAGAAAAATTTTGTTTTTGCCACATGCATGAAATATTAAAACATCTTGTATGTATTTTGAATTTTTCACATTTTATTCTGTATCCTACAGCAGGATTTGTGTTCTGTTTTCCCCATCATTTTCTAGTAATATCTCTTGTGCAAGAGGTGTGAGTTCTTCACTGATATATATATGTATATTTTTCTGTACAGTTTTTATTAAGTAATTCATTTTACTGCCCCTTTTTCATATATAACATTTTGGTAATTTACTGAAATCCTGCATGTTTGCTGCTCATGGTGATGCATAATTGCGGTGTTTCAGAAACACAGGCATTAAACTGCATCATTTCATTTGATGTTTAAAGCAATTTATATCACTTTAAAATATTGAACAACCTCCCTAGGGCAGTACTGACATTCTCAAGACAAGCTGTAAATCACATTTTTATACTACAATGTCTCTACAGAACAAGTTCCTTAATTATCCCTTTATTCATACATTAGGTACAGAAAAGTCAGTAGCCACTGATATAGCTCTCAAGTGCTCCTGGTTATTCTGTTTTTATGACTGACATTCACTAAAATCTTATGGGTAACCTAAAAGTTTTGTTAATGTAAAGTGCTGTTAAGATAATTTTTAAAGTCAGTTTCATGCCTCAGGTTTGTTCAAAATGTAGTAACATATTTACGCAACAGTATAGGCTGCTAAGGGCCCATGGCTCTGTTACTCTACTATTTGAACTGGATGCCTGTTAAACACCACATAGGGATGAGTTCATGGTTTCTGTCTGTATCTTTATATACCTCCATAAGATCTGAGAGATAAATTACAGGGTGGTGGTGTTTTTTCCCCATTGTGAACATCACCATATGAAGCAGACACCAGAAATAGCAGATGTTTTACATGCAAATAATATCTTGCTTCTATTCAGCTGTTAACTCTGTAAATAACATGTCCTACAATATGAGTATTGTCTTGTGAATAAGTATCCCGTCAGGGGAGTGGTTCATTAAATTTCAAAAATGAGATGCTGACCAAAATGACTGAACTTTCTCTGTAAAGTTATTCATAAATCCTTTTAAATCAAGAGATTACCTCAATACTGAGATCCTGGCTTGTACAACAAGTACCTCAATACTG
>ML675618.1:22240731-22615749 GCA_007922155.1 Mesoclemmys tuberculata | reverse complement strand
ACCTCAATACTGAGATCCTGGCTTGTACAACAAGTACCTCAATACTGCTATCCTGGATCTCAGAGCATGTTACATAAATTACTCTACAGAGTTCAACTTAATGAAAAGAATACTAAGGGGCACATCTGAGGTAGCCACTCTCAAAAATCAACAGTGAAAATATTTCCAGCTATTACTAAAGGTTTATTTTAAGAAAAAATTGTGAAATTCAGTAGCAAATAACATTTCATAGTGACGAGAACCTGAAATGAAACTAATTAGGCCACACTAAGAGGTATTGTTGCCAGGGCTGCCCATAGTTGGGGGATAGGGGTGAGAAAAAGGCAGTTTATCTCAAGCCCCCAAACATGTAGGGGTAGCCTGGTTCCCTACTCTGGGCATTACAACCTGGAGTGTGAGGTTGCAGCATCACTCAGGTTGGGCTGACAGTCCCTCCATTGGGTCAAACAGGTGGCACTACAACCGCATTCTCCAGGTTGCAACACCCAGAGTAGGGAGTTGGGCCTAACCCTGCAGTACAGGAGCCACAACCAGGGAGTGATCTCACTCTCCAACATGCGCACACATACACAGACTCCCCTCTGTGGTAATTTTTTTAAAAGAGGGGGGGCCTCAATTACAGATTTTTTTCTGGGCCCCCCAAAACCTATGTACAGCTCTGGTCTAGAGCATAATCTGTGGTTTTTTATCCTCTGCCAAGTTCACAGCTGAGTTTCAGGGTCAATAATGGTCATGAGCAAGGACTTTTTGTCTTTTTAGACACCCTTTCACCCACACTGGAAGTAGCATTGACAGGCTCTGAAGGAAGTTATATGCAGCCCTTCTTTGCTAGAGGATGGAGCTTTGTGGCTGAATGATGAAGAGGGAAGGATTAATGGGTTATAGAAGATGCCTATGTGGTCTGGTGGAAGAGAATTTAATTGAAACATAGTTTAACACTGTCATATTTAACCTCCATTAACGTTGAGGCTGATGAGTCCTATCTTAAGGTAATGGGTAATACACTGAGTGTCAGGAATTTTTCAAACCTACTCATGCTTAAGTAAAAAGCTACAATGGAGAAGATCAGAGCCATTTAATATATTAAAGAGCTTGAAAAGAGGCTGAGCGGTGAAGTGGTAAAATTTAGAAGTGACAAAATTATTTAGGGTAGTCAAGACTAGAGAGGACAGTGTGAAACTTCAGAGGAACCTACCCAAACTAGTTGAATGAGCAACATGATGGTAGAAAAAATTCAATGTTTATGCAGTCAAAATAATCACACTGCAGGGAAAAAGCTGAAATATTCATATACCCTACATGGTTTTAATCTAACATTATCACTCAGGAAAAGGACCTGAGCATCACTGTGGACATCTCAAAGAAGACCTCTGTTCAAGGTACAGCAGCAGTCAAAAAAAAGCAAACCAATTGATGGTTGCATAAGGAACTGGATGGAGAACAGTGTGGACAATATTCTAATGATACTATATAAATCAGTGGTTCTCCCTTATCTGGAATACTGTGCCATATTGATCAACCATGTCAAAAAGGATATTGTCTGGTTGGAGAGCATTCTGTAAAGGGGGGCCAGGATGGCTAGGGGAATAGAAAAACTCTCATGTGAAGAGAAATTGAAAAAGATGGGGGTTGTTTATCTTAGAAAGAAGACGAATAAGTTGGAAAATAATTAAAATAATGCATGGTATATAGATGATAGATCAGGAATTTCTGTTCTGTCTCCTAGCACAGTAAGGAGACAGTCAATGAAACTAACTGGATAACAAATTCAAAAACTGATACAAATTTTTTTCATACAGTGTAGAATTTGATTGTGTAACTCACTGCCACACAGTGACGCTAAGAACCAAGAAAGATTGAAAGAGGGACTGGGCTATTCTTGATATCCATATAAATATCCAAAGTTACACTAATTAACAATGCTTAACATTTTTAGAAGGGTTACTAAACCTCATGCTTCAGTATTTAAACCAATCTCTTTTTTTTTTTTTCCTTGTACTTCCTCTGAAGCATTTGATGCTGGCCAGTGTTGGTGACATAATACTAGAGTAGATGGATTATGTATCCATGAGGGCAAATCTATTGTTCCTGAGTATGACTGAATAGATAATTAATGGATCCTGTAATCTTGCTTGCTTTCTCTGGTATAGTAAGAAAGACTTGAAAGTTGCCAGCATGTGGAAATTAATCTTCAGTATACTATAATTCATCTTGGATAGCTAGATTGGAAATCCTTTTTAAACTCTTGTCCCTGCTTTGATCTCTTACATTTTCATGTACTTCATTGCTTAAGCAGGGTATCCATGTGTAGCTGGAGGATGCATAGATGACCTTGTAAGCTCAGGTATAGAAGATGTGTTCAAGATAGGTGCATTTGTTTTGCTATTGATTCCATGAATGACTGTGAAAGTAATGTCTCCATTTCATCTAACAGGACAAAAATTCAAATCCATATGCACAGTATGAATAAGACATTCTATTCTTTATAATTACCCACTGGATGCAAAAGGAAAATTGGAAAAGATTATCTGTCCTGATGCTATTATGAATGAGCATAATCTCATTAAGGACCTTCAAAGATCAGTTTCTCAGGTCCATAAAGAAGTTTAAATTACTTTTTGAGATTCTACTATTAGGAATTAGACTGTTCCATTATGCAAGAAACTTGCCTCTTCAGAGGGTGAGCAAATTGCAGTTTTCTGTGTTGGATTTTCAGGTTTACGATAAAGATTGTAGTATAGCACTGTAACGTTTGGTGATTTTCGTGGTTTCATCTTAGGTTCAACAGGTATCTGTCAATTAATCATCTATAATTTCTACATATTTACATTCCATTATTTAAAGTGAAATGCTCTGAAGAGATTAATGTCGAGTGTGCAGGGAACAATAATGAAAAGATTAACTTTTCTTTTTAAAGAAAATATTAACTTATTCTACAATAGTGTCATTTGAAACTACACAAGTTAACTGATCAAGCTTCTTTTTTTTCTTGTTAGGAACCTATGGGTCAAATTCTGTACCAAATGAAGTCACTGGGTGTTTTAACACTTACTTCAGGGAGACCAGGGTTTGTCTGTGCATGTAGTATATATATTGGGGGTGGGAGGGAGAACCTAGTTCAAAATTCCTTGCAATTCTGTATTGAAACATTAGGTGGCAGAATGAAAGGTGCAAACATTTAATTAGTTAAATCAGTTCATGCTTTTTCTCAAAGACATTGCTTCAGAAGAACAAAAGGCAGGGAATTAACACCTTTCCCTTGCCCCTTCTGACCTCAGCCAGATAAGCAACAGAGGGTTATTGACTGATGATTCTGCACATACACCTACATACTTATGTATTAGTAGTCTTTCCACTTACCATGTGTTGAGCTTTAATTCCCTTACAGAATCCTTTAGAAAGTGGGCCTAAAGCAGTCACTGCATTTTCACAAGGCTTGAGGTTGACATTTCTTAGGGCTACTGTGCTTGAGACAAATATGTATTTGTATGACGCAGATATTGTTCCAGTGCTTTTCAGGTGCTTCTGTAGCTTGATTTTAGAAGGCAGAGTTTTAGCACTTTCTTTTCCATCCTCCCCCATGTCCAGCCAAACTTCTCTGAGCTAGCTATATGCCTTATGTGATTTGAACAGTTTCCACCAGCATGCACTACAAAGACCTTTGCTCCCCATCTCTGTTTCCCTCAGTTCTGCTCAGGAAAATTTTGTAACAGTTACAGATTTAACTCTCTACCAGATAGGTCAGGTCTGGCAAGAAGCAACTGAAGCATAAATTTACTGTTGATATTTTATTGCTTTATGAAAGCACATAAAAAAGAAAGAGTAAAATCTTTTAGCTCCTGCAGAAGACATATCTTCAATCTAACTAAAACCAACAGAACTTCTGCCTGAAAGCAAACAGACAGCTGGAATGCCTCACACCCTATGAGTTCAATGTAAGCACCTGTAACACAGTGCAATATTCTTCTGGCTATATGATTCCTAGATTTTTTCAAAGGTCATT
This sequence comes from Mesoclemmys tuberculata, assembly GCA_007922155.1. NCBI lineage: Eukaryota > Metazoa > Chordata > Testudines > Chelidae > Mesoclemmys > Mesoclemmys tuberculata. The sequence continues at coordinate 22,611,746 of ML675618.1, read as the reverse complement.
GATACATAGATTTTAAGGCTGGAAGGAAGTATTGTAATTCATCCAGTATTTTGCATCAAGTCATAACTTCTATTTTAAGCTACAGCATACAATTACATATAACATATCTTTTAGAAAACATCTAGTCTTGATTTAAATATGTCAAATTATGGGTAATCCACCACATTGCTAGGTAAATTGTTCCAATGGTTAGTTATCCTCACAAATGTGTGCCTTATATCTAGTGTGAATTTGTCTATCTCCAGCTTTCCACAATGGATCTTATGCCTTTTGCTTTTCAGTTAAAGAGCTACCTGTTGTCAGAAATTTCTTCCCCGTGTGAGTACCTTTTCTCTGGGATAAACTATTAGATTGAGGTTCTGGGGTCTCTTGCTATAAAGCTCAAATAATTCTTGTAGCTCTTTTCTGAATCCTCTCTAATTTTTCAATATTCTTTTGAAACGTGGGTTCACCAGAAGAAGAAAACGTATCCCAGTAATGGTCTCACTAATGCTGTATACAGAGGTAATACCACCTCCCTATTCCTCCTTGATATTCTTTTGCTTACACATTTGAAGATCACATTTGCCCCATTACCTACAGCATTGCACTGGGAGCTCACATTCAATTGGTTATCTACTATGAAAATCCTGAAATCCTTTTCAGTGTCACTGCATTCCATCTTGATTCCCACTACATTTTTATTCCTAGGTTCATGACCTTGCATATGGCTATATTGAAATGCACATTGTTGAAGTAAGTCTACCTTATCAAGCAATCATGGTTGGCATACATATCTGACATGGTATGTCATGTTTGTGCCATCTACAGAATTTACCAGTGATGATTTTATATATTCTTTCAAATCTTTGACAAAGGTATTGAATAACTCTGGGCCAAGAACAGGTCCCTACTAGACACCACTGATAGGATCTCCGGTGGGTGACTGTTCCCCATTTACAAATAGTTTTTATACTCTATCAGTCTACTAGTTTTTAATTCATTTAATATGGGCTACTGTAGAGGCATGCCAGTCGATCTTCCCCCTCTGGGTTGAAGGGTGGCCACACTGCATCACTCAGTCACCATCTATTGGCAGGGGGAATTAGCCAAAAAGCCAAATAGCGGTCTAGCATCCCGGGTCCTAAGGCAGGGCAAGGCAGGCAAGCAGTCTATCACCCCAGCCAATAGGGAGTGGAGCACCAGCTGTCTAGGGCTCCGAAAAGGAGTGACTGCCATCCCAGAAGTGGGGTGGGAGAACATAGGGGGACGTGGGCCCTTCCAACTCCACCGCATTCTAACTCAGGGCCCTAACAGTGATGGAGCATTCCAGCACTGGGTCAATGGGGATTAAGCTGAAATGCGCTGACTGCACCTTTTGTGGCACTGCAGACCAACTGGAGTTGGCACCCCTGGGCCACTTCCTACCCTTCCTTTTGGAGGGACCTGGCTCTGTGGGGCGTCCTGAGTCTCCATGGGGTACTTGGATAGCGGCAGCTTCAGTAGATCTCCAGTAGGCAGAGGCTCCTGGATAGGCAATGGGCTTCTGGGCTCACTGGCAGAGGCAGCAGCTCGAAGCAAACAGGAGGCATATGTCTCCCTTTCTGTCTTGGTCCCAACTAAGCCAGGGGCTTCTGATAGTTCTTGTCCTGCTACCCACTTCCAGTGGGAGAGTTGAGGGTGTTCTAGCTCTGCCCATCCAGGTAGCCTCTCCTGTTCTGGCTTGGAGGGAGGCCACACCGCCTCTCTACATTAATTTTAGTATAGTATAATTTTTTTCAGAATATCATATTGGACTAAATCAATTACTTTACAGATATCTATGTCAACATGGTTTACCTCTATCAATCAAACTTGTAATCACATCAAAATCAATATCAAGTTTGTTTGACAAGACCTTTTTCCCCTAAAATTGATAATAATTGTCCCACCATCCTTCAATCCTTTATTGATTGTGTCCCATACCAGCCTTTCAATGATCTTGCATGGAATTAATGTCCAGCGAATAGGCCTATACTCACTTATTCCATCCCATTTACTCTTTATAAATATTAGCATGACATGAGCATTTTCCAGTCCTTCGGATCTTCCATAATTTGTTAAATATCAATATTAGTGGGTTCAGAGAGCTCCTCAACCATTTTGTTTAATTAGTCTTGGGTATAGGGTATCTGATCCTGCAGATTTTAAATGTTTAAATTTAATAGTTGCCTTTTAGCAAATCACTGAGGGAAGAGAAAGTATTTCTTTATCAGTTTAAGATATAAATATATCATCCGGCTTCTTTCTAACCACAGAACAGAAATACTCATTGACTATTATGCTCTTTCTGCATCACAATTCAGTTTTACCATCTTTCTTTAATACTGGACATATACCATTGCTAGTGTTTCATTTGTTCCTGATATATTTAAAGAATACCCTCTTATTATTCTTAACTCTTAACTCTTATTCTTAACTCTAGTGACCATAGAGTTTCCAATAATATCTTTAGCTTCCTTTATCAATTGTCTGCATTTCCCAGCTGATGATTTATACTTATTGTTATTGGATTCGCCATTTTTCTGTTTCTTATGTATGCTGCTGACAGACACTTGACATTGTACCACTGCTGGCACACCTTCACAGGGTGACTGAAATATTTATTGAACTTTTCTCCAGTCAAGTTTTTCCCCAGAAATCCAGAGTGACAGATACTGGTTCTAGCTTCTTTATCAGTTTTGATAGCTGTTATCCCAGTTCTACAAAATATGAAGGTTTTAGAATACATTATCTAGTTGATAGATTAGAAAGATTACATGATAAAAGATGAGAAATAACTGGAATTAGGATTGAGGATGTGAATATTTTTGGATTGCATGAGCATCCACAATAATGCTTCATCTTCTCCTTCCACGGGATTAAAAATACCATATGCAGGTAACATAGAGTCAGTTTGTTAAAAAAACTTGTATTTACTAAGATACATATTTCCCAAGGTTATCTATGGAAGGATAGGGAGATATTGCATATTGTAAAAGAGTCCCAAGCCTGATTGAAAAAGGAGGACTGGCATCAAGGTTGCTGCTGGCTGTAAAACTTTGCCAGAGAAATCCATGGAGTCATTTATATGCCTTGTATATAACTAGAGTATTCCTCAGCAAACCCTAGCATAGCACTAGATGACCTCTCAAGGTCCCTTCCAGTCCTACAATTCTATGATTGTCTGAGTGTCGCTGCAAGGTCTACTGCATCATTCTGAATGGTTATGATCAAAAAAGAGAATCCAGAAAATAATAATATCCTAGAATATAGGGACTGTGACAGATGTGGCCATTTCCTGGAATATCTTTGACTAACCTTATTGAATTAAGGTTAAGTCTCTTTGGAGTCCATTGAATTCAATGCAAAGGTTATATATTATTCTGGGCTTGGTTCGTATGTGACCTCCCAAAGGGAAAGATGTGATGTGAACTCTGGGAGGCTTTATGAACTTCAAAGGACTATACTGAACAAATGTGCTGTTGTAATCCAGGTGCCTAATAGGGGGATATTGCTGGCGTAGCACGGGGGCCTGTGTCCCGCTCCACTTTGTTCTGGAGAGACTTACGGGGCAGGGTAGAAGTGAGTTATGTCTGGGTCATTGTTGCTAGGCAGACTTAGCACTCCACATCCAGAAGTTTTTGGAATTGGATGTGATAGTTTTGGGTACGCTAAGTAGGTTCCCTGTTCCTGAGGCCAGACTCCATGAGTGCAAGCAGTCATGGCTCCTGCTTTACAAAAGGCCACATGCACAGTGTGAGTTGGAAGAAGCGGAGCCCAGGAGCAGAAAGCAGGCTGTTTTCCCTAACTCTGAAGCATTTTTAATGGATTTTTTTTTCAATCAGTAAACTTAACTGAGTGGTTGGTTAATCAGTTAGCTGATTGGCTAACAGTGATTTCAACAGAGGAAGACGAAGAGTCTTCATGGATTCCAGTTGAAGATTCCAAGCAAGTGGAGGGATGACATTGCTTTTGATTCACCTGACTATAGATTTCGTGATCAAAGACTCTGAGGGCAGGTCTACACTACTACTTAAATTGATCTAACTTACATTGCTCAGGGGTGTGAGAAGACATCCCCCGAGTGATGCAAGTTACAGCAACCTATGTGCTGTCCACAGAGGCACAATGCTGGTGGGTGATGCTTTCCCACCAGCATAGCTTCCATCTTTCTCCGAGGTGGAGTAATTATTCTGAATGGAGACACTCTCCAGTCAGCACACAGCGTCTTCATCAGATGTGCTACAGTGGCTCAGCTACATTGGTGGTCCATTGCTTCTCGTGTGGACCTGCCCTAACTGAGACTCGGGTAAACTCAACCTGAGCTTTTTCTTCTCACTGTGTTCCCAAAATTTAAAAAAAAAGGCTGGGCATGCACAGGGCAAATGACGGATGCAGCACCTGGAGGCATGGTGGCCTGCTGCCTTTGCATTCAGGAGCAACAGAAGCTCCTTAGAAGTTGGTGGGGAGGCCATTATAATAATTAAGTCATTATTATTTATCATATTTTTTGTCATAACATCTTAGAAATTATGATGATTTAGTTAGGGTTGGTCCTGCTTTGAGCAGGGAGTTGGACTGGGTGACCTCCTGAGGTCCCTTCCAACCCTAATCTTCTATGATTCTGTGATAAAATGAGTACTTAATTAAGTTGACGCCTTTTGTTCTTTTGGGGACTTGAATGTGGGAAGGTCAGTCCTTGCTGAAGATCCTTAGAGAGTGAATTCTGAGTCTTCAGCTGCTTTTTTTTATTCGAGTTGTGGGTTTTTTTAGGCACTGGAGAAGGGCAATGAAGTGAACTCTAGTGTACCCAAGGGTTACAAATTGGTGCCTGAGCAGACCAGTACCTCAGGATTGCTCAGAGCTCATCTCTGGAATTTTTTATTTTTTGAGGAGTATTGTAGCAGTTATAATAATAATTCATGGCATTGAATATCACTATTGAATTTGTACACTGTATTAATATTGCTAAGATAATGGAAACTTGTACACAGTTAGGGTTAGAGCCCTATAGGATCATTTTGGTCGATGAGGTGTTCCCTGTTGATAGTACAGCAGAAATTAAGAGGGCTGTTGGAATCTTTGGCCATGTAACTAATATGAGGCGGTGAAGTGATACACATAGAAAGGAACTGTGTGTTGCAGAAGCTAGGGCAGAAATGGGATGTGACTCCTATTCATTTTGAGGTTTTTCCATTTATATCTACTTGTTCCGGGCCCAGAGTACCTAAGTTCAGGGATCAAGTATACTCTGTGTTCTAACAGAGGGTTCAAGACTGAGATGTGGACTGTAGTTACACCTGTGCGTGATAGACCGACTAAGTGGTTAACAGATGCTATACCTGTTATGGACAGAGGTCCAGTAGGAGCTTCTGCTGCTCCTATGAGTCTCCCTCCCAACATGCAGCATCTTTTGTTAGAGAGGGTGCTGAAATCTGCCAGTGAAACTGTGACTGATGTGCAATTTAAACTGAAATGTTTTTTTGGATAATTCACCCCGACCCAGTGGAGAAGTAGATTATTTTACCTGGTGAGCACAAGCCAAAGAGATGATGGAAGACAGAGAGATTTCTCATTAAATCAAAAGAAGGAAGATTATTGAAAGTTTATTACCCTCAGCATTGAAGGTGGCCTTAGGAGCCACCTTAGGTAGGAATGCATCTGCTGGAGATTGCTTTGATAATTTAGAAAAGGCATATCGATGTTTCATAAATGCATCTGAGTTAAAGGCTCAATCTTCTGAGACTCACTGACACACTAGAGAACCACCTTCTGCATACCTGACTAGACGATACACATTAGTTAAAGTTTTGATGCTGATGGGGTCCAAGATACTGAATTGAATTCTTATATACAAGATCAATTTTTCTGTGGTTGTTGGCATGGAATTCTTATTAAATACACTCTTAATAAAAGGGATTAATTGAAATGGTAGAAAAGGAGTGTCTCTTTTGCCACACTCCTTAGTGAGGTAAGATCCATTGAAAGGAAGTACTCTGATAAACAAAAGAAAAAACTTCGACAAAAACTAAAAGAAAAAGGCCATTGAGTAGGAGTAGTTTGCAGCTGATAAAGGCATCTGAAAATACTTCCAGCGTCCATGAAGAAGCCCATGCAATAGACTGTAAGGTGAAAGATCAGTTGAATGATCAGCAGTTGGTCAGATTGTAAATGACCCAGCTAAATTCTGAAACATCCATTTCAGATATGCAATTCATTCCTCAAAGACCCAAAGAATTTATTAAACAAGCAATACCAAGATTTAACAGAAGAAATCCTTTGTTTTAACTGTGGGAAAATAGGACATTTTCAAATTGACCGTGAGAATTCTCCTAACCCCAATCTACTACGTATGCAACTGACTGGTAAACATTCAAATCAGAGCAAGTTTGAGCCAGGAAGAAAAGAAACGAACAACGCTCAGATAGACATAATTAAAATATATACTCTCTATATATTATTATATAGAGTTGTTATATAGAGAGTTGTTATATATATTATATAACTTTAATATAGCTTGACAAATATCATGAGGAGATATTTTCAGGTTTAGATTCCACTTGAAGTCCTCATGCTGTGCGCACCAAATATGAGGAAAAAGGATCTGAAAGTAGTGATGTGATAATTAGACATGAACCAGAGAAAAATGATTTTTTAATTTAGTATGAACCCTTAAGAGTCATGGTGGGTAGATAAGAGAGTGAAATACTCTGGACCCAATTATGCAAGCACTCTGTGCACAGAACTCATACTAAAATAAATGATGTTAAGGTGAGGAGACTTTGCAAAATCCAGGGGCAATCTAACTACAAAGAAGGTTAGTGTACAATGCAGCTGTTTCTTTATTTGTGTTAAAGCCCCATTGATTAGTGATTGGATCTTGCAGTTTGGCTAATTGGATTATTTTTAACAATCAAAAAGAGGGGCAGTATGTTTATTGCTAAATCAATAGCCAGATAGTATCACATGGTCATGTCAGGGTAGGGTTTTGTTTTTTTCTGTTTAAACAGCAGTTGTCTCAGAAGTAATAAAGAATAGAGCAGTTTAAAGTAGTTTATCAAGCAAAATGAAGAATCAACTGGGTGAATACATGCAAGTTAAGAATGAAAAGTGTTTCTTATATTTGAAATTTTCTCAAATGAGTTTTAGATAATAAAAAACACACAGGTGTGCATTGAAGTAGCAGTGGATTTTAACATAAAAGTTTGGAAATGAGGTGATATATTCTACTCAATGGAGATTTCCATAGTTAACCCACATAACATGAATTACACTGAGTGCCCAGTCAGTGACATTTTTTTAGATCGTTTAGTGACATTTTATTAATGATTTCAGTCAGACACAAAGAAAAATCCAATAATAAATGATACATAAATTCAACGCCACATTATATGGATAATACTTAGACTGGTACAGTTTAGATGGAAATTAAATTCTCAGCAACAGTGACATACAAAAAATAAAATGTACACATCATTAATAAGCCATCCTTTAGTTGCAAAGGTTAGTCCAGGTCAGAGCAAATATATCAGTGAAGGGCCATTTGGAGAATATATAGTATGGAAAGAGAAAAAAAAAGAAGCTTCATTGTACTTAGAAATGTCTAAACCTACAGACAGTCCAGTTTCCATAAGAAAGGAACAATCTTTTAAAGGTGAATGATAGAAGATTGGGACTGGAAGAGACCTCAGGAGGTCATCTAGTTCAACCCCCTGCTCAAAACAGGACCAACCCCAACTAAATCATCCCAGACAGGGCTTTATCAAGGCAGATCTTAAAAATCTCTATGGATGGAGTTTCCACCACCTCCCTAGGTAACCCATTCCAGTGCTTCACCACCCTCCTAGTGAAGAAGTTTTTCCAAATATCCAACCTACCTCCCGCACTGTAACTGGAGACCATTGCTCCTTGTTCTGTCATCTGCCACCACTGAGAACAGCCTTGCTCCATCCTCCCTGGAAATCCCCTTCAGATAGTTGAAGGCTGCTATCAAATTTCCCCCTCACTCTTATCTTATGCACACTAAACAAGCCCCCTAATCTAGCCCCCCCTAATCATTTATGTTGCCCTCTGCTAGTCTTTCCAGTTTTTCTACATCTTTCCTGTAGTGGGGGGCCCAAAATTGGACACAGTACTCCAAATGTGGCCTCACCAGAGCCAAAAAGAGGTGAATAATCACTTCCCTCGATCTGCTGATAATGATCTTACTAATGCAGCCCAATATGTCGTTAGCCTTCTTGGCACTTTTGACTCATATCCGGCTTCCTGTGCATTGTAAACTGTAGGTCCTTTTCTGCAGAACTTCTGCCTAGCTAGTCGATTCCCAGTGCGTAGCAGTGCATGGGATTCTTCTGTCCTAAATTCAGGACTGTGCACTTGACCTTGTTGAACCTCATAAGATTTCTTTGGCCCAATCCTCAAATTTTTCTAGGTCACTCTGTATCTTATCCCTACCTTCCAGGGTATCTACCACTCCTGCTAGCTTAGTATCATCTGCAAACTTGCTGAGGGTGCAATCCAGATTGTTAGTGAAGATGTTGAACAAAACCAGCCCCAGAACCACCTGTGCTGCACTATGTTACCGGCTGCCAACTAGACATTGTGCTGTTGATCACTACTCATTGAGAAATCTAGCCAGCTTTCTATCCATTTTATACACCATTCATCCAATCCATACTTCTTTAACTTGCTGGCATGAATACTGTGGGAAACTGTATAAAAGCTTTGCTAAAGTCAATATATATCACGTCCACTACTTTCCCCACATCCACAGAACCAGTCATCTCATCACAGAAGGCAGTCATGACCTTCCCTTTGTGAATCCATGTTGTTCCTAATCACCTTCCTTTCTTCCAAATGCCTCATAATGGATTCCTTGAGGATGTGCTTCATGAGTTTTCCATGGATTGAGGTGTAAAATCTTAAGTTTCTGGAAGAGAAAATGTAAAACCCTTTAAAAAAATTAAAAGATAATTTATACTTTATTTTTAAAAAATGTGAACTAGTCATCAGTTCCTTAAGACACTTAAGATATATATGTTAGACACTTTCTTCAAAAGTGTGTGACACAAAAGCTACCCTGAGCTGACATCAGTAAGCGAAGTCCCAGTCTAAAGCTAAGTTTTCAATGTCTTTATTAACAGCATCTGAGATGTCAATCACTTAGGCATAGAAACAAGGAATTCTTAAGCTGAAGCTCCTCAGGATCTTAGGGCGGTTGAAGTGGATTCAAATGCTGATAAAATACAATTCTAAGGAGATGCTTCTTTAACCAAGTATATTTTCTCCTTTCATGTGTTAACATGTTTTTAACTTTTATACAAAATGCTTGCTGTTAACCTTTAAACATTGTTACAGTAAAATCCCCTTGTCATTATTTTAATGTTATGTCTGTTGCTAAAATAACCCAGGCTCAGCATTGTAAGCATCAAGTGAGACATTAGCTTTGAAATTTTTATATCCAAATTAAAATTAGCTTATCAAATCATCATAGTAGCAAGAGAGAATTGGCTAGTAAAAGCTCACTAAGAGGAGATTCAAGAGATTTCCTCTTCAGAAAAATCTGTTAGGGACTATTACATTTTGTGCTAGGTAAGTTCTTATACTGCCCTCATCACTGTGGTATTTGAGCATCTTCCGATTTTCAGAAGTGCTTAAGTCAATGAGACTTGTGCTCATAAATCAGTTAGGTGCTTTTGCAAAAGCCCTCCCTCCCATTATTAATGGCAGACGAGCTTGGTTGTGTTTACCACAGATTTTTAAAACTAACTTAATTCTCCGAATCCTTTTTAGTGTAATGAGAAACAATTTGGTTAAATGAAAGTGTTAATTTTCCAGGGTGTAGCAACATTGTTGAAATGTATCCTTCAAAGCACAAACCTAGAACAATGTTGTAGATTCTCTTCTTCAATGCATTCCCTCTGCTTATATTTCCATGTTGTGTCTCCTTTTCCTGTGCATCTAGGGCTCCCCTTAGCTTGGATTGTCAGGAATTGTGGGGGTTGGAGGCCAGACCCTCTGCTCTTCCCCTCCCCCCCCATTCTTCCCATGACAAGGGGAGATTTCCTGGTAATTTTTCATGATTTGCATGATTAATTTTGCAACACTCCCTTGGGTTCCTCTGTGGGAGGTGATTGTCTAGCCCTCTGAAACTCAACTGCCTACGTCCCCGATCCCGTGAAAATGTAGATCTATACTTCATTTTATGTGCTTGAGTAGTCCTGTAGACTGCAATGGATTTACCATGTATGTAAAGATGTATGTGCTGATGTCTTTGCAGGATAGGAGCTTAATCATTTTGTCTTGTAATTTATGTATTTCAGTCAGGACTCAGACTCAGTGCTGTAATGTATCTTACCTTATTTAGGCTACCAGACTTTCCCAGGATTTAATGAAAATGAAGCGATTTCTATTGAAAGACCTTCTTGGGAAGTATCCTTTGTAACCTCTCTGGGAGTTAAAACTAAGGTGGTATCAAAGTTGCTGTACATATAATTAAATGACATGTGCTGATTACCCAATAATTAAGGATGCAACCGCAAGCATCTTTTCCATGCTGTTCCATAGCAACTGCAACTGATTATGGACCCCTCAAAAGAAACTCAGGTCAATTCATGTACATTTAACCTGACAACAAACAGCAATGAATGTCAAAACATTGTTTTAATTAATCTAAAACATATATGTGCCCTTGAATAAGAATTTTCACTTAACATGGCTATGTGGACTTGAGGAATGGTAGGTATCTCTGAGCTAGACTAGTTAACTTAATAACATTTTTAACAAGTGGACTTCATCCTGTGTTACTTTTTCAAAAATGCTGTTTCAATGCAATTAAATATCCTTGGGATAGTTTCCAACCATTTAGCCAAAATCAGCAAGAATGTGGGAGTATAATTTGGGTTTTCCTTCTTTAAGAATAAGAGCGATATTAATATTGTACCTTATGTCGGATGGAGGACCCTACACCAAAACAGACAGCACTTTGAACAAGAAGATATTTTGACTGCAACTGTCCTATGTAGAATTTGCAAGGAAAGACATCAAGCCTTGTCTTTCTGAAGTGCCCAAAAAAAGCCCCTCACCCTTATTGATTCTCTTTTTTTAAAGGCCTTAGCCTGAAAGATGATGAGAGTCTCTTGCAAACTGTTTAGTGAACTGAAGGTGCTCAGCATCTTGGGAGAGGTTCTGTAGAATGATAGAATTGGAAGGGACCACGAGGGTCATCTTTCTAGTCTAATCCCCTTCCAAGGTTCAGGATTTGTGTCTAAACTGTCCAAGACAGATGTCTATCCAGCCTCCTGTTTAAAACCTCCAGTGAAGGCTGAGTGCTCTGGCCTCCTGCCGATGCAGATGCTGTTGGGCCCGATCCTGGCATTTTCCAAAACAAAAAGTTTAATAGGAAAATTCCCAACCACTTTTAGTCATAAATAATGTATTGATTTCTGTCTAAATGCTCCTGACCACATTCCTATTGACTTTGAGTAGGAGAGGTCCGACAATCATGGTAATTACCTTAGTTCACCAGACTCTATAAGGAAACAGTTTTTAGAGTTGTGGAAACTGTTTGCACTCATTTAATCCTGCTAACAATTCCATGTTCTTTTCAAGAAATTTTTATGCTGTTTTGTCTTTGGAGAGCTGTGAATGAGCTATGCCATTAAGTTATACTAGTTAGTAAAGAAAAACAATCCAAGAGCTCTCTGTCTTATCAGGGAAAATTCTGTCTGCAGTTTGCTTTCTTCACTGGCTTGCTTTTCATGGCTTTGCATACTCTTTTCCTCAAAGAAAATTAGCTATAGACAATAAAATAATGCTCTTCTCATCTGAGTATAGATATGTTGGTAACATTAAGTAATGTTTTTCTATTGTTACATTTCAAACCATAATTTTAAATACTGAGTTTGCCCTAAAAGGACTTCAAACAATTGAATGCTTTGAAGCAAGAGCTAAATGACCCGTGACAGCCCTGAAGGTTTTGTTTCCAAATATTCTGAAAAACACTCAGCCAGGTACCAGAAGGAGTGGGATGTCAAAATGAGAAATGTCCTGCCAGTAAGACCTAGAGAATCATTGGTCACTCAGTCAGATTCTCCTTAGTGTGGTGTTGTAATTATCTTTGTAGCTTCATCTCACAGGCAGGAGAGCTCTGATTCTGGCCTACTATTCCCCAATTGCATTCACAAGCTCCAAAGGGCATAGTCTAGTTTGCAGGTGGTTGAGTGGATTTCTTTCAGTGCATCTAGATCATAGACTGACACAGGTTTGAGCACCTGTAATGAAAGAAAAAGTCTTGCACCTTGAGATTAATCTATTTTATTATTCTTTTTAAGCAGCTGGGGCAACAGTCTGTTGGCTGCATTGCTTTTTAAATTTAACCTGTGAACATATTCAGCGTGCTCAATTAATAGAATTTCTAGATTGTTTGTTTGTTTATTTATTTATTTCGATATATAATCATCAGAAAAGATGACTCTCGTAGGCTGTAGGTATCTCTGCCGAAAAACAGTTACAATAAAAGATTGAGCCAGCAGTGCCTCTTTGGTCCCAAGCTGCAAAATAATTAAAATAAGATATGAAAATAAAAATGTAACCAAGTACACTGCTTACCACATCCACCAGCTTTTAATGCCCACTTCCCTAAACACCTGTAAAGAAGAGAAGTTAACAGATTTGGGAAGTTTCCCATTAAGAGGAGAAAAAAGTCCCAAAGGTGAAGACCCCTTACAGAGGACACCCTATGAGCAGATTCCTTTCTTTCATACCAAGATGACTCCAGTTCAAGGGTTTCCACTGATTGCAGTTGTGGCAGAGGCCTCCTTTGCTCCTTGGTATTTTAAGTCTTTGTGGTCGACGCATGGGTTTTTCCCTTAGTTCCCTACTTTCTTCAATTTTAAGGGCTATTCACCCACCTACCCACTCATTTCTTAATAGTCCACCCATGTACTCACATGCCCAATTTAACATTGTGGGATGAAATCCTGGCCCCACAGAAATCATTGGCAGAACTTCCACTTACTACGATAAGGCAAGGATTTGATTAATGGATTTTACTAAGGAAAGTGATGCAGTGCTTGATTTTTTTATGACCACAGTGACCAACATTCACCCACTGCCATTATTATTAGTTGTTCTCTCTCCTGAGTTCTAGAAGCCATTTTCAAAGTTCTTAAGTGGAAAATATTTAAAATATTTTCCTTCTCTGGCAGTAGCTATTAAAAGCTTATGCACACGAAATTTCATGCCATCTGAGTTATTCATTTACCTTATTCTTCTGGGTATAATTTGCACTGTAGTATTCAACAAGGGCTTTAATTCTGAAATAGTGCCATATTTGGGGGAGGGGGGGGAGATTGTTAGCCATTCAATGAAGTACTTTCAGGCTGAGATTGCCTGGGCAAGTTATACTGCCAGTGCATGATTTGATATCGAGTTTCCATCTTATTTCATAAGATTTAACCTTATACCCTGTGCATATATCATGCACCCACTGCAACAGAAGTGAAGTTAATGCTTTTATATATTTGATGTCTATGGGTGTAAAAAGTACAACTGCACACATTAGCATTTAATTTTCTCCAAACGTCTGCCAGCTTCAGATCCCTAAGGATTTTATTTAATTTGTAAGTGAAAGCTGGAAGTCATTCTGCTTTTCTGGTCTATCCTCCACTACCACAGTTCAATTAAAAATCTCCCTCATGGTATCTTTCACTTGCAAAAACAAAGCTAATATACTAACAGGAAAGGGACCTGCATCTGAATTAGACATATACATGTCTACTTGGTGGATATATATTCAGCAGGGTAGGCAAACTTGTTATTCCTCAACCTTGTCTCCAATGAAAATAAATCTCATTTTACTTTCACTCATTGAATCAGCTAAAATTTCTATTGACTAAAATGCCTGTATCTTTTTTCTCTGAGCAATACGGGATTGGAAAACCTTGACCAATTTTATCCTCTGTATTTGTCAATGGCATCTGTAAAATCAGTTGGGAAAAGGGGAGAGAGGGGAGGGGCATACTTTCAAACAAGAAAATGCAGGACTTTCACTGATTAGACAATTCTCCCCAAGTATTGGGTTTAAGGTAAATGTTTTTGTGATTATGAATGACAAAGAAAGAAAAAGAAACAAACATGTCCAACCCACAAGAATTTGGATGTTTGAAGAGGGCCAGTTTCCTAAAGGTGAAATGAAAATGGAGTGGGAGGAAAAAATTAGACAAAAAATACAATTCTTTAATCATACAAAAATCAGTTTAAAAAAAATGTCCTGAGTAAGAGATGAAGTGAAAGTGGCAATTAAAACTAAAAATATAATGGAAAAAATGCGGAAACTGGTAGCAATGAGAGCAAATCAGTAGTTAGGAAATGCAGACAATAGATAAGGGAGGCTAAAGGTGACAATGACTCTTCAATGGTCAGTAAGGGTAAGGATAATTAGACAGAATTTTTTTTAAATTATCAAGAATAAACAAAATGCAAAAAAGCACGAATAGGCAATGACTATTACTATTCTGTGTTTGGAAAGAAGCAGCAGCATGTTTTCATACCTTAAAGTGGTAAGGAAATACTTCTGTTCCCTCAGTAATGAGGGCAGATGTTGAACACTTTCAAATCTGCAGAGTAAGAACAATAATTTGCACCCAAGTTAAGGAGCTCTCTGAACCATTAATGTTGATTTTTAACTAATGTTGGAACACTGGGGAAGTTCTAGAGGACTGGAAAAAATCTAAAGTCATGCCAATATCTTTTAAAAAGGCTGACTGTCTCATTAGGTGGACCCTGAAGAGCCTGGCTACAAGGGGTTGCATACAATGGGTTTTTGCAGGGGATCAGGAAAAGTGGGTCCCACAGATTAGATTTGCAAGTGGGTCCCACAGATTAGATCTATTTTCAACAGACTGGTGATAACAGAGGGAGTTTCTGAGCCAATTTGTAACAGTGGCCACATCTGCCCGTTTCTCAGCTTGCCCCGTCACCTTCAGCACTGACTCTGCACATGTTGTCCAG
Source organism: Mesoclemmys tuberculata (assembly GCA_007922155.1). Taxonomy (NCBI): domain Eukaryota; kingdom Metazoa; phylum Chordata; order Testudines; family Chelidae; genus Mesoclemmys; species Mesoclemmys tuberculata. Next base: position 22,596,734 of record ML675618.1, on the reverse strand, counting down.
AATCAACATCTCTGTCTTTGGTGCCACAAGTCCATTCAGACATGTGTTTCGGTTAAAAGAAGGCAAGGAAAAAGCACATCTCCCCACAAAAGGGGCCAAAGGAGAAAAAGAGAAAACATCATCTCTCTCATAAAAATCTCAGCGAGTGCTACTGTAACCTCTTCTCCACACTTCCACAGCTAAACACCCCAGCTCCTTTTTCTGGGGAAGAACAGCATATCTCAGCTGTGGCATCTTGAGCGCTTCCCTCAGGAGCTAAGTGGAATTTTTAGATCAGGGAAGGTGGAGAAGGAGCAGCTAATACCATTTTCTCAAGAGAGGAAGAGGGAAAGAGACTAGGGGCTCAGGGTCCTTCTGTTTCCTTCTTCCCACTTCCCTCTTGTGAAAAATGGGTCATCTCTTCCTCCTTCCCCTCCCATCATGCAATACTGAGCCTAGCAGTAGGGAGACTAGAACCACAGCTGAAGCTCCTCTCCTCCCCAAGCTGTTGGAGGTAAAGACCCATGGAGCCAGCCTGGGAGGTGGTGAACTGAAGCGTCTCCAAAACTGCCCCACAGACTGTGGGGATAAAGAACCTCCATAACTGCAGAAGGAGCAGAGGTGTACTGAGGAGCAAAGGGCAGCTGTGAAGCTGGAGGGAGTGCAGAACTGGTTGTCTGAGAGCTGGGAAGAGGGGTGAAAACTGGTTTGGGGCTAAGAGGGTGCATAATGAATTGGTGTAGGGATGTGGGGGCCAAAACTACATTACCCACTCTAGCTTTGCAAGAATCGGCAACACTAATTATCATCTACACATGGGGGTGAGGAAAGGAGAGTTCAAAATTGGAAGACAGATGCCCACAATTTAATATTATTTCTTTTTAAACAGTTTTGAAATCAATCACATATTGTGGGATTTGACTCGTGGTATCTAAGTGCTGCGTGTTGGCAATTGTGCTGCTAGCCTGGAAAATTTCAGCCTAAATGAGTAATTTTTGACAAAGTTATAAGCAATTTAAAAAAAGGATTTTACAAGGAAATTGTTAGGCAAGCTTAAGTGTAGGTATTGCTGCCAACTCCTATCATAATAGTATTGGCACCTAGATATTATAGGACTAAGTGCAGTATGAATACCTAAATAGATAAATATAGGAGCTCTCTTGTGGGAACGTCTGTATTGTACTTTCTACTTTGATTTTGAAGGTCATCCATTCTATTTAGTAAATCAAGCAACTTTTTTTTTCACTGTTGACACATCTGGTTGTTTCCTCCAGGTCCTCTTGCTTACTCGGGATCATACAGGAATTCAGTGAGAGAGCAAAAACGAGAGTCCTGTAGCACCTTAAAGACTAACCAATTTCAGAAGATGAAGTGGGTTGCAGCCCACGATAGCTTATGCTTGCAGAAATTTGTTAGTCTTTAAGGTGATACAGGACTAACACGGCTACCCCTCTGGAACTTTTCACCTTGAGAGAGCAAAAGCTCAGTAAATAAATGTTTGGCTACTATTTGCATAGTTAGTTTTCTAAAGTTCTAAGTAGATAGCCCTGTTATTTATTTAAATTTCTATACTATATGCCTAACAATTAAATGTATTCTTACTGTTTGTGATAGTTGCCATCTTAGATAACTCAGCAGGGATTGGACCAGACTTCTCTAGAGCTAAAACTGTCTCACTAGGACTGCAACAGACTTATGTCCTCTGCAGATCAGACACACCTCGAACATAAATTCACCAGTGGGTTACCATAGAACCCCAGAGTTACCAACTGACTGGTCAACCACAAACCTCATTTGGAACCAAAGTACACAATCAGGCAGCAGCAGAGCCCCCCCCCCCAAAACCAAAACCAAATATAGATTGTGTTCAACATATGTGTTGAATGTAAACTATGAAAAAATTAAATGAAAGTCGCATTTTTCTTCTGCATGGTAAAGTTTCAAAGCTGTACTATGTCAATGTTCAGCTGTAAAGCTTTTGAGAGAACAGTCATGACATTTTGTTCAGGGTTACGAACATTTCAGAGTAATGAAAACCTCCATTCCCAAGGTGTTCATAACTCTGAGGTTCTACTGTATCCAATATTTTTTGTGACATAATTTCACTTAAAATCACTCCAGGGCTTAGTTGGTATGTAAAGTTGTATAAATATAAATTCAAAAGCTTCTCTAATTTTTCCCAGTTCCTTGCAGATTTATTTAGTCAATAATAGAAGCCTTCTGTTGAGCAAGTACTTGTATTTGGGCCAGGAGACCTGGAGGGTGGGCTATTTGCCCAAGTTGTCAGTTTAAGTCTTGCTCCTTCATTGAGCCTGATCTGAATGGAGATTTCCCTGGATTCTCTTGTTTCTCATTTGGATCTGAGTGAAAATTTTGTCAGAGCTGATTTGCCTACAAAAAATAGCCCAACTCAACTTTTAGAAAACAATGCAAAAAAGGCTTTTGTGTTTTTGGTATGTTTACAACTTGTCACGGCATGTGTCATTCTGCCTTTATTACTGACACAGCAAAATACATGATAAGCTGCTAACCATGCAAGTCACAGTTCAGGAAAAGGCTTTATTCTTTCCCCACTTTTTCAAAGTTTGAACATGGAAAATGTTTACAGTTTGATTTTGCACAATTTACAAAAAATTATTCTTAAAGATATTTGGCACTAACAGTTTCCAAAGATAATGGTTAAAGTGTCATATAAAATCCTTAGTTCCTTTGTCAAGGCTAGACTCAATAGTGATAGGTGTCAAAACTGAAAAAAAGAGCATGTATTGTCTTGGGAAACATTTTAATGCTGGCAAAGAAAACAAAGCTGATCCTTATCATCCAAGCGCCAATTCAACATTCTCTCCTACAATGATAGATAGAAGCATGCAGTGATAAATGTGTGGCCTTGATTATCTTCTCAGAAAAAGTAGGCCCTTTATGGCTCATTAGTTCAGTAACACCACAGTGAATCATAAATCTGCAGTAGGGTTGTGGGTGCGTTTAGAAAGGACAGAGGCTAGTTGTTTAAATAATACCCAGTATAGGGAGTTCAATAATTGGACCTCTGATGAAGTCTATTCAGAGAAATCATTTACACCTGCAACACAGAAATGTGCTTGTCCAAAAAATGCACACTATATCCCTCTGGAGTCCTCCAAAACAATATTTTTGCAGTTTGAGGGAAAGATTCCCATAAAAATGAATGTATAACTGATTTACCTGTGTGTCCTTGGGTTATGGTCTTCTCTAAGTGCAGAGTGTCAGTGCAAACACCTGTACAATACTTATCCCACACAGGGGCTATGCTGGGTGAAGCATAGGCACGGTGGCCACATGACAGTGCTTCTGCATGCCCTACCTGAGTAATGGCCTCAAATTGGCTGGTACGGAGACCCTAGCCATGGACAGGGACGAGCTAGGGGAAGATTCACATCTTCATTCACATAGATCCAATAGCTTCAAAACCCCTGTTTAATCTATGCAAAGAGGCTGCTCTTTTAGTGCATAAACTGAAATAACAGCCAGGGGAGAGGCTGTGTAGCACCCCTCGTGTTGGGGTGGATTTCAGTGTGAGTGAGTCTTTTCTTTTTTTCTTGAATTCATTTTCTGTGTGTGTGAGACATTCAGTATTTTTTCAGTATGAAACTGAACATTATGTCATCACATCACAACATCATTTATTTCAATATTCCTCCTCCAGGAAATGTCGACACTCAACACATGTAATTTTATACATTTTAGAAGATTAACGTCTCAGAAGAAAAAAATGTGTATCTCAGAAATGATCCTATCTAATAGTTATCTGGAATGCTGTACCAGGATAACTTGCTAGTGTCAGATTATTTTCTATTAAAAAAAATCACCTTTAACACCTTTCGTTATTTATCATGACACTGACACAAAAACAAATCTAAAAACATGCAAAAAAAACTTCTGTCAACAATATTTAAGAAAGACATGAGTTGGTTTCCAGCAATCTTGAGGATTGGATGTCTCCTGGCAACGGCCTCCATGTTTTCAAGTCCATCACTGCAGTGCTTTTTTTTGCTAAATGAGTGAATAGAGCTTGCACTCTCCTCTTGATCACTCACTTGATCAAATCCTTCAGCCTCTATGAAAACTGCAGAATGTGTCCCTGTTTTACACACTTGTCCTGCCACCTGCCCCTTTGAAGGCCTTCTAATAAAGGGAATCTTGTCTTCAATGGAAGAGCCTGGACACAAGTCACTTCAGAGCTCATCAATCCTATTCAGTTCTCCCATAAGAAGGTGTCTGCTGGAGAGCACTAACTCCTTGCTTTTGCTGCAGCTCAATCTCTGGGACACTACCACCTTGCAGGGTCCTAGAGCCTTTGCTCTAGTCTGAGCCCAAACTTCTACACCGTATTTAAACAGCCCTTAGCCCGAGCCCCATGAGATGGAGTCAGCTAGCATGGGCCAGCCATGGGTGTCTAAATGCAGTGTATACCCATAGACCCTCTCCACATTGAAACACTTCGTTCAAACTATTAGACTGCCAAGCTAGCTCATGACTTCCATTTACTAAATAGATTTGTGTTTATTCTACCATCTCAGTAAATTTAAATTTGTTATATCAAAATTGCATAGGAAAAGAGCACTGTCCTATGTGTGGCTTTATTCATATTCATGATTTAATAATCTTAATTCTCCATTAGCCATTTTTAAAAAGTTATTAATTTTTTAATCTGAAAAATCTTCAGCACTGGTGTGCATGTTCCTGGCTCATGCAACTATCTTTTCCAAGCTCTCTTACACGATCACTCAGTGAAATAATTTCTGGATTGATCTAATGCATATTGCTTTCAATGGGTGGCCTTCTGGTGAGTTCAGTAGGCACTGGACCAGGCCTTTAATGCCCAAGCATTTCAATATGTCATTTAATACACTTACAAAATATTTTAAATGAAATAGAGGGGGGATGCATAGCTGGGGTATCACTGAAAGGCTGATCACAAAATAAATATTTTAAAAAATATATTATAAAATTAAAATTAGCAAAAAATTTGACAATGTTAAAAATCAGAATATGTTTTGTGTGCCAGAATTGTCTCTTGTTTTAGCAATCTGAGTCTGTTTATCTTTACTTTCTAAGAATTCTACAGGTCAAATTGAAAGAATGAATTATTTTCTGCTCCTTATTGTCTAATTTCGAATAAAAGCTTGAAAGCAGAGAGATCAGTAGGGGAGATATCTTCTTTGAAGATTCCCAGATGTGCTTTCATAAGGATGATAGACTGATGCATTGGTTAAGAGGAGTAAGTCTTTTGACAGCATTAGTGAGCACTTGAAAAATGTTGTGTATAACTTTCTGTATTTCACATTTCATTGTGGTCCAGATTATTTTTAGAGTTCCAAAAGAAACTAATTGTTAGACCAGTATCAGATAAGTGTAACTGTTAGACTAATTATTAAACCAGTCTCTGAGCTTAATGAAGAAAAAAAAAAAACGGAATTGGGGCTCTCTTGTTTGGAGTCTTGCAAAAGTTAATAAAATAATAATAATAATATAATACAAATTAGAATTGTGTTTTGACCGAACTCTAATTTGATTTTTTTGGAGTAATTTCTTTCAGCTCTCCAAAGATATGATTATCTGTTTAGTACAGGACATTTATTAGTTACATTCATAGAGTACATGACAAATGCTCCTTGCAAATTCATTGTTTTAACATTAGTGCTGTGGTGCAGGCACATTGGAGGGAAATCAGTCTGGATGAAGAGGTTTGCTTCTTGCTCTAGCCTTTAGCAATAGGGGAGATATCAGCAGTTAGGTTGTTTTATTGTAGTATCTTGTAAATGCTGGCAATGTTTATATTATGCTAAAAAGACTTTGTCAGATGTTCACTATGTTTTTTTCTAACATGTTCCTTTGGATCAATGGGATTGTTTTGCCTATTCATTCATTTCTGCTTTATTTTACATTTCCCCTTCCAGGAAGATTATTAAATGTTTTCTTATATGTCCTTAGCGGTCTTGCCTGTCATTCTGTGATTGGCATAAATAGTCTCTTTTTATTATTCAAGACAAAAGAGACAATACAGGCAATCGGAAGTCTTTCTTTCTGCAGTTCATATTGCCACTTGTAATTGTTCCCTCTGCATCATCTGTATCTTCTCTACGATTATTATGGGTGATAAAATGTTACTACCTGCAATAAAAATTTGTAAATCATATAAATCCAATTTGCATGCATGCTCCAGGAAACAATTTATTTTTTAATCTTTTAAATGGTTTGAAAATCTGTAAATAAAATATAATATACAGCTATATTGACCCCTCCCCAGCACTCTTGATAAGTATTGTATTTTTGTAGTGCCTGTTAGGGGTTTTCCATCAAAATGTTTTTTTTCAATGGAAAATACAGTTTCTGCAAAATTTAAATTTTCTGTGAGAAGATTGATATTGCAGTATTTTGAATTTTCCATCAGGCAAACCTAAAAGAAATATTTCATTTTCAGTCTGGCTGAATTCAATTAAGACATTTGATTTGCCAAACAGAATTGACATATTTTGATTCCATTTCAGGTCAGCATTGCTGTATCCCCCTAAACTGCTACAGAGCTTTGTAGGAATCATAGGTTTGGTGCCTCAGGCCTTCATTCTCCTATATAGGCAGGGCTCCCTGGCTGGACTATATTGTCCGTGAGGCATGGTCTCCCTTCTGAACTACCCTAGTCCATCATGGGAGTCCTATGCCCAAGGTGCATCATAGGATACATTTTCTGACTAAGGAGCCTGTCCCACAGAGTCACCTTCCATGAACTCCTGTGGAAGCAAAGGGATACACAGTTTAATGTTGAACTAAGCTGTGTATTTGGCATTGGTTCATCTGATGCTTCATACTCTGGCCAGTTCTGGTGTTAATATTTCAAGAAGGATATTGATAAATTAGAGAGGGTTCAGAGAAGAGCCATAAGGATGATTAAATAATTTAAAAACATGCCTTATAGTGATACACTTGAGCTCAATTTATTCATTGTAACAAAGATAAGGTTAAGGGGTTACTTGATCACAGTCTGTAAACACCAGCTGCAGAACAAATTTGATAATGGGCTCTTCAGTCTAGCAGACAAAAGGTAACAAGATCCCATGGCTGGGAGTTGAAACTAGAAAAATTCACAAGAAGTTTTTAGCAGTGAGAATAATTAATCATTGGAACAATTTACTAAGGACTGTGGTGGACTCTCCATCACTGACAATTTTTAAATCAAGATTGGATGTTTTTCTAAAAGTTGTGCTGTAGTTCAAACAAGAATTCAGGGTTGTCGTATGGCCTGTGTTATGCAGAAGGTCTGACTAGATAATAATAGTGGTCCCTTCTGGCCTTAGAATGTATGAATCTATTAAATTAAATATCAAATTGTTTCATTTTGACCAAATATTTTGCCATTTCTGGAATAAAAATATTAGGAACTTTGCATTTCACAATTTTGAAATTTTGATTTTTTGTCTTTCCTAGATATAGTCCTGTTGTTTACTAATATATTGATTGTTAACCCTCTTACATTTAAGAAGCTCCCTTATTCAGCATTTCACTAAACAATTCAACATGCTGTATTATCCATTCAAAATTACATGTGCTTCTAAAGGTTAAGGAAAATCTGACATCATAAAGAGTTGCATTCCAGATTAATTTGGTTTGTGGCATGATGGTAATTCCATCTAAATGGAGAAATTATATATGGCTTAAACACAAGCAGTAGTGTCTGTGTGGTAATCTAAATGTCTCTTTATTTACATATAAACATATTATTAGTTTAAAGTTAAAAAGGAAGTCAATTTATTCGCACATTGAATTTTTAATTTGTTAATAATCATTAAAAATCCATTTGCTATCACTACACAAGATCAGTCAAGGAGCTTTTAAACATCTTAAAATAGAAAAATAAAATAAATGAAGAATAGATTACTTTTTCCTCAAGTCTTTGTGATAAAACATTGATTTTAAAAAATTCCAAATGTTATCACATTGAAAAGAGGGAAAATTCCACTTTGGTTTGCTGTGGCTTTTTTTTTTAATCTTGGTTTATGAAAGAAAACATATGGTGACTAACTAAATATATAAGTAGAAAAAGCAGAGGTGGGGATGTGTGTGCAACATCTACTTACTTTAATTTTTGGTTATTAAGAAAATAATCACTAATGCTTCTTTTTAAACAGTGATGTGTCATAGTTGAAATCACTAATATGGTCTGCTGTTATCTACTTAAATGCAATAGTATTAAGTGATTTCATAGCATTTATTTTAATTTCTTTTCCTAGTACAAAGGGAATTCAATTTTCTAACAAGCACAAGCATTTAACTAATGAATGTATAGATCAGGGCAATGGGTTTCCATTTTGGGACTATGATTATGATATGAACACAGAATGAAGAGAAAGAAAATGAGTATAAGATAATAAATACACAGTTAAGGCAAAATTATTTTAGGTAATCCCAGAGCATTGCCTCCCATTATAAGGAGATAAATAAGCAGTAAATAAAGAGTCTCTTCTTTGATTTCTCTTCAAGAAAACATGAAAAGATACTGCCTTTAGGGAGACAATTGCTAACAGTGAATATGCACTCAGAACAATACAGTTCTGACAGCTGCTGTACACTGGCAAATTTTTTAATAAGTCAAACTCTACATGTGTTTGCTTTGTTTTTATTGGGTACATGATGGATGCATAACAGGTTGGAAAACCATACCCAAAGAGTAATTATCAGTGATTCACAGTCAAGCAGAAAGGGTATAACGAATAGGTCCCGCAGGGATGAGTTCTGGGTCCAGTTCTGTTCAATATCTTCATCAATGATTTAGATTTAGATCTTTATCAATGATAAAAGAATACCTATAAAGTTTGTGGATGATACCAACCTGGTAGGGGTTGCAAATACTTTGGAGGATAGCATCATTCAAAATGATCTGGACAAACTGGAGAAATGGTCTGAAGTAAACAGGATGAAATTTAGTAAGGACAAATGCAAAGTACTCCATTTAGGAAGGAATAATCACTTACACACACACAAAATGTGAAATGAGTGCCTAGAAAGGAGTACTGTGGAAGGGGTCTGAGGGTCACAATGGATCACAAACCAAATATGAGTCAACAGTGTAACACTGTTGCAAAAAAAGCAAACATAATTATGGGATTTATTAGCAGGAGTGTTGCAAGCGAGACACAAGAAGTAATTCTTCCAATCTACTCCATGCTGATTAGGCCATAACTGGAGTATTGTGTATAGTTCTGGGTGCCATATTTCAGGAAAGATGTGGACAACTTGGAGAAAGTCCAGAGAAGAGCAGCAAAAATGATTAAAGGTCTAGAAAACATGACCTATGAGGGAAGATTGAAAAAATTGGGTTTGTGTACTTGGGAGAAGAGAAGACTGAGGAGGGACTTGATAACAGTTTTCATGTACATAAAAGGTTGTTAGAAGGAGGAGGGAGAAATATTGTTCTCCTTAACCTCTGAGAACAAGACAAGAAGCAAAGGGCTTAAAATGCAGAAAGGGAAGTTTAGGCTGGACATTAGGAAAAACTTCCTAACTCTCAGGGTAGTTAAATACAGAAATAAATTGTCTAGGGAAGTTGTGCAGTCTCCATCATTGGAGATTTTTAAGTGAAGGTTGGACAGACACCTGTCAGGTTGATCTACATAATGCTTAGGTCTGCCTTGAGCACAGATAACTAACCTAGAAGACTTCTCATAGTCCCTTCCAGTCCTATGATTTTATGTTTATGAAACATTCCTTTCACAACTGGCCTGTTCTTTTCCGCAAATTCATTCAGTAGTGCCACATTCCAGTGGTTCTAATTTCGCAGTAGTAGCCATGGTGATTAACTTTAATGCTGAACACTGTTTTGGTAATGGGTGAATCTGATAGGAGGAAAAGGCTTCTTGGTAAAGGAAAGAGATATACTTTTCACACAATGAGAGAGGAAACCAGCAAGGCTGGAAAAAAATAGAAAAAATATAGGACACATTTCACAGAATTTTAAGACTGTGCTGTTTTAAATTTGAGTGGATGTTCGTGTTTCTTTAAATTTTTTTCTAAAAACACTTGGCTAGATACACAAAGGGGACTTAAACTAAGCTTTACAATACCTAATCTTTAGATGCCCTGACGGCTGTGAGTGGAATCCACAGCCCTGAGTTAGGTACCCAGACTGCCTATACAATGTGTGAGGAGAGTTAGGCACCTAAGAGTGGGGTCCACAAAGGCCATCCTGCTGAACAGGGAGATGCCTAATAGGAAATGCTGAGATGAGGGGTGTGGCCTAAAATGTTCCACTGAAGAGATTGAACTTATGCTGGTTCAGACACTCACTTGAGAGGTAAGAGATAGGGTTTTAGTCTATTTTTCATAGCAGGCAGAGGTAGGCTTTGAACCTGGGTCTTTCACAGCCCAGTTGAGTATGCTAACCACTGAGCTAAAGAGGTGGGTATAGAAAATGATGGGGTTGAAACTCTCAATAAGTTTATGGTGCCTGAGAGTGCCAGTCACTTGACTGATTGCACCTGGGGAGGATGTAGCCCGCTGAAGGGAAAGGACTTAAAAAAAGGAGAGAGCGCAAATGAGTTAGTTTGAAGAAGAAACACACGGGGAGAGGATACAGTGAGTTCCCTGTCTGTTGGAAGGGGCCTAGTGAAATGCTGGAAGAGTAGAGAAGCGAAGAGTCTGGTTGAGGTAAGTCTTGGGGAAGAGATGTCCCGTCCCCATATTGTGAGGGTGGAATGAGGCATAGGAGATCACAGACAGATGTGAGAACAATTGCATTATAGCTGAGGCTTGTGAGTGAGTGAGAAGGGCAGCCAGCTGGTCCAGAAATGTGGCTAACCTCACTGAGGCTGAGGATTTTGTTGTCTTTATATTTCTGTTGGTCTTGTTAAAAGACTTTTCTCTTGGAGGAGGGCAGACTTTTGAATGTGTCTTTGTTGGAGGGTCAGATTACTCCTATGGTTGGAATAGGCTGAAGAATTCAAGAGGCAAACAGGCACAGCTTCTACAATGCCACATCCAGCTACAAGGGGAGTGTGGTGGAGTGAGCACTTTCCTAAAGATACAGGCACATGTATAGCAACAGACATTTAGGTGCCTGTGGGACTTAAGTGCCTATAGGGTTTGGTAGCAGCTGAGCAGAGGTTTGGCATTATACATTTTGGACTTACACATGTAAATCCCTTTGTGGCTGTTGCCCATTGAATCTGTTTTGATTTTCACTATTATTTCTGGGCCTGATCTCCTATTGCTTTTGTTTTCCAGACAGAGCTAATCTCTACTTTTCCATCTGAAATAATGTTAAATTTAAGGAAAACTACAGAAACAAAAGGACATGAAAGTAAAGTCTTGATAAAAATGTGTATCCCCCTCTATAACACAGTGCATCAATTCTTCCTCACAAAATGGCAGCTGTCCTGGGAAATTCCTATAAAGTGTAAGATGCCGATAGATAAAATAGAATCATGATTCATGCACACACAGCTACAAACAGTAAAGACTTCAATATAAATTCTGTGCATTGTGTCTCTACTATTAGGCCATTCTTTCTCTCAAATGAGGCCTTATAATTGGTTAAGGCTCTGGACTACAGTTTAGGCAATCTGAGTTTAATTCCTGGTGTGACCACAGACTTCCTTAGCGTTTAATACCACAAACAGGTGTATACTTAATGTTACATACATGAGTAGTCCCATAGTCACTGAGACTAATCATGTACTTAGTGTTTGTAGGATCTCTCTGTGATTCAGTTCGTTATCTGTAGTATGCTGATGATGATAGTTCCTTTATCTGTCTTGTCTATTTGGATTGTCAGTTCTTCAGGCCAGGGAATTTTTCTTACAATGCATTTGTAAAGTCTTTAGTATCATGCAGTCCCAACCTTGGTTATGGCCTTTAACCACTATCATAAATCAAATGATACATAAATAAGCCTTTGGGGGTTTTTTCCCAGCAAAAACAAGTGCATTATCTTAAAACAATTTATTCTCTGGAGTGATAGTGTAAAGTCTTAAGAACTGAGTTAACGAGTTAGTTTCCTTACATCATGGCAGGATTTAAATGGAATCTCAGTGGTGTCATTCTAATCTTAGAATGTCTGTGTCAGTGTGAAGCGATGGAAATAGCCACATGCAAGGGTGAGAGCTCTTTTTTTTTTTAGATTCCATGTGTGTAAACTTGGGATTTAAAAACCAGGCAAAAACATCAGCAACCTCAAAACACGATGTATAATTTAGCATTGAAGAATGCGTATTATACACAGAATGAGCCTTTTTAATATCAACACTTGAAAGGGGCGCAGCTGTTAAAGTGCCATTGAACACCACCAACTGTGCACTTCAGAATTGAGACTACAAGTCCATGGTTCACAATGCCCCTCACGAGCTCTGACCTACCCATCAGGGAAGCATTGCAGAATGTGGCATTTTCAACTGTGTGGGGGTGGGGGGAAGGGAAGGAGGAGGCATGGTTAATTTCCTCTCAGTGCATATGCATCATGCCTAGACCTCCAACAGGTGTTCATAGTGCTTCAGAAAAAGAATATGCTTAGTTTCTAAACTAAAAAAAGTTGGCTGGTCTTTTGTTTTCCCTTTTTTTGTGTGCTTGTGTGTGTGTAGGCGGGGGGAACCTGAGAAGCATGTTACTATGTAGTCCCAATAAGATTCTCCAGGGTGTGCTTTATGTGGCCATCAATGCACATTTCCAATGGCTGAAGGCAGTAAGTTTTAGGCTTCTGCCTCACAGGGCAACTGAGGAGTGTAATAATGACCCTGTAAAAATCCCGTTAGAATTTTTTATATGATAAAACATAAGTCCCAAGACTACATTTTATTCCTTTTAATCTATTTAAAACTATGCTTTTTCTTTTTAAGTGTTCACATTTTTTATTAGGGTGGAATTTATACACACATGCATGACAGCACCTAATTTAGCACAAGTCTATAAAAATCTTCCTTTTTATATCTCCTTGCAACAACTTGGCTCTTAAGAACTCTATTAAGAGTTGCTATAATTTCAGAGGTTTTAGAGGCCTTACTGTGCAGAGGGCTGAGATAATGTGAGGATGATCAGGGCATTGTGTTAGGAGTTATGAAATGACCCTTCAGCATCCTTGTTGTATGGGCCTGCAGAAGAATCTCTGGCCCTCCAAGTAATCTGCTGCATTTTTGAAAAACAGTTTTGAAATTGTCATGTCCACTTTTGATGTTTTTGTTTCCTGCTTCATGGGTTCCTGTAATTTGAACCTGTGTATTTGTTCTGCTCTAGTGGGCTAACACTGTTTTGATCCTTTCCCTGAACAGTTCAATTGTCATTTGGAGGCATTTCTCTAGGGTTGGCTTATTTTGCTTAATCGTCGCTCCTTTGAGCTGGAATCGTGTCCTACCATCAATCCTTTTATCTAGGGAAACTTTAATGTCTTCAGAATTAGATGGGGATGCCAGAATAGTCAGCTCTGCAATGTAAGTATCCATTCTCTCTCCTGCATCTTGGTTTTGGGTTAAAAAATCAAGTATCTCTCAACTGCTTCATTCTGTCTGTGGTCACAATACTTGTCACTTTATCAGTTTTTTTGGTGGTTAGGGCATTATTCCTGGCAACTGTCTGTCTCACTTCTCATCCTTTTTCTCTAATGTGACTGAAAATAAGTTTTAAGCTTTCATTTTCTCATCTTTCTCATATCATAGCCAGCTCTGCATACAGACTATGTTCTTGCTTCTATGCTTATGAGGCTTTTTGTCTGAAAATCCAGCATTCCTAGGGGGTTGAGTTACTTCATGCTGCTTGTTTGCTCTGTCTTTAGGTGCTCATTTGTTTTCCTGTTACCCCCACAGCAAGGCATGGGATTATCACTGTACTGACCATTGTCACTATGTTTCTTGTGCCATGTGCTGGTTAAAAACATGAAAGGATTTATGCTTGTAAAACTAATCTGCCTCTCAGTTAAGAACTGTGCACCCAGACTGACTTCCTGGTGCTTCCTCCAAATCCTCCTCTCCTGCAACCTGTGCTTCTCCCTCCATGTTCCATAGTGATTGCTACAATGTATGTTGTATTTAAATTTTAATCTAGAACAAACACAGTGCCTTTCATCTCCTCTTTTACTAAATGCTTGAACTTTATTTTGCTGCTGCTTGGACAATTATGATTGCCACTCCTCATCTACAAGGCAGTGAGTGCTGTGAAATTGATGGCAGAAACTTTCACACAGCTAATGAGACAAGTAGTGGGTAACAGTATATTAACTATATTAGAGTGGAAGGGAAGACTTAAAGTCCCTCTTGTGCAAGTTGGTGAAAAGGATGGAAGAAACTACCTTTTCAGGGCCACCTGTAAACATGGGAAGTGACAAAGGGGCATTGTGGAGAATATTTCAACTGCTTAGGAACTAAAAACCTCCCTTATCAGTCTGGGAATGAAAAGATATACTCAAAGTACTACTTGTTATCGAGATTTTGTCATAACAGAGGTTTGTGATGTTTTGCCAGTTTAGACCTTTTTTTATGAAAAATGTACATGTGTTCACTGAAGTTTCCAAGCCAACAAAACTCCAATTTGTGTCTTATAAACAAGAAACACTTGATCTTAAGACTGGAATATTAACTGACATTCACAAAGAAATAAGGAAGGAAATTCAAAGGAATGCTTGCTTTTGGCACAAATCAGTTGACCACTTTTAATAAGAGGGAAGTTTTAAGCCAGATGCAGCTTGAGTTGGCTCTAGGTTTTAATGATGACTTTTTAGTACAGTAAGGTCTTTTTTCAGATTCCAGCCTTTAGATCATAATGGAATCCTGATTTAAACAATTCTGGATTTGGGGATTTGATATGTATGTATGCATGTTAGTCTAAAGTGAATGTTTAAAAGGGTTACTCACTGACTGTTTTTGGATTCTCTCAGACTTTTCCTTTCGACTTATCCAGGACACCTTGTTGTAGGTTTACATATGTTTCCTTCTAGTGAGAAAATTCCATATGCCAAAAATATACAGGGGAATATTGGAGAAATTTTCAATAGCATCTCCGCAAATCCTAATGATTTGCAATGGAATGTCTGCACCTAAATCGCGAAAGTGCTTTTGGAAACCCAACCTATTGTGTACTGCCGATAAGATTTTAAAAAGTGTTGTACATTGTCTTAAATCTGCCCCCACTGAAATCAATGAGATCAGAGTTGGGCCAAATCTGTGTTCTTTTGAAAAATCTCACCCTTAAGCTAATTAGACAGCCTCCTCTTTTTGGATATCTAATTTTAAATATTTCTGTCTTTTGTTCAAGCATGTTCCTGTTCTGAGTGGTAATGGCAAGAAAGAGTTCTTATCTCAGACTATAATCAAACAGTATATTTATGGAGTATTTTATGTTTTTTACTGTTCTTGACCACTTATTTGTTTTGATAAATAGTAAAATTATATCTTACTCAGTGGCCAGATAATTATCTATGTAAATCAATGTAGCTCCATTGAGATCATCTGACTGTTGACTTACACCAGCTAAAAATGTCCCAGTATTCTTCTTCCCTAAGAGTAATTTCTTACATGGCTGGCCTCTTCAAGGTACCATCAATTTAAAAGTTAATCTTTAACTGATAACTTGGTCTCTTAATTGGTGCAATGCTGTCTTGGATTGGTGAAAACGGTTAGGCTAAATTTCATTATTTAGAACACTATAAAAATACTGAAGTAAATTAAAGGAGGCTTCATGTGTGTCACTTAAGGGTTGAATTAGATCCTGTGTTTGTAAATCCTTAATGGCCTCACAGAAACTGTGGGGGGAAGCATAGGGGAGTCATAAGAAATTGTTAAAGGAGACTAAAAAAATGCGGAAATTCCTTTCTTGTATAATAAGGAAAAATATAACAATAGGGATATAATGACCATGATTGTGATGGTGATTGTGAAACGCTTTGGGAGATTAGAGTGGCTATAAAAATATTAAACTCAATAAGGGGAAATTTCAACTATCCCTATATTGCCTGGGTGTATGTCTGCTCAGGATGGGATGCAGAGATCATTTCTTGATGCCATTAGTAAGCGCTTCTTGGAGTAGCTAGTCCTGGAATCCACAAGGGGAGAGGCAATTTTTGATGATCCCAATTAGAGCACAGGATCTGCCCAAGAAGTAAATATAGCTGAAATGCCTGGTAACAGCAGCCATAATATAGTGAATTAACATCTTTATGGGGGGAACAGGACACCAAAGAAGCTCACCACAGTGGCATTAACTTCAGGAAGGGGAACTACACAAAAATGAGGAAACTTTTAAAATGGAAATTAAAAGGTACAAGTGCCAAAATTGAAATGCCTTCATGGAAATTAAAAAAAAAAACACATAAGGGTCAAATTAAATGTGTACCGCACATTAAAAAACACAGTAAGAGAACCAAAAATTGCCACTGTGTCTATACAACAAAGTAAAAGAAACAGTGAGAGACAAAAAGGCATCCTTTAAAACGAAGTCAAGTCCTACTGAGGAAAAGAGCATAAACACTGGCAAGTTAAGTGTAAAAGTATAATTAGGAATGCCAAAAAAGAATTTGATGAACAACTAGCCAATTTAACAGCAAAATATTTAATTATATCAGAAGCAAGAAGCCTGTCAAACAATTGGGGGTTGGTGGGCAGGAGTACTGGACAATGGAGGTGCTAAAGGAGCACTCAGGGAAGACAAGGCCATTGTAGAGAAGCTAAATGAATTGTCTCAGTCTTCACTGCAGAGGATATGAGGAAAATTCCCACGTCTGAGCCATTCTGTTTAGGTGACAAATATGAGGAACTGTCCCATACTGAGGAGTCAATAAAGGAGGTTTTGGAGCAAATCGATAAATTGAACAATAAGTCACCAGGACCAGATGGAACTCACGTATGAAATTACAGAACTAATAACTGACATGTGTAACCTATTTAAATCAGCTTTTGTACCAAAGGACAGCTAATGTGACATCAATTTTTTTTTAAAAAGGTGATCCTGGCAATTACAGGCCAGTAAGCCTGTACCAGGGAAACTGTAGTAAAAAACATAATTATCAAACACGTAGATGAAGATGGTATGCTGGGGAAGAGCATGAGGATCTTGTAAAGGGAAATCATGCCTCACCAATTGACTAGAATTGTTTGAGAGGGTCAGCGAACATGTGGACAAGGGTGACCTAGTGGAAATAGTGTACTTGGCCTTCTAGAAAGCCTTGGACAAGATCCCTCACCAAAGGCTGTACAGCAAACTACGCAGTTGGGGATGAGAGAAGGTCCTCTCATGGATGAGCAACTGATTAATGTTGAGTCAAAACCAATAGGTACCGAATAAGGTTCAAATTATACGATACGGGGGGGGTCAAAGAGGCAGCAGCGAGGCTTATTTCTCTTAACCAATAAATCCTTTATTTTTAACAGATGATAGTTAAGAAGGAGGAACTCCGTGCGCGAAGGACAAAATGCACCACCCAAGTCTTTTGTGTTAATGATCTCACGGGATCAATGCACGGCTGTCACTTTTGTGACACTAGGGTGCCCAGTTATGGAGTTCCTCTAGAAGGTTTACATGACAGACAACAAGAAACAGTTAATTCATACTTACTAAGCTTAAGCAATAACAAATCATGTTGGACAAACTTAAACGACCGCTTGCTTTAGATTCTGCAGACGGGAGAGAGTCACTTCGGGTGATCAGACCGTTGCGAAGCAGGCTAGTAAGGATGCGTCAGCCCACTGAACTAACACGCTGAAGAGACTGGATGTTAGGCAATTCCTTTTCCTCTCTGGCTACTGCTACTTGGCAGCTTGGTTTTATAGTTTTCCACATGCAACAGTTTGCTATGTCTTGGTGACCATTGGCTAGCATTTGCTGCATAACCTTTTAAGGTTACCCTTGGCTTCTGGCCAACCAGAGGCCTACACATCGCCATGTACTCGCTGACCATGCACCGGTGTCTTACATCACCCTTGTCGTATCCTTATAGGATGATGTGGCTTAAACCTATGCCATTCCCTTATAAAGCGACATATACGTGTAGTTCATGTTGCTGAGTCAACCCTCCCCAGGCCACTTCCTTATCCTGCATGGGGGTCTGTATGTGGTGCTGCAGATGCCATTATGTGATCCCAGCTCCACAGTTAAAAGACAGAAAACAAAGCATAGGAGTAAATGGTTAGAATGGAGATAGTGGTGTTCCACAGGGATCTCTGCTCTATTTGCAAGCTATACAAAATTACTCAAGATAATTAAGTCAAAAGGAGAATGTGAATAATTACAAAGGGATCTCACAAAACAGGTGCCTGGGCAACAAAATGGCAGATGAAATTAGGAATTGATAAATGCAAATGGAAAATATAATCTTAATTATACATCCAAAATGATGGGGTCTAACCTAGCTGTTATTACTTAAGAAACAGATCTTCGAGTCACTGGGGAGTCATTGGGGATCTTGGAAACAGTGGTGTTCATCTGGTATCTCTATAAACATCTACTCACTGTGCATCAGCAGTCTAAATAGCTAACAGGATGTTTTGAATGATTAGGAAAGGGATAGATAATAAGACAGTAAATATAATGCTGCTATAGAAATCTATGGTATGACCATACCTTGCATACTGTGTGCAGTTCTGGTTGCCCCGTGTCAGAAAAGATCTATAAGAAATGGAAAAGGTACAGAGAAAGGCAACATAAATTATTAGTGGTATGGAACAGCTTCCATATGAGGAGAGATTAAAAAGATTGGGACTCTTCATCTTGGAAAAGATGTGATTAAGAGGGGGGTATAACAGAGGTCTATAAAATAGTGGCTGGTATGGAGACATTGAATAAAGTATTTTTTACTCCTTTACATAACACAAGAACCAGAGGTCATCTTGACATTAATAGGCAGCAGGTTTAAAACAAACGAGGAAATACTTGGTCATACAGCGCAAAGTCATCCTGTGGAACTTCTTGCCAGGGAATGTTGCAAAGACCAGAACTATAATAGGGTTCAAAAAAGAACTAGATAGATTCATGGAGGATAGGTGCATCAGTGGCTATTAGACAAGATGGTCTGGGATGCAATTCTATGCGCTGGGTCTCCCTAGCTCTGTTTGCCAGAAGATGGAAGTGTATGACAAGGGATAGATTAACCAGGTTCTGCAGTGAGATGCAGGACTGATTTCTGTTCCTGTATGTTGTTTGCCTTTACTAAACATCCCCCCCTCCCAATCAATATTAGTACACTCCAAATCTCTCCAAACAAGATAAGATTTAATAAAGAAACGTATTGAAATCACGCAAACTTTTATTTATGAACATTCAAGTCAGTAGGGGCATGGTGCTAATGTTCATTCACAGTCTCAAGGGGTAGCATGGTTGCTTGCAGGCCAGCTGTCAGTGGGGCCGCCACTCCTTTCTGCTTTCCTCCACTGGGGTGGAGTGCACCACGTACTGCAGCGTGGCCATTCTCCTCCGAGACCACTTGGGGCTGGGAGAGGGGAAGGCAGGAAAGCCATAGGTGGAGAAACATTCTGGAGGGGCTGCAGCGGGACTCTGTCCATCCACCATGCCTTCTGAAGCTCCACAAGCTGCTGGAGCAGGTCTGCCTGGTTGTGCATGATTCACAGCATCTCCTGTGTGGTACTGCAATCATGCTCCTGCATTGCTCTTCGACTCTACCTGTCCAAATTCTGGGACAAAGTTAGCTGGCATGCCTAGAGCTCTGTCTCTGGGGCCACACAGGTATTCATGAGCTCAAACATGTCATCTCAATTTTTTTTCCCTCTTTCTAATCTGCAATAGTCTTTCTGCAGCATTGTGAGAGGGGAGGTGTGAAGGCCAAAGTGTCTACAGAACGAAAAGAGGTGCACAAGGTTGCCATTGTTAGCAGAATCAAGAAAATGAAACAACTACAACAATGTAAAAAATACTCCCCTTACTGTGCACAAGGCTAATCCAGACCCTCATTCCATTCCAAACATCTCAGAAGGGTCGGTTCGCTGTGCTGTTACAGAGATGGTAAGCCAGGGGCACTTTACTATAGAGAGGATTAATCATCTCTAAAAGCTACTTTCAAATGTCTTGTATGAGAGGGGTGTCTGGGTGCCACAGTATAATTCAGATGACCGTTTTCTCCTGAGGTGGCCACAGAGAGTCTAAAGACCACACGAGGATTAATAGTCTCAGCAGAAACCAAAGCAAAATAATTAAAGTAACTCCATAGGACAATTCAATGGGGAATAGAGAGGTAGAGGTATGGGCTGTATAGCTCAGGTATTTTAAACATGTGCCATCTTCCCTAGGTGACCATGAGTGATATCAGTCTCCTGAGGGAAACGCATGAGGAAAGATTTGCTGCATGCAGCTGGGTATTGGCCTGGCCCTTACGCCGCTATGCTGCGTTCCGCCATGATTCTGGCTCACTTGATTGTAGCATGGTGCAGCAAAGTATCCTATCTGGGAGGAAGGAACAAGGCTGCCCTCCCCCAAAACCTTGTGCAAAGGATAGCAGATTACCTACATGAAAATATCCTTGAGATACCAACAGATGATTCTCGGAGCATATCTCTGCACATAAATAATCTGTTCTGGGAGCAACCCCCCAGAAAAGCCCACTAAACCCCTGAAATCCCCTTCTCCCCCCTTTTAAAAGGGCACAACTGCTAAGAAGAAAAATAAAACTCACCAGATGTGCCTTCCCTGGGATCATTATTGATGTACTTTGTACATAATATTGATGTATTTTGTACTGCTGAACTGCCCTAGGGTCAGGAATAGGTCCTGACCGTTTGGGAGAAAGGACACCCCACTCTCCTGTGCCTGGCTCTCTTCAGCTTCCTCCTCGTCCATGGAGTCATCATTCTCTCTGGACTGGGATGCAGCAGAGGTACTGATGCTGTGTGGTGGCACTGTGGTGGGGTCCCCACCAAGAATTGCATGCAGCTCCTTGTAGAAGCAGCATGTTTTGGGTGCGGAGCCAGAATGGCTGCTAGTATCCCTGGCTTTTTGATATGCCTGCTGTAGCTCCATGATCTTCACGTGGCACTGCTGCGCATCCCTGTTGTGACCCTTCTCCAACATGCCCTGAAAAATCTTCCCATAAATGTCCAGAGTCTTTTTGCTGGCTCTGAGCTGAGCCATAACAGACTCCTCACCCCACAGAACGATGACCTCTAGATCTCTAAGACCTCTATGCTGACTCTATGCTGGAGCACGTTTGAGCCTTGCAGTAGCCATGACGAGTTCAGCTACAACTGAACATGCTGGCTGCACAGGAAATGAAAAGCCAAATTTTCCCAGAGCATGAGGGGAGGGGCCATTTCCGGTTGAAGTGAGCACATAACAGCAGAGTGCGAGTGTCCAGAGCAGTCACAATGGGGCATTGTGGGATACCTCCCAGAGGCCATTAATATCGAATTACATTATGCTCTGTCTATACTGATGCAAAATTGACCCAATAAAATCAAATTAGGTGATATGCACTTGCAGAGGTGGTTTTATTATGTTGACTTTTCCCATGCTTTAAGTTGATGGAACTACTGTGCCAGTGTAGTCGCAGGCTTTCGGACATCAATGTAAGTGACATTACGTCGACCTCCGTCACCAGTGTAGACCAGCCCTGAGTGAGCAGCTAAAGACAGGAAAGATCTTATGAAGATCTACATACTTTATTCAGAAAGCACCATGAGAAGGTGGGGTTGGGAGAATGCTAACTATTTACTTCTGTTCCTCCTGCTCCCATTCAGGAAGGATCCAACCCAAAGAGCTTAGTAGAGTCCAGCAGGACATTTACATCCCACTGCAGGGAAACCAAGCTAAAGAGGTTCAGCAAGGTATATGGACCCAAACAAGGGAGATCCAAGTCCACCTTAACGCAGAAAGTATACATGATCATCATATATGATGAAATACTTTTCCAAGAGCCACCCACCTGAGAGTGTATCACCCCCTTCTCTCCCCCAACCAATTCACCTGTGCTTTACAGATACTATAAAAGATGTTAAAATATTGGGACTTTAAAGTATTAAGCATAACTGGTCTACTTCCTATTGAAGAATTAAATTTTCTATACATGAGGTTGGCAAGATTCTGTCATGAAACAAAAACATGAAAAGAAATTTTCCTCTTACAATTCACTTCTCAACCCCTTCTTTCAGGAATCCTTCCCATTTTTTACTCTTCAAAACAAACATATTGAACTCTCAACAGTCCCTGGTTTCATGGACTGTCCTACTTTGACATACGAAACCTGCTGTATCCTGAATGAAGCAGCTCCTGCTCTTCAGGGATGGTTGGGCTCAGCTCCCTGCTTTGGACATTGCAACCTGGCCTGTGGGCGCAGGTCTGCAGTGGCACTCAGGTTTGGCACAGCCCAAATTTGAGTGAGCAGTACTGCATCCCGGTACATCAGGGACCAGGTTGCAATCCCCAGAGCAGGGAGTTGAGTCTAGCCAGCCCTGTGAACAGAAGCCATAGAAGCCATGCCACAGAAGCCATAGAAGCCATAGAAGCTCATGCAGGATGAGCATGGGACTGGCTTTCTCTGCTCTCCCCCCTGCCCACCCCCTCAATCCCACTTTAGTGACTTGAAAGTTTGGGAGGTATGCAACAGCATATAAAACTGATCCTACACTGTCCTTTATCTTAAACATTTCCCCTTGTGTTAGCTGTATGTCTACCTCAAGGACTATCCCCCAAGCTATCCATACAAACATTTCAAATCAATGGATGTTCCAAATCCAGATAAATCTCGTGAACCAAGTTGTTAGATGACTGTTCTTGGGAAATTTGAATGTGTCTCAAATGTTTTATTGAGGACACCATATACACATACTAATACCGCAAAATCACATCTCATAAAATGTGAAAGGGTTACTGTGATCTCCATGCTCCAATACCCAAAGGTGCAGGGTTTTTGTTTGTTCATTTTAGCATGACTAGCAGGAAAAGAGGAGCATAAGATTGAGATAAGAAAGGAATTAGAAAACCTTGTTTCAAGAGACACTAATGTTTGTGAGAAAAATTGATTTGTGGCTTAAGGAACAAATCTCTTTGGTCTTCTGTTCCTTGCACAATATACATAATATGAAGGAACCACATGAGCATAGAAGTGTGTTTGCCAAAAAGAAATGCTGTCAAACAGGTCTCATTAGTGCCTGACCATCCCACCACAAATGGTAGTGTGGAAAGGTTTATCCAGACATTCAAGCAATCAATTCTAATGTTTAAAAAGCCACAGCATGACAGGGAGGGCCATCACAGGGTTCATAACCAAATGGACTTCAGAATTCCCTTACACTCCAATGTGGTTACTACCAGAAGTCAAGTTCACATTTAACAAAACCAAATAACGCAATGGCAACAGACACTAGAACTAGAGACACATTAGAATTCACATGTAGGGACCAGAATTCTTCTAAAGTTAATGGGAACTGCTTGTATCATTTCAGATCCTCATTTGGTAAATACCAAAAGTATTGTTATATGGTGAATGTGCAGAAAAACCAATAGGTTATAAGGGCTTGATCCAACTCCTCTAAAGGGGGCTTTTCAAAGTTCATTATAGTGAGCCTCCCTATGACAAAAAACAAGAAATTGTGCCTCCTCATAGTTTACTAAAACACCACAAAGAGCTGAAAATCCTACTCTTTGCAAGAATAGCAGTGATACACAGGAAGCCTGTGATTAGTCTGAAGCATACAACAGATGTACCTGTGCAGGGCCTCTTCCTTTTATTTCTCAGTAATGGGGAAAGGCCCTTCAGAAATCAGCAGAATTATAAAATTGACAAGTATTTAGCAGTGATGACCATGTATTGAGTATATAAAGCATAGCTGTAATGCAAGGCCTACAGGTTAAGGCCTGTATCATTTTAGCTTGGCCATACTAGGCCATAGGGTTAAGCTTGACATGAGCCAGTACCTAGGTATAACTCTATGCCAGTAAGGTCACAAGATTATAAAAGATGTGCCAATAGGCAATATTATAGAAAACCAGACTGAAACAGACAGCAATGTATTGTCAAAGACCCTGAGGCACCTGATTGTAACATCATGGAATGTCCTGGCCTGACATGCTGCATGTAGATGCTGATGGAAATTGGAGAAACAACCTATGAAAAATGGGACACCCCACTATTCATGGGATATGGAAGTTCAGATAAAGAAAAGGTTGAAACTGTCATGCATATGTATAAGGTATGGTCAGAACAATAGATTCCCTGCTTGGGTAAAGATGAGAAGACCCCATGAAATGACACCAGCAGGAACCCTCCTTCTATTGATGGTCATCCGTTCAGAGATCCATCAGACCATAACATCTCTGAGGACTGGAGTAGAACTACAGTTTTAGTTATTGCATAGGTTTCTGTAGGATTTATATATGCCCAGGCAAGTGTAACTTCACTTATTGCTTTAATAAAATGTGTAGTACAGATACGACTTTGTACTTGTGATTGCATCTGTGGTCACTGTCCTTGGTCTTGATGGGTTCCTGGAGTCTCCAAATTTAAGAAAAGCACTGATGGGCCCGCTCCAGTCCAGTCTCTATTCCATTGCTGGCGCTTACAGGGTTCCAACACGGACTCAGTTAGTGCAGAGGGGCCCCAATAGAGATTCTATCTCCCTGCCCAGATGTGGCTAATGCTGGATACATCCCACACAGACCTAAATCCAACTGTAGCATCTGGCAGTCACAGGCTGTGTCACATGCAGCTCTGTCCTCTGTTCCTGGGGCTCCTCTCCAGTGCCCTGCTGCAATTTGACTGCACTGTCCAAACAGACCCTGGTTCAGGGTCTCTCTCCCTTGCCCAACTAGGGGAAAGGGTGGGAGGAAGAGTACTGATGGGAATTGTAGTCACCTGCTTTGCAGTTTCATAACACTGGAGTAGTGCGTAGCAGGACCTGTAACCTCCATAGGCTACACCTTCATTTTGAAACAGTGCAGATCAGATACCATAATGTAGAGCTCTCTGGAAGTCACTAGTGACGCCCAGGCTATACACTAGGGCAGATCTGGTCTATTACTTTATGCTGAAGACTAAAATAGCACTTCTGAAAGAATAATTCTGTTTGTTATCTTGAGCAATCTCTTTACTGGCAAAAATAAAAGGTTATTAAAAAAACAAAACAAATCCCAGTTTGTTCTTCAGGCCACAAAACATTTTCTCTTGAAATGACAGTTAACACATAATAAATCATTACAAAACATTTCCCTTAAAAACAATTTGTGCAATGAAGCAGTTAGCTACAACAACCCGTTAGCAAAAGACAGCTGGGACTCAGACTCGGTGGGTTTAATTAATAAGTTAACAAATGTCATTTAAACTATATTTAAAAAGATGTTTCAAAATTACAAGTAATTACTTTTATCTAGAGGAAAAATCTGCATATTTATTCTTAATAGTTAGAGAGATGTACCCAAGATGGTACACTAAAGAAGTTAGTTTTACCTATATAAGACATTATGAAAAATTATATATCCCATTCACTTGTCCAAGCTGTTTGTGGAAATGTGCTTTATTCACATGAAAGCTGCCATGTGATTTCTCTAAGGGCACTTAAAAAGTTACTAGAGCACATCTTCAGCTGGTGTAAACTGTTGTAAATCCTGAGAATCTGCCCCACATACTTTAGCAAAGAGTCTTTAGACACAAATGATTCCCCAATACAGGCACGGACCTGTACTGTGTACTTGGAAGAATTAAATTTGTGGCCTCTGCATGAACCTGACAAGTTGTTGAGAGCATTCTGTTTCTCAGATCAGTAATAGGCCTGACCTTGGCTTATTTGGGAATAAGGGACATGATGATTTATTCCTGTATATGGGTGGTCCTGGTAAATCAAAGGAAAGTCACACCGGACTATTAGGCATTAGTAGATGCTAAACAGCTGGTCACTAGGCAAGATCCCATTCAACTGGTCCTGTGTGTTTCCTGCCCCCTTCTTTCCACCACAATGGTCCCTCAGAGTCTAAGGAAACTGGAGTACCCTGTGGTTCCTCCTTTGTTTGCCCAGGGGAGAAAAAGATACTCATCCATGCTGAGAGCTCCATTTCTGAGCTGTCAGCTAGCTGTGTTGTTTGGGTCAGAAATCATAACAACAGCCACAATGAGTCAGACCAATGGTTTCTCTAGCCCAGTATCTTGTCTGACAGTGGCCAATGCCAGGTGCTTCAGAGGGAATGAACGGAGCAGACAATATTGAGTTTCAATGCTTCCCTAATGCACAGCGCTCCACAGTTAACTCTGAGTGTAGTGCTGGCATCTGGCTGCTCATAATTGGCAGCCAGTCTTTCTGCCTCCACAGCCCAACCCTGGGGAACCTTTCCCCCTTCGCTTCACACACATTATGAAGAACATAGCACACATATCACTGATGGGATGTTCTTTTCACTCCTGTCCAGTCTAGTAAGCAGACTTCTCCATCTGGCCTTTAAACGCACATTCCACAACCATTCTGCAAGTGCTTAGCTTGTTGTTAAAATGCTCCTTGTCATTGTCAAGGTTCCTGATGTATGACTTCATTAGCCAAGGTAGCAAGGGATAAGCAGGATCCCCCAGGATCACTATTGGCATTTCTACATCCCCGATGTGAATTTTTTTTGGTCTGGGAAGAAAGTGACCACCTGCATGTTAGAGAACAGCCCCAGATTCCAAAATACATGTGTATCATGCACCTTTCCAGACCACCCACACAGATGTCAGTAAAACGACCCCTGTGATTCACAAGTGCCTGCAGTACCATGGAAAAGTACCCCTTGCAGTTTATGTACTTGGTTGCTAGGTGGGCATGCGCTAAGATAGGGATATGTGTGATATCAATGGGCCCCACACAGTTTGGGAACCCCATCACAGCAAATCCATTTCACGATGTCCTGCACATTTCCCAAAGTCACTAGCCTTCATAGCAGAAGTCTATTTATGGTCCTGCACCCTTGAATCATGGCAGCTCCCACTGTAGATTTACTGACTCCAAACTGATTCCCAACCGAGCGGTAACAGTCAGGGGTTGCCAGCTTCCACAGAGTGATGGCCACTTTCTTCTCCACCATCAGAGCTTGTTTCAAGCAAGCATTCATGCACTTCAGGGACGGGGTCAGCCCTGAGCACAGTTCAAGAAAAGTGGCCTTTCGCATACAAAAGTTCTGCAGCTACTGGTCATCATCCCACAGCTGCATAACGATGCGATCCCACCAGTCTGTGCTGGTTTCCCGGGACTGGAACCTGTGCTCCACAGACTGCAGATGATACATTACGGCTTGCAGCAATTGGGAATTGTTCCACTTGATGGCTTGTAGCAGGGCAGCCTCTGTGGCATTGCAATTGCCTGTGCATCCGGTTTGCACTCTACCTTGAAAATATTCAATGATAAGCTGTGATGTATTTGACGCTTACAATAATAGTAGAATTGAGCTGACTCCATGTCTCTGCAGCAGTGGTGAGCGCATGGCATAAATAAACCAGTGCAAAAATCGGTTTCCTGTTTGTTTGGGGGAAGAAGGAAGGAGGAAGGAGCATTTTATCATGGACGATGAAACTTGACCGAATAGCCACCACAGATAGTTGCACTGTAGGATAGCAACCCACAATTCACTGCTTTGACTGCTGACACAAGCATGGTGAGTGTGGATGCAGGAACCCAGCACAAGTAGTGTGGTGTGGACACGATCCAAAGACTTCTAAATATTGGCGGGTGAAAGTCGACTTTAAGTAAGTCAATTTCACTCTGCAGTGTAGACATACCCTGAGGGAGGCCTTGATGCTTCAGTTACAGTCAGTTGACATTTTGCAATCACAAGTTAGAGATTTACCTTTCATTGCCTTTTGTTTTGCTTTAATGAAAGGGGAGAACAAGAAGGCAGCTTGGGAGATCCCTGCTTTGAAAGCAGCTGTGTCGAGATTCTTTGGGATCAACCTCAAAATTGGAGGCAGATAAGAAAGGCTTGTCAAGTGTCTTCACTGGCAAGACTTCCTGAATTAAATATGAAGAAAGGCCCCTTCTCCCCCACCAGAAACAGATCATTTGAGAGTATGATGTATCTGAAATTAACCTGAGATGGTAGATTTTGAAATATCCTTTGGGAATTGGTTTAACCAAGAGGTCAACCAAACTTTAAACAATCTTTTCAGAAAGGAAGGAAAGAAAGATCACAGTATGATTTTTTTGTTATGTTGTTGATCTTTGCAATACCACTTGTGGAAACAGGTCTCCAGCTCTCAAAGGCTGAACAAAATTTCCATAGTCTCAAGAACTAGTAAAGTAAAATGGGGGCTGGTTAGCTGGAAACATCCCTTTTCTTTCTGTAAGAGTAATAGCAGTAAATCTAGTTCATGACATAGCAGGTAAGGGAGTTCGATTTGTCAGGACCTAAAAGTCCTACAAGTATGCATACTCTCCTCCATGGTGCGCAATTCCTCTTAAAACTTATCTACCCTTGCTACATTTATCATACCTTGTGCACTCAAGACAAAAATTAAGCATGATGGTTTTCTTTAATTTGCATCTTTGATTGATATGCCAGTGTACAGTCAAGACAAAGTGACTGACTTTTGGATTCTACCAGTTACACAGGTGAGAGTTTATTTCTCACAGGCATTTCAAGAGTACATGAAAATAGGGTAAAGTAAATCAAAATCTACCTGCTCAGATAGTTAGAATGCGTCAGCTGAGCTTTGTATAAGTTACCGAATGTTAAATGTGGTTTTATTCTGACTTCTGTAAAAGTAGCTGTAGGATAGGGAGCCACTCAATAAAAGTAAAACTGCATTATGTAAGCATGGTTTTAAAAAGCAGTGTAATCATGACACACATTTTTTGTAGGATTATTTGTTTTTGACAATGAGCTGTTCTTAAAACAAGTATCTTTTCTGTGCAAATTTTTCATACAATTACTTGAATCATTGGCATATTTGGAGTGCTATAGCAACCTCATGTCTTTCTGTGACTCTTGATTACACTTGTTCATGGACAGTGGATACGAAAAAAACCCTTAGGTTAATTGTGATTAAATTCCAACATATTTGGTGTGCCTGCTGTTTTGAAGAAGATATAACTGACTTACTTATTTGTCATGTGCAGCTTAAGGGATTGTGGACGATGAGTTTTTATAAGGTGTCATCCTATGGCTTATCTAATGGTTCTGCTCTTCAGATAATGCACAAGGTGCTAGTGAAGAGCAAATGGCAGACTCGGTTGCTTTGGGGATGTGATTTCACTAAAAAATGGATGATAAATCATAATTATATAAAGCAAATAAGAATGCAACATACTTAAAGTCCACATAAGCATAATTATCAGTGCAGCATGGACCTATTGCATTTCTAAGATTAGAACCAATCTGTATGTATTGTAGAAAGTGCAATAAATCAATTTTGAGAATGCCAGGGCAAATCATTTCTGCCAAGCTATTAAACATAATTTTCTTTACAAAGAATCATAATTTCCTCTAATTTTGTAAAGAATAATCTTCTGTACAAAGTTTGTTACAGTATTTTAGACACCATTATTTGAAAACTTCATGAAAAGCAAAGTGAACAATATATTCAGAAGGATTGTTTTTATTGAGAGAGCAATAGTTCTCTCATGTTTAGATGGAAAAGATGTAGCCCAGGACTGTACTACTTTTTCTGTGGAGCTCACACAACTCAGATTTTGGGTGAAGACATGGCCAAAAACCTAGGAATGGGACTGAAACAGACCAGAAACAATGGATTTCTGGATCCCAAGGGATCACTCAGGTTAGTCTACAGAGTCTCCTATCTTGCAGCAGGAGAGTCATATGCCTCCCAATGAACATTATGGTGGGATCTCAGTGAGGGGGTCATCAGACATTCCTTCCCCTAGGGAGCAGTTCAGCTTTTTTTCTTCGGGAGGATATGATTGAACTACGAAATTTTGGGTTGGCAGAGGAGGATGTGGCTTTTCTTTTTTCCGGGCGATAGCAGAAAATGACCTCCAAATTCCAGACTTTTGGGTTTCATATTCTCTTATCAGAAAGAGACCTGACTTTCTGATAAAAGAGTGAAATTTTCAGAGAAAAAAAAGTAAACCCCCTGATTTTGGTGGAGGGGGGAAAATCTGATAGCAATTGCAACTAAACTCAAAGTAAAGGTTTAAACAACTCACACTTGTAGTTGCCCATCTAGTTGAATATTTATCTCAGCCATTCACCCAGAATTTCATTGTTAAAATATGGAGCATTAATTATTTTCTAAGATAATCATTTTTTACCTCTCCTCAGAATGTGATCATTGCCATCTGGTGCTTTGAGAAGCAAACATTAAAGCAAACCTGTAGGCTCTCACATTACTTAAGGAGAACTAAAATCCCGGTTCTCTGTACAAAGACACACAGAAGAGATGCACGAATATAAATACATTTCAGAAAAATATTTATCAAAATAAATAATAATTCAAGGTCTAACATAACTGTTAAATATACTGAATACCAATAGTGGGATACTGTAATCTAGTCCTATTCAATTCCAGTAATGCTAATGGGAGTTATTTACATGCATTAGTAGGCCAATATTCTCCAAAGAACTCATATATTTAAGATAATTTCTGCTTAAATAGACATCTAGAATAGTGCCTTTTATTTAGATATGGAAAGGCAGAGAAAAGAATTAATTTCAGATGGCTTTAAGCAAGTGTTAAAAATATTAATATTCAGACTTCCAAATATGTTTGGGCTAGCTGACATTTCAAATAGTAAGCTTTTACTTTTAGCTGAATTACAGTATTGGGCAGCAAGCAAATGAAATGTGCCATTCAAATATAGAAAAGGCAAAAACTGCTTGTAACATTAGAGAATAAAATATAAAACTGCAAGCCTCTGCTACTAAAGTGAATGTTCTGTTTGAGGCATTTTACATGAACTTGATATATTTTATTTATAGGAAGTGCCTGGAAACTTTTTATTTCAGAAAAAAAATCCCAAGAATAATTTCCTTTCAGCTGAGGAAACTACTTTTTTCAGTGAGGGAAAGATAGGGTTTTAAATGTTCACAAAGTCCTATTGCAGGCTGAACAGCAGGCAGCATTAATAACTGGGCTAAAATATGCAAGTACCACTTTGGATTCAAGCTGGCAACCCGTTAATTCTGCTGCTTTATATCCGGTATGCCTATAGCACAGATCCCAGTAATATGAAAATCAAATATGTATCACCAAACCGTATGTGTTGGGATACAGAAGACATCCACTACAGAAAGAATTATGTCTGACTAGTGTATTTATATATGTCAGTCACGGATGTAATTAAGCACAATACAATGAACTCCCAAGAGGTGATGTGGCTGAATGTTTCTTTAATTCTGACCTAAATTCTGTTTTATTACAGAAAACGGGTTTAACAAAGAAATGTGTGACTTATATTATACCCACACATACGTTGTTACCTTCGCAGCATGGATTTGCTAAGCAACTATGCTTGTACGAGTCACTTTTAGATGACCTGCATCAGAAATAAATGACATGAAAAGTTAAACTTCCAGCCTGGGGATATCTTTTCCCATAATACTGCCTCCAATGCAGGAAACGGAGAGACATTATACTCCTTTACCCCTAGACATTGGTAGTAAAAGGAGTGGTAACATGCTTGTAAGAACAACAGGTGTATTGTCATGTTATAGAGCACCTGAATCTTGGCAGGGTATGTATTTGACAGCACGGATTTTGTTATACAGCAAAGAATCTTCTGTCTATATGGCACTATGTAAATATTTACCCTTTCCTTTCAAGGGTAAGTAGTCCTTTGTGTGATGAGTCCTGTAATAATTAATAAAATGCTAACCTTTTCATAATATTTAATTTTTAGCTAGCCTACAGAATCATAGCAAGAGGTCCCTGCTATAGAATTCTATAGGATGTTTTTTGTTTTTTTAAAAATAGACCATAGAAAGAAAATAATAATATATTGCATTCTCTAATGCTCCACAGAAATTTCTGTAAAATTCTTTTTGGACTGTAAACTCTTGAGAGCAGGATTGTTTGTTACTAAAGGCATGAACAGTGTCTAGCACAATGGAACTTTGAACTTGGTTGGGGGAATCTAGGTGTTACCATAATACAAATAATGAATGATAAGCCAACTGATTCAATCCCTATTAAACACTATCGAAATTCTGTCTGGGTGCTTGATGACCTTGAAGTGTATGTGTGTAGAAGTTGCGACTCTATCAGGACTTTTATTTAAATGGTTGCATGCTGGTCAGATAGTAAATAAAATTTCCCTCTCAGCAGTGTTAGCCCTGACTCTTTTTGTAATATAGTTGAAAATGCATTTTTGTTGTTTGGAAGTGAGGAGCAGGCAGGTTGCTAAAAGCCCATGCAGAAAATCTGGATACCTCGTATAGCTCAGCGAGAATCCCCTGGGAGGGGTTCTTTCAGGTAACAGGGGAAGTATGGACTGAAGGTGGGGCACAAATATAGTGATTGATAGGATCTGCAAAAGTTGAGGTATTCAGCAGAGCTGGCTGGAAAATATTTTTGTTTTTTCATCCAGGGAAAATTTAGACCCTTTAGATTGCCAACATAACAAAAATGTTCACAAAAGAGTCTGCTTTCCATGAAAAAAATTAGTTTTCTGTGAAACTTAAACATTCAAATTATTTCAGTTGAAAACTGAAGTACTAGAAGTTGGCATACCACCAATGGTAATTGCAGTTTGAATGCTTTATACACCTATTTTTTGTATAGGCCGGCTTGCATATTGAGCTACATCTCCCATGGTGCACTGCAGTCTCACTCTTGTAGAAGGGATATGGTACATCATGAATCTTGAGGCTATTTCTATCCTGAGAAATGAAGTCTGGTTGGGGAGCCAAGCCCACAGAGGATAGGGGACACAAAGTAACCCATGTCGAGGAACCCAAGCTCAGGGGTCCTAACTTACACGTCTTCCTTCACATTCCGTACCTACTGGCGCCCAGCTTTCATAACTATCTTGTTATGGCAATAGATTCTAAGTCTAAAAATCCGCTAGCAATGCACTTTCTATCTTAGACCTTGACTGCTATACTCACAGACTAGAAATCAGCGAGGAAAGAGAATCCATCTTTTTCCCCCCAGTGAGAGCAGAGAGACTCCATTTTAATTTCCCTTCACACCCAACGACAAGTCTCTTGAGACCCCGCAGTGGCATATCCAAACTTTAGTATTCCAGTTTTCAGCTGAACTAATTTGGATGTTTGACACAAATGAAATTTTCCATAGAAAGCAGACCCTTTTATGAACATTTTTGTTTTGTTGGAACTCCATTTTTCAGTGAAAAACAATTTCAAAGGAAAATTTTCTTCCAGACCCAGTATTCAGATAAGTATCAAATGCCAATTCCAACAACTCCTGTAGACCTTCCAGAACAAAGCCTATTTACCTTTTGCTCTGTTTGCAGATGAAACACTTTTTTTAGTAGAAGATGGGAACAGAGGGATAAGACAGTGCTTCAAGGTGTGGATGATTGTGTAAAAAAGTGGGAGAGATTAAATTAGAAATGTTATTGAAGTAATATCTGAAATAGGAATTTTCAGGTATGGTTAAATACCATTGCAAATACACTGGCAGTTTTTATGTAAGCTAAGATCTCCTTAGAGTCTGGGATATTTGCAGTGAGTCAGTAATACAATTATACAGCAGGACTAGCAGAAATAACAGCTAGCCTTTGAGGGCCATGTCTGACATCCGGTGGTCTGACCTCAAGAGCTGCGACCAGGATCAGTTCCAAGCAGGGAACTGTCACCTCCATGCATGGAGCTAAGACCTAAGCTATTACTAGTGACTTCTCAGAAAGTGAAGTAGAAGAGCTCTACTGCTATTGAGTCAATTAAAACATTTTTCCTAATGAAAGTGCTGGTGATTTGAAGATTCATTATGAGATTCAATAATTTTCAGCATATCAATGATAAGACCACTTGTAAACTAGGGGCTTGTTTTCCCAAATAGTGCTACAATAGTGCAGCAGCATTGGAGCAGCTGTGCTGCTGTAATGCTTCAGTGAAGATGTTTGTAGTAGATGTAATGAGGAACTATTCTATGGTTAATACTGAAATAACACTGTGTGCATGGTGCACAGACATGGTCTTTTCTCTAAAAAGATAATTATGAGTGAAAAATGCTCTGGAAAGTGAGAGGGAAAATAGCACCAACTTGATTCAGATTTACTATAGGTAGGTGCTGTTAGTTTTTCCACCATGCAACTCTGGCAAAGAATTTTGATCCTGATCAATAGCATCTCTTATATCAGTACAGAATCTTTGGAAAGCAGAGCATCAGTAATACGAAATAGGGATCTGGATAAAGCCACCAAACAAATCTTCACTGGTGACTAAAAGATTTGAACCCAGCTGGCCATAGGCTGGTGAATAAAACCACTTAGTTTATTTGCACTGTTAAAAGTATTTGCAGGGGAGGGGCTGTAGTGGGCATATGGACATCAAAATTGCCAATTTGTTTGTCTTTTTATGACTTTTATTGGTATTTTATGTTGGCTATGGATACATGAATGATACATTATCATTAGTTTCAGAGGGGTAGCCATGTTTAGTCTGTTTTTAGCAAAACAGCGAGAGTCCTGTGGCATCTTAAAGACTAACAAATTTATTTGGGCATAAGCTTTCATGGGCAGAAACCCACTTCGCCGGATGCATGAAGAAGAAACTTCAGTTTGGTAGGTACATATACACATTCAAGGATGCGTGAGTGACATCACAGTGAGGAGGGCAAGTGTTAATGAGGTAAATTCAATCAAGGTGGATGAGGCCATTCACAATAGTTGATGAGAAAGTGTGAATGTCAAAAGAGGCAATATTATTTTTTGTAGTGGGCTAGCCACTCCCAGTCTCTATTCAGGCCTAATCTGATAGTGTCAAATTTGCATATGAGTTCCAGCTCCCCAGTTTCGCACTAGAGTTTGTTTTTGAAGTATTTTTGTTGAAGTATGGCAAGTAAGGAACTGTCACTTTTTATCTTCTAGTCCAAAATGAAGGGCACTTTTATTAGTGGTCTCTTTCTTTCTCAGTTTCCCCTTCCCCCACCCACCTTTTAACAGAACTATTTGTTTGGATTTCCTGAACTAGAGTGACTTTCATTTAAGCCTCGGAGCATCCCTTCTGTTCGCTGGTACTGCACTATGTCAAAAAGGCGCGGTGTAGCTGTTTGCACAATTTATATAAATGGTCCCGGGCCTGACCCTGCATTACTTGTATTTACAAAACTCCTGCAGAGATAAGTGGGAGTTCTTGCTGTACAGGGGGGATAGACCCAAAACATTGGGGAAAAGGGGTGCAGAGTTGCTTCACTATTGCTGCGGCCTGGGACCATCCTGAGCAGTCCCTGAGGCTATTGTCAGCGCTAGTGCCTGCTACGAGGGGTGTGTGTGTAAGTGTGTGTGTGTAAGTGTAATTTGGGAACCAGTAGATCGCACTCGAGAATATGTAGTATTGTTCTGGGATTTATAGGATCAATAAAACTTGTTTGTGTTGTGCACTGCAAATTGGCTTCCTCTATGTAGTTCTTAACAGAATTAATGCCCTTTGCAGAGCATAGAGGAACCCACAGCAGAGCTGACTGCTTCAGAGTGGATGCTTACCCTTGAATTGTCCTGAAAATCATTCTCCCAGTTTCTGTAATGAAACTGCACAGGTTCCACTGCCAAGGGACCCTCTTAGGAGTGCAGCAGGATTTATCCATGATATACACGTTGAATCAAATTACAAAGTCCTATCTGATAAAATCATTATTTAGATAAGGCTATTGAAGAGTTGGGCATTCAGTGAATATGTTCTCTTCTTTGTATGTTGCATTGCTTTAAATTATAACATTTTATTAAATATTTTTCAATTGACTGAACATCTGATGCAGGATATTTTCCTGAGGGGTTTTGTTTGCTTTTTATGTTCCAGTTGAGCTATTATAGCAAATTAGTCAGTTAAAAGCCTCCTTGGCTCCTTGCCATTTCTGTTTGTTTAGACTACTGCATGTGTATATGTTATCTGTGAAAGTCTATGGAGACTAGAACAAGTTAGACAATAGCAGCCAAGCCAGAACATTTGATTTTATTTTCCTTACACATATACAATACACAAAGATACATGTCATTCCTGTAGTAGCAGCACCTAGTAAGAACTGACTGTAGTTAAGATTGTAAAACAACATTTTTTTCCCATTATAGCCCATAATATTTTCTCACTTATTGCTCTGTCATAAACATTTCTTTAGGTTGACATGGGCACACAACTTCTTAGTATCTTTAAACATTGGATTAACCTTTTGAGCTATGTGCAGTGTGCCAGAAGTATAGAGAATATCTGTACCTTGCAATCATTTCAAGATATGTGGAATATATGTGTGAGAGAATAAACACACCGATATTTTAATGGTATACTAACGTTCATGCTTAAGAACATAAACCAATCACTAAGGGCTTGACTGAAATAATGGCAAAACTCCCATTCCATTCCATTCCATGAGACTTGGTTCTCACCCTGTATGATCTAGAAGAAACTTCCCCTTAGTTATGTTTTTGCATAATTGTGTGTTACTCTGTAGTATTTGGTACTGTCACAGACAGGATGCCTGACTACTTGAAACATTGATTTGATTCGGAATGTATTTATATGCACAGGAAACACCATTATGGAAATAGATAACAGGGGACATATCTTAGAATCATAGAAATGTAGGGCAGGAAGGTACCTTGAGGGGGTCATCTAGTCCAAACCCCTGCACTGAAGCGGGACCAAGTATACATAATCCATCTCTGACAAGTTTGTCTAACCTGTTCTTAACAATCTCCAAAGATGGCAGTTGTACAAACTCCATTGGAAGCCTATTCCAGTGTTTAATTATCCTTTATAGTTAAAAAGTTTTTCCAAATATTCAACCTCAATCTCCCTTGCTGCAGATTAAGACACTTATTTTCTTGTCCTACCTTCAGTGGACGTGGAGAACAATTGATCACTGTCTTCTTTGTAATAGACTTTAAAATATTTGAATGATGGATTTTTACAGTATGTCTACGGGTTTTTTTAAAATGTATTATACTCATCTTAGAAACAGCAGTACAGAGTCATAGTGGGGAACAGCTGAGAGGATAATGGCAAATGGGTGCTTTCTGATTTATTTTTAAAAGTTCAATCTGATATAGGTTTTTTCAAATGAATTATAATCCACCGACATCAGAAGAAAATTAGTCCTGTATGCTGTTGTATCTATTCTTGTGAACTAAATCTGATTTACATAGTCTTGAAGTTTTATTATTGATTTCTAGAACAATTAAACTCCTCTGAACTGTACAAAAATAGTAACATTTAAACTTTCTCTTTAGTGCTTAAAAGAGAACCAAAAACATTGAGTTTCTTTTAGAGTACTGTGTAAGAAGTTGGCCAAGTTAGACATCTGAGATCTGAATTTTGCAGAATTTTATGTTCTTTGATAAGTAAGGCCAAATTTTCAAACATGAGTACCTAAAGTTGAGCTGTTAAAACTAATTTCAGTACCTATGTGCAAGTAACATTGTTTTCAAATGTGTTTAGTGCCTCCAACTCACTTTGGCTTCAGGAATTTCACAGTGATTCAACACATGCAGAGCAGGTCCTATATTTATGTGGCTACATATTGATTTAGAAGCCAACTGAAAATACCTGGTTCTAAAAACTTAGTCTGTGGCTGCAAATTGCTAATTCTCATAATTAAAATATGATTCTCTTGGTACAGTATTCAGTGCTTGTCTTAAAGCACCACATCCTGCATTAATGTGAGTAGAATCTAGCCCTCTTGGTTGAAGAGAAAAAGCTTGAATAAGTGAATTCTATGGGCTATGACACAAGAAAGAAAATAAAAAGAATATAAAAGCTTTTTTTGAAATTCTCACTTTGAAGCCAATCAATGACTTTTTTGGAAGCTCAACACCTGGTTTTTTGAGGGTTTTGGGTTTTTTTCTTTTTAAATGTTTGGGATTGGCAGTTCTGCATGTGTGAGGGCAGAGTTTGGCACACTGTACTCAATGGAGTGATGTTGATTTACATCAGTTGATTTGACGTGCAGTACTTAGTGTGAGTGCGCAGCGTTTAATATATTGAAATAGTTTAATCCCGCAAGCTCCATTTCTGAGTTTTCTGATCACTTCATGGTTTGACATCAGAATTGATAGACATGCTGAAATTTGACTCGCCTCCAGGGTTCAATTTTGTTAACAAAGCAAAATAAGCTAAATGGAAATATCTGCAGATTATTTTATAAAAGCTATTTTTCAAAATCAATTTTTCCAAATGCTATTTCTGCAATAAAATGAGGCTCAGCAAAATGTGCAGTAATGAAAATGGTACAAATTATTTCCTCTAGCAAAATAAGAATAATGCAGCAAAGGCATCACATTACTATGAAGTAAGATCCAGAATATGATAGAAGCATATTTCGGAGGCTGATATGATGATGCCACATATACATGCAGAGTGCCAGAGGGCCAACTATAAACAGAACATGAGAAGTAAGTTAATGCTTGATAATGGAAACCCTCCCTCAAGTGATTGCAAGGTATATATGGTACAGTTAGAAATAGCTATGCATTGGTCATTGCCAAGCCAAAATAAGTGTGTGCACTGTAATATAAATGTAATGCAGAAGCTAGCAGAAAATTCTGTTTGATGACCTTATGTGACAGTGATTCCATTTCAGAATCAGCCTAAAAGGTAAATGTAAAGTGAATGTGATAACGCTAAGATTGATTACATTGCTCAAACTAGGGAGACTTCAGTGGAAGAAATGCACTTGAACTATCTGCTGCATTTCCTTTCTTCCTTCTCTCCAGTAAGACTTGCTTTCAGTTGCCATTTCATCTCTTATATTTTACTTTTGTCATTCTCTTGTTCAAGTGAAACACTACAACTTTCAGGAATGCATGAGTTCATCTCCTGCTGCAAAAAGGCTCCAGAGTTCAAATCCTATTTACTCAGAACACCGATTGATTGTCCTTCCAAGTATTACTATAATAGTATTAGTCTTCAGGTAGAACAGCGGACTACATTAATTAAACTTCACAGCAGTGTTTTCTGTGTCACAAGGCAGATTTCTGCACAAGCTGAATTAACAGACAAGATCTACTCTTCCATGTCTTTGAAGTATCTGGCAGTAAAATAAATAATTGATTATGGTGCAGGAAAAGCTATAGGATTGGTTAATGAATCATTTTAGTGTACATAAGAAGTTAGGCTGATTTTTCTAAATGGTGATCAATGTAGGATTATATTAAACCCACTGTTGAGCCATACACTATAAAAGTTTTAGACTCCTCAGGGACAAATATATAATAAGAGGCACACTGAGGAAGTTAATGGTTTAATTATAAGGGTTATTTGAAGGTTTAAGATGAGCTATAATGTATGACAATAAAATCCTGATTTATGATTGCTTGACAAGTTTCTATCCTATGATCACTTGACAAAGTTCATACTCACGAAGGTTACATCTTGTGATCTACCAGTGAAAGGTGAAACTGCACCAGCGTGCCGTCAAATGTCCAAATGCGCATTCCACGACTTGCTGAGCCTATTACCAAACTTCTCCTTCTCACTGTCCGGGTGCCCAGTGTACGGCTTCATCAACCAGGGGAGCAAGAGGTAGGCAGGATCACCCAGGATCACTAATGGCATTTCAACATCGCCAATATTTATTTTTTGGTTAGAAAAGAAAGTCCCTGCTTGCATCTTTTTTAACAGACCTGAGTTACTACAGACATGCATCATGTACCTTTCCAGATCACCCCACATTGATGTCAGTGAAGCATCCCTTGTGATCCACAAGGGCCTGCAACACCATTGAAAAGTATCCCTTTCGATTAATGTACTCTGTGGCTAAGTGGTTTGGCGCTAAGATAAGGATATGTGTGCCATCTATCACCCTCCCCCCACAATTTGGGAATCCCGTTGCAGAAAATCTATCCACTATGTCCTATCTATCCTGCACATTTCCCAAAGTCACTATCCTTCTTAGTAGAAGTCTGTTAATGGCCTGGCAAACTTGTATTACAGCAGCTTCCACAGTGGATTTACTGACTCCAAATTGATTACCAACTGACCGGTAGCAGTCTGGCATTGCTAGCTTCCACAGAGCAATGGCCACCTGTTTCTCCACTGTCAGAGCTGGTCTCAAGTGAATGTTCATGCCTTTCAGGGCTGGGGACAACTCTGCGCAGAGTTCCAAGAAAGTGGCCTTTCACATACGAAAGTTCTACAGCCACTGATCATCGGCCCACACCTTCACAATGATGCAATCCCACCAGTCAGTGTTTGTTTCCCCGGGACTAGTAATGGTGCTCCACTGACTGCAGATGGTGCATGACAGTCAGGAAAAAATGGAAATTTTTGTTCTATGGCTTGTAACAGGCCTCTTGGGTAACATCACAATTTTCAGCACTGCGGCCCTGTCTCACCCTTGACAGTACTGTAGGATAAGATATGAAGTGTTTGTAACACTCACAATTATAGTACAGAGCTGAGCGGATTCCATGCTTCTCTGACACAGGCATACGCATGGCAGAGACTGAAGGGTTCAGAAAAACGGTGTGAAAAAGTGTTAGTCTGTTTGTTTTGGACAAAAAGTGAGGGGGAGAGAGGATGTTGCATCATGGGAGGATGACAATCTTCCCAAAAGCCTCTGTGACTAATTGCACTGTGGGATAGCTACCCATGGTGCGCAGCTAGTGGGGATGCAATCCCCCGACGCAATGAGCATGGTGTGATCATGCTCCTGCAACTTCTAAAATTCAGCAGGTGAAGGTTGATTTAAAATAAATTGACTTCACTCTGCAGTGTTGACATACCTTAAGTATATTGCTCTGAAGTTACATCAACAGCAACACTAGCGGCCAGTCAGTGGACCCTAGCTAAAATCAAGATGTAAAACCAAGAGCCTGTGTATGGGGTACTGAGGCAATATTTTATATAACTCTCTAATACATTCCCCAGAGGTCTATCTTTTCAGGACTTAAAAAAAAAATAAAAAGCATTAGGTGCCAACAGAGAATGGCTAACTATTTCTTAAGGAAGTGTGTTTATATAAAAAACCTCTCCAATTAGCACTTGGAATACTTGTGTAAAGTTTTCTTAAATTACTGTTATGCAGTAACTCCATTGGGATTTTCCCAGACTAACTTCCCTGCCCTATTGCTGTTACATAAATTTCAGTTGCAGGATATGCCTTTTTGAAGACACATACATACACCATCCGTACTAATTTTTTCCCAGAGATGACTTCCCAGTCTCTGCAGTGTGGTATCAAAAGTGTCTCTCGCTTGAACTCTTCAAAAGCCAGAGGCAAATGGCAGCCCCACAGTTCCCCTCCAAAGGCCTCAGAATCTCCTTAGCAAATAGCCCTAAGACAGGCATGTCCAAAGTCTGGCCCGCGGGCCATATACGGCCCGTCATGCTTCTTAATCCGGCCTGCCGAACATGTCCCAGAGATCTTGAAATCGAGCTAGGCAGTCTGCACATGCAACCGGTTCGCAGCGGTTCTTAAAATGGCAACGTGCCTGCCAGTCTGTGGTCCCCACTCTCCAGCTCCGCCGCCTAAATTGACAAGGGCGAGTCAATTTCACGGCGGAGACTGTACCCTGCGATGCCAGCTCCGCCGCCGAAATTGAGCAGGGCGAGTCAATTTCATGGCGGAGAGTGGTCTGAAGTGCTGGCTGCTGGGGTGCAGTGCATTGGGTGCTGTGTACATAAATAGCCATCTGATCCTTGCCCGGCCCCTCTGTCAAATTTTAGAACGCATTGTGGCCCATGAGTCAAAAAGTTTGGACACCCCTGCCCTAAGATCTCCATGGCCAGCAGCAGTTCCAGTTTCAGTCAATAGATGGCCATCTCTTCTGCTTCCAGTGATCCAATTTATAGATCCAAAATGGCACAGGCTCTGGAATGCAGCTTTCACAGCAGAAACATGCTAGTCTTGCATGGCTCGGCCACTGAGGTCAGTAGCCAACTCCTTCTACTTATAACCTTTTCCTCACTGAGCTCTGAGGGGCTCATCTGTCACACAGTGGATGTACGGTACCTGCTAGACAGTATGCCCTTAATGGAAACTCTTTACATAGTTTCATAGATGGCTACTGAGCATCATCATGGCAAATCCCAAAAGAACAGACTCCTTGCAGATCGAGTGTCACCCAGCTTGATCTTTAGCTAGGTTTTGAGGCAGACTGCCTGGATATTCAGTTTATAGTACAATAAGATTAACAATTATGGACAATGAGGCCTTTGGTAACCACATAATCACCAGCCACGTAGTGGTATTCCTTGGTAAAGGCACTTAATTCGTTTGGTCTTCCATCCTAATAATGTCTGTGCCAAGAAAGCTGCCAAAGCTAAACTAGTGCTGATGGAAGCAGTTGCTAGGTTTGCCTACAAGTACCCTCACTCTGATTTTTGTCCTGCCACTTAAAAAGCAGCTGAAAAAGATTACAAGAATTGAAAATATCAATCTGCCATTCTTCAGCTTTTCTCAGCGTCCATGTTTCACGGCTATACAATATAAAGTTGGTATAACTATGGTTCTACAGATCAACAGCTTTGTAGCAAGCTTGTCGTGACATCTCCTCAGAGGTCGTTGAAGACCCCAAACATGGCAGTAGTTGCTGTTATACAAGTGTCCATATCTTATATGCATCTACCAGCACTGTCAGACTCTTCCCTAGTGTTTGACTGTTGCCACATGCTCAGTGTATGATCCGGAAAGGTTAACAATGAGCTGACTGTAATCTGGAGCTGGAGGCTGCTTTCTGGTAAATGGCCAGAGATTTAACTTTACCTAGATTAATAACCAGACCATCGCATGGTGGTTCCTGCCCCACCAGTTCAGCTATTAGCTGCAGCAATTCACCAAACTGAGCAAACAAGCCAATGTCAGTCTCAAAGCAGGGTGATATTCAGCTCAAAACCAACAACAGCTGCCTCCTCAATCTTATCCATCAACCAATCAATGGTGATATTGAACAATGATATGATGGAAAACAGCATTGCTGAACCTCCAGGAAAATAGGAAACAATGCAGTCCATCTGCCTTTATTAGAACAGAAAGCTGTCAGATGTTATCACCCAGGCTGCCACAAACTTGCTCGATGCACTGAATCTAGAAAATCTAGAAAAGGTGCTGGGAATGGTTTATTAAGCGCAGCCATTTTCTTAAAAAGCTGTTTCAAGTTGAAGATCTGTTTGAGAGTGGAATAACCAGGTCTAAAGCCACACTGAGTATGTTCTATAATTGTTACAAGCTAAATGTTAGATTGATTTATCTGAGTACTCATTACTCAAGACACCTTAGGTGCCATGTGTAAAATCTTGTACTTAAATACAACCATCAACCAGATACAAAGGCACAGCTGCTGATACACAACACTCCATACGACTCTCTTTTATCTGGCAGAAGGGCAGGTGAGGTGAAAACCGAAAAAGTTAAGTAGTTGTGAATTAGAAACTGGAAGTGCTTCAAGTGTGGTTCTAGCCTTAAAAATAGCTTTATAAAATGCTATCAAAGGCAAGTATTCATTAATGTATGTCTTAAAAAAAAGTCAAATAAATTAAAAACACATTCTTTCCTCTGCAGTGGTTACTGAACATGACTTACTGAAGTGGTGCAACAAAGCCATTTGCAAACCATTTTTAGTTACTTTTCATATGTCTCTAGCTAATGGAAAGATTTTTCCAAGTCCTGGGACAAGAAGAGACAAACTCTTCTCCATTTTTAAAACAATTACTATTCAATTAAACTGTTTCTACTTGATTCTAACACACAAATTTAGCAGCCACTTGGCTCAATTTTAAGTACTTGAGAAAGTTACCTGGTATACAATTAGGAATGTATGTAATGTTGTAGGGCTACCCCAAAGCCCCTTGTAGGTTTGAGCCCTTAGGGCCTGATCCAGTACCCACAGAAGATAAGGGGAGATCTTCTAAAGCCATTATATCTGGCCCTTGATCACAAAGCTT
Source organism: Mesoclemmys tuberculata (assembly GCA_007922155.1). Taxonomy (NCBI): domain Eukaryota; kingdom Metazoa; phylum Chordata; order Testudines; family Chelidae; genus Mesoclemmys; species Mesoclemmys tuberculata. The sequence goes on along the minus strand of ML675618.1, from coordinate 22,552,841 downwards.
GTATATGGTGTTCAAAGTATGACCAAGAACCTGCTCTCTTAGTCATTTACCTGTTCTAGTGTAATGGCATCAGATATGCAGAGAGTACACAGTTTCATATCTTTAATGTATTATTTCCAAGTTCACACTTTAAAAAAAATCAATATCAATTTCTTTTGTATAAACCACCATGGGATTATTTTAAACCAAATTCAATCCAAACGTAGTTTAGCCAGTACCAGAGAAATTGATTTGCATCATATAGAAGATGGCTGTTATAAGAAAACTACAACTTCAATAACACTCACATTTTAGTTAAGAAAAAAAGTTGCACCGAGCATGACTATTTTTATGCCAAGTGGTGTGTACTGTTCTGCCTAAACCCGAAAGCGTTACTGGCTGCTGCAGTGGGATGGGGGTGGAGGGTTGTGTAACAAAGTGGTATGAACATAAGTGAAACGGAATTAATTATATCACACGACCCAAAATGCTTTTAATAAAGACCATTTGCCTTGGAGTGCAATTTCAATATGAAGTTCTGTGGCACTGAAATTGGATCATAGGCCCTTGTCCTGAAAACAGTTATGCACATTCCTAACTTCACTTGGATTCAGGATACTGTTTGCTCTCTTAAAATGAAGTACATGCCTGAATGTCTGCAGGATTGAGGGCTGAGATAGTACCACAACTATGCATTAGCGTGGCCTTGTGACTATGACTTAGACCCAGATTCTGCACAATTAAAGTTAATGGGATCCTTGCCATTGACTTTGATAAATGTAGGAGCAAGCCCTAAATGAGCATTCTCTTTCTTTAGAGATGGCTGATTTGGAGCAAGAAAGGTCACTGTGGCATTAGTTAAAGCAACCTTATCCTCCTGTTTCACACATTTCAGTGGCAATGTCTTCTCAAACAAGAGGACAGGAAGATTTCTGTGGCTTCCCTGGATTGCATCCAGTACCTTTCAGATTTTGAATATAATGCCTCTTCCAGCCTATTTGTACAGTGAGAAAGTCTAATAGAAATGGTAACAATAGTATATCGTGAATATACAACCTGTCTGTGAACACTTCATTTTTAACAATGCTGTCAATGCCCAAAATAAGGCTCAGGTTTCTAAATGCCATTGTTCAACAAGGTTCTCTGGATCTCAGCTATGCTGATATAAAGGCTTGATTGTGCACTTCTTAGAGTGAGTAGTACCATCTTTTAAGATTAGTTCTATTGTTTGCAATGTGTATTTTTTCATAGAATAAGGTGTTATTCAAGGCGAGAAAGGGTGGTAGACTTTGGCCCTGTATTGATTTGTTTTACCCTCCCACCATTAGTTTCTTTATAGGTGTGGTTTTGTTTTTTTTTAAGGTCAGAAGAGACCATTTTGATCATCTAGTCAAACCTCCTAAATAATAGGCTCTAGAACTTTATTGTGAAATAATTCTTGTTTTGGGCTTGTAACTTCTGGTTGAGCTGCAGCAAGTCTTTTTAGAGACTTCTTTTCTCAAGTTGATTGTGCATAATAGAAACCCCTTTTTTCTCCAGGAAATATTAAAATGCCATTCTCCTTACTGATCTGTATTTTACCCTTCAGAACAAGATTTCTGATGACTCTCTTGTGGCATGTAATGCTGTCCATGTGGGCTACTTAGACTTTTTATATAACATAAAGTTGAAATGGCTTCATATCTGCAAAAAAGAATAAATTATTTTTGTAGCTGACTGGCTTTTGTATAGTGACATTTCACTATTGCTAAAGGTAAATGAATATGTTTGGGGCTGGGGAAATGCATCTGCTTGTCAATGTCTCAATAATACCAATTGATTCTGCTTTGGGTGAATTCAAACAGGGTTTTTTGGTTTTTCCATATATCTTTGTTTATACTTGCTGAGTGTGCACCGTAGAAGTGAAGTGTGGAAAATACCATATGTATCTGTTATGCCACAAAACCTTTACTTGAGGTAAACTGCTTCCAAATGCTCAATGGAATACCACCACTGGATTTTGTTCCCTTTAGAAAATTGACAAGTAGTTTGAACTTTTGCTTCTGTTTTTCCCCTCTGTCCCAAGTGTTTTGCTTGGTTCCAGCAGCTGTCCAAGGCAGTAAGTAAGTGAATGATTCTTTCTCAAGAAGACATGTCTGGTAACTAGTGCAGCACTAACACTGTTGCATAGTTCTGAATTTTATGGCCCATTGAGAGTACTATAAAAATTAGGGTTTGGCAGATTGAGGTAGGGAAAACTGAAGCAACTTCAACCTTGGCATTCATATTGGAACACACACTCAAACTTTTCATCAAATTATTTCATTTAAGAAAAGCAGGAAAATATAAATAGTCCTCAAAGTTACCTATATGTGGCTATACACCTCAAGAAGATATACTGTTCAAAGACAAATGTCTCTAGACTATTGCTTCATCTCTCCCACTTAGGTACACTTCTTAAACTATGCTCTCAAAGCCAAGTTCAAACACAAATGTTCTAGCTTGGTTTCTTCTATGCAAATGCACTTTTCATTCAGAGATCCTCTCCTGCCTATAATTCAAATGTCTGCAGGCCCAGTAAGTGTCTAGCTTATTGTCAGGTATCATATAACCTTCAGCATTAACCCATATCAATGTGTATATCATTAGACTTTGTAGAGAAAAGGTTGACATGGTAATACCTTTTACTGGACCAACTTTTGTTGGATTGTGTGCCTCCAAATGCATACAATGTATTGAGGAGTTCTGTGTTGGCACACAGGCTTGGAAGCAGGAAAGGATACAGTACATGGCCATGTTACAGAGAACTATGAAATATAAAATATATAAAAGTGCTGTTTCTCCTTTTTCCCTTCTTACTACAGCAGAGCTGCTGTTTTGCTCCTCTTGAACACCTCTTCCCCTGCTTCTGTTCTCACTTCAAACTACTATTTTGTCTATAGTATCTTCTTTCTGGCTGTTGCTTACCCCTGGCTATTGCTGCTATGAAGCAGTCAGTAATTAAATAGCACTTACATTACTTATGTTTCTGACATGTAATTTCATTTCTAAAAAGGTGTATTTTTTAATGGAGTGAGAACATACCCATGAAATACAACATTGTGGTGCCAACACAGTGATGACTTTATAAATCAGTATGAGGATATAATAAATAAATAAATTGGATGCATACATCTTCGGTGATCTATATCAGACACATACATGTCTTCTGACTATTTTTTTATCTTACCTGGCGATTTCAGTGTGGAAATAACCATATACTATAACAATTTATAGGTAGCACTGCTGTAGCTAAAATTTCTCGCAGCATTTTCCATCATAGATCCATATTTTAGGAATTGTTCCCGGAGTCATTCCATATTTCTTCCTACTGGTTACAATGCGAGAAAGAACAGTAAGTGTTTTTGACTACATAAAGGAATCTTGGCAGTGCACACGCATCTTAGTGCCATTTTTATGTAGCATGAATGGAACCTATGTTCTTTTCTATATGAAAAATTCATGTCCTATAAAAAAAACTGTGACGCATAAGAAAACAGTTTCCTTGTCAAAGATCACAAGACCCTAGTCTGAAACGATATACTTCTAATGAAGGAAATGTCCTGGTCACAGTGAATGTGAGCAACCTGACCATGACTGGTGCTATTCACAGCTCTCTATTACATTGCATAATCATTTAGTATAAAAATCATCTAGCTGGAAGGATTTTTATACATAACAAATATTCAAATGTGTTAGGTTTCAGGTTTTATAAAAGTTCTGCCACTTTTTAATTTTGCTTCATATTTTAATTTTTTTTTAAATCACCTCTTTTGTTTGCTAGATAGATTGCTAACTACTATTTCAAACCATCTCCTACTCCTTACATACGCCATTGAACTGAATAGGAGGATTGCCTGAGTAAGAGCTGCATAGAGTTTTGTTTCTTAGCAGCAGGTCATAAGAGTATCTTTAAAAATTCAAATTCTATTACACAATGATTCATGTTTGATTAACCTCATCTGCCTAATAAAGCTGTCAGTTTGGAATAAGCCCTTATGTGTCATGACTGATTTACAGTCCTCTTTCCTCATTCTATCTGTAGTGACTTGAACATTATGCACCATTTTTTTCTTTAGGTCAGGCAATAGCATTGCTAGCTCTTTGTGTGTCTTATGTCCTCATCCTGCAGCATCCTCATCCTGCAGCAGTTTTCCCAGGCACCAGCTCTCTTTCCCCACCTTCATAATGCTCAGTAATGTACAGGAGTCCAGAGCCACTGTAGGCATCTCTCTGAATTTTTCCATCTCATGATGCTGTACTAACAGAGCTCACTCCATCTCCCACTAGTTCAGCATGATCTCCATCCATTCTCAAATGCATCACCAGTGCCCACTTCATTAACATATTCACACAGAATATGCTAAATTACTAGTATTTGCTTGGATGAAGCTATCTGCAGGGGTGGGATGGAAGGAAACATCGGGCTGAGTTCAGGTTGCTATGCTACAAGTGCAGGCCACAGAATACGTGCCTCCTTTCCAGACTAGTCTTCAACCATCTCTTTTCCCATTGTAGAGCTCCTCACTGGACTCTTCATCTGTCCTATGAATACCCTTCTTTACCTGGTTGGATATAATCTCAACTAAATTGTGAGAATACTCTGAATCCTGTTGTGGTTCTGAGGATGGAGGGATGGGATGGGGGAGAATGGAGACTACTTGCCCTAGAAGTCTCATCGCTGAAGCAGTCTTAGGAGAACTGAAGCATTACATGTAACTGCTGCAGCCTTGTTGTCCCCTGAGTGGCAGCAGGATTGGTATTGGGATCAGTAAGGGTATTTGGCTTCTCTTCAAAAACTACAGATGGCTGCCTCTCCCTCTTAATGATAATGCTCACCCTATGCAGTAATTTTCAGTGCAGGGCCTCATGGAGCATTGGTGGTCTGCAAGAAATAGGAATAGTGAAATAATAAAGATGAAGTTAACGATTTGCAACATCATTAAATGTCAATGTTAATTGACAAATAGCTTCCCAGTGTTCTTCTAAACGTATTTATGAGCAATTGTTTCAGAGCTATTAGTCAATCACCACTGTGGACTATAATGTGCACTGCACTACCGTGTTATGCTTTCACATTTCGTAATGCTTCTCCCCCCTCACAAATACTACCAAGCATGTGAAGTGTAGTGGGCATTATGGATGGCAATTCAAACTATCCGGGTATCTGGAATATTAACTGTTGAACCAATTCTCCTCCTTGTATTTTAAACGTTTGCCTTTTGGGCATCCAGCAGATACATGGTCCCAAATAGCAGCTTGTCACTGAAACTGATATTTTTTCCTCTAAAGGGCTTTTCAGTAGTAACATCACCAGTTGTCCACATTTCTTCAATAATTGAAGCAGATGGTTAAAAGGTCCTGGCATTTTCTGCCTGTTAATAAAAATTAAATTAAATTAAAATCAGTCTGACTTCTTTGGCAATGTGCCTATGAGGCTGATGGCTGGTTAGGAAGTGTAACACTCAGTGAGTGAATGCCTTAAGAATTCTGAGCTCACCTTGTAGTGTGGCTTACTCAGAGCTTCCATCATAATAGGAGTTTGAATGGGGAAAAAACATGTTAGACCCTCCCATCCATTCTTTTACACGGGATGGTTTCTTCCTGTGCATTTTCTCATGCTTTGCTCAAACTAGCATCACATGATTGAGCTTCCACCAATTGCCTTAGAGACCATTCCATTTTCTAATATGCTCTAATCTCTCAACCTGGAAGTTCTGCCTACATTTTATCTTTTATTTTTTTTTTTTTTGGTATTCCATTACTTCTAGTTATATACTCATGCATATATAATAAATCATTCTTTCCATCTTAATGTTTATACCCTTCAGATATGTTTAGATTATTGCATTATTCCATTTTTGTTTTCCCCTTAGTCAAACTATATACATATTTTACCCTTTTAGGAGCTGAGCCAAAGCCCACTGAAATGAGTCTGTTCATTAACTTCAGTGAGCTTTGGATCAATCTGTATTCTTTCTTACTATGTTTCTGGAAGGACTACATTATTTTTTAGCTGCCTCCTGATTTGTCAATTTCTTTCAGGTAATATGGAGCATGGAGTGCAATAACACCAGAGCCTGAAGACAAGGGGCTTTTACCATGTTCCAGGATACACAACCCAAAATCATATTAGTGGCCTTTTCTGCTGCCATATTGCACAAGTCTCATGTTTAACTTACTGTTTATTATTCATTGATCTTCCTCACCTCCTGTAAATGTATGTGTTAAGTTATTGTTCCTTCATGGGAGTATCAGCAATTCACTGCCTCCTTGATGATATAATTGTCACTTCCCTGCAGTAAGAATTCACTGAAATCTTGTCCCTAGTGTTTAATGTAAATGCAAGTGTCTTTCCCCATCCATTACAGGGGGGAAATAAAAGGAAAATTTAATATTGTATGATATCTGCGCCTTTATTCATAGTAGCAACTTCAAAAGAATGACCAGGATAACATACACTAGTATGCACGTACACATCCACCCTCCTTATAGCCTTTCTCCATAGTAGCCTTTAGGTGAAAAGAGTGAGAAGATAAGCAGTCCAGCAGATGGAGTCCTCAATCCTCCAGAGACTAGCATGTGTGCTTAACCTTATGCCCTGTGAATAGTTCTGCCTCTGAAGTCAGTAGGTCTACTTGGAATGTGTAAATTTAAGCATATACGTACTTTTTGAAGGGTCCTGAGTACCTAGACAGTGTCTTAAAAATTGTTAGTTCTTAGATCCCACAGCATATGTTGCACAATAAAAAAAAAATAAATTTTCCCTACTCTTTAAAAATGTTCCTGAACAGTAAATAAATGTGATTGTTTAAAGAACTCTGAAATCATAATTCCAAATCCATTTAGCATTTTTGTTTGCTTAACATGGAATGTATTCTGCTTTTAAAGATACTATATTTTCTTCTGTTTAAAATAAAAACAAGAAATATGGACACCAGAATGGTGTTTCAGGTGCCATTATGATAGCTATTGCAAAATAATCCTGTAACCTCTCTTAACTGGTTAGGGATTTCTGTGTATGCATCTGATGGGAGAAACAGCAAACCCTTTTTTCTCCCCCAAAACAACTCTCATGGTCTGAAGTATCCCCATTCCAATTTCTTTAATAAAAGCAGGTGACATCAGTCTAACTCTGGGAAGGGGAAAGCTCCAAGGGAAGCATGAACTCAGGGGGGTTGAGTGATTACACCTAAACCCTCTGAAAGAGAAACACTAAGGATAACTGTGCTACATTCCTAGTACAGGGGTCAATATAGAGAAGGCAGCTTTTGAGGTAAAAGGACTTTCAGAGGGGACATCTCTTGGGAGCTCAGGGAGTCTATTTAGGTAAATCTGGGAATTAATCCCTATATCATATGTTCTGATTTTTGCCTCTATTCGTTTGAATAGCCAGCCCGGAGGCACTGGGCAGGACATCTGAGCCTAACTTCCTGTGTTAGGTATCTTAATCTAATAAATGAGTCATCTCTGAGAGCTAGATTTTCTTTTGCTCATTGCAGAGGATCCTTTCTTGGTTTCTAGTGAGGGATTAGCTGTCTGTCTTTAACAATCTGGAAAAGAACTGGCCTTCTCAGCAGCATAACACTACGAACTCCTATTGAATCTACTATTCACCATTTCCCATCTCTTCTCTCACAAAAATGCTGCTCTTTATAGCTGCTTCTAAATAGCATTCCCCCTGGAGTATATCTGCCCTATAAATCATTCATTCTTCCTTTGGTGTATTACTCTGCAACTTTTTACGTTAAATTGAATTTTATTTTGATCTAATAAATATCCAGAGCCTTAGGCTTTTACTAGAGTCTGAACATTAGCAACTTGAAGTTATCAGGACTGTAATATTCCCTAAATTTAGAACAAGTAATATCTCATCCACAGCAGAAAAGTTAACTATCGCAAATGGCAAAGTTTCAATGGCCTCCACTACATAGCACTACTTAATATATAGTGGTTTGCATTAAAAGTCAGCATTTGTCAACAGTTACCATACATCAGTATCTGAGATTTTCAGTTTCCCCCTAGATTTAGAATATAAAATAAGGGTAGTAATCATTTGGTATCTGTTAACAAATATTGACCTTTAATTACACCAGTGCAAGTTTGTTTACTCTATCGTCTGGATTTGTTCAGAACATTTGGTATTCACATTAAGCTGTATAACTATGAATTGTATTTCCCGGAGTGTTTTGTACTCATGCTAATCTTTATTGTGGATACTTTCCAGCAGATGAACTGTGTGTAAATTCTGTTTGTGTATGCAGAACCAGTCAGAAGCAATGCCAAATATAACCAACTGGGCCTAGCACACTGTTTATTTTCTAGGGATATTTGGCTAATTTGGTACAGATGTCTTTGTGATCTTCAAAATTATGTAGAAAACTAGATAAGAAAATGATGAAAGGTTTTTGATAATACAGTAACATATGTGAAATCTTTTATCTGCTGTAAACAAGTGAGGTATAAATACAGGAAAATTTAGCAAATGATTTTGGAACAGAGTGAAAATATGTGCTGCAAACCTGTTTTCCACATTGTGTAGAGTATTAACCATTTCTGTATTGCACTGATTTCTCCATTTAATAAACTGCTTGAGTTATCCTCTGTTTAATAAATTGCCAAGTTATTTGTCTTATCAACAAAAGACTAGGACCTATTGGCATCAGTAGCGTGCTCAAGCCTCACCCTCAAAAGAGAGAATAAAGTACATGTGGCTAGGTTGCATTTTTATCCAGGGAGTCCTGCGAACAAAACAGTGAGATTCTCCGGATCAGTAAGGGGGTTCTGTCACTGCCTGCCTTGTAACTTCAGATGCCTTAATGCTATGTTCTGGATTAGAGTCCTGGCCCACAAGTATAAAGCTCTCACCCTAGCTTCCACCAGCCTCGTTGCTCCTTACAGAGTGACCCAACAGCTCTCCCAATCCCAGTCTCCCCAAATCCACCTAACCCAATTTCTTATCTGCCAGACATCTGGACTTTCCCCTCACATTCATCATCCATGAAGGTGTGAATACAGTCCCCAGTTATCAATTCACTTTGTGGGACACATTCCACACAGTCTGCACACTAGAGACTGGCTCGCGATAAAAATAAAGTTTATGCAATAGAAAAATCAGATTCAGAAATGTCATAGTAAGGAAAAGCAAACACATACAGGATACACAAACAAGAAACATGGGGACACAATCTCAGGCTTTACACTCCTATATTAGGTACATTCCTTTTACCTGTTTCCTTTGAACAGTTCCCAGAATGCCACACCCGAAGGAGGCTCCAGTGTTCATGGACGACCTCTGCCTTGGAGACTGTTCCTCAGTTCTGAATTAAAAAAAAACCTTCAGTTTTAAACCTCCTTTTAAAAGGTTTCCCCTCCCTGCTTTTCCTTTCTCCAGTTATGGTGTTTCATGGTTATTTAGGGAGAGGGAAATTCTATCTGAGATGTCTTAATGTTTTTCCATTAACCCTAATGGTCCATCACGGTCTTTTCCTGGCTTGTACAATGCTAAGTGTTTGGAGCTCGTTTCATCTTCATATGGAGGCAACCCATCGCTGCCTGCCTGACCACAGCCTTTCTGTGAGGTGAAGCTGAAGTTGCACTACAGTTCTAATTACAGTGGACAGGGCCTCACGTAGAGAAGCAGCTGAGAGCCAGCTTGAAGCCTGGGAAGGATGGAGCAGCGGACGAGGGAACCCCCAAGCATAAAAACCAGGAGGAGCACCATGCCAGCAAGGAAGTGCCAGAGAAGGACAAACCGGAGCCAGACCTAGTATCACTGTCACCCAGAGCTGTATGGGGCCATGAGTACTGGAGCTTGTGACTTTGCATTGGCTCCTTGTGTAATGCTGTTTTAACTCTCCCCTGTCAGTTTCCTCTTTTCCTCTATTCATCCCTCTGTAAATAAATATTTGCTTTCCCCATAGTCATTGTACTATTCTGATGGGGGGGAGGGCACACTACTCTGGGGACTTTGGAACAGGTGCCCCTGGGATGGAAGGGAATTTCCCTGCTCTGGCCTTTTCTTAGCCAGAGCCAACTGCAGAGCAGACTCCATCTTGTCCACAAGGGTGCTATAGTTACACATACATGTACACACCTGTGAACATTCATAATCATAACCTGTGTACATATCTCGTGATTACAAGAATTCATAAGACCTTGCATGACTATTTTTGTGTACAATATCATTGCATGTTACGAGTTGGTTCACTTGCTTATTCTGTGGGGTAGAGACTCCCCTATTTTTCCTTGAAGCTATCTGCTCCCTTATTGTCACACAAAACAAGAGTGAAGCTAATTACTATTATTTTGAAACATCCACAGCATGGTAGCTGTTTCACAAGAAGAAGTAAAGACACAATCCTTGCCTAAGGAGCATAGAATTTATGTTCAGTCGCGGCACAAGTGAAAGTCATAGACGCACAAATGTAAAAGGGGTGAGGAAAGGGTTAAAAATCACATAATTATATGGTAAGGCAATGGGAGGAGTCTTTTACTGCCCCTGAAGGAAACACTGTAGCTTTGCCTTAACACCCCCCCACCCCTCCTCCCCAATGAGCCTGTGGCGAAAACCCAGCTGAACCAAACAAAGCATATCTGGAAGCATATTTAATTGACTTGAACCTAGGTAGGCCAGCCTGTCTGCAATACCTGCAGTAGGTTGAGCCTAGTTAGGTTTATCACCTTGGAAAAAACACTGGATCATTTGCTTCAGAAAAATAGAGGAGCATTTATGCTGTTGAAAAACCAGGCCAGAGTGTTCTGTGGAAATGTATTATTTTGAGGATTGGTTTGAATGCAGCCAGATGCTTTTGCCATTTTTTTTTTATTTTGCTTAAATCAAAACTCCCAAAACTCCGGGAGGGCGAGAGGAGTATTTGTAAACATGAGCCTCTTTTGAGCTTTTTCTTTCTGATTCTTCTATGGATGTATATAGATGTTGGCACATTTGTTAAATTAGATTCCGGGGCGTGTGTTAATATTGCTTAACACTGCAGAGATGAGGCTTTTTAGGAGGGATATGAATAATGTGAAAGTAGTTTAGCCTACAGGAACAGCTTAGACAAACCCTCAAAACAAATATCTGATCAGTTTAAAATATTTTAAATATTTAAAAGACACTTTTTTAAAAAATTACTTTTTAAAATACACATTTGTGCTCTTTGGGCCAGATTAATTCTTGATTTAAAATAATTTTCAGTACAAGTACTTCAGTGATAACTTTGGACCTTAGTGTGTCTGTGTGTTTAATTTTAGATATTAACACAATTTCTGTTAATCCATTCACTTTTGGGGCCATTTTGTTGTCCTTACTGATGAAAGATGACTCATGTCACCGGCAACCTGGCTATAGTGGGATGTAATGAACTGTCCTGTGTGTTTGCAGCCTATTGTGCTTGAAAGTATTTTACATAATTTTAATATCTTTCCTTGGGTTGTCCATACTTACTGTGTTCCTAAGGTTTTAGCATGCATTTATTACTGCTTGTTAGAGTGCTTTAAAATCATTGAATGAGGCAGCCAAACAAACTGCAGTGTAATCCATTAATATCGGCATTTGCAATGTAATTAAGATAGTGTTTGAAAATGAAAGTCTTATAGTTTTGTCTAATTAATTTCTGCTGATTACCACAGAACACTTGAAACTGTAATAGCTAAACAGAATAACTAAAATAATAAAATGAGCCCCTGGTGTCTATACTACATAATTTCACCTATGTTCTCCTAGATCATTTGGTTCTCTGATGTCCCTTGTTAGAAATATGTTAGTAACATCAAAATTAAGGCTAGATATTACAGTTGACTCTTGCTACTGGCACATTGTGAACCAGAGAGATGATGATATAGAAACAACAAGGTTACAACTCTATTAATTAAATAATAAAATGGTAACATTAAGCAGGCAGATAATTCTTATGCTAAACTAAATTATATAGCAAAAGCTGGTGGGAAAACTCCAATCTTCGCCACATCTCTAGAGCTTATTATCAGGGATGGGCCACTGTGTCCAGCTTGACTGACTGACTTTCACCTGCATTTTGGGAAAGACAGTGCAAATGCAACAGCCTTTCTCCTATAGGCATAGGTCAAATCTCAGTAAAAAAAAAATAAGACCCTAAAATTTTGAACCTGTCTTTTGGAAGACTGAAAAAAATAGATCAGATATGCAATCATATCTTTCATCTTTTCTCTATCCAATGATCATAGATATATCTGGCCATAAAAATCTACAAATCTGTTTCTGATAACAATAATATTGACACCCCAGGGGGCAAAGCAATCCCCCACCACCTGAGGCCTTTCAGCTTTTATGTGCAGTCTGGAGTTTTATTTTGCTGCCAGGGAAGGACCTGAAGCATGAAATTCAGATTCATTAAATAATTTAATGAACAAATATAACAAAACACTGAAGTCCTGCTTGGTGTCTTCTCCTAAATATCCCAGGATGGGAGACCAAGTTAGCACTGTGACGGCTGTATTAAAATTAGGGATGATTATCTATCTAAACACCTTATTAAAAATTTGAGACTCATTTACAATTTGAAATACTGTGCTCTTGACCTCCATGGGGCAGCTGCATTCCTTATTTTGGGAAAGCTTACCCAAAAACTTGGTGCCAGGCTCTGAACAAGGTTGGGCTTGAGCTCCGTTTCCATGCCCCTCTCATTTTGCTTCCTCCTAAGAACGTCCAAGGCTTTGGAGAGCTTTACCCTGGATGCTGCATCAATCCTGTCTGTAGGAGAGTAAAGAGTTAAAAGCCGGACAAATGATCAGGCCTAATTTACAGGGAACAGGGGCATGGTGCAGGCAAACCTTCTTTCTGTAATTGGTGTGAATTCTAGTTAGTTTATTACCTCTCTTCTTTTCCTCCCTTCCTGGCCATCTGTACAGGGGATGAGTCTATCACCACTCCTGCTCAAGGCCTTTGGTGGGAAGAAAGTATTATCTTCCTGCTCCCCCTGGCATACCTTTACTTCAAAGAATGTTAGTGTAAAATTTATAAGTTTTAAGGTGACGTGCCTGACCTCTGTATGGTAATCCAGTAAACAACAAACAGGGGTGGGTATAATTGTATTCATTATGTAGTTGTTAATATTCATTTTATAGGTGTCAATGTAAACAAATAAGGTTTCTATGGGGAGCTGCTGAAAATGAATATTTTATTTATATATTGTTATGGATAAAAGAATTGTAAAGTAACCCCTTGTTGCTCACTCTTGGCGTTGAGTTCGAAAGAGCAGGCAATAAAGGCTTCTGTCTCCCCAGTCCACCCCCGGGACAACCTGTTTGGTTATTTCTAACATTGTTGAGCAATTTTTCTTGTGGGTTGCGCATAGAGCAGTTTCCAAGATACCCAAGGCCATATGATATCCGTGAAGGACTTGAAAGAAAGATCAGGCCAGGATCTTAATTTGTATGTTGTAATGTACAGAAAGTCTGTGGAGTGTGCTGTTGTGTGCAGATGACATATCATGTGTTTATGGGTGTGCAGAACATGACATAAGAATGGCCATATTGGGTCAGAACAATGGTCCATCCCGCCCAATATCTGTCTTCCAACAGTAGCCAATACCAGATGTTTCAGAGAGAACGAACAGAACAGGCAATCATCATGTGATCCATCCCCTGTCATCTACTTTTAGCAAAGAGAGGACTTAAGGACTCTTGGGAAAAGGAATAATTGCCCATCACAATTCTGCCATTTGTTTGAGAAGAAAGTTTCTCATTAGTGAATCATTCACTTCTTGCTATATCTTGTACTTAGGTATATAAATCCAAGGCACTTTGTGACTGACTGAAACTTGTTGGTATGCTCTTACATCGGTAAGCACTGAGGCTTGAATTCTGTCTGTAGTCAGATCATTTGTTAGTGCCACTAGAGTTGCCCATGTCATGCCCTCATGTGAAAAATGTAAGATGTTGAATATGGTCAGTGTGTGAGTGGTGGTGAACTTTGCTAACACTTTCTTGATAACTTTCCCCCCCCCAAAAAAAGGAGATTTGATGCCAGGGTAATAGACATTGAGAAGGTTTTGTCGCATGATGTGTTTTTGTTTTTAGAACTGCATCCTCCAAAGATGGATTCCTGTCTTTGAAAGAGGCTGTAGCACGTCTTTCATTGGCCCAACCTATTACCAGATGTTGGGACCCTGCATGGAAATTTGGACTGATTCCTATTAATTCATTGTGGCAGGTGTGACTTGTTAACTCCATTCTTGATATTTGGGAGGCCAGAACTGGAGTCTAAGGGCTCGTGGGGAAAGTCTAGACAAAGTCCAGATTAATAGAAAGTTGAAACAGATGCTTACCTTGTGATCTTTCAACCACTAGTAAAAAGAAATCACTTCAGGAAAGGGGCTGAAGCTTGGGGGTTAAACCAAAATGCGTAATGTGTGTTCTGTATCAGAGTTGGGGTGAGGACACCATTTTTTCCAGTGGAAATACTGATTATTTTGGTTTTGTATTTGGTGTAGCTGTTTCTTGTAGTGTCTCCCAAGGAATGAGAGACAGGGTTCTGTTTCACATGCAGTAGCCTGTATAGTAGTCTTTCAAAGCTTTTAGTACCTCATTTATATGGTGGTGCCAACATCACTTATGGAAGGTGGAGGAGCACAATGTTAGAATCTGGTATCTGATTAAAATATATTTCTAAATTTTCCATTGTAATTGTCCAAGATTCATATAAAATGTATTGCTAATAAATGCATTTGCCATAGTTTTCACAGTTTTCTACAAGATGATACATTAAAAAATAGAATGTGTGCATGGGAAAGAATCATAACCTACGTGCTTAACTGCACTGTGTTATAGCTTTCTTTGGGGGCTTTTTAAATCTGATAGTATACTATACCACTGGTAACTTTCCAAGTATCTAATATTTTTTAGTACACTGCTTATTAGTAGTGGGAAACTGTATTTTGATTTTGAATCCTGCTTATCTTTATGAAAACAAACTAATCAATACATTAATGTAAGATTTTTTTATAAACATTGATATTGCTGATTTTTTATTCAATTGTTCAATAAGCATTGTACAATGATGTGTGTGAGAGAAGTAGAAGGTATGTATGTGTGCACACCAGCTGGATGGCTGTTGAAAGAGAAGGTGAACTTTGAAGGCACCTGTAGGTTTCTTCCTATTGCACTATTTTCCATATTTTCCAGGAGAAAAAGTATAACCATTCTTTCTGTCAGGATCAACGGTTATTCATCCCTCATGTGTGTATAATCAAGAAACTCCAAAGTGGAAACAACGATAAATAATTATATTAAATTATATTCTACGGTGTACTAATGTAGAATAGTGCTTACACTGAACTCTGGACACCAGCAAAATTATAGAATTGCAAAACATGTGTTGAACTACATTGCTTCTCATATCAACATGCCCTTTTATAAGTAAGTAGACAGCAATGCAAATAGAAAACCTCTAGGACTATGAATTACTTTGCTCTCTATTTTCTTGAATTAGGGATTGAATGCATAACTTGATCACAAGCAGTGAAGTAAAACTCTGAGCTTTACCATGTCATTCCTAACTCATGACATTGACACAAAGCATTTTATCCATGATGATTTACTGAACTTATACCATACCAATGACTTTTTTTATTACTATGTATTGATCAATTTTTCAAATTAGTTTATTTAGATAATCTAACTTGTAGAATGTAGTATTTTTAACTACTAATATTAGGATATAAAAATGTGATGGGAATTCTGTCTATTATATACTTATCATTTAACCATCAAGCATTTAGAATATATCTACCCTAGTAACTACTTTGAGTTAACTTTAACTTCAGTTATTACACTTATAAAAGCTAGTATGGACAAACACTCCAGGGATTTGAGGAGTTTATCCTAGGCATCACCTCTTAAATCCCTTATTAATGGTCCATGTTGGTGATTGGGGGCCAAAATTTGAGGCTAACTGTCCAATTTGGAGATATATAGTTACTGTGCCCATATGTGGAAACTGAAGTGACTGCTTTGAGGGAAAGAGGACTGATGTCATATATCCAAAATGGTGAAACCAAGATACTAGACATTTCAATGATCAAAACCATACAGAACAAATACATTTTGGTGCTTTCAAGAAAATGTTAAAAATAATTTGGAAGTCATTCAGTCACAAATTAGGAATCTCAGAAATCTATTATGTTACAGAAACTGAGAACAACTATTAACAAGTGAACCTTTTTAGTCTGAAAATGGTGCAATAGAAATTGGGAAGTATGATGGAGTAGAGAAATGGCCGAGTGGGCTAGGGCAGCAAGGAGTTAATGTCTACCCCAGAGATAAGGATTTAATCATCCTGCCTAGCAACACCTGCCAGAAGGGTCCAACCCAGAGGAAGTCTTCCTGATGTAGTTAATAATGATGAAAGTAAATGGGATGAGGCAGATTTCAGAAGGGGCCTATTCTGAAAGAAGCAGGATATGGTTCTTCTAACTTTTATATGGATTTGGGATTATGATGCCTGAAGAGTTGAATGGTTTTGTGGGGGAGCAGAGGCTTAGTACAGAAAAATGGGAACAACTGACTAGATTTTCCTGAGCTAAAAAGTCCTGGTGTCGTCCTGTACCATCTGTAGCTCTGACTGTGTGGACTTGCATGCTCTGAGATAAATTGTCCAGGCTTCCATGAGGAAAGTGTAGACAGATATAGATGAGAAGTTTTTCCCATCTGTAATTGTCTCCAGTTGGATTGAGGATAGGATCAATGTATCTTAGATTTAATTATTAATTTTGAGTAAAGAGGATTTTTTCTTTGTCACCCGGGAGGCACATCTGCTTTCTTTTGGGGTTTTTTTGCCTCCTGTAACCAGTTGGCACTCTAGTGACATGACACACACAGGAAATTTGTACAAGCACTGTTTAGGCTATTGGGATACTCTTTCTAAGGCAAGAAAGGAATTTGCTAGACTGCACAAGCCAAGAACACTGCAGCAAACCAGCCATTGAACCAGACAGTAAAATGAAAGTTGAAACAAATATCCCATTATAAGCTTTGATTTTTTGGCATCCTGTCTAACTTGGCAAACACAGCCATTGTCACTGGTGTGATATTATGTCAGGGTAGACTTGTTTCTTGAAAGTAGAGCTGTGCAAATGTGTTTAGAGCGGTTCTGCATATACTAACTTGAAATTTTAAATGAACATTGTGCATATACTTGTCTTCTTCTTGTAGTTCCCTTTGACAAGACTGTATCCAGCAGTCTCGCTGGCAGGAATGTAAAGAACATCAGCAAACTAGGAACAAATACTGCAGGAAGCAAATACTAGGAACATTCTTGCTGCAGTAAGAGTCACCTGGCTCTTCTGCTCCATGTATGAGGGTGTCTTCCCAAGCAAGGGAAATGGGGTAGTATGTATTGCATATTGTTTTATCCTTTGCTATATTTTCAGTGTATTTACCTGGTATTCAGGAAGAGTCTTCCTACATTTAAGGCCCTATGCAATTGGTAAAACCATATCATCTGTCCAGTCATCAATGGTCTCACCCTTAACTGATTTGCACATACTACCAAGATTTGCTGAATGACAAAGACGGTTGCTGTCTGTGATCGAATTATCGCTAGCAATAAGCTTGTTTCTTTGTTGCTGTTACAGATAAGCATTAGAAATTTTATTTTGAATTACCCATTTTTAGAAATTAATAGCTCAATTCTTTCCTAATTAGGTTTTTAAAAATTCACCCTTTCCCCTAAATGAACAGCTCATTCTTAATGAAGAACAGACCATCTGGATGTCATATGAGATGTTGAATAAAATCAGGAAATCAAGGGCATTTTCAGTAATACATCTTGTGAGACATGACTCTTTCAGATTAAAGGGAGCATTGAGCAGTTGAGGCTTGGATAATTGCGATTGAAATGTATTTATCTCCTCAAGATCTATGTAGTAAATATTGGCAGAACTGACTATATTTACATTTTGAAGTTTAATTAGTAGAGTAATGAGTCTTCACAAAATTATATACCCAATAAATTATTCATTCTAACTTTAATTTGGTCACATCAGCTCTGGTTGATGTAGAGCTAATGAACTATACCAAATAGCATGCGTCTGGATGGTGTACAGGAGCTAGGAGTAAAAAAACTCTACTAAGAACTCATGAAAGAACTAGGGGTGGAGAAGAGAAAAGGAATCTTTTGAGCTACACTATTTTTTATACAAAATAAAATAATAGACCAGTGGGACACTAAAGGTGCATAGTAGCAGCAGGTTCTTCTTTGAGTTCTGGTCTGTATGTGTATTCCACACGTGGGATAGAGGCCTGAGGCCAGAGGATTTGTAACTAATAGCGTCTATTGGTCTCTTCCTGCAAGTTTCTCCCCTCATACTCTGTATCAATAGTAGAAGGGCTGGTGAAGACCTGTGTCAGAAGCCATCTCTCCTGTCAACATGAGAAGAAACTATCTAGAGGAGAAGGGATCTCTCCTACCCAATTTACAAGTTTGAAACATTCTTCCACCAATAGACCATGAACCTACCTTCTCACTGGCCAAGTCCAATGTTCTAGATGAGCCTTTGCTTCCTCACAGGGAGGCCTGCCCAGACAGAACCTCTAGAAGGTCTTGGAGCCATCCTCCTCCCAAATACAATTACTCAGGAGACCAATGGTACCCATGCCTTGGGGCCTTTCCCATCTGGTCGACCCTTCATATTGTCACTACTGGGATCTGTGGAATTCTTATGCTAGACACCCTGGATCCATGAAGGAATCACATTGGCCATCTGACACCAGCCAGTTCTGTCAAATCTGGAATCTGTGAATTTATTAATTTCCTGTTCATTCCTTTCTTTCATGGGCCATGAAGGGGAACAAAAGCCTCTGCCTTGCCATCAACACAATGACTAATAGATCTTATGCTTCTGAGCTTCACCCAGTCATCTGCAGAGGTCAGGATGGAATATTTTCCCCTGATGCACAATTGGCCAGATATATTCTGCTTTCTTGGCCTTCCTCTAGAGCATCAGATTGCTCACAGCTGGAGCAAGGACACATGATAGAAGGGACCAGTGCTGTGAGGAAAGAATCCTTTGTCATAGAAGCATTCATCTTGCTTCTATGCTCAGCATCAAACTTCCAGTTTTGGGTCAGGAAGGAATTTTCTCCAGGTCCGATTGGAAGGCACATAACTGTCACATATGGTGTACCTTATCTAGTGCACTAAATGCCCCAATAAAAATTACGTGGGTGAAATGAGACAATCATTATGCTCTCGAACACACACAGAAGAATGACAAAAAACCCATTCATTCACCCATGGGCAAATGCCTTTCACAAATGATCATTCCATAGTTGATCTCTGTCCTAGTCCTTAAAACCTGCACAAAACCTGCAAAAGATGAGCCTTGGAGATTAAATTCACATTTTTGCTAGACATTAAAAATCATGGACTGAAAAACGATGTTGGATTTATGACTTATTACGACAATCTGTATCCTGCTAACCCTCCTTTGTTCTGTGACTGCAGGTATTAAGTGTCCACCTTGAATGGTATCTTGCAACATGTGCCAACTCCTTTACGCTAAACAATTTGTTCCACCTTGCATTTACCTGTGGCATTCAGAGTCTGAATCTCAGATCTGAAGACTAGCTCTGTGTAAGCTCAGAAGCTTGTATCTTTCACAGCAGAAGTTGGTCCATTAAAGATATTACATCAGGCACCTTATATATATATAAAACCTGTCAGTGTACTAAGTGCATCTGCAGTGGTCATTAATCCCTTCTGCAGATTCCCAATTTAGACCTTTATTTCAGTAACCTTATTGTCTTAATCTCCCTCCCACTCTTGTTACAGTATGACTTGTGACTTGATCCACTTTCCATCTTTTTCTGTCTCATGTATATAATTTATGTACTTATTTTTATTGGAACACTTTCCTGTTTAAAAAATAAAAAGAAGCAAACCAGCTCAGTGAAGGTGTTTATGAAATAGCAGATACTTACGTATTCTGAATCAATCTGATTGCCAAAGCTGGTTGGGAATTTTTCAACTTGTTTTTTTTATTTGGAAGGTACCAGTTAGTTGAAACTGAAACTTTTCAAGGCAAAGTGGGGGTTTCAGCAAGTTTTTTTGACTCAAACATTTTTAAAAAATAATTGACTTATTCAAATTTTGATATTTTTTAAAAGAAATTCTGCTTTTCTGGTTCAAAATTACTTGTTTCAAAATTAATGTAAGCTAATTAGACTAAAGAAATAAAAAATGGTAAAAATAGAAATGAAACTTTGAAATATTGAAACACAATACTGCTATTGATCTGAAACAATTTTTTTCTTCAGATTTTTATTGTGATTTTTTCCCCAAACTTTCAATTTTTCATCCCTATCTAGAATGGGGAAAACTTTTATATGTAATCTCAATTTTTTTCTGGACAGGAAAACCATTTCCTGCGCAGCTGTTGTAGCAGCATCTGAACCCATTACCCATAACTCATCTGTTACAGACCCTGTTCTTGGGGAGATTGGCTGGTGGCTCATCTCTCAATCCACCTTTGTACTGCTGCTGAAAAGATGACTCCAAAGGGAGCCTTCAGAAAATAATGCTTTCTTTAGGGCAGGGGATTCAGATCCATTGCATGGAGCTCATCATTCTGCCTGTCTGTCTCTCTCCTCTTCTATCCACCTCGGCAGAAATACAGCAGTTCACCTGGGTTGAGGACCTTGTGCAGCCTTCAGGACTGCGCAGAGGTTTAGGATTTAACTTTGAGTTGATATGTGCAACAAACCTATTCTGACTAAACTTGCAGTTTGATATATTAATGTTCAAGAGAATTCTTGTACTTGTACTGCAGAGAATTCTTTTTTGGGTGTTGGCTGGTAAGTCTTGCCCACATGCTCGGGGTTTAGCTGAGGTCTTCAAATCTCACTTTTGAGGATTTCAATAACTCAGTCATGGGTTCGAGGTTGTTATAAATGTGTATGGGTAGGGTTTTGTGGCCTGCCTTGTGCAGGAGGTCAGACTAGATGATCATATTGGTCCCTTCTGACCTATGAGTCTATGAGTCTATGAGTCTAAGAGACCAAATAAACAAGCTTAGACAATTTGTTGTCTATAGACAAAAGAGTAGGATACAGAAAAGAAAGGGTTAATAACTGTAAATGGGGAATCACTGAGTGGGTCTGTTTCCAGTGGGGTCCTGAAAGAATTGGTTCTTGGCCCTACACTATTTAATGCTTTTATCAATGACCTGGAAGAAAACACATCATCACTGATAAAATTTGCAGATGACACAAATTGAGGGCGTGGTAAATAAAGAAAAGGACAAGTCAATGATTCAGAATGATCTGGATCATTTTGTAAACTGGGTGCAAGCAATGTGTCTTAATATGTAAATGTATGCATCTAGGAGCAACGAATGTATACTTATAGGAAGCAAAGGCTCTGCAAAAGATTTGGAATTTGTGGTGGATAATCAGCTGAACATGAGTTCCCAGTGTAATGTTGTGTCCAAAAGAGAGAATGTGATCCTGGGATGCATAAACAGCAGATTCGTGAGTAGGAGTAGAGTGGTTATTTTACTTTTGTATTTGGCACTGGTGTGATTGCTGCTGGAACACTGTGTCCAGTTCAGGTGCCCACAGTTACAGAAGGTTCTTGATAAATTGGAGAGAGTTCAGAGAAGAGTTGCAGAATGATTAAAGGTTACAAAACCTGCCTTAGATTGAGCTCTTTGAGACTATTATATTTAGTTTAACAAAAAGAACATTAAGGGGTAACTTGATTACAGTCTATAAGTACCTCTCTGGGAACAAATATTTAACAAAGAGCTTTTCAATCTAGCAGAGAAGGTTTACATGATCCAATGGATGGAAGCTGAAGCTGGACAAATTGACTGGAAATAAGGTGTACATGTTTAACAGTGACAGTAAATAACCACTGGAACAACTGACCACAGGTTATGGTGGATTCACCATCACTGAGTATTTTTAAATCAAGATTGGATGTTTTTCTAACAGCTATTATCTGGGAATTATTTTGGGGAAGTTCTAGGGCCTGTGCTATACAAAATGTCAGATCAAATCACAATGGTCCCTTCTGGCTTTAGAATCTATTAATCAGTCCTTCCAGGAAATGGGTTCTTGCAGCATGTTCAGTTCACCTTACATAAATCGCTTGTATTTATAGGATGGTTGCTTACTGAGGGAGGATGTGATAATTCTTCAAATATATTAAGGGCTGTTAAAAGAGGACAGTGACCAATTGTCCTCCATGCCCATTGAAGGTGGGACAAGAAGTAATGGGGCTAATCTGCAGAGAGGGAGATTTAGGTTACATATTAGGAAAAACTTTCTAAGTGTAAGGGTAGTTAAGTTCTCGAAATCCCTTCTAGGCCTACATTTCTATTATTCTAATTTAGAAAGCACTTTATATATCAACTAAAATCCAACCCAGCAGTTCATACCAATTCCTTAATTTGTTGTTCAGAAGCTCTTATCTTTGTTTTGGAGACTAGGATTCAAACTCCTGGTCTGTGAGGGTATCTCCACAGCTTGTACTAGAGCAGTATATTAATATATTTTGCTTTTGACAGTTTTCTTATTTACTTATGCCAAATTCTGAGTTGTCCTCTTTCAAGTGAACAAGAGTGATCAGCATAGTGGGAAAAACCATACAATTCAGTTGGCATAACTGCCAAACATTTATGTTTAAAACGCTCATGCTGTGTGCTAATACATCTTAATGAGGTATAAGTCATACATATGACATATACATAGGCTAAAATTTGTTTGAAAGACAAAGTATTTATCTGATCACAGGCGCTGAAAAAAAGTTATCCAAAGCAAGTAAGGAGTGCTTGGAGCAACAAATAGAGGTTAATTTAATTACCATAGGACTAACACATGACCATTTATGGGGAAAACTGGTAACTTTAAATTTGGTAAAGAAGTTAATTAGTAAAATAATCAAACTGAAGGTTTGACACACTTACATTCTTTCATATAACAGCCAACGTCTTTACATGTTGTCCCTTCTACTTAGTAGGGATTAGTTAAATAAGATTCTGTATAAATTATGCTAAAATATACACGACTTTACCATAATTCATATACCCAGCTTTAGTCCCTAATTGCGACTATGCAATAGAGGCCCAGGTTGTGCTAACAGCACTTTGCCTGCATTGAAAGGGTGATGTGGTGTTGCACTGCCTAGGAGGAAGCACTGGAGACATTCTATGACAGAATGCACCAGTTTATTACCTGGTATGATCTTTAAAGGTCAAGTACCTTACTCCCCAGGCCTTTGGGGAAGGTACTTTCATGAGGTGCATCCCTGTATTCCATCAAGTGCTGTTCTGGAGGGAGATTTATTAACCCCTACCCCTCACGGTGCACAGTTTTATATGAGTTACCCATTGTCATAGCCAAAATTATATTGTGCTAACTCCTGAGGTCTTGTTTATTTACATTTTACTAGACTTTTTTTTAAAAAATCCCTTCCGAGGGAGGCAAACTGGTGTTGAAGTTAGCTGCACAAATATTGAGAGGTGGTTATCACGTCTCCACCTCCCACCTATGAGTGGGATTGATCCGTGGGGAGATAACTTGAGTAAAAATAGGAGAAAAACTATGAAAGGGACTCACATTTGGCTCTCAAGGAGAAAAATATAGTCTACTTCCTCAAATGAGTTGTACGTAGTTGACATGAATGGATTGGCTATCCTAGAAAATGTTTCTTAAATTATATCAGATCATTAATTTTTAATACCATAAGGCTTTCTTATTAGTTCTGTTGAGTGATATGTTGATTATAAATGTAGATATGTAGCACATGACACCAAAATGTATAATATTCTACATCTCACTCAAGTATTCAATTTTAGTATTGAAATCATTGCATGGACAAATCATACTGTCTTTTTTTTTTTTTGCTTTAAAAATTTATTGAACATTTAAATAACAAGATATAATGGGAAATGGAACATGAGAAACAAACTCAAGATTTGCAGTAGCTGCATTTATATATTTTTACAATTATACTGTATCAAATGCATGATGCATTTTTATGCATTAATCCTTTATCTTAGTGACTCTAATTCATATATAATTTACAGTACAAATCCATGCTAAAATGGATGAATTGTAATCATGAAATTCTTGTCATGTTGACTGCAGTATGAATTCTTTTTCCAATACAAGTGGAATTTATAACTGTGTTTGATATATTATCTTCTGAGCAGCTAGGACTGGCACATGTGTAATTGGATTATGATAAATTGAAAAATGCACAAAGTGCATTACAAAAAGTCTTATTGTTAAAACCTAGAAAAATATAATGTTTTCTTGATTTTTATATTAAAGCACTTTAATGTAAATCTTCACATTTCCAAGAAAAAGAAAGTCACATAAGTGTATTAAATAAAAGATCCTAGTATTTTCCCAATTAAAACATGCTATATGTGTGTGGGGAAATATAATACAATACATGTAACTCATCTCAAAGGAATTTGAGATAATTTGTTTTATGAAAACTGTAGAATGCTGACTCATCTGTTTCTGATGTTTAGTTGTTAGCATACAGTGTGTGAAATATATCCCAGATGAGAAAAGGAGTACAAATCCTACTGTTGCTTGACAGATGCATAAAATTTGCCATTAAAATCTATAGTAATTGTAAGACAATTGAATAAAACAGAATTATTTCCCTTTTATAATTTCAGTTCACAATAGAGCATCTTGTTTTAAGACAGTTCATTTATCTGTAATAAAGGCTGGAGCAAGTCTCCCTTTGAGTTTCTTCCTTTCCTACCCCTCTCTCCACTCTCCCATTCCTAAATTTATGGAAACAAAACCCAAACACTTTGAACTATGGAAGAGTACATCCCGACATGAGGCTTTTTCCAAAACATAAATGTTCGGTCACTTACAAATTTCTTTGTGGTTGTATTTGTTGTAGATAAACTCTAGTGTCCCTTATTGTGGTGAAGGATTTTTTTTTTTTAAGATTATTATTGTTAGGACTATTTTATCTCATGTGGATGGTAACCACAATGTGTTAGGCTATCTCCCAATCACATTCCACCCCTCCCCTCCGAACGTCCCAGGGAGACTCATTTCCTGCCCATGTAAGCTTACAGTGTAAGAAGTCAGGCAACATACAAAGTGATGTGGTCAAGGGCTCGACGTCAACATTTGAATCTGCACTGTCACAAGATTAGTTTGGCTTGCTCCAAATGCAAGATCAGGACTGAAATATGTACTTTTTTATGTATTTACTTCTATATTAGCTTTTTTAAAACACATATCAGCTATACCTGACAGCCCTCAACTTTAAAAAGGTTTAAACTAAGTACATATAAAAAGATACTGTCACAATTCAGGGAAAATGCACCTGGTATTCCCTCTTTATGGTCCAGCAACAGCACCCACTCTAGACACCAGGCTCCTCAGTCATCATCTCTTAGGTGGAGATACATGTGCATCTCCCTCCTGACTAGAGTATTTCCTGTCTGCACTGTCCCCTGACTATACTGTGAAATCCCCAGCAAACCACAGACTGCCAAAGCATGCCAGCTTCACTCCCGTCCTCAGACTCACGGTGTAATTGCCACAGTTATAAATTACTACACAGTTGTTTCTAAGCAAGCACTTTCTTAAGGTAAAAGCATTACTGAAAAACATGTTCAAAACAATAAAAGAGCCTACATGCTTGCTAAAAGCTTACAAGAAATCACCCTCTAGCTCCAATTTTGGGTTCTGATGATTAGGCCTTCAAACACCACATGGGGTTTTTCCTAACAGGTTTTGTTTAGAACAAGCTTCCCCATGAATTGTATCCCTTTCTGGTTTGGGCGTTTGAAGAGACGGTGAATAGATAACCAGGCAATGGGTTTCTCTTCAAGGCACAGCTTCAAAAGGATGGCTTGGGAGCTAACCTGAATTCTCCTCTTCCCAAATATTTCTTAGGAACCCCATTCAACTAAAAGTTCAGTCTTGTCTGCTCTTGTTTTAAGAGTCCTTTGAGGCATGTAACACTTCCCAGTGTTTAAATTAGTCCTGTCTCCCCTTGAGAGATATTACATACCATCCAACTATAATATATAAACATTTGCCTTTTTAATGCAATGACAGTCTAAAATAAATTAACTTTCTTGAAATGTCAACATAGATCATTCTGGCAAGCAGTAGTCGATCTGTTTCTGACAACTTCTGCCTGTCAGCATCAGGCACTGTTTCAAATCCTGCTTCAGTGTGTAATTGAAGTATTTCTTCTGGCTACCTCATATACAGTTGCCTGCTTTAAGTTTGCCATACAGCAACTGCTTTGGCATTCTGGTGTCGTCCATCCTCAATACATGACCAGCCCAATGTAACTGTGACATGATAAGCAGGGCTTCGATCCTTGTGGGGTGACTATGTTTCAGAGCCTCACTATTGGTAACTTTATCCTGCCATTTGATGGATAATGGCATGCAGATGTCGTAAATGGACCTTATCTAGAAACTTCATATGATTCTTTTAGCAGGATCTCATGCATACAAGTTGGAGAGAACACAATCGCTTTTGTGGTAAAGTCAGGCCAAATGGCTACAGGAGGGTATGTCAGGGCAGATATGTGAGCCCCAGGATGCTGAAGGCCCTTTTCCCTGCAGATGGGAGAGGATACTCCAGGTCAATTAGAGGCACCTGGACCCAATTAGGAGCCTAACCCAGGTGTATTTAAACCCTGCCTTCCCTAAAGACAAGCGAGGAGGACAGCAGCGGCGGCGGAAGGGGACTGGGAGTAGCATTTTCCCCTACAGCGGGAAAGGCAGAACAGGAGAGACTTGGACCGCAGCCTGCAGGAAGGACTGGTGGCCTCCTGAGCCTCCAAGGCTTCGCTGCATACCCGGCAGCCCCTGGAGGGGCCCACAGAGAGGTACATCCCTGGGCCGAGGGCAGATACACGGACTGGGACTACCCACCCTCCCCTGTGGGGTTGAAGGGCGGCCCTCAGGCCTGAGGCAAGGCCTGCACCCCACCGCTTGGTGAGGGAGGTGCTAGGGGTGCAATCACCTCAGACCACCCCACCCCCGGCCAGAAGAGACTGTGGCCAGCTGGGGAGATCCAGAGGGGACTTGATTCACCACACTTTATAGGCTTACATTGAAGTTTAATACCATGCTGTTGCCAGACTCTGCCTGATAGCCAGTACAGCATTTGGCAGACTCTGATACAGCTTGTCAGCTCCTTATCTATGATAACATCACTCGACAATACATTACCAAGGTAGCAGAAATCTGTAACAGCATTCAGCTGTGTGCTGCTGATGGTACATTTTTGGTTTTGTGCAGGGTTTCCTGCTACAGTTTGATATGTGACCCCTATCTTTTTCAGATAGTAGGCCCATACCTTTCTGCAGATTCTGCAAATCTGTCCATATCTTCCAGAGTATGTGAATGCATACAGCAGCTCATGAACGATTGTCTCAAAGACCTTTGTGGAAAATCACAGCCTGTTTTAGATTAAAAAACTTTCTAGAAGATTGGAAACATATCTTGATATCAGCCTTCAGGTCTCTTGTAGCATCACCTACAATTGCTGCATAGAAGAAATTAAACAAGAGTTGATAAATTACTCAGCCCTGCTCAATGCCAGTAATAGGAAATAGGACAAATGGAATATCTCTTACAGAGATGTGTCCAAGCATTCCATCATGAAATATCGCCAAATGTTGGTGAATTTTCTGGACAACCAAATGTACTTAATTGCCAAAGCTCTGGTATACTGATGTCAAATGCTTTAACCAGGTTAATAATGATAGCATAAAGGTCCTGTTGCTGTTCTCTACGTTTCTCCTATATCTGAAAGGCTATGAATACCATGTCTGCTATTCCTAACTTTGGCCTAGAACTTCATTTCAACTCCAGTAGAAGGCAATTAGTGATGTTGCATAGCAGGCAATCACAGAGTAGTGTAGTCAGAATCGTTTCTATGATGGAGAGTAACAAGATACTGATATTGTGGTAACTATTGGACTTGTTAACTTGTATATGGTGACAATGGTTGTGTCTTTTGAAGTCTTGCAGTACATCTTCAGTACTTCATATACATGAAATAGTACATGTAGTCCCCTAAGCAGGGTCTCACATCCATAACTGAATATTTCAGCAGGAAAACCACCAGACCTAGGAGCTCTTCACTTCTTCTTAGTGCTCATTGTGGTACTGACTTTGTCAAGGGATAGGGCTGTGTCCATATTGTCATTACATTTGACTGATCTACTATTCTTACTAGTGCTTCATCTGTGATGTTGGATGGTGTGTTGAAAAGATTACTGAAATGCTGTTGCCACCTCTGAAGGATTTTTTTCCTTTGTCAGAGATCATCATTACGCTGTCCTCACTCTTCAAAGGCATTGTAGTGGTTACATGTAGGATTATATATATATATGTTTTAAAGCAGCATAGAAGTCTTTGGTTTCATGACAGTCTGTGTAGCTCTGAATTTCATCTATATTGGCATTACAGCATCGATTCTGCATGTCTCTAAGCTTTGATTGAATGTCTTGACACATTCATGTATGTTATAACTGCCTACAGAGATATGGGATATACGAATTTAATGATGCATTTCATGTTTTGTAGTGAGCAGCTGTTGAATTTCTAGATAATTTTAATTAAACCAATCTTTATGACACTGTTTTGCCATACCCAAGGTGGTGAAAGCAACTTGATATACCATGTCACAGAAAGTCTCCCTCACTGTTTACCTTAGCAGTAGTCATCAAGCCTGCAATGTCAGACCAAGGTGCTGAAATGTTATTACAGAGCTGCACTGGTGTAGCTTCATCTTGTAATCACTTTATGTTGAGGTCTCTGAGTGGTTTAGTTGATAACTTGCAATGCATTGGTCATATTACTAACATCAGTTTGAAGCAAATAGAGTGTCAAACTATAAAAAGAGGAATAAGGACAACCCAGGCAATTACAGATCAGTCAGATTAACTTCAGTATTCAGAAAGATAATGGAGCAAATAATCAAGCAAACACCTCAAAGATAATAAGATGCTAAGTAATAGTCAACATGGATTTGTCAAGAGCAAATCAGGTCAAACCAACTTAATAGCTTTCTTTGACAGGATAACAAGCCTTGTGGCTGGGGGGAAGAGGTAGATGTGGTAAATCTTGACTTCAGTAAGGCTTTTGATACTGTCTTGCATGATCTTCTCCTCAACAAACTAGTGAAATATAGCCTAGATAGAACTACTATAAGGTGGGTGCATAATTGGTTAGAAAACCATTCCCAGGGGTTAGTTATCTGTGGTTCACTGTCAAGCTGGAATGGCATATGGAACAGGTCCTGCAGGGATTGGTCCTGGGTCTGATTCTCTTCAATATCTTCATAAATGATTTAGATCATGGCAAACAAAGTACTCTTCTAAAGTTTGTGGATGATATTGAGCTTCTGGGGTGGAAAATGCTTTAAAGGATAGGATTAAAATTCAAAATGATCTGGAAAAACTGGAGAAATGGTCTGAAGTAAATAGGATGAAATTCAATAAGGACAAATGCAAGTACATCTTCTTAGGAGGAACAATCAGTTGCACACATACAAAATGTGAAATGACTGTCTAGAAAGGAGTACTGTGGAAAGGGATTAGGGGCTATAGTGAATCAAGCTAAATATGAGTTAATGGTGTACCACTGCAAAAACAAACAAAAAAACAAAACCCCTGAACATCATTCTGGGATGTATTATTTGGAGTGTTATAAGCAAGACGTGAGAAGTAATTCTTCCACTCTGCACTGTTAAGGCCTCAGCTGGAGTATTGTATGCAGTTCTGGGTGGTATATTTCAGAAAAGATGTGGAAATACCGGGGAAAGCCCAGAGGAGAGCAACAAAAATGATTCAAGGTCTAGAAAACATGACCTATAAGGGAAGATTGAGGAAAAAAATTGGGTTTGTTTAGTCTAGAGAAGAGAAGACGGTTTTCAAATACATAAAAGGTTACTACAAATGTAGATCCTATCACCAGCTGATGTAGTTGATGTTAAAAAGCCATTGTTTGGATCTTGGATGCATCCATGACATCTTCTTTTTGTTTAGTAGGCAGAAAAAGGTATTCATGATCGCTAATTGCTTGACATACTAAGTAGCAGAATTTCATTGCTACTCTCTTTCCAAGTCCCATGTTGCCTGATGGCAGGCCACCAGATTACCAAGTTTCTTCCAACTCTGTCTTGGGGTACTTTGAAGCAAATAAGTTTATATGATACTGATATAAACACAATGAGTTTATCCAAGTTACTATAGAACTTTTTTCCCCATAGTCAGCATGTGCCAAGGTAGGAGCATAGGCGCTGATGATGATAATATACTGCTTACATTTACAGTGAAAGTAGAACCATAAGCTGAGCCTTTAGTTATACCTTTGAGCTTGGATGGAATGGAGTTGCTAATGGCCTGATTGTCATGGCTCTGAGGATGGGTGACCTTGCCAGAAGAATGTGTACCCTGTACCCATCTTTGTGAGTTGCCCTTCTTCAGCGAGTCTGGTTTCACTCGAATGTCAACAATAGCTGTGTCTCTTTCAAGTCATCTGGTAGTAGTGTTGTCTCATAAAGTCCTCATTTTCTGCTAAGCTATTATACTTTGTACTGTGAGCTGCCAACATGCAGATCTGCAACTACGACCACCAGCATCACCCTTCCTATTACTTCTCCACTTGCCCATCACTGTCAAGATTTCCTTCTTCAATATAACACATTGATGCATTGTTTTTGGTGGTGGTGGCTTGCATCACAGCATCCACACTCTCATCCATTCACCTGTGCTCCAGTGGCATGCATTCCCAAGCCAACTGTCAGGGGGTTAGGGTGTGGTTGGTGCTGTCAATGTGTAACTGTTCTGTGTGCCCACTATAGTAGTAGACACTGCTATGTCTGTATCTGCTTGCTACATCATTGTAAGTATAACATTCTTGCCCCACATAGAAACTGCTGAGGCTTTTGCTACTGATCTGGTAGATAGTGACATGGGTTAGTGAGTGTCAGAGCATGTTCCACACATCTCTTGGGCCCCATGCTGCTCCAAGATCCCTTGCAAAATTTGCCTGGGCGTGCAAGGTCCCAGTTACTGATTGGTACCACTCAGGAGGTACTACAAGGGTCTTGCCTGTGGAAAGGCTATGTACAGACAGGGACGCCTTATGGACTCCGCCTCCTTTTCACCTAAATAAGGCTAGCTGCCAACCACTGATGATAGTAGTAGAATCACTACATTGAACACAGGCACTAGATGCTTCACACAGGCCTGGGCCACTCACTGTGTCAAGGCACTGCTAGCCAATGAACCAACTCAAGGCCCAAATATGCAAGTTGAGGATCTCCCTTCTCTCGGCTGCTCCAACAACCATTAATACAGAATCTCTTCTCTCAGTTTACAGTTTAGAAAATGATACACATGTAAGAAGTCTCTCTGTGAGTTTCCATGTCCAGCTATACTTCAGACTTGATCTAATATTCTAATTTTGAGCCTACAATAAGATAAACTAAGTACAATTTTCAAGTGCGGTGCCTTTTAAAAATGGGACCCAGGCACTCTTGAAAACTGTACCATTTATGTGGGCATTTTGTGAATGCACAAATGAGATCACCAATCTTCTCTTGTCTTGAGCTAGCTTTGAAATTAAGTTCCCAATGAGGAAGAACTAAAGCATGTTGATAAATTGTATAGTCACTTGCTTGACCACACTTTGGTTATTTGGTCTGTTAAGCGTATTTCATAATGAACCAATATCTATCAGGTTTATCAATATGGTACTGGGAAAAGGTTCTATACAATACCAGTCTCTGAAAAGCAGTCCTGTGCAGCGATGTTACGTTCACCTTATAGAGGGTGTCCTCCCCAAAACTGCATCCCTTTTGTTATTTACCGGGAATGGGTACTAATATACATCACCTGAAGCTGGATTTACCTTGCTTGTTTCTGGTACCATGCCCCTGTATCTTTTGTTTGGAACCCATGTATTCCAAGTTATGATGCACCCTTATCTTTGTTCTGAGCGCACACATTCCATATATTAAGGGGCATGAAGACATCCCCATCCCCGCCACCCAGGCTAGTGAGGGTAAATCCCTTTCTGTTGCTATAAGGAAATGATTATGTCCAATCCTGACACTTTTCCTGTCTACTTAAGCCAAAGCTTGTTTCAGATAATGCAAGGTGTTATGGGATACTTTGCATAACTGAACATGATTATATAGTTGAAATTGCCCTGTACTTTTATTATAACCACTACATTCATCCTTAATAGCTATACATTAATGCTTGAAATACATATATTATTGTGAGTAGTATTATATGCCAGCCAGCGTACATTAGTCAACAAGAGCTAAATGCATATGCTGCCATGCAATGCTGCTGGACATCCTAGTCAGTTATTTTGCCTGTCATTAGTATTTGGAGTACTACTTGTTAGAGGTATAAAGGCTTATACTGTGTTTGATTTGGTTTGCTCTGTTTGGTTTGTACAAGAAAATTTAGGTGATCAGTCCACACAAGGCTAATTAGTAACAATACACTTCAGAATGTCTAACTACCAAGAAAATGCAGAACAATGCCCATGTGATGTGCTGTTACAGAGTTTAGAAATTTCTAGAACTCTACTGCCTGTTTTTAATCTTCCAAGAAGGAGATGATGCCTTCAAAGGTTTCAGATAACCCCAAAGATAAAATAATTATGATAATGGAAACCTGGAGATGGAATAGACGTATAAGAAGATTCATAGGAGATAGCTAGTATTCCCATTTTTTTAGTTTCACTACTGTAATACGTGTGACCTTATAAATATTTATACAGGGTTCAAAGCCATCTGTCAACAATTAAAGTATGTCATATTTAATAAGAGTCTGCATAGATTAGGATTACTATAATTAGAATATTGCATGAACATTACAGCTGCAGGGTGGATGAGCCAAGCTCTCCCAAGAATCTCAAAAGGCTGCTTCCACTTGGTATTTTTCTGTAGGATATTACCTGATTGCATCTGAATAACTAATGTTGCTGGCACAGACAGCTTTTTGAACTTGAAGACAGCTTCTCTGAGAAGTTAGAATTCTTATCACAACTACAAAAAGCCTGCATGATCTACAGATTAGTTCTATCAAATCCGTTGTGAGAAGACTCTGATTGTAAGTGGTCTACTTATATTACATTCTTAAAAAAAAAAATTCTCTGGTAATGTCATGAGGAAAAAGAAGCCTTAATGTTAAAATTTTTCAAAAAATAGGCATGTTGAATATTTAGACAAAGGTTGGCAACCAGCAACACAGTGAAAAAGATTTCAAAGTGTAGCTTTTCCAATCTGATTACCTACATTTTATGCAAATTTTTCTTTGTGCACAATTCACAGCTGAAGGATGGATGTGGAAGACAGAAGAACAGGTTGCTGTTAACCAGTGGAGGAGGCAAATTTGTTGGCGTGTTTGGCCTTGTTTTAACCTTGCTGAGATTTAATTCACCTTGTGCGAGGGGCCAGCACAGGGCCTTAGTACCACTTATATCCTCAAAAGGAGGGCTTAAGTGAGATGTAGACCTTGAGCTGGCATCTGCGTAAAGGTGAATGTCACCAAAGAATAGACAGCATGCAGTTACGTGATTGTAAATAACTGGTGAACTGTTGTATCAAGCTATATAAAGCACTATGGTCCAGATCTACACAGTTAGATGCTCCACTGTGTTTCACAAGACCCCCACTCAGTTGCCATCTAATCCTATAGGCACCAACATTTTTTGCCGTCAATTTTCTGTAGGTGCCTAAATTTCTGCCTGTGGTCATGCATACTGCTGCCTGACTGTAGGCACCCTGATGCCTATTCTCACCTTAATCAGAATGCGATCCTCAAACCAGGACAATGCAGGAGGAGGAGTACTATCTTCTCCTTCGGGCACAATCCAGGAGGTGTGCTCAGAGACTAACTACTGGACTGGGTTCAATGCAGAATCTGTCCGGTTTTTGTGAATCGCATTTTCAGTTGTCTGCCTCTCCCCATGCATTGAGCAGGTGCCCAGATCAAGCGTTGAGGCTCAGACTGTTGTACCAATGATTTTCTAAGGAACTAAATGTTAGGTGTGGCAACAATGAAGTCCCCTTGTGGATTCAAGTCTTCATGCATCCATTGGCATAGTGGGCCTATATTAGGGTGCTTAATCACAATGCAGCAGGGTTATCACCACAGATTTCAAAAAATGTGTGCATCTTTAGTACATAGCCAGCAGCAAAAAGGGCAGCACAAGCTCTTGTTATAAAGTTTGTCTAGGTGCAGTTACAGATAAGCATTGATTGTGTGCTTTTGTGCAGTATAGGGCTATGGCACAGTATGAAGGATTTTGTTTAATGAGGGAGAGGTAATTTCTGTCCCAAGCAGTTTACCATGTGGCAATTATTTTTGGATTCTGCTGGATTTCCTTTTTATAGCTGAGAGAATCTCTACAAAAGTAACTCTTTTTCTCTCCCTACCCCATATAGTCATAGACTTTAAGGTCAGAAGGGACCATTATGATCATTTAGTCTGACCTTCTGCACAATGCTGGCTGCAGAACTTCACCACACATTCCTTTAATAGACCCCTAACCTATGACTGAATTACTGAAGATCTCAAATCAACATTTAAAGACTTCAAGATACAGAGAATCAACCAGCAAGTAACCTGGTTCCCATGCTGCAGAAGAAGGCAAAAAAAAACAAAACCCAGGACCTCTGCCAGTTAGCCCTGGGGGAATATTCATTCCCAACCCCAAATACAGTGATGAGTTAAACCCTGAGCGTGTTGGCAAGACTCAACAGCCAGACACCCAAGAGAGAACTCTGTAGTAACTCAGAATCCACCCCATCTAACATCACATCTCAGGCCATTAGCATATTTACCGCTAATACTTAAAGATCAGTTAAGTGACAAATTAAGCTATTCCTTCATACCATCCCCTCCATAAATTTATCAAGCTCAGTCTTGAAGCCAGCTATGTTTTTTGTCCCCACTGCTCCCCTTGGAAGGCTGTTCCAGAACTTCACTCCTGATGGTTAGAAACCTTTTGCCTAATTTCAAGTCTAACCTTCCTGATGGCCAGTTTATATCCATTACTTCTTGTATCCACATTGGTGCTGGACTTAAATAATTCCTCTCCCTCTCTGGTATTTACACCTCTGATGTATTTATAGAGGGCAATCATATCTCCCCTCAGCCTTCTTTTGGTTAAGCTAAAGAAGCCAAGTTCCTAGAGTCTCCTATTGTAAGGCATGTTTTCCATTCCTTGGATCATGCTAGTAGCCCTTCTCTGTACATGTTCCAGTATGAATTCAACTTTCTTAAACAGGGGAGACCAGAATGGCACACAGCATTCCAGATGAGTTCTCAACAGCACCTTGTATAATTGTACCCATATGTCCCTATCTCTACTGGAAATAGCTCATCTGATGCATCTTAGGACTGCATTAGCTTTTTTCATGGCTACATCACATTGGTGGCTCATAGTCATCCTGTGATCAACCAATAACTCCAGGTCCTTCTCCTCCTCTGTTACTTCCAACTGATGTGTCCGCAGTTTATAGCAGAAATTTTTGTTGTTAGTCCCTAAATGCATGACCTTGCACTTTCCACTATTAAATTCCATCCTATTTCTATTTCCAGTTTACAAGGTCATCCAGATCTTCTTGCATGATATTCCGGTCCTTCTCTGTATTAGCAGTACCTTCTAACTTTGTGTCATCCGTAAATTTTATTAGCCTACTCCCACTTTTTGACCAAGGTCAGTAATAAAAAGGTTAAATAAGATTGGTCCCAAGACTGATCCCTGTGGAGCTCCATTAGTAACCTATTATTGTCAACACTGTTGTGGTTTAATGCAGGATTAATTAAAACAGTTACCTTGTGTTCTAAAGTAGATACTGAGTTTTATATCCAATTTTGTACAGGTGTGCCATCCCAGATAATTTTACAGAGCAAATAAAATATTCTCTTATAAACAGTAAAAAATGAGCAATTGGAGAGTCAAACTTTTTGCATTTTTTGGTAAGTGTTTATTCTTATATGTATATAGTACACAAAATGTCAGATTATATGGTTGGTGGTTTTGTTTGTTTGTTTTTTTTTAAAAACTTTTGAGCCATTGATCTTTTTATAGGGATCTCGTTAACTACATTAATAAATAAAATTTCTGGGATACTTACCCTTTCAGTGTTTTTTCTGAAAGACTTTGCAAAATTTCTTTAGGTCCAGTAGGGTGAGATGAAGTGTCACATTCTGTCTTTTATTTTGCATCACTAATTTTGGTAACAATTGTCCATTGTATATATTTGAACCTTCCTATATTTCCTATGATAGGACAAGTTTGTAAGTCCGTCATGGAAGCACTTGTTATACTCCATGCCCACTTGGATTGCGCACTGAGTAGTGATTTATGTAAATTGATGCTATTTTCTTTCAGTCACGTACAAAATATCACAATGGCAGGCATGTCACACATGCAGGTGGATTAGAAAGATAAGCATAGC
Source organism: Mesoclemmys tuberculata (assembly GCA_007922155.1). Taxonomy (NCBI): domain Eukaryota; kingdom Metazoa; phylum Chordata; order Testudines; family Chelidae; genus Mesoclemmys; species Mesoclemmys tuberculata. The sequence goes on along the minus strand of ML675618.1, from coordinate 22,516,352 downwards.
TGCTTAAGCGCAGATCACAAGTCCTTCATGAGTCAAACATGCTGTCATGGTTCTGTGGTGGTATACATAATAGAGCTAGCTTGCTGATCTTCCATTGTCTGTACAGAAGACTTTGAAACCTGAAGCATCCCTCCATAAAGGACATTTCACCCTGTTTGCTGCTGCTTTTACCAACTTACTCTCATTGTACTGCTACGGACAACTAGCATATCGAAGAATGGCCTGTGGACCAAGTCCATGTGCCCAGTCACCATGTTAGCCAACCTTCACAGTGCATAGACAAAGAGCCTGGTTTTCTCTAGGCAAGAAAGCAGGTAGTGTTTTAAATTCCTGGAACAAGGAATGGACAGGAGTTACTGATCTTCTCTCTCACTAATTTGTTGATTATTTTGCCGTTATCTACTGTGTGTCAATGATATCACCTGCCTGCTTGTATTGATGGATCCCTCCACAATACCATTTGGCTGATAACAGCATTGTCACTATTCATCAGCTTCTTGGAATCTCTGCAGAGCCATAGTATGGCATACACAATCTCCATCAGGGTCACTGCTGCTGTTTGTTGCCTGCCAGCTGTGACAGGAGACAGTATTTGAATCATAACCAGCTTCCTTGGCTGCTTGTGGCTTTTTTGGCTTTTTTTGCTTTCTATCGCAACAACAGCCTACTCCCTTGCTTTCAGAAAATTAAAGCATCTGGCAAGGTGTGAAACAGGGAAGGTTTGCACTGCAAGCTTCTCCTACACAACTGCTATGGAGTTAAGAAATCAGCATTATGGTCTTCCTCACCACTGCTATGTTCTAATTGGCACTAATCCACTTCTTCTGCCATTATGTTAGCACCCCTGGACCCAGTGACAATACTGATCAGCATCAAAGGAGTTGTCCCCCAGAAAAATCCTCCTTTCCACATTCTGGAAGATAGCATCTGTCTTCATGTAGCTCTCTGTCTTCCCTTGCCTCTATTCCTGATTTCCTGCTTACATTTCGTTCACTGGCCATAGTCTTCTGTGAGGGCTTTCTGAGATCTAGAAGAAGAGCAGTCATCTTGAAACAGGTCAAAAATAAGGACTCCATACGGTAGCTGCTTCCTTCGTCTAACTATTCTGACCTTTAGTGGTACCTCTTTTTAAAATGTCTTTTTTTTTCTCCCCCTGGACAAACAACCTGTACCACTGCTGTATGTGAAATGCTCTGGGGCATCAACTGGGGGGGACCACTTTGGTTTTTCTCAGGGTTCTGTGTTCCATTTATAAAATTCTAAACGTGCAGCTTAATTACAATGTCAAATAGATGGAAATGAATTCATTTCTCCAGCTATGTGCAGAAGTTAGGAAGGTTTTAATAAGGCAGTCAGCGGGCTAAAATTAGATATGTAGACCTCAACCGAACTGAAATTCAATCAGTTCTTTAGCTGTATAGTCAACGAGGGGATTAAATAATTCCAGTGCCCCAAATGTATATGATCAGTCACAATTCAATCAAGTAACCAATATTAATGGCACAGGAGTGACAGACTCTCAGGAGCCGTTTCCCTAAGACAAGGCTTTGTACAGTGTGACGTACTAGACTTAAATCATAGATACTGACATATTTTAATTCTCAGATTTTGGTCAGCATTGCCATGTTTCACTATTACTTAGCACAGTGTCATTTGCTGACTTAGGTGGATAAATTCTTAGGAGGGTGTATGCACAGTGTACATTGTCGATCTGCAAAGGATTGAAAGAACACACTGAAGATTTTCAAATATTTGTGATTTTTATTTTACACTGGCTTCTAGCTAACAGTTGAGGTCCCATTGTGCTAGGTGCTGTACAAATCTGTAACAAGACAGTCCCTGGCCTAAAGAGCTCATCTGGAAAGTGTACACCACTGAAAGGCATGTGTAGTATAGATGAAGCCATACTTTAGGTTAGTCTTTCCTCCCTCTCCTCCCCAATTAAGTCTTGCAGCCACACACAAATGTTTAGATATGGGTCCAGATCTTTAGTTGATATAAATTGATCTAGATCCATTAAATCATTAGAGATGTACTGACTTTTACCAGCTGAGGATATGTCTCCTATTATATGAATTTCATTCTTGCAATAAATTACCCTGGATACAGCTACACAGTTTTATGACATGTGCACCCTGTATCCTACCACACATATATCACTTTGGATTTGACTTGTCAAAATATATTTCATATAGAGTAGAAGCGCTGCTAGGTGGGAATTAGTAAGAAAATATTACTTGTGGGTTTTCATTAAGCTGGGAACTGGTTTTGAGGTTATCACATTCAGTAAAAGCAGCTATCTTGCCAAAGCATGGCCATTAAGGCTACAGAAAAAGGTAATCTTAGAAGGGGAGTTGCTTCTTGAGAGTGATAAGATATGAAAATGGAATGGGCCAACAGGAACTGATATTATTCAGCCAAATATCTCTAAGAGACCAAACAGGACTGAAAAGGGCACACTGGACATTGTACAGAGAACAGAGACTTTTCATTCTACTCTCCCTTCAATAGTACCTTATTTTGAACTATTACATTGGTGAAATGCAGCTGTAACCTCACCCTGCTATGATGATGAGCTTCATATGAAGGACCCATTCTACAAAGGGGGAAGATACTTGAAATCTAGGGGCTTTGACATTGAGGCTGGGACTCTGACAGCATGCCTGGTCAAGAGGGAGATAAAGGATGCATCTCTAATAGACTGAAGACTCTAAGTGCTAGAGACAAGAAAAAGAAAATGTACTCTTTGCAAAATAGACTGTTAGCATACCACAACTAAACCTAGGTTAAACTTATCCAGATGAATCTTGTCCTGTTTCACACAAGGTATGTTATTCATACTATTTCCTTTTGACTAATCTGATCTCTTCTTTATTCTTAATGGATTTTTTTCATTAAAACACTTAATTTTAGGTTCTTTTAAGAATTTCACAAAAAACATCCTGGAAAGGGAGAACCTTTAACTTCTAAGCAGAAGTGGTGAGAGAGGTTGTCTGGAATCTGCCTAATGCAATACTATCTGTTCAAAGGGCAAAGGCTTAAGGAGTCCTCTCCCATGAAGCATGTCATGTCTATCAAATCACAGTTATAATATCTGGGATGGGCTTAAAAACACAAATGAGGAGTGAGGTCATTTTCAACCCCTTCACATCTTATTTAAAATTCTTTGTGTGACTTCACCAATTGGCGTAAAAGTAATAAAATTAAAAGTGACATGGACTCTATCAGGTAAGACAGTTCAGATGGGGACCATGCTAAGGCAGATGCTGAAACCTAATAAAGCTTTAAATACATCAAGAACATGTTTGCTGGTATAGATTTACTCTCACCAGTGGTGGCTTGCTTGCAACTTTTTCTCACATCTTTTGTTGGTGAATGGATTTTTTTTAATGATGTATTATTGTGTCTGTGGAGCCATACTGTCTTAATGGTTTCCAAAATGGCCACCGAATGTCAGTCTCTAAAATGCAATCATCTGCAACGTGGGTTGGCTCATTGGCTATTTCCATTACATAAATAGAGGGAAAAGGTCCAAGCTATGAGGACTGGTTTAGTATCACTCAGTCACTTTGCAGCAACTGATGTGAGACTCTCATTCATTTTGTTTCTAGACAGCCATTTAAATCTATATAAAGACATGCTAGCAAGAACTCTGCAGTATAAATTTGAAAGAAAAAATAATTTCTCCGATACTTCATAAATGATTCTTTACAAGTCTGAGACTATTTATAGACTTTAAATTCAGAAGCAACCTTTATGATCATCTAGTCTGAGCTACTGCACAGTGCAGGACACAGAACCTCACCCACCCACTCCTGTAATAGGTGCTTAACCTATGACTGAGTTATTGAAGTCCTCATCTCATGGTTTAAAGACTTAAGGTTACAGAGAATCTACCAGAGGAAGGTGAATCCCCCTTCTCCCCCCAGGGTGTCTGCCAATCTGGCCTGGGGGACAATTGCCATTTTTGGGGTCAAGAAGCAATCTGCTAAGCTCTGAGCATGCGGGCAAGATTCACCAGCCAGACACATGGGAAAGAATTCTCTATAGTAGCTCAGAATCTACCCCACCCATCCATCACAGGCCATTGTGCATATCCTGTAACTGAGCTAGTGAAAAGGTTAGTGCTGCTCTGCTCTCCCTCTCACCAAACTCAGTCATGGTAGGAAATATGAAGCAATTTCCCATGGATGGACTGGTCTGTGAACATGGAGCCACTGATAGTCTGGGTCTGCAGAGAGGTCCCAGAGGAAGTCAGACTAATTTGGAGTCTGACTGCCTATAGGACATGTTGAAAGACTTCCTCTTAGTGGAAACTTTCTCATAAGAAATAGGCTGATACTGGAAGGGGTGATGTATAAGAGAGGATTATAGAGGTCTATCCTTGGCAGAGTGCCCCATGCCAGCAAAGGGAGAATAATAGAATACTGCCTAAAATCCTGAAGTAACTTTCCCTTGAAGATTACATTTGCCTATTAAATTGTTACACATTGTTGTGACAGATACTCCAGAAAACCCTAAGATTAGAAAATAGCTGGGTTGAGGAGGAAGAAGTTTAAACCCTAACCCTAAGGTTTACCCATCCTAACTGAAGAGAATCTAACAGTGAAGGTATGTAAGCAGAGTGCACGTTACAAAGGAGCAACAAGAAACTGGTTCGTAACACATCTTGCTTATGTTCAGTAGGTAGTACTGATGCCTGTATTTGGTGTCACTTTACCTTTTAGACGGGCTGACTTACTGTAGTTGGCTTTCTTCTCCTTTATCAGAACTCTCTCATCAGGTAGGTAGGTTACTGCTTTGAATGGGCTCCGTCTGTAGGTTTGGATTCCAGACTTTTAGTACCATTTCCAGTGTGGAGGAAGTGATGGATTTGAGTCAGCAGTCTGTGTGCTGCTTTCTTTCTCTTGTATGTTTCAACATCTAGGTGTGGTGAGGATGAGAGCTGCCTGGAAAAGGTTTTTTTCCTTTTTTCTTCCCCACTTAAAATGTTAACAAAGACGGGGGGGAACATTTGTTTAATAAACATTTTCCATGTAAAATGTCAGCTTTTTGGTGAAAAATGGAAAGGCAAAATATTTGAATTCCAAAATGTTGCCATTGGGCCTCATAGGACTTGTAGTTCAGGTACATCTCTCATGCTGCACCACTGTCTCTCATCTTGGTGAAGGGAGGCAGGGCAGCATTGGAGATGAAATCTGGCTGGAAAATCTAACCTATAGAGAAGAATGGGAGCAGGAGGCAATCAAATTGCAACTCCCATAAGGGACCAAGTACAAAATGTTTTGGTTTTGGGGTATTCACTTAATTTTTTTTTTGAACTTCTATTTTCCATAGAAAAGATTTGTTCAGTTGTAAAACAGTTCTAGTCAATTTTGGACCAGCTCTGCTACGGACATTCTTAACCATTCAAATCCAGGCTGTAGTAATGAGAGGGGCTAAGATGTCTGTGGCTGACATAATTGGTGGCAACTGCCTTTTGGTGCGACGCCCAGGTGGGTGGCAGCCCCACTAGCATTGTTGATTCCTCCTGTGTGGAAGAGTATTTGTAGTTAGTGTTCCACATCCTTGTTGGTTTGATCAGGCAAACTGGAGTTACTGTGGAGGATATGTGGGGTGCCCTCAGCAGCTACTTCTAAAATGCTATAAAGAATAAGATGGTGCATGTAAACAAATGGGTTTCAGTTTCCTGCTCTGAGTCAGTACATGATAGCTGTAACATAGTGATGCAATGTGTACTCACTCTCTTTCATAAATGGTTGGTTGGTTTCTTTAATCTACACTTTTAAAATAATCCAGAATGAAAGTGCATGCTTCAGTTCTCATTGCTGGAAGATAAAACAGAGCATTTTATATATATATATATAAATATATATATGTAAAATATTTTAAATATTGTTACTGCTAAAGAATAAAATGAAAATCATAACTAGCAATGTTTCCTTCTCAGAGGACAAAAAATAGAAGATAAGTAAAGTGGATGTAAACTAAATACTGTTTTTTGCTGAAACCTAACCAGTTTCAGAACCAGAAGATGGTACTTTTTCCTTTGTGTTCACTGTGGATGCAGTCATTTATAACTGTCTGCAAACATAAAAAAATTGAATAGATTAGAATCTTCTAATTTAAAACTAAGGCTTTGTGGGCATTGTGACAGAGGGTCCCATTAATGCCATCTGGCAAAGGGTTTACTCTCTGTAGCAGCAACTCTTAGCTGGCCTGACAAACTCACTACACCCAATACCTTGCTTTCATAGTATTTATTCAAAGAGGGTCTTTAAATAAAAGTTTTTCATAATGATCCTTATAATTGTTGCAAGCTACGGATGGATAACACATAAGGACGTGTGTATAAAATTGTAAAGCCTACCTTAAAGTCTGACTCAAAGCAGGGTTGACAAGCAGGTTTTGATCAGACAAATGATGTACATTCATCTGTTTATCTTGAATCACATGTAAAATAAGCATTGTAAGCCAAAACAATAGAAATCTGTTAGTATATGATGTCAATGTGAGGACGTGAAAGCAACATGGAACCAGCACACCAGGGAATAAACTCTAGGAGTCGTCCTAATTCTAGGGAAAAAGCAGTGATTTTGGGGGGAGTATAAGGGAAAGGCAAAAAACACACACCTTCATCTTTCACTGGGGAAAGAAAACAGTGCGTTTTGCTTCATGAAAAGGGGACCCCAGCCATGTTGGTTGGACACACTGGAAGTGGCTATCTATCCATGGATTGCATTATCCCTCATATCCACAATTTTTCACTGGCAGATCATGTTCATCTGATTATCCACCATGACAAGTCTTTTTACAAGTCACTGCATCCCAGGATAGAGTCTCCAATCCTGTAAGCTTAGCCTACATTCTTTGTTCCTCGATACATAACCTTACATTTAAACCATAGTGAAATGCATATTGTTTGTTTTTGCCCAGTTTACTAAACTATCCAGATCACTCTGTATCAGTGGCCTGCCCTCTTCATTATTTACCACTCCTTCAATCTTTGTGTCCTGTGCAAACTTTATCAGCATTGATTCTTTTTTTCTTCCAGGACATTGATAAAAATATTAAATAGCATGGGGACAAGACTCAATACCCGAGGAACCCCATAGGAACATACCCTCTTCATGATGATTCCTCATTTATAGTTGTTTTGAGACCTAACAAGCAGTTGTTAATCAACTTGATGTGTGCCACGTTAATGTATCAGTCTAGTTCCTTATTCAAAATATTGTGCGGTGCCAAATCAAATGGCTTACATAAATCTAAGTATACTACATTAACTGTTAGACGTTTATCAACTGAATTTGTAATAGTAACAACAAAAAGATATCAAATTAGTGTAAAAAGTTGTATTTTTCATAAACATATATTTATTGGAATTAAGTATTTACCCTCTATTAATTATTGAGTGCCATAGCAACTGCTCCATTATTTTGCCTGAGATTGATGTCAATGACAGGCCTATAACTTCCTTAACCCTTTTTAAATATTGGCACAACATTAGTTTTCTTCTAGTCCTCTGAAACTGACTTATTCAAAATCGACATTAATGGTCTAGAGAGCTCCACCGCCAGCTTCTTTTTTAAAATGCTTAAATACAGATTATCTGGATATATTACTTACAAAAAGGATACACTACAGAGGAAAAGACACAAGGTTCTATTGCTTGTTTTCTAAGTTAAATCAAGATCCTTTCTGACTTGTACATAGTGGCAAGGTAATGTTGTTACTGTCCAATTGGGGTATCCATCAAGTGAATATAATCAGAAAATCTCCAATAATAAACTGCATTTCCTTTCCCCTTTAAATTACATTTTATATAAAATTTGCAGTGGAGCACAATAAACCAATTATTTTAGGGACTTTTTGTGAACCAGAGCAGCTGTTAAGAAGTAAAAAGATCTTAACACTGAATAAAGAACTTTCTTATTAGGACTGAGCTATGCTTTGCAAAGACCAACCAGTGTGAAGAATTGTGAATTTATATCAAGGGATGCATTTCTTTCTTTTGTATAGTTAAGAAAATAGCTTGAAGAGGAAAACAAAATAAAAAAGGCTAAAGTGTTTTTTTTCACTTCTTAATCTCTACTAACTGCCGTAAATTCAAAGAAAAATTTTGATATGTTTGGAGGACATTGTTTTTTCAACGTCAAATTTGTAGTTAAAGCTATTCTGTAGGGTCTGTTGTGTTCTCATGGCGCAAATCCTAGGGAAGTGCTCTGCTGTAGGTGGAAAGATTAGAAAACTCAAAACATTATTACTGCGGGCAACTATTTAGACAACTAGGAAAATACTTTTTATATATATTATATATAAAATTAAAATAATTATTTTATATATATTAATCCAATCTGGTTTTAAGATAGACATGGAGATGGTACGCGAAGGAGAAACACATCTCCAGCTGTGATTTTTGTCAATCTCTCAAATTTAGCAGAATTGAGCTTGGACAATAACATACATACATAGAAGTTATACAAGGAAAACCCATCTGTGGCAGAATGTGGTGTTGTTGAGTCAGTACTGGGATACTCATACTGCTAAGTCAGCATTGAAGTTAATGCCCAAGGCATGCTGTGATAGGGCATTGGTTTCTTAGCGATGTGGTTGAAGTACTAAGCTCCTGTGCTCATTAAAGGGTCACGTTACTTTTTTTGCAATAGTAATTTGAACTCAAAATTTTTATGCCCGGAACTGTGAATTTGCCATCTTGGGCAAACAATTTTGATTGTACAAACTTTAGAGGCTGCTTTCCAAAATTTTATCCCAAGTATGTTTCAGTTGAACTGATGAAGTAACTAATATATTCTTTAACTGCTTTAAGAAGAAAAATCTCTGACTATTGTAATAAAGAATCCAAAGGACTGAGCCTCAGCTAGTGTAAATTGGTGCCACTTCATAGAAGTGATGGAACAGCATCAATTCACATTAGTAGATGCTCTACTCCTGATCCTGCTATGTGAATTGCTGTATTCAATTTCTGCTAAAATAAGAAATGACTAATGACTTAATCTGGAATATGTATGGATCTGAATCTTTTTTGAAGCTCAAAAAAGTGTAAGAGCATTTATATAGCACTTCATATTTCCAAATCACAAAATAAATTAATACTACTAATCACTAAGCCACTATATTAATATTTTATATATGGGGAAGAGGCAAAGAGTCCAAGTGACTTGCCCAGTGTGGGAGACCAGCCATTCAAACTGAGGAAATCCTGGTGCTATGCTAAGTCCCCATGATCATTTTTTAAAATATACATCTTTGGGCACCTCTATTTGCTTATGGTGGTATTAGAAATGTAAGCCCAAAGTAACTTTGAAGTAGGGTGGCTGGAATGCAGAAAGGTACCGTAAATATTATAAGAGTGCCTGATCTGATCAGTCCAGCAGCCTGATTTCCAGACTGGAAGTTTGGATATTAAAGAAGCATGTGAACTTTTGTGTGCTAATCCAATCTGAATGTCTGAACTTTTTGAAGCTTTCTCATCTCTACTTTGTGCTTGCAGCTGTTGCAGGGCAAATCACGTCCTAAACATGAGAAGTGGGGTCTACTACAAACAGGCAGCGGTGGAAGTATGGACGAACAAATCAGTGGTGACTGTGATGATGAGGATGGCTGTGGAGGATCAGGAAGTGGTGAAATAAAGAGAGTCCCGCAAATTACTGACTGTAAGTCCCATGATTCTAATTCTATTTAAGTGTTTTAAGAGTGAATTGGTGTATTAGCCTCTAAAGAATACTAGTGATCAACTTTGGAGACCATTGTGGTAAACCTACCTAAGCACAGCTTGCTGCTATTAAAATTTAGTAGGGAAAGGCCGAATTGGACAGGTAGCAAGACCCTTGGATTCTTTTATGAGGATTCCAAGATTGATTGGAAAGATCACACCAGGATGAATCAATGAATAGATTTATTGATGATTACAAGCAACAAGACAATTGACAAGACTTCTTACAATCAAACAGTTAGACAATTAACATTTACACTTATTCATTACTATTTATGGTACCTTATCTATTACCTGTCCTTATCCTCCTTATCCTAAAAGCATATTTTAGCAATTGCCTAGGGGAGACGTGATCTGCAGATCTCAATTAAGTCCCCCCAATCCCCTGAGTCCACAGACTCCTGAAATATCCGGATGGTATACTCACGGCCAGACTCTGCAACAGCCTCTGGTCTGGAGCCTTGCTTCAAAACCCTCGTCCTCGACAGCTGTTCGCTGGGATGTGGAGCTCACAAGCTTCTTAGGGTTGGTGTCCTCCTCATTGACTCGAGTAGACACCCCCCTCTTGAACGTGGCTGCAGTCCACTGAACCCCTGTCTACTCTGAATATTTATTTACTTTTCCGAGCACTCTGTGGTCGAAGGGTTTCACGTGGTTTTTGGCTGTCCTGCAGGAGTTTGCCTAAGCGCATCCGGTGTTCTGTAGGTGCTCACCTCTGGCAGATGGACTGTGGTTGTGCACAGGTTGAGCACATCTCTGTGGTTGAGCATATTTCTGCGATTCCATCTTGCTCAACTGTTTCAGCTCAGTCGTTGCTTTGTTGTAAATTCCCTGTGCAATTTGGTCAATCTCTATATTTTGATAGGCCTTGCATAATTTTTAAGCCTGGTCCTTATAGCCAATTCCCTATTATCACACACAGTTGTTGAGCTTCATGGATTAAAACCATATATAAAATAAGACTAAAAATGATCTAAAGATAGGAATTATATCTGCATGTTACAGGTATTACAACTATCTCTATCCTAATTCGAATCATCTTAATGTGACTGGTGTCTATTGGCACACATTTCATGTACGGCAAATCATGATATCTGTAAAATTAGGTTTTATCCAAGTAAATCATGGTAAATCTTGGCCATGATAAATTACTGATTTAACATATTAGATAAAATTTTCAGTTAAGCATAGAAATCTTTCAAATCTTCTCTGGAAATATGGGAGAAAATGTACAAACATATTGTGGTAAGTGGACTTGGCCATCAGTACAGTACTATTATTATTAAATTGACTATAACCCAGTAACCACTCATTAATAACCAGATAAAGTAATGGCATTCTGCTATTGAACCATGGGTATGTGATGTTTTGTGATGAAGCTGAATATTTCAAAACATTCAATACTAATGGAAAAGAAAATAATAAATGGTTACTATAAAACCCTAAGGTCCTGTAGACCACTTAATATTATACTTTGTATGTATTTCAAATCTTCTAATAGATGTTTGAAAAAGGATTTTTCAATGTATTCTAAGGGAATAGGTATCCAACGCCCATTGAATTTCAATGAGAGTTCATCACATAAGCCCCTGTGGCACATTTGAACATTCCCAGTTCAAAAAATGAGTTGAAAATGAAATACTTAGAAAATAGGTACTGATTAAATTTATTTTATATGCTGCTTACTCCAAAAAGATACTACATAGCATGAGCTGACTCTGAAAGTAATCTTATAAGATGTTGCTCTTCTTCAAAGAGGGACAGCAGCAAGAACAAACTACTTTTACTCTTCTCTACTGTATTTGATTTATTTTTCTTCTTTAATGTACTAATGATATTTCTAAGACAGCCAGTTAGCCCTCCATCTTCATAGTACCTGTATATCCCACATGGACCATAACTCTCTTGGAATATGAGACTTCTTCTAGCCACATTGGATTGTGGATTTTTTTAGTGTATATAATATAATATTGTTTCATTTGAATCTTTTCTTGGATGTTGTTAAAATGGGTACCGTTATTCATTGCCACTTGAAGTTTTGTCTTAAATTTCTGACATCTCGGGTAAACTGTTGTGAACTAATGGATGGATTTGGAATGTATTTGTTTTCTAGAGTATATTTCATACAACTGCTTCCTACTAGAATGACACCTGATTATGAATATAATATATTACTCTCTCCTGATCTAATGAGCTGCTATTCTAACATTCTAAATTTGTTAGAGGAGAAGATCTTTATGCCCTCATTCAGGAAAACCTGGTTTTAGGGAAAGCACTTAAGCATATGCTTCAGTCACATTAAGCTGTAAGCATGCACAATAGGATTTGACCATGGTCTTATCTTCTATACATATGCTTAAGTGCCTTCCTGAGTAGTCATAAAATTAAACATACACTTAACTGATTCCAGAATCAGTTTGAAACAAGTTTGAATCCCCACATACCCCTTCTTCACGTAGATGTGTGAGCAGAGCTTCTGGGAAGAGAGAGAGAGATTCTGTTTCCTCAGAGATACAAAGGAAACAGATTTTCAAGAAACAAGCAATTTATCCCATTGATCTATATAGTTACTCTAGTAAGTAGAGATAAAACACAAAGAGCTCTCTATGTATCCATGATTTATGTAGATGCTACTCTGTTGGCTTTAGTTGAGTGGCACCAGCTTATGCCAGGTCTGAATTTGATTCAGATGCTTCACAGAAAGAAAATTCTTTCTTCTGCTTGAGGCTTTCATTTATAAAGTCAAGAATTACTTTTATTGTGGTGGTCATATTCAGTGCTCTGTGAAATGCATGACATGAACTGCAGACACATTTAAATTTATCTTTGGTTTGACTATAGTCTCCATTCAAGAACCAGAGGTGATTTGTTAGACCTGGGATTTCTTATGTCTTCAAATATTGTTATTGTATCTTGAGAGCTACAAACCTTTTGTGACTACTCTGTACTATGCTTGCATTTGATCTGGGTTTTTTTCATGTAGGACAACTCTCATGATATTTTCTGATATAGCTACTTCTCCCATTTTGGGTTCTAGTGATCCCATGAGCACTGTGTGAACATGTATAAGCACAAAAATCCACACTTGACCTGTGGATTCATAACAAGATTGAAAAGTTATGGGGGAGAGAGAACAGGGTAGTTTAACCCAATCTTTCTCTACTTTTGAGCCAGTGAACCCATGCAAGCTTATAATGACAGTCAAATTCCTGAGTCTCTTTGGAATGGTTTGGCTATCTGGAGTCATTATTTCAATGTTTCTGGATAATGAAATCTTTTTGGAGGATTTTACATTTTTTCTTTGCATTTTTATACATCTCAAAACTTCCACTTATCAAGGTGACATGCATGACTGTCCAAATTAGATTACAGTTCTCAATTACTATAGAGTTGGACATGAAGAAGCAGACATCCATCAGAACCAAGGGGATATCCATCAGAGGTGGATATTGGTTACATAGATTTTAGCAATGTTAGCAAAATATAAAAAATCCACATGTAAGGTAAATATTAATGGGATGAGTACTAGCTACCTAACATTTCATTATCTTTCAATTTTAGAAAAGCAGGCAGGAAACCACCCAAGACAGTCTGAGGACATGACATAGAGTAAAGAATATGGACATATGGGTCACGTTTCTGCTTTTATGGAGCTTAATTCCCGCCTTCCTATATATTGATACATGGATGAAACTAACTGCAAAGTGGCTTTTAAAAAGCTGAATGACAGAGTTTGAACTGAGGCACCAAATAGTTAGCACATTGTAATATGAGGTAGGGCTGTTGTGTTGCAGTTTTAAATACATACTATGGTTACAGATTTATTTCACCAAAAGGGATCTCAATATCTCCTAAGAACTTGAAAACTTATTTTCTTGTCACTGACAACTAGTCTTATGACAATACAACACACAGTACATTTTTAATTTTTGAAGACCACAATGGAACTGTGATTAATAAGTGAATTCATATTACTTTTCTGTAAATTAATATGGTTAATTTTAAACACATGAATATGGATAAAATTGTTTAGTGATGGGATTTGCCAACATTCACTTCTCAGTCGGAGTTGTTTTGTGTGTGTGCGTCTGTGCATTTAGCAATACTAGTGTAATATAGGAAGGCATGAAGTTGGTGTCACTTTGTTTTTGTCTTTCCCCAAAGATTTTAATCAACTTTATTTAGTTAGTTTTTGTATTCAGTAATTTAATCTCCCCTTGCAGACTGCCATGTAGGGAAAGAGAAATTATTTTTATTACAAGATACCATCACTGAAAACAAGCCACATTGCTCTCTGAATTTTTCTCCTCTTATTTGGTGTAAAATGAAGTTATCATCATTTAGCTTGTCAAAATCAATCCAAAGGTGAAGAAAGCAGCCAACCTCTCTGTATCAAACCGTTGCACTTCATTGTCCAGTGAGAGGACTGACATTTGTTTGAACATAGATACCTTGTAAAATGGTATTATTTCTAGATACACTGTTGCACTTGGACATTGCCTTATCTGCTTCCTCCTCAGATTTTCTTCTATTCCATAGAGAAACATGGCACAAACTAGACAGATGGTTGGCCATAGAACTTGTCCTCTTTCCTTCTCTTTAGCTTAGCATGAAAACCTTCCATGACAGTCTAGTTTTGTACAGTTGGCATCGTTGCATTGTAGCTTTTGTTAAGTGCTTCATAAAATGCTCCCAGTAGATTATGTAGGAAGCAAATGGAACAAAGAGGAAGAGATTCCTGATCATTGTGGGCATAGAAGCTCTTTATACTCAGTTTCTACAAAATCAAAAAATGAAGTGAGATTCTGTTTTTAATATAGGAAGAGAGCTCACTATATGCTTTCAGCATAAGACATTCAAAGTCAAAACTCAAAGCTTTCATGCCATTTTTAACATAGTTATGAATTGCTTGGCACTTGCATTCACCTGAATCATTTTGCTGTTCAATTGTTTCAGCTTCTGCTGAACCGATCTGTTTCCCAAAAGGAACAGAGATGTTATCTGCTATATAGGATGACACACAGTACTAAGCTGTTTTCTTCCATAATGCTTTAAATGTGTGGAGCAGCGGCATTAGTTGTCTCATTGCTATTGTGGTAAAAATCAAGTAAGCAGTTTTTAATCCCATCTGTCTTTGAAAAATAATGAACATATACAGGGGGATACTTATGTCCCTTGTTTGAGGCATACGTTTCAATTGAGGAAAAAAGCGCTAGTTCAAGATCCTTAACTAAAAGTTTGTGATTTTTTTCCCCCCAGCCAAATCATTCTCTGTAATGCTAGTTGCTTTTGTATGTCCACAAGGTGCTTTTTTAAGTTTCTAATTTCAGTAGGAACTTTGGAAGCAATTTGTTACCACTATCTTGTCTATAATCATGCATGCTGGAGTAAATTTCTTTTTTCTGCTGCTACTAGATTTTCTTGAGAGGGGTGTGTGTGTGTTATAAGGTGTAGTTTGAGGTCTTTTTTGTTTTTTCTTTGTATTTGTGGTTTGTACATTCCACATGAATGGTTATGGCTCGTCTCTCTTCATAAAATTATGGAAAATTCTTGATGACACAAAATACATTCAGATGTAAATTCTTCAATTTTGCACAGCCAGTTTTTATACTGAAGGTCCTTACACCAGTTAGGGGGCATGGATCAGCGTTCACATCGCACTTGCAGTCAGTACCCGGCCGCCAGGGAAGCTAATGATCCACCAACAAACCAAATTCAGTGATGTATCCTGATCATGTGCCACCCAAGGCATATTACGCATACACTAAGAAGAATCCAATTGTCATGTACACAACAGTACTTTTTTCCTTTTTCACAGAACCTCAGAGTCTTTGTTTTGAAGAGCCACCATCAAAATCATCCATTTTGAAAAATGCTCCTTTGGAAAAGTGCAAAATGCTGTTTTTGTTCACGAGCCAGAGTTGCATTTGGTCACTGTGAGACAACCCTGACTTTATGGTAGCTACATAAAAAGTTGCAGCATAAGTATGCCATAAAATGGTTGAGAGAGGGCAAATGAGGATTGTCTTGACATTTCAAACACCAGGTGAACTAAGATTCTTCAGTAATGTATGAGGCTAATGGGAAGCTAATAATAAGATAAATGTGATTCACCAAACAATAGTCACTTTGAGAATTCCCCATGATTTTTTCTCCCAGGTATCTTGCAGCAGTGCCCATGAGATTAATCTTTAATTCTTGGAGATTCTAGGATAATCTTGGAGCATTGGCTACCCTATCATAATTTAATTTTCATGTTGATTCTGTTGCAGATTTAATAGAAATCAACATACTGATGAAATGTACAAGATTTTAGTTAACTTTTAGTTGACTTCAATGCTTCTTACTAATTCCCTGAGTGAAGCCCATGTAACCTCTGTTGGCTGTTTCTGAGCAAATGATCCAGCCCAATAGTACAATAGTGATGTACTTAAGAACTGGAACTGTTAAGTGCTGTCTAAAGGCAGAGTTAAAGATGGGATAGGTGCTACTATTTAGAAATGAATGCAAACTTAACACAATCTTAATGTTTGGTTCTCGTGATGCATAGTGGGCATCCAATAAGATGATGATTTCATGCTGCTATCCCTCAATGATCATGTAGGTCCCTTAAGTCAGTGGGGCTCTGTTCACATACAAAAGTCTGTATGTGCGTGTCTGAATTCTGTGGGAGCTGAGTGCTCATTACCTCATCATAAGAATCCAGCACTATAGAGATTCAAGCTGAGAGCTTGGAATGGTATTTGAATATTTATCAATAAACCCAACTTCAGTTACCTTGGGCTCACTTAAATTGACCTTCCGACAGATAAGCTGTCAAAAGTAAAATTCTGAAAACTTCAAGGTAGCTTTTTATTGCTGCACAGATGGGCATCTAGCTTCAAACAATGCCATGTTTTCCCTGGGTTTTATTATTTTATAAAATGTATTTCAGTAGTGACATTTACAATATAATTAAAATGCATGTTTTCCCTGCATGCCAATATTGGTCAATTGCCATAATAGTAAGAATATTAATGCCAATATATAGAATTTTAAATTGGATCGAGGTCAGTTCTTATTAAAGCCAAAGGGAGTCTTTTCATTGACTTGATGGGAGTTTGATTGGATCCTAAGATATAAGAATTTGTATGAAAATTTGTATAAGAAAATTGTAAAGGTCTTTTTATACCGAGTGTTTTTAAAAATCCTTCTCCAAGTTTCAAAACTATTTTTACAACACTGATGTTAGCTTTCTGAAAAATGCAGAGGTTTTATGACTCCCCATGTTATCCACCTATGACTATATACCAACCTTCCTTTCTTGTACTATACTGGACCCAATCTTGCTCCTACTAAAGACAGTGAGAGGTCTGTATGCCTTGAAATGGTAGAAGGAGGAGGATCAGGCCCATTTACCTTATTAACTAAAGAAAATCAAACTCTCTCTTCCTCCTCCAAAAAAGACATCAATTTCAAACATTTATATTTAAAATTACTCTCTTCTTAACTGTTGATGACTAACTTCAGAAGGCTGAGAATCTGCACTTCAGATAAGTGTCCGAAATCTGACCTTATAAAGGGCCCCTCTCATCTATAACTAGGCTTGTATGTGATTTCCTCATTTCCTTCAGATACTATTCCTTTAGTGCAGTGATACTCAGACCTCAGTGGTTCTGGAGTCAAATAAGCGATCAACTTTAGTGAGCCAAAGTAGTGTGAATTCATGTTCTGAGCATTGCTAACTTGCGCTCTCTCTTGCTCTAATATAAACGTTCTCACAGTAAAATGACTGACCAAGTTTTCTACAATTGGTTAATAACCTAGTAAAAGCATGCTGATAGGTTAATAAGTTAGACTGGTTAATAATTAAGTCAGTGTTTTAATATGTGCTACAAAGAGCCACAGGCTTTGAGCTCCTGAGCCTCAATATGAATATTACTGCCTCAGTGTGTCACAAACTAATTGACCTTTAAACCCTTGTTCATGGTTCAGAGAGTCTGGGATTGGAGTGGAAGTTAGCAAAGACTTGAATATTTATTTGGGGGTTTTTACCTACTTCATTTCTTTGCAGAATAGATTGCTTTATTTTTTTTTAACTGAAAGGGAGCAATGTCCCACAGTTGATGTGACATTTTTCATACTCACTGATATTTTATAATCTATTTTCAGTGTCTTGCTAATGTATTTCTCCTCTGCTGATATCCAACATAAAGGAAGGAAGGAATTATTTGCATAATTTTCATAGAAAATATATGATTACTTGCAAATATATTCTAACCTCTGTATAGTTTGAGAAGATATTCACATTGTCATAATATTTCTGGAAAATATGTACTTTGAGTATTTTAGTGGTATAGCAACACTACAATAGCAAAAAAAACCTGAAAAAAACCTTATAAATAAAAATGTTACAGCATAGCTGTTAAACAGAAGTTGTTTCTTTGTTTCTCTACTTCTCTCCATGTGTACTTCTACACTGTTGGTCAGCATTCTTTTGGTTGCTCTTTTAAAGCAAGCATTGGTTATTTTTAATTGAATGATAGAGGCATATCCTCAAGCCCTGTCACCAGTCATTTGTTATAGTGGGGGCCCAAAACTGGACACAATACTCCAAATGCGGGCTCACCAATGTCAAATAGAGAGGAATAATCACTTCCTGTGAGCTGCTGGCAATGCTCCTACTAATGCAGCCCAATATGTTATTAGCCTTCTTGACAACCAGGGCACACTGCTCACTCATATCCAGCTTCTTCTCCACTGTAACCCCTAAGTCCTTTTCTGCAGAACTGCTGCCCAGCCTGTCAGTCCCTAGTCTGTAGCTGTGCATGGGATTTTTCCGTCCTAAGTGGAAGACTCTGCACTTGTCCTTTTTGAACCTCATCAGATTTATTTTGGCCCAATCCTCCAATTTGTCTAGGTCACCCTGTATCCTATCCCTACCTTCCAGGGTATCTACCATTCCCCCTAGCTTAGTGTCATCTGCAAACTTGTTGAGGGTGCAATCTACCCTATCCTCCAGATCATTAATGAAGATGTCAAACAAAACGGGCCACAGGACTGACCTTTGGGGCACTCCACTTGTGACTGGCTGCCAGTTAGACATGGAGCCATTGATCACTACCCATTGAACCCAATGATCTAGCCATCTCTCTATCCATTTTATAGACCATTCATCTAATCTATACTACTTTAACTTGCTGATAAGAATACTGTGGAGACTAAATCAAAAGCTTTGCTAATGTCAAGGTATATCACGTCCACTGCTTTCCCCACATCCACAGAGCCAGTCACCACTTCACAGAAAGCAATCAGGGTGATCAGGCATGACTTGTCCTTGGTGAATCCATGTGGACTGTTCCTGATCACCTTCCTCTCTTTTAAGTGCCTTAAAATGGATTCCTTGAGGACCTGCTCCATGATTTTTCCAGGGATTGGCTAAGGCTGATCTGTTTGTAGTTCTCTGGATCCTCTTTCTTTCCTTTCTTGAAGATGGGCACTATATTTGCCTCTTTCCAATCATCAGGGACTTCCCTCAATTGCCACGAGCTTTCAAAGATAATAGCCAATGGCTCTGAAATCACATCAGCCAACTCCCTCAGCACCCTCAGATGCATTGCATCTGGCCCCATATACTTGTGTATGTCCAATCTTTCTAAATAGTCCTGAACCTGTTCCTTCAGCACTGCGGGATGTTCACCTCCTCCCCATTCTGTGCCACCCAGCTCCCAGTGGGAGCTGACCTTGTCTGTGAAGACAGAAGCAGAAAAGGCATTGAGTACTGTTGATTCTGGATACTTTGTGATCAGTGTGAATGCCAGTGAGACACGGTATGCCTGATTTGCAGATCAATGAGGTTTAATGTGCAAGGTTTTCTATAAATATACTAGTTAGATGCAAAGCCTAAAATTAACTACAATATATCATACTCACTAAGCCTGGAGAGCTAAGCAGTTACTCAGAAGGCTGTATACAGGAACGGCTTTCTTCAGGGGCCCCGCCAGGGAGTCAGTGGATCCTCTGGTCCAACTGGCAGCACCTCCTGTGGAGTCACGTGTTGATGGAGCGTCCCCCTTTGCCTATGTAATTACTTCTTATACCCTTCACCTAATTACCTCTCTCATTATAATATATGCTAATTACTTCCATTACATTTCACCCTTAACTACATTCCATTCTCACCATGATAATTGGGGTCGACAAAACAACATCTGGTGATAGGAGTGGTGGAGTAAAAGTATTTCCCTTGGCAGGAGAACAGTGTACCCATAAACGTGTACCCATAAACAAGGATACCCATAAACAAGGATAACTTCTTGTTCCCATCACCGTTACCTCTGTACAGCTGCAAGCAATACAGTATCTGTATTTTGTCTTATAATGTGCCGTGCTATGCAGAAACTGAGACATCTATAAGGTTATTCAGTCTGTGCCAACTGGAAGATGTCATGCTACAGGGGTCAGAATAGCCAAGCAAGCTACTGAAGCTACGCTAGGCCTGTAGGAGAGTGGTCAAGCAACTCAAATTGTACTGGGCATCCAACAAGAACCTTAGGTTTCTCCACATTCTCTGTCACTAGGTTGCCTTTCCCATTCTGTAGGGGGCCCACACTTTCCATAATCTTCCTCTATTGGTAACATACCAGTAGAAACCCTTCTTGTTTCCTTTCACGTCCTTTGCTAGCTGCAACTCCAGTTGCACTTTGGCCTTCCTGATTTCATTCCTGCATGCTCGAGCAGTATTTTTATAATCCTCCCATGTCATCTGACCAAGCTTCCACTTCTTCTAAGCTCCTTTTTTGTGTATAAGCTCACCAAAGATGCTATTTGCTATTCTTTCTGCACATCGGGATGGTTTGTTCCTGCACCCTCAATAAGATTTCTTCAAAATACAGCTAGCTCTCTTGGATTCCTTTCCCCCACATATTATCCTCCCAGGGGATCCTGCCCATCAGCTCCCAAAGGGAGTCAGTAGGCTTTTCTGAAGTCCATGGTCTGTATCCTGTGGTTATCCTTTCTTCCTTTTGTCACGATCCTGAACTCTACCATCTCATGGTCACT
Organism: Mesoclemmys tuberculata; assembly: GCA_007922155.1. NCBI lineage: Eukaryota > Metazoa > Chordata > Testudines > Chelidae > Mesoclemmys > Mesoclemmys tuberculata. The sequence continues at coordinate 22,495,576 of ML675618.1, read as the reverse complement.
GCTGCCTCGGTTGCCATCCACTTCTACATCCTCTACCAAATCTTCCCTGTTTGTGTGCAGCAGGTCAAGAGCACCCTAGTTGGGTGCTCCAGCACTTGCACCAGGAAGTTGTCTGCAACACTCTCCAAAAACTTTCTGGATTATCTATGCTGTGCTGTATTGCTCTTCCAGCAGATGTCGGGTGATTTTAAGTCCCCCGTGAGAACCCAGATCCTGTGAACTTCTCTAGTTGACTGAAGAAAGCCTCATCTACCTCATCCTCCTGATCTGGTGATATATAACAGACAGCCATCATGACATCACCCTTATTGTTCTTGTTTCTAAGCTTAACCGAGAGACTTTCAACTGGATTATCTCCAGTTTCACTCTGGAGCTCAGAGCAATCATAGTGCTCTCTTACATGCAGTGCAACTTCTCCATGCTTTCACCCCGCCTGTCTTTCCTGAATAGCTTATACCCATCCATGACAGTATTCCAGTTGTGTGAGTTACTCCACCAAGTCTCAGTTATTCCAATTATGTCATCGTTTCTTGACTGTGCCAGGACTTCCAATTCCTCCTGCTTGTTTCCCAGGCTTCTTGCCTTTGTGTACAGGCACTTGAGATAACTAGCTGATTGCCCTACTTTCTTAGTACGAATCAGGAGGTCTCCCCTGTTGCACCCTCCTCTTTCTGCTTCCTTGTGGTGTTCCCCTTCCACACTTGCTTTCTGGCTTAGGTCTCCATCCCCCGTCGAACCTAGTTTAATGCCCTCCTCACTAGGTTAGCCAGCCTGTCTGTGAAGATACTCTTCCCTCTCTTCGTTAGGTGAATCCCGTCTCTTCCTAGTAATCCTTCTTCCTGGAACAACATCCCATGATCAAAGAATCCAAAGCCTTCTCTCCCACACCACATGCGTAACCACACGTTTAATTCCACAATGCGACAGTCCCTACCTGGGCCTGTTCTTTCAACTGGGAGGATGGACGAGAACACGACTTGCACCTCAAACTCCTTTATTCCTCTTCCCAGAGCCACATTGTCCACAGTGATCCTAGGTCACGATTCAAGGTCATTCTTGTCAGTGTCATTGGTGCCCCACTGAGAAGTAGGAAGGGGTCGCGGTCTGAGGGCTTGACGAGTCTCAGCAGTCTCTCTATCACCTGCTGAATCCTACTTTTCTCTAGTTTCCTGGTCCAGATGACAGATGGATGACTCAGTCCCTAACCACCACCACCACCCTTCTTTTTCCCTTGGGAGTGCTGGTCATGGAACCCCCATGCCTTCTGATCAACAGGGTTTCCTTCTGATCCATTCCCTGAGTTGAGTCTTCCAAATCATTCTCTGTCATAGTACCTGTGCAGAGAGCCTGAAAATGATTTCTTACCTCTATTTGTGTGGTGTGCATATAGGTTCTATTTATTTGAGAGGTCACATACTGTCAATTTTCTTTCCCATTCTTCAGTGTCCCCAGCACTGTCTTCTCTGATTCTTTCTCATGCTGTGCCCTCAGTAACAAATCATGTCTTCAGTGAAGAAAGACTTTGAACCTATTGTATTTTCCATACTATGTTTGGTTACAAACTGAAAGTTCAGCAACTTGATATGTTGCTCATGGGACTTGTGAAACATAATATGGCAAAAGTTAAAAATTCACCAAAACAAGCACTTTAAGGCTTCTATATCTGCCCCGGTTCCGCGAAAGAACTGGTAGATATAAAATGTAGCTAATAGCTGGATAAAAAAAGAAATATGAAACATTTTAGACCTACTCATTGTGTTTTGTTTCAATCTCAGAGCTATTCAGTAAAGTAGAATGGTATTTTTCTATCTATTCCTTTAAAAATTGATAATCCTGCCAAACCTTAAATTTATGCTTTCTAAAAGGTAGTTCCTCATTATGCCCTGTACATTTCCAGGCTTCACTGTATTCTTTAAATAACTAAACGATATAGTCTCTGGGGGTTCGAGTGGATTCTGTGCAGGAATTTAAATTAGATTAATTTTACATTCGCATCTTTCCCTAGCAGTAATTATGACTGCACAGCCTTGGCTAATCTGTTTCCGAATAAGTCATTTTCAGGGATTTCTTAATCTTTTTTAGAAAGGGGGTTTGTATTGTTTAAATTCAATATCCATTTATATATTTGAGTTTGATTTCTATGTACTTTAGAATATAATTGACAGGGGATCCATATACAGGCAGTACAGCAATATTATGCCTAGAACCCTGTAGTAAGCACCAGTTTATCGATCATCAGAAAATAATTCTGGGAAGGGATCCTATAAAAGATTTCTGGAGAGTTCAGTAGCGAGCCATGTGTTTTAAAGTTAGGTGTTAGTAGGAAAGTGGCGAAGGTTTGTTTGTTTGTGGGCGGGGGGCGGTTTGGGTTTTTTTTTGGAGGGCAAGGCATCTGTTTAGAAGGCATTCCTAGGTCTTCTAAGAAGGAGCTTGATTTGAATACATATGTGGTATGTGGAATTCAAAACAGAAAACCTGACAAGCAGTTTTGACAGCTGCTTGCTGTATTTAGCATACCCCTACAATTTCAGATGACAGCATTTTTTCTGATCACAGGAAAAAATTAGGTAGAAAAAAATGTAGTGTGCATTGTCCTCTCCTGTTGACTTTATTGTTTCCAAAACAATCGCTTGTGTGGGCTTAAGAGGCAAATCTGTCAGTTGTTTGGCAGTAGTGTAGTAGTAAGAGAGTAGCTGTTTCTTGCTCATTGCTGCAGTGTTTACATGCCAGGGAGCCATTTACCATGCCGGTTTGCACCAATGAAGACCATTTTGGATTAGGAAATTAGTGGTCATGCCTAGGGGACTCAATGAAGACAACAGCAGACAGCGCAGGCCAGTCATACGCCAAAGATGCCAGAGGATGGGGAAACAAATCACTAGTCATCCACCCACACCAAGACACATGTTATAAGCAGGTGCAGGACTATATTGTACAGACACCAGACCATGGTGAGTGGACCCACTGCAGAGTTCCTGTGTACTTTTTAAATGTCTAGTCACTATTTCCAGCTCTGGGTCTCTAGGATGCAATCCTAGGCTCAGACCTCTTGTCTGAACCATTCCTTGGGATGTGGGACTCTGTAGTCCAGCCACTTTACACCCAAACCCACTCAGAGACCTCCTGATTTCCCCAGTCACTGACTCCCACAGAGTTCCATCTAGTTGTGGCTACTATAGCTTCTCGTTCAACTGCTTTGGGGTGAGGGAAGCAGAAAAACACAGACTTAGTGAAGGAATTTTTGTTCAAAGTCACTTGACTCTAGAAGCATTCAGGAGTTACAGATCTTTGAAAACAAACAGTTCTTTAATGTATCCTTCCCTAGTCTGATCTCACCCATTCTGTGGATCCAAGGTTTCAGTGTTCAAGCTCAGCAGAGTCTCTCCTGTCCCCCTCTCTTTCCTGCATGTCTAATATACATGTGGCAATGGTCTGCCCCCTTGCTTCAGAGTAGCACCTTTTCTTCAATACAGTGTCTCTTCTTTAGCCATGTTCCCAAATGGAGAAGCTGCAGATCCACCAGCCATTCCGGCACCCTGTGTAAAACATCTGTTATTCTATGGGTTTTGGCCAGCAATTGAGAGACTGTCAAAGCTGATGTTATAGATTGCTCCGACTTCTGCTCAGTAATGCGCTCTTGCTCGCTCTCTCTCTCTCGCTCTCTCTCTTGCTCTCTCTCTCTGTATACATATATACACAGCAACTTAAAAAAGTATGGGTTGGATGAATGGGCTACAAAATGGATAGAGAATTGGCAAGAACAAAGGGCTCAACGAGTAGTGATCAATGTCTCCATGTCTAGCGGCAGCCGGTCACAAGTGGAGTGCCCCAGGGGTCAGTCCTGGGGCCAGTTTTGTTCAACATCTTCATTAATGATCTGGAAGAGGGTGTAGATTGCACCCTCAGCAAGTTTGCAGATGACACTAAGCTAGGGGGAATGGTAGATACCCTGGAAGAGAGGGATAGGATACAGAAGGACCTAAACAAATTGGAGGATTGGGCCAAAAGAAATCTGATGAGGTTCAACAAGGACAAGTGCAGAGTCCTCCACTTAGGATGGAAGAATCCCATGCACAGCTACAGACTGGGGACCGACGAGCTAGGCAGCAGTCCTGCAGAAAAGGATCTGGGGTTACGGTAGAGAAGAAGCTGGATATGAGTCAGCAGTGTGCCCTGGTTGCCCAGAAGGCTAATGACATATTGGGCTGCATTAGTAAGAGCATTGCCAGCAGATCATGGGAAGTGATTATTCCCCTCTATTCGGCATTGGTGAGCCCGCATTTGGAGTATTGTGTCCAGTTTTGGGCCCCCCATTACAAAAAGGATGTGGACAAGTTGAAGAAAGTCCAGCGGAGGGCAACAAAAATGATTAGGGGGCTGGAGCACAAGTCTTATGAGGAGAGACTGAAAGAACTAGGCCTGTTTAGTCTGCAGAAGAATGAGGGGGGATTTGATAGCAGCCTTTAACTACCTGAAAGGGGGTTCCAGGGAGGATGGGGCTAGGCTGTTTTCAGTGGTGGCAGATGACCGCAATGGTCTCAAGTTACAGTGAGGGAGGTCTAGGTTGGACATTAGGAAAAAGGTTTTCACTTGGAGGGTGGTGAAGCATTGGAATGGGTTACCTAGGGAGGTAATCTCCATCTTTAGAGGTTTTTAAGCTGAGGCTTGACAAAACCCTCGTGGGGTGAGTTAGCTGAGGATAGTCCTGCTTTCAGCAGGGGGTTGGACTAGATGACTCCTGAGGTCCCTTCCAACTCTAATATTCTATATTTCTATATATAAGCTGCCATGCCAATTCCATCTGCGCTTATCTGAAATGCTATCTAATAACCTTGCTTCAGGCAAGTTCAGATATGTTCAGCACAGAACACAAAATGGAGGTCCCAATTTGCTAGTGATATATCCCACATTGTCACAGACAGTACCAGCTTGAAGTGATGTGAGGCATCGTTGAGGGAGAGGGATTGTTTGGGAAAGGAGAACCATAAGGATTTCTTGCCTACTTGGACAAGTCCCACTAAAAATACCTGGCTGCTGCTCTAATGCATTGTATTGGATGGCTTGACACAAATTGAAGCTTAATGTGGTAAATAGTGAACTTCTGATTCCCTACCACACGATTGCGCCTAACCTTTTCTTTCCTTCATTCTCTGTTGTTTTTGAAAACGTCACCACATTCTCTGTCTCTCACATTCACAATGTTATGGTCATTTTTGTCTCTTCTCTCCTCTTTGGCCCACATATCAAGGCTATCACCAAGTCTATTTCCATAACATTTCAAAACATCAACCTTCTTCTCTGTCTGAATGGCTAAAAGTATTATTAATACCTTGATTATCCCCAACTTCGATTACTGTGTTCTCTTACTTCCTGATATCCATTTATCTAAAATGTAATAGCCAGAAAGTTTATCCAATAATCTGTCATCTCCCTCTTCATATCTCTCTACTGGCTTCCCCTTGCCTTGTATATTATATGAAGTTCAAACTTCTCATCCTCTTTCAGTGCCCTACATAAATATGCTCAAGCCTATATCTCATTTCCATTTCATATTGCATACTTCTTTTCCCCTCACTGCACCAGCATTGTAGTGCTCTTCATGGTTTTTCTCCCATTTCTGTGTTTGCTTCTACTTCTGTGCATGGGACAACCTCCTGGTCCAAGTCTGTTAGCCTTCCAGTTTCTCTCCATTTGAATAGTTCCTTGATGTTCTTTTTCCATGAGGCTAGCAAGCAATGCAAACAAATTTAGAACTGAATTTTTGGCTTGGTCCACTTCTAGTCAGGCCTGATGAGACCTAAATCAAACATGTCAAAAGACTAACATTTTGCCTTGCATGTGCAACTCTGTTGACTTAGGTGGGCTTCTGAAATCGTCTCAGATCAATGGAGATGCACTTGGGGTACATCAGATATAAATTTGGCCCATAGAGGTGGAAGGCCCAATAGTTCATTACCAATCCCTTTAAATCATCAAATTACCTTATTAATAGATTTGAATGAAATACACCTCTCCCACAACGTCACAGTAAATGGATTCTGTGCAGAAAAAGTGGAGGTAGTCTGGGAAGGTTAAGTCTTCTACTTAATCCCAAACCAGGACCATTAGAGTGTGACAGCAGTATAGATCCTAATTTCAGCAGTGGCCTAAGGTAGTGGGGATAGCCATTCCCTGCCCCTTCTGCACTAGATCTCTGTAAGCATGAATCCTTTTCCCCACTCTATCTACTGGAAGCCCTTATTCGACATGTCAGCTGTCCACAATCACTCATACATGACAGCTTCCCTTGTGTAGCCCTACAGTGGTGTTTTAATAGTGTGGAGAGTGTGATACGGAGGCCTATTGCTCTTTCACTACTGTCAAAAACTATTGTCAGGCCTGATGTACTCACTACACCTAATACACTGGTATCATGATTTACCCCAAAAGATGGTATCTAATACATCAGTGGAAAACTAATAACTCACTGATCATTAATAACTTTGCATGATGTCTGTATGGGATGAGCGCAAAGCATTATAAATGTGTACTAGACTTATAGTCTTAAAATATGGGTGTTTGGCAAGCAGTGCATTAGCACAGTCTGTCTTTATTTGTCTCACCAGCCTGTTCATTAGGCAGAGACAATGAAGGTTCATTTACATATAAGGTGAACAAAGTCATCAACTAATAGAGGAGGTAACAATTCAACTATCACCAACAGGGAAGAAACTAGCATGAAATCTTCACCAGACCACATAGCATTTCTTCCCAACAGGAGAAGAGGAACTTTATCTGAGAATATTGGTAAGTGATTTGCAGAACTAAAAAGACTTAGAGGATCTGAACCTCAAATGATAAGCAATTGAATCAACTGATTGTATATGATATTAATGTTATAAGTGCATTGAGTAAGGTCTTCTTTGAAAGTCTGTGATAGTGATGATCAATATCATTGTGTTAATGCATACATTTCACTACAGGAAGAATTATGGCTCACTGATACAATGCTTTGAAGTCTGTGACCAAACTTAGATAGTTGCTTCTCCTCCTTTCTGGGGAAGATCCTGTTTCTACACATTGCCAATGTAGATTAAACAGTGTGGAATCAAAACCGTGGAAGTCCCATTCACACATGAATCAGCAGGGGGTTGGGAAGTCAACAGAAAGGAAAGACAAGTAGGAAGCCTTCATGTCTCTTGTAAAAAGGTCAACAAACTTTAGAAGATATAGGCAGAAACAGAAAGCTGTTTCGGTGTCTATCACTTTGGAGATTCAAGGGGCGGTCTTGAAATCACAGAACATTAGGTCCTTTTAGCCAAAGAGGATGACGTCTCTGGAGAAACCTACTGAGGCAAAGATTTTAACTTGCTGAAGTTAAGTTTTAGTCTTAGAAGCAATTTTTACTTTGGTTGTTTGCAACCATTTCTATATTTGCTCCTTGTACTTGGTATCACTTAAATCTTTGACCTTTTCTTTAATAAACTTGTTTTATTTTTACTATAAACCAATTCACTGACGTGATTTGAAATTAGAATGGTGTTAACCTTTGTTAAATTAATGAGTTACTGTTCCTGTCTCTGGAAAAGATCTGTGAATGCTACAGTCCAGGAGGACTAGGCACTATAGGGCAGATGGTTTTGGAGAAATGTGGGACTGAGAGGGTGTTGGGGTCACTCTGCAAAAAGTAACTGGATGGTAGAAGCCAGGGTGTGACCTTGTAAGGCTGGCTGCTAGTCTCAGGGCTGTGAGCCACAGCAGCATAACATTTAAGGCAAGTTGCAGGGCAGGCAGTGACACATCCCTTTACTGGTCTGGATTGAATTCCAAAGTGTCAGAGAATCAATATGAGTGCTGTATGTAGGGAGAATATGTGTAAAGGTCTACAGGGCTCCAGGGAAAAACACAAAGCTTCAGGCCTTATTTTGTCAGCCGCTATTGAAAACATTTCAGAGATGCAAAGCTGCTGTCCTAAGAGTCCCACAAATAATGAAAAAATGCAGTTTTTTGTAGTTCAGATCCTAGAATCACTGCAGTACATGGTTACTTTAACAAATAGTATTTTATATTTGCTAGCACAATAATTGCCATCACAAAATGAAAAATAAAACTACAGACTGCTGTATGTGCCTCAGTTGGAGTACATTTTTATGTTTTATAGAGGAAAGCTACAATAAATCATTGAAAAATTTCCATTTTACCAAAATGTTATGCAGTTGTTTATTGAAATGATGGTCCAATTAAACTTGACCATACTTGATGATGATTAAACAAAGAGCATGTTGCAGTAATTCAGAGCTATTAATAAAACTGTTCTGCAGAGGTAATAATAAAGAATTGTACATTTTAAATGGTGAATAGTCACAATATAAACCTTCAATATAGTTTAACTTCTATTGTAAATGTTTTTGCTATGAAACACTAACAAAATCCAGTGAAAAATGAAAAATATTCAGAGAGAAAATGTAATGAAACTGTAAGCACAAGTTAAATTAAGGTTAAATAGAACAGTGGATCAGTGATGTTTCCCAATTCAAGCCTGCAACCTGGCTGTCTTCCTCACTCTCCCTTGCCCCACAGATATAGCCATATCCAAGTACAAGTCCTCCCACTCTTCTATAATGTAGCTTAAAATCCAGGCTTGTCTATCTGCCTAAAAGCAGAAAATCATTTTGTTCCCTGATTTCCCATATTCATTGTTACAACCCCTTCCTTTCCAGCCTTTGACACATTCCTCAGTTCCGTTCTATCCCTCAAGAATCCATTCAAAATGCAACAACTAAGGTAACTGTCTTTGTCATTCTCACAGTGACTCTCCAACCCTGTTTGAATAACTCAATGTTTCCCGTTTTCTACTACATTCAATTCCATTTTCTTATCCTCATCGTCAGGATTTTGTGTTTCTGCCAACCCATACTTATCTGCTCTTGTATCTTCAAATCATTTTCCTTCATCCTCCTAATAATGCCAGGTCACACTCACCTTTTACTCTGCTTCTCCAGTAAACATCTTTGCACTTTGTTCCGTATACAAGCGGTGGAGTAGAAGAATCTGCCTCAACTGATCCATAAAGCCACTACTATCACTTTCTTCTAATTCCTTCTTAAAATCCACCAGTACCTGAATGCCCAAATCAGATAACCAACAGATAATTGCTAGGTAGAAGCACTGTGAAATTCAGTTTTTTATAGGCAGGCTGGTTGATAGTGCTGCCTATTAAGGTTGCCCAGTGCTTCCTTTTCCAGTTGCTTATAACTTTGCTAAGCGTTAACTGTTTAGACTGGAAATATTACATGCATGGCCATCTCAGGTTGGCTCAACAAGTAGATGGAATGAAGGGGGGCAGGAAACAGATCTGACAAGGCAACAAGGAGCAGGCATGCAGAGGAGAATGGGGACTGGCTGGGCAAAGAGACTGAAAAGAAGCCAAGGGGTGGGGGGACATTGGGATGTAGCCAGTGGGTGGAAAGGGGGGAGATCAGGCAAGGAATTAGTGGACAGGAACTGATGTAAATAAGTAAGGAAAGTGGGACTGTGTATGTAGGGGAAGAAACTGAAGGTGTGATTTCAGGGTAGAAAGGGAATTGAGGTTCATATAGTGAACCAGGAAGAATAAGACTAGGCCTGACTCAGCAAGGAGACTGAGATGAGAAGCCTGAATTGTACACTAGGACTCAACAGAATGGGACTAGGACAGGGTTATAAAGTTCAAAGAACAGACCGGGTTGGGAATAGGCTAGAAAGGGTTAGAGTTGGGGGGAATGGACAGAAAAATCTATGCCCACTAGAGTACATTCCAGAGTAACCATCAGCATAGTTGTGTCTTAATTACTATACCAGCTTGTAGGCTGAAATTTTGCTGCCAATGTGTAGGATATCCACTCCATGGCCATTGGATCTGTATAACTATGAATTCTGTGGCCTCTCCCCTTGAACCTCCTGTGAAGAGCACAGTTACAGAGACTCTTCACAGGTCTTAAGTAATGTGGAAACCATGCAAATCAGATAGAATTTCAGGCCTGGAGAATGTCCTATGGTTTAATTCAACGACACCTGTAAAACAAACCCATACATGAGCAAAGTGGAATCATTGGGCCAGTTAACAACCCTCTATTTGTAAAACGTATAGAGACCAAACTAGAATGTGACCATAGTTTTTAGGACAAACAAGGAGTCTTAAAAAAAACTAAGTGATGAAAGATGGTCCCCACAAGTCCAGTGAACTGAAACTTATCACACATTCAGACCATTAGCAGCAGGAGAAGGTGCCTGTTTAATATAATATTTTAAGAAAAGCTGTTCAGCAAAAACTAAATCTGGACAATCGTGTTGATCATATATGAAATTGTGCAAAAATGGTTGGCTTGAGACATTTCCAATTTATTAAATGTCAACTAATTAAAAGCACACTACTATAGTTTGAGTGTGATGTTTTTTAAAAATGTATGTAGATGATAACAAACAGTACAAAATTATGGGCACTTCTTCAGCGACTTAAGCCCTGACCCTGCCAAGACTTCCACATGTGCTTACGTTTGTGCAGATTGAGTAGTTCCACTGACTACAGCTGAGGTCAACCATTCTACACACAATCCATTAAGTTAAATATGTGTGTAAGTCTTTGCAGGTCAGGGCCTTAAATGGCAAAGAACTTTTGAACACTTTGACAAGTATTTCATTAAACAATTTAGCAAGTTTCTGAGCATATTTGATCGTGATGTTTAGTTTTTTATTTGTCAGATCCAAAATGTGTCAATCAGCTGTAAGCCAGTTCTTCCTCTAGCATTGGAAACCCTAGCTGGTAAGGCCCCCTGGTGATTGAAACAACACACACACACTCCACCAGGTTACTTTATTATTATTTCTTGCCTTATGGTCTAGGTACATCGCAGTGTAACAGCAGAGGCTTCCTTCTTTCTCCCTGGCCCAGTTTTTTGTAGTGTTTTGCTTTCTTCTCTGAGCTATCCAGCTGGTGAGAAAATTACCTCATTTACTCATCAGACTCCCTACAGGTACAAGTGATCCCCATTTACATTCCAAACTCAGTCAGATTATTTAACTACTTCCTGCTCTAGCTATCTACTGCCCTGCATGTTCTAAGTGACCTGGGTGCTTGCTTCCAAAAGAGAATCTGCTTATAGCTGCTAGCAGCACCTTGTCACAGCGTCTGTGATGTGTTATGCATTCCAGTTGTAGATTCCTGGTTCAAACCTACCCATGGTCAGCATTTAAAAGTTTACTGTCCATCCTGTGTAAAATAATGTCAATAGTTTCAACCCAGCTCCCACCTACTGCTCCCAGTGATTTTATATAATGAAAAGTGCTATGATAAGTCATGTCCTTTATGGCAGTCTCCACAGAGAAGACAGAAATTCAGTGGAAAATGAACGAAACTACATGATCTTGTTCTCAAGACTAGATCTGAGGCACAATGGTACATAATCCTATTCCCTTTTAAATTGATGTCTGAACTACCATTGTCTGTGGGGTTGGACAAGGTCATTTGCATTGCTGCCTTCCAAGGTTTACCTGTTTTGTGAAGTGTGTATGTGTGTGGTCATATAAATGTATATTGTAAAGAAAAGTGCTACCCTGTGTGACTGAGACATTATAATAAATCTGTGAACTCCATAAAATCTCAGGAGACATAAAACACTTTTTTTCCAGTAAAAATATCAGGTAGGATATGCAGTTCACTAATTACATTTATCATTTTACATCAATTTTACCCTAAGAAATCCACAACCACCACCTTATTTTACTGTGCAGCAGCTCATTCCAAATATTGATTATAAACTATAATTAAATATTTTCTGAGAAATTTTACTTCCACATGAAAGAATAATCAGAACATCTTGTTAAGATCTATTCTGAGTGTCTCCCTCTCAGTCCTACCTCCCAGAACCATTTCGTTCAGTGTTTTTTCCCTTTTGTCTTCTCTCTTCTTTTTTCCATTCAGCTGCAGTCTCTCATTTTGTGGCACCCAATAAAGTTATAGTTTGCACATGCATTGTTTAGATTACCAATATACGTTGGAGTGATGTTTTTGATGTGACACTTATCTTTAGCTGTTATGTCTAAAAGACTATCTATCAATCAACTGGAATTTTAACATGTGAGAATTCATTATTATTTTAATTTTTAAACATAACAAATGTAAATAAATAGCATCTGCTCTTTATTTCTTTTCTACAAACTTGTGATTTGTTTGCTAACTAACTCTTACTCTGTCAATGTTTTTGTTCCACAAAGAGAAGGCAATTCATTCTTCTGTATGCCAGAAGGTGCCACTGCAGCACTCGCTGACAAACAGCAAAGACTGATTACAGGAGACAAAGGTATGAAAATGGCCAGGTACAGCATTTGACTGACTGTGACTGAGCTTGTATTACTATAAAAGGCAAAGGTTTTGCCAAATAACTTACTGGAAAAAGAATTAGATTTCACAATACTTTTTTGTATATTTTTGCAATAGAAATGACTAGGTGTTGGGAATTAAAGGAAATAATTATTTTATGGCATAGTTCCATTCACAGAACACACAGTACAGTATTTTCCAACTTAGTTATTCATCTGAAGACCTTTGTAACCACTGGCAGTATAAATACTCATTCTCTCCCAGAAGGGATTCCTAGAAAGGGCTTTTCCCCACGAATGGCAGTACTGTATAAATCACTTTTTAAAGTAGTCTCCCAAGGTCATTGCTTCATTTCTTGTACATATAGTTATTCGTAGAGAGGTGTTATATCTATCTATTTTACTGTCATCGTTATTTGTTTTCCTTTGAAAGAAGGTGGTAGTGAATAGTCCATCACTAGTTTTAGAAACTAGGTTCCTAATGAAACAGGGCAGCTGAAAAATGGTTTCCAAACTAATCTATCTGAAAATCTGATTGATTTATTTATAATTTTTGGAGCAGTTTGAAAATTATTCTTTTGGGCAGCCATTCTGTTCGCTGACGACAGAGGAGAAGGTGATTCTGCAGACACTGGCAGCCAAAAAAGCCCCCATTGATTACCTAGAAAGAAATACAGTAAGAGGAAAAAGCTTCACTAAAAGCACATCCTTTGAACAAGCTCTCTATTAATTAATTGTTAGCCCCAGGAGATAAAGTGATGCCTAAACAAGGAAGAAAGCAGAGCGATGAATACTGGAGGTAAACTGTGTGTGTGTGTGGGGGGGGGGTGTTCTTCTGAGTTGTTGTAATTTAATTATGTATCCAGTGTTACCAAGAAGACTACAAGAACATATTCCTTAATTTTAATACGTGCAGGACTTCCTGTTAAAATTTTATTTTAAAGAATGGAAAAACAGATGATTACGCAAGGTGTTAATAGTAAGGAGTATGTAATACAAATTTTATGTCTGAATATATTCATATGGAAAAACTAAGGGCTGGAAAGTGTAATTTTCAGTTCAAGGTTACATACCTCACTAGGTCTGATTTAGCTGGTGCAACTAAAAAAAAACTGAAACGACAGCTGCACAAGTGGGAGAGGAGGGAAAGCCACAAGTGCAATCCTTTCCAAGATGCTAGATATGTATGGGGTAGCTATCTCCTGCTTATGCTGCCGTGGCTACACTGGTTTTTGTTTGTTTTTAGCACACTAATCCAATCAGACCTCGTGCAGGAATGTCTCATGGAGCTGGAAATTATATCTTTCATCTTCAGTGGTGGCACACTTTCGTTTTTCCATGAGAATATATTTAGACACACAATTTGTATTACGTATTACTTGCTATTAACACCTTGATTCAACCGCACAGTTTTTCATTGTTAGAAAAGGTGTCCATTTTAAATTTAAGGAATATGTTTTTGTAGTCTTCTTAGCGAAGGACTACAGCATGAATGTCTCCTAAAGAATATTCTGGCAGAAATGTAGATGTATGCTAAATCTCAGGTGCTTCCTCAGCTAGGCTTTATGTTTTAAGATTTTTCGATCTAACCTTTCATGACTATCATGAAATTTCCAGTGCATTCTTATTTCAGCCTTGTCAGAAATATCTTAACACTTTCTGTAATTATGACATTCTGGTATGTCTGGTTCTGGTTCCAGGTAAAATCAACCAAAAGTGGTGATAAAACTTTGAAAGTCCTATCAGTGTGACAAGCCAGTTCTGTTTGTTTAGTATCCTAATTTTCAAAAATAGCTTTAACATCTTTAGCTGCAATACTACAATAATTTTATCGGCGTTCAGAAGCTTATTTATAAAAACATGGTCTCCAAGCCTGATTTTTCCGAGGTAGTTGGAGAAAAACAACTCACATTGACTCATGGGAGAGGATAGTGCTTTAGCACCACTGAAAATTAGGCCTTTTTGTTTGACCTTCATCAAACATTTTTTGACTGGCTGATCATTCTGTCCCTTTCTACGGATTAGCGAGGCAGCAAATAGGGAAGAACTAGAATGGACCTCTAATTAACTCTTCAGTATTCTCTCACTTAGTTATTACAGTACACAATTACAATTCAAGTAACATATGCAGAATTATAGCTGATAAACTATTTTTATGCCATACAATTTAACTGGAACTGACAAATGGCACCACTTTAATGCATTTAAGAGAACTGGTTGTTACAGAAATGGGAACTGTTTTTATAAGATTGCAATTCTATAGTCTTTCTGAGATGCTGCACTCTCCAGCTTTTTATTATCCTTACCTTAAGAATACTGTACACTGATTATAAATTGAAAACTCATTTTCTCTTTCTCAGTAGCTCACTCTCTCTCTTCTTGGATTACCAATCTACCCTCTCTCATCAGCAATCGTTTTATTTATGAGAATACTAAACACATTTCAAAAATGGTTTTTAAAAGCTAAAATCCATAGTACAAATTAGAGGTGAAATTTTGGACAACTTTTTTCACAGGGAATAATTCAGATTCAGGTAATTTGAAACATTTTGTCAATTCTTCTCTTTTTTTGGGTTGAAAATCTACCCTCTGAAAAAGCCAAAGCATTTCATTTTAACTTTCCTAAACAAAATCTTTTGACTTTTTTGTTTCAAAGTTTACTTCAATTTTATGAAATTTTAAAAAAATTATTCGTTTTGTTTGTGTTTTTTAAAAACTTCTTGTTTTGTTTTAAAGACTAACAAACACTTTGCTTGACCTGAAATTCATTTATTTACTACTTCATTTGGCCAGAAAGACCTCAAATAAACACAGTTTAGTTTCAGATTGACATGAAACACTTCTTTATATTTTTGCTTTGGCCACAGAACTGAAGAATCAGTTATTTGCACAGCTTTACTACAAATGTAACAGCAGAAATGACCTTCTGCTCACATTCTTTAGCACAGTCCAACATTCTACCAATGCTACTATAATATTTAGACATAAAACCCGTACAATCTGAGGTTTAGGGTCCTCTCGTCAACCGAATAACTCTGGCAGAGAAATAACATCCAATAAATAGGATGGGCTTTTACCAGCAGAGATACCACAGAGTTAGGGTGAAGGGGATGAGATAAAATAGAAGCCTTTGAGAAATTCTGATGATTCAACCAGAATTTTTCACAGGGTTAAAGAGAAAATCATACAGCCAGTGCAGAAAGCAAGGTGGGGCCATATCCCTACCCTAGTCCTGTACTCATGGGAGATTAGTTGCAGCCAGTGTACTAGCAGAAAGGACAGTTTGTGCTCCCAAATGAGGCAGGGGCGAGGCACATTTTCCCACTCATGCTCACTGACAGCAGTCTGGCCCTATAGTAAAAGTGTGTGGAAACCCATAGAGTTGCTTCTGTTACTTATTAATGTATTGAAAATGTTAATACATTACTCTATTTCCACCTTTAGAGCACATGTTTCCTGTTTGCTGGTCCCAATATTAAGCGCTGTTTGAAGCACTTAGCAAATTATCACTCTCCTCTCTCCCTTTTTAAAAATAAAAAACAACCCTGAAACACCAAATATCAGTAATCTCTGGAGGCAGGGTACTATGGGGGGAGGGGGAGTTGTGGTTGTGTTGTCTGGATCAGTGATCTGGCACTGAATAGTCTGTATGCCTGTGGCCCACATGAAGGGCAAGTGAGAAGGTTAATGAAAAATATGGTAGTGTGCCACCCATTTAGAATTCTGAACAGCCTGTTTGTTTCTACTGCGCTGTTTTCAGCTTCATCTTTATCTGTTCAATAAAAGCATTAGGGGCCAAAAAAGACTTACGTGTGGTGAAGCATTTAGTCATAACCGTGCCCATTTCTCCTCTGTCTAACCTTCCTTTGACAGACAGCACTCTTAGATATTGTGAGAAAATGTTGAGATTAGTTACAAAGGAAACTCCATACACACAACTAAATCTTCCTTTTAAGGAATCAGACCAACTGTTTCATAATTAGCACATACTTTTAAGTAATGTAATGTTACAAAGAAGGAGGAACAAGAAACTTGTTTTTGACTAGATCTCAATTTGAGTCAGAAGAGTGTTTATTGAGGTCTATGATGGTTATTATGAGCCCTCTGCTGACAAAATTACTGCTGTGGAATTAGAGGCAAACACCAGCAGCTGCTTCATCAAGACCCTGAAAATGAGGTTAATGTGGCTGAAGATCAATAGGAAAAATACAAATATACCATATTTTATCAAGCCTTTTTTCTTGCCTCTTCCAACTACATTACAACCATCACCTCATACAATGTATTGTAGTTTCAAGAAATAATGAGATTACCCACTTCAACCCCTTCAACTTTCAGCTGCTGCTAGGTGTACTATTTTAAACAAATGGCCCCATGAATCCATTTTGATGCAGACTAGTCTTTTTAGCAATATTAGAACCTTCAAAATCACATTCAGAGTCACACAGCTTCCCAATGGCATATAGTAATAAGAACACACAGAGTGAAGAATTTTTCTGCATGTGTTCGTCCTCACACACCCTGTTTCTTGCTGAAATATGCTGGAGCCAATCTACTTTCAACTTTCATAGAATACTAAGGCCTGACATGCCGGTTACCCTTGCAAACTAATGTTCCCTAACTGATTGCCTCTATAAGTGAAACAGTGCACACATAGGTGTAAATCTTCATTGAAACCTACAGATAAAAAACAAGGTATTCATACTATCAGGTGTGGAGTACTTTGTTGAAGAAAAATATTACCTAAGTGGTATCCCTTGAGGAGAGTGGCCAAAGGTGTTGCTATATAACTTAACATTAGGGTTGTGCTTAGTCAATATTTTGATGATTCCTCCAAGGAGCTGTGCTGGATATTCAAACCACAGTGCTTTGTTCATTTGGCTGGCTGGCTGTCTCCAACAGGCTAAAACATCAATGAAAGTGTCTGTCCCCTCGTAGAAAGCTTTACAATTCTTTTAGGAAAAGATTTCATGTTACCTTGTGATACAGTCCAATCTCACTGTCTAAGTTGGGCCAGACTGGGACACTACTAGTATAGTAGATCTCCAAGAAACACTGAGATGGTTCAGTTAGTGGCACTGGTGAGTTAGTAACTGGCTGTCACTCAGTGCTGAATCTTAACAGAGTGTGAAGGTGCCCTGTACCATTAGACCAGCTTTCTGCTAGAGGAGACAAACCAAATTCCAGAGTGCAGTTGCATAACATTTGTGTGGTCTGTTTTTTCAGAACTTTGCACAGTATTTTACCTACCTTTGCATGCCCATGCCAAGTTGGCTAACTTTGCTAGAATTACTAACTTTGATTAAATGGTACTTGCCCAAAAGGTCCAGGCGGGTTTGTGCTTGGGCTGCTGCCCTGACAATATTCTATTTTTAGCATGCTAGCTTGAGCAGAGCTAGCATGGGTACCTCCCAACTCAAATGTAAATATGCCCACATAGACCATCTGCAGCTCCATTGAGCTTTATTAAAACACATAAATCCTGACCACGCTGACACAACCGACGATTACAGAACACACAAATCCACTCCCTTCCCTCTGTTCAGCTGTTCAAAATAAACATACACTAGCAAATTTCTGTGATGAGATTAAAGTTGAAAGAAACAATGATGGAAATATGCTAACTGCTACTTTTGTTTCAGGTATGCATCAGGGCAATGAGGAAGGAATGGGGACTCAGTCTGCCTTATTCCATCTTTCTTTTGACAACCTTTTTGTGTAGTTCTCTCTTTTGTTAACTGAATATTTGGCAACATTCCATATATTGCAGGATGTGACCACATTAACATGAACCAGTTTTGTTTGGACACACTTTTGAACTGCATATACTTGCCTGTAAAGTGACTTAATGCAGTGTTCTATAGCAGATATAATACCTAATATCTTTTAAAATTATTTTTATGTTAACTTATTCAAGCCATCTGGTTATAAAATTAATAATAACAAGCTACTAAAAATGCTGGATTGACATCTATAGTGAGAGAAGGCCTATACTCACAGAACAGTCCACATGAGCAGTCGGAATTCAGTTGTCCCTACCCCTACCAGGAAAGGATCAAGTCATTCTCCAAATAAGTATAATTATGTCTCTAAAATAAATGTTCTTTAATATTGTCTTTAGTCATGGATTCAGATACAGCTTAAATCTCCCAGTTTAATAAACAAGCCAGAAAAAAGGGTCAAATGAAGGTCCCATGAAGTTGGTTTGAGTTTTTTCCATTTATTTAAATTAGATGAGGATTTAATCCTGCATGTTGTAACTTTCCTGAGGAGGTTAATTTTAAAGGGAAAATGAATATAACTTAACAGGTTTTACTGAAAATTTAAACAATGATGATTTAATGGAGTGGTTTTCTTTTTAAACATCAGTTTTTATGCCCTAGCCATATAGAGACTTTTGACTTGGGGCTTTTGCAGCATGCACACAGACTGATCTACAGGCAATCTTCTATAATAGCTTTACCAAATTGTATTGCTTCATATAGCTTAGTTTTACACATGGAAGCAATCAGTATGATATTAGTGATGTCTTCATCATTCAAGCCAAATAAATCCTGCCCTGATCTGGAATGAATTTTATGATAGTTTTGTAGTCAAAGGATTGAACATCAGAGTTAGACATATTCTCGTTTGCTTTGAAATAAGTGGCAAAGCTTTTAAAGGACTAGATTTATCTGTGTAGGAGCAGGAGAAGCAAATTGTACTCCTTTGTGCTCACAGGAAGCTATGCAAGAGGGGATTGACTTCAGGAGAAAGCAAGTGGCTAGCCTGTGATCTTGGTCTGGTAAGACAAAGGGATCAGCTATTTTATTCTATTCTGTTTTGTGAATCCTGTAGTCCTTCTTCAAAATCCAAAACCCTTGTATTTTTTTTAATGTCCTCAGTCCCTCCCCGCCATCCCTTACTCACCCTCCCTTTCTTCCAGCTCTCTTCTTAGAATGTGACAGATGTGATATACCTTGATTTTTAATAAGGCTTTTGACACAGTTTCACATGACATTCTCATAAACAAACTAGGGAAATGTGTTTTAGATGAATTTACTGTAAGGTGGGTGTACAACTGGTTGAAAAACCGTACTCCATAATTATCAATGGTTTGCTGTCAAGCTGGGAGGGAGTATCTAGTGGGGCCCTTGGGTCCAGTACTAGTCATTATCTTCATTAATGACTTGGATAATGGAATAGAATTTGTAGATGACACCAGCTGGAACTTTGGAGGATAGGTTTAAAATTCAAAATGATCTTGGAAAATTGGTCTGAATTCAACAAGATCAAATTCAATAAAGACAATTGAAAACTGCTTCACTTGGGAAGGAAAAATCAAACACACATCTACAAAACGAGTATAATTGTCTAGGTGATAATATTGCTATAAAGGTTTTGGGGGTTGCAGTGGACCACAAACTGAAAGTGAGTTGTCAATGTGATGAAGCTGCCAAAAAAAGAAAAAAAAAAGCCAAAATAATTCTGCAGTATATTAACAGGAGTGGTGGAAGGCATGGGAGGTAATTGTCCTGCTTTACTCAGCACTGCTGAGGCCCTAAATGGAGTATTCTGGACCTCACAATTTAGAAGGTATGGACCAGAGGTGAGTAATAATAATGATAAAAGGCTTTGAAAACCTTACCTGTAATAATGCTAATAGCAACTTGTGCTTTGGCCCCAGGCCTAAATAACCTTTTTGTACAATAGCTCTGATACCTTTTGTGCAGTGCATTATATAACTGTGAGTGTTCTTATTTTACTATATTTTGGAAACAGTTTATGCTTGACAACCATCTTATTATTAACAATTGAAGAGTCTCTTCCTTCCCAGGCGAACTGGAGGGTATCAACTATTAGTATATTCATGCTAAAAAAACCCTTGCATTGTAAGTACAGAGAAAGAAGTTAAAAAATACCTTGAGGCTGTTTGTTTTGTATTATGCAATAATTAATTAATTATTTCCTTATTGTTATGTTATGGCAATTTTTCAGAGCTGTATGTAAGAGCCCTGCACCCTAAAGTTGTGTATAGTCTGTGCATTCTAGTCTGGACCCATTTGGCAAGAGTTTGAAAAACCAAATTCCACATGTTCCATTTCTTATTCCTGACAATGCCAATCTACATTCAGTGCCAAAAATGCTATGGTGTGTAGTTGGTGCAAGAACAGAAATTTCTAATTACATTGAGAAGCACATTTCCTGTTTCTTCACAACGACAAACTAGGCAGTATTTCTACAAACGCAGATGGATGTGTTCAGCCTCTTAGGGACTCTTACACACTTGCCCTGTAGATTACCTGCAGGCTATTGACTGTCTAAAGCGTTTCCTCAAACAAAACAGCTGCCTCGTATTTTAGGCTTATGATACCCAGAAGACGCAATAAAATGAAACTGAAATACTATGAATAGCATACAGTAATTGACCTATGAAAGAAAAAAGCAATTAAATCCCCATGTTCATTTTTCTGTAGGTTTTGATTTGTTTCCATATTTATTTTTACTCTAATTGTTGTTGATATACAATACTTGGCCCTAATGTATCTCTGTTTGTATAAAAACAATACACTATGTTTTTACAGTGTCTAGAGAGAATGTCATGTTAATAACTAGTGCTGCTAAGCAGCATTTTGTTATGTATGTTTCCCATTCAGAAATTTCCTTTCCTTCTGTTATCCTTCCTGCTTACCAAACCATAGGCAGTAACTTCTTTCAGCTAGCTAGTTGGGAGAAGGGAAGAGACTGAACAAGCAGCATTTATGATACAGCCTGCTTTTTTTTGGATTGTTGCTCTGTGTCTGGCACTTACACTTTGTCAACTTTCACTCTGACCTTAAAATGTGCGTGTGTGTGTGTGTGTGTGTGTGTGTGTGTGTGTGTGTGTGGTAGTAATCAATGTAGTTTGATTTGCAAGGCTTGCCTGTTCCTTGTAAGTACAGAGTGTGGGCTCAGTTTAATGTATTTTAGGCAGTTGCTCTAAGGGATTGCTTTAAGTCCGTTTTTTCTCTGTATTCTTCTAAGTTTGCAAATTTGCCCCTCAGGACTTTTGAAGTCTCTGCTCCTAGTCTAAGTAATCTTCCCCTGTTGGGCAATGGAACCAAACATCCTCAGGTCCAAAAATGAACTGCAAATAGCTATTGGCTTTTAGTGTTAGTGGCACTGAGATAGTCCTTTGACCCTTAAGCCACTAGCAATGAATATTGTTCTTGGGTGTTAACCTTGGTAAACCAACTTGGTTGGTCTTGGTGTTAACCTTGGTAAACAAACAGCAGTTAGTGAAACTCAAGAACTAAGGAAGAGATCATTAGCAGAGTTGGCTGGAAAAATTCTGATTAAATGCTATTTTCATTGGAAATTGCCAGTTCATCAAAATCTAAACATTTGGTTGGTTCCATTTTGACAATATTCTGATGGAATCCAGGAAGAGTTCCAATGGAATCCTGCATGCCAAGTAGATTTAAAAATCTGCCTGAATTCCTGCCAGCTCACCTACCTTGCTCCTCAGTAGTCTTCCTGGTGGATTACTGGGCAGTACAGGCCTTGAGGCCCTGGCTCTTTGGCAGCCTAGCAGGCAGACTATGTTGGAACTGACGAGCCAGGGCTTCCAAAGACTGTGGCTCTGAAGTCACACAGCCTGAGGACTGCCTTGGAGTTGGGGACCCTATTCCTGGGCTCTGTTCTCTTTCACAGAGAATTTTGAAAGTTTTGGTTCCATATCAGAGCTAAACCAAATTTTGAAATAGTAAAATCTTCCATGGAACAGAATGACCTTTTCTACCCAGTTCTAATCATTAAATGTATGGTTTTCTCATCCCAAAATTTATCATTGCTTCTGCCTCTGCCACATTCAACCTACTATGCTCCCTTCTTGCTAGCACCTCATGAAGGCTACTTTTAGGATGGTGGGTATATTGTCCTGCAGTCACTGGGTGTGTGATAGTTGGCTAGGCGAGGAATGGTTCCTGTCTAGTAATAGGCTGGGTGGCTGGTTGCAGAATGAGTCCCCTTTGGTTGAGGACGTGAGTGGCTCTTTCCTGACTGTTAGCAGCTTGCTTAGCTATTCTGGGGGCTGGGGAAAAGTACTCCTCTAGCTCATGTGAAGGGTTGGTGTGATTTCCTCTGCATGGTGGAGCGGCAGGAGAAAATAAGACTGGCTTTCCCTGGCTCTTCAATCCAGGAGCTTATGATGGACAGGTAGGCTTGGCAGGTAGAGTTGGCTGCCAGACTCAAACTCAGTGCAACATGAATAGGACCTACCTAATACCCTTCTCCTTGTCCTGCTGCAGTGAGCAAAAATACGGTAGTGGTGGTATATGGTGTGTCCCCCATGTGCTTCTAATGGCACTGGTGGGAGTTGCAGGAGGAGTTCCTTTTGCAGCACTTGTTGCAGCCACAGCTGTGAGCGAGGCACTGCAGTTGCCTAAGCGTCAGCTGGCCTTGGCATTTCGGGACAATCCTATGACTGTTTGATTTGTTTTTTTGCCACCTCCCCATCTTCACTGCAGATGATTCCTGACTACCGTGACCACATCTTTCTAGGGGGGTATGGCCTTAAGAATTGTGACCCAAGTCGGCCAACTCATTTTATGTAATGAGCATATGGGGTGGCAGAAAAAAGGGGGGACATACTTAGTGGAGCTCTACTGCTGTTTCCTTTTAAACCTAGCCAACAGTTAGCATGTCAGGAAAGAGGGCCTGCAGCTGAGCCAGTCCTCAGGCAACCTGATTGTAGGCTGCCTGATTGGCACTGCCTCCTGCATGGTTGGAAGAGTCAACGGATCGGCATTTAAACCCAGCAGCAGTTCAGTGGTTGCTCAAAGCATTCACCTGCTGCTGTGGTAGCTCTTCATCTCGCCTCACTCCAGGTAATCAAGTCCTGACCTTTGGCTCTGTTTGCTGACTTTAGCTCAAGCATCCGGCCTCTGATTCTCGACCACTGACTCCCGCTCCAACCACTGGGCATGACCATTCTAGTCCCAGTCACGGACAAGTGTTGCTTTATAGTGATTTACACTGATTTATGTTTTCAAAGCGATATTGGCAAGGAGAAAGCTGGAAACTTACATTTGTGCTTGTGCTGTTGCTACATACAGTGATGTGCCTCCACGTCACTCCTATCAACACTCCTGTCTCTATATCCCTATTCTGTCTACTCTAGCAATCCTCTGTACCTGCAACACGAGTAGCTACTAAAACACGAGAGCCTAATATAACACTGATTTGTATAGTTTCCTTTTATTTTTTCAGTGCTTTTTTGTGCAGTATCCTACCTATCTCCCTGTATCAGGTATGGCAACGCAAGACTTGGTGTGACTTGATCTCAGTCGGCTCGTGCAGTGCTTTGGTTGGTGTGCTTTTCTCTGAGTGTTCACTCTGCTAGTGTGTTCTGCTCTTGACAGGAGTCTGCTCTGTCTGCTACTAACTATTAACCAGCTTTGATCTGTCTGTGTAACATTGTGTGCTCAAACTGTATTCCTGACGCTAGGGCTGCACTGATTTCTTCCCATCTTGTAGCCAAATTCACCAGCACTAATGCTGTGCTGTGCTGTCATCTTTCCTGCTACCTGTAGTGAATGGCATAATCCTTCAGCAGAAGAAGGAATAATTTAATGGTTTAATCGGTTGACACTTCTGGACAGTGATGTCTGAGGACTGATGCATGTTAATCGGTTGCTATAATGGATGTCAGTGGGTCTCCTTACTGCTTTTAACTATAGGCTGCACACAATGGAATAACTCCTGTCTTCACTTTAAGACTGCATCCCGTGTACAATGAAAAAAAGTTGTCTTCCTTGCTGCTGGGATATGTCGTCTTGTATGGCAATCTTTGAGCAGTTTCTTGGCCTGCAAAGGCTGGTCCAGACTGAATATGCACTTTTGATCTTGCTCTGATTTCTATGCATCCATTACCTCTGAAGTTGAAAATTCAGTGGCTGCATTTCTTAATCCATGATGAGTTTAGGTGCAGTGCTTGCTTTGTTTGTCCATAAAAGCTCATAGGATAAAGACACTTTTTCCTTCCAAAAGCAAACATAACAGAAGGCAACTGTGATCAATGTGAGTCCAAAACTTACTTGCTCTTTTTGAAATAATTTACTTTCTCTTTCTCTTTATTTTTCTCATATGCATTTATACAGAAGTAGTGGTCATACCGTCCAAGAAATCCTCAACATTTGGCAGAATTAGACCTCTGATATCTTCTATAGATGAGTTTTGGTTCGTTATCTTGCATGCCATCAAGTGCAGGAGCTGCAGGTCTGTACTGTAGAGAAACTTTGACCTTTACTGACAGACTGCATAATTCCCAGTCTGTTGTTAGTAACCAAGAAAATGACTCTATTTACATATGTGAATTTTATCTTGACTGTGGCCTTTTAACTTTATATTTTATAACTTCTGTTGATTTAGGTCACAACCTGAACATTGTTTCTAGGGCAATTTTGAGGCATTTCTTTTTCTGTGGCTATTTGACTGTTCTTTTTAATGCTATATTTTAAATGGAAGATTATAAAATATATCTTTTAACTGGAAACATTTCAGGGCAAGGACTGTCCCTTCTTGAACATATGAAAAGTTCTTAGTACAATGTGGGTACTATCTTAGACAAATAATAATACATGGTTGGATTTTTGTGGGGCATTCTTTATTAGCATGTATTTACCAGTGAGACACGGTACACCTGATTTGCAGATCTGTAAGATTTAGTGTGTAATGATTTCTTAGATAGTTTAATACAAAACCAACAATTAACTACAACATATTATATTTACTAGATTTAAAGAATTATATGTTTCTTAAGAGGCTGTATACAGGAACGGCTTGCTTCAGGAGCTCTGCTAGGCTAGGCTGACGGCAGCTCCTGTGGAATCAGGCGGCGATGAAGCTCATCTCCTTGCTTGGGTGGCAGCCTTTTATACATTTGTGTACATACTGTTTTTTTATTTGCTTATTTTGAATGACATTATGTCCTTCACTTTCTCTATATGTTATTGTTAATGCTAATTATATATTTATGTTCTTACCATGATAATTGGAGCAAAACAACATGTAGTAGTGAAAGAGGTGATGGGAAATGCCTTAATGTTAGATGTAGAAACTCTTGTCCTTGTTCATCTTTAGCTATATGTAACTATAAACTATCAACCTATTTGCTCTGTTGTACAAAACCCACACTATTTACTATTGGCTGTGGTGCCCAGAAACTGAGATACCATAAGGTTACTCGGCACTCTCTTGGTCTCTGCCAATTGTAAAAAGCAGTCAGGCTGCTGAGGCTAGACCTCAAAGAGTGGTCAAGCAACTCAGCAGTGGTCCGGCAACTCTGTCAAGCAACTCATGCCAAGCTAGGCCTCCAACAGAATTGTGGTTGTAAAGTCACTTGTTGCTGGGTGCTGGGTGTAGTGCAGTAGCCGTCACTGATATATAAGGACTACGTGTGGCTTCAGAGATCAAAGGTTCTTATCGGGTATAAAGGGGTAATTCTATATTTTTCTTGGAGTAGTGTATCCATGGATGCTCCACTTCAGATGTTCATTCACCTTTGTTCAGAGATTTTTGGTAGCTGTGCCCATTTGGCCCACTCATATATCCCACACATCCTCGTGCTCTGCGCTGAGAGGATGCTCAGGAGAACTGTCCTCACTCAGTTCATTCTAAACTGCCTTTGCACAGAGACTGTCTACTGTGTGCCTGTTCACTCTAGTATTCTGTAATTAGTTAGTTAGCATAAAGGTAGTTACCTTTATAGTGTGTGTAGTTATTGGAACATTTGTTTCCTCTTTTCTTTTCCTTAAACTGAAATACATACCTATATATACAAACCACATATATGTTAGTAGATGTAGTTAGATAGTAGTTAAGAACTTGCCCTTGTAGGGGTCATTTTTTGTTATATTACTTGGCATGTCATGTTCCCCAGGACTCAAAAGGTGCTGCTTCTTCTGCCATGAGGTGATTCCCATCACTGATGGACTTTCCCAGTGCCTCCAGTCTTTGGGAGATGCATATATCCCCTGTAAATATATGATTTGCATGTCCTTCAAGGGTAGATCCTGGAAAAAATAGGGAAATCAAGTTTAAACTCCTGATAATGGAGCAAGCTTTATAGTCAGCTTTGGGTCCAGGAATGGAAGACCCTTTGTACATAGAACTCCTAGTACCACCAATGTCCTTTCCAGATCAAGATCTCAGTCACTGGAGACACCTAGAAATGTAAGTGATACCATGGCATCGGATACCTTTAAGGTACTGAAGTCACCAGTAGAGGTAGCCTCCACATCTGCCTCTAAGGAGAAGGACGTAAGAAGTACATTTCAGTCACTGGTACCTGTGGTCTCCAGAGTCTTATCCATCCAAGGGGGAGTTCCATGAAAGCTCTGAGTGATGCTGGAACTGTGACCATTCTATCATCAATCATTTATAGGGAATTTGCCACACTACAAGAGAGCCCACTTCCTCTACCACCACCTGTGCTAAAGGAGAAGACCGTTGAGGACCAGGAAGCAAGGGCAAAAAGGAGGTAAATTCCTTTTACTAACATTTCCTCCTCATAACCTTCTGTGGCAGATGACTTCAGGCAGTTTCAAGAACTGATGAAGCAAATTACAGTCATGCTTCAGATTCCCTTAGAGGTTCAGGAGTCTCACTATAAACTCTTAGATATTTGCACACTTCAGCAGCTATAAGGGTCACCATTCTCGTGAGGAAAACTCTTATGGAGCCTGCTAAGACTGTTTGGCAAACTAGCAACGACACTACCTACCTGCAAGAGGCTAGATTAAAAAATATGTCCCTGCAAGGGAATCGGAGTTTCTGTGTTTACACTCAACTACAAATTCCCTAGTATTACAAGCTATTAATGCACAAAGCAGACAACGTAGCTAAAAGTCCATCCTGTACAGTAAGGACCACAAAAGATTAGAACTTTTTGTTCATAAAACTTACTCATCAGCCATACTTCAATTCAGAATATCAATCCATCAGGCACTGATAGCCTAATACAACTATTTAAACTACAACAAATTTGAATTAGTTTACTGAGCAGTTCTCAGAGGAACATCATGAACAATTTAAGGCCATTGTATGAGAGTAGAAGCTCCTGGCAAAGACCTCAATCCAGGCCTTCCTGGATGCTTTAAATATGGCAGCATGGTCTATATCCAATTCAGTGGTCATAAGAAGAGCATATTGGGTGCAGCTCTCAGGCTTCTTAAGAGAGGTCAAGAGTACCATACAAGACCTCCCCTTTGATGGTTGTAAGCTCTTTGTGGACTCGACATATATATCTCTCCACATGTTAGAGGACTTGAGAGCCATAGTGCAATTCTTAGGGATTTATAGTCCTCTAAATAGGAAGTGATTAAGTAGGTCTCAGATATCACAAAGAGCGTGTCCACCCCCATATTCAACTTATCATAGACCACTTGAGACCCTGGCCAAATGATCGAGATATCTTAAGGAGAAACCTCTTTTGGCTACAGGTACATCATCTCAGCCATCTACGTTCTCCAAGCAATAGTTTTGATTTTCAGCTTGAGAGCCTGAACCATCCAACTGACAAGGGATTGCAGCTGCAACCCCTACTCACCTTCCTCCTTTTGGATGTCATACCTCAATTTTCAGGACACATGGGACAATATAACATTGTACAAATGGCTTTTGGAAGCCATAAAGTCTGGTTATCCTATCCATTTCAAATCCATCCCTCTGACCCATTCCACTTCCCCATCCCTCTTCAGAGACTCCTTTCACAATCAATTGCTGGTGCACAAGGTTGTCTCTCTTCTACATTTAGAAGCAATAGAACCAGTTCCTGTAGAGAACAGGGCAGGGAGATTCTATTGGAAGTACTTCCTGATTCCCAAAAAGAATAAAGGGCAGAGGCCAATTTTAGACCTTGCGTTTCTAAGCAGATATGTAAAACAGCAGAAATTCAGGATGATGACCCTTGCAGCAATAATTCCATCATTAGATTTAGGAGATTGGTTCCCAACTCTTGATCTAAAAGATGCTTATTTTCATGTCGCTATTCACCCTTCACACACAAGGTTTCTTCTTTTTCTAATCAATAATGAGCATCACCGTACTGAGTGCTCCAATTTGGCCCAACTTCTGTCCCAAGAGTATTCTCAAAGATTCTGGTGGTAGTTGTGGCACACCTATATCGTCTGGGTATAATTGTTTTCCCGTATCTGGATGATTGGTTGATTAGGGTACATTATATCAGGAAGTCTTGGTGGCAGTCATGATAATGTCTCTCTCTCTCACAGCCTGGGACAAAAAATCAACCCCCAAAATTATTATTATTATTTTAATACTCCAATACAGTGTATTGAAGCTTCCCTGGGTGCAGTGACAGGCAGAGTGTGCCTGCCTTCAGCAGATTTCCCACACTAACAACTCATCTCAAAGATTCAGGACAGACCTCAAGTAACAGTAGGAGATTTATCTTCAGCTTCTGGGATACATCAACTTCCGTCTTTGTAATGCAACATGCCAGGTTAAATCTCCCAGTTCAAAGGGGTGACTTTAACTGTTCACAAACCAAACAAGCAGAGCCTAGACAGTTTACTGTCTGTTCCCCTAGTGGATTCTACAGTCATTCAAATGATGTAAGGACCTGTGCAGGTGTAGGTGTCCCCGTCTTTCAGAATCCCCCTGCCGTTGTGATAAAATCAGTCTCTTTACTTTTGGGTTGGGAGATACATGTTGGACCTCACAAGGTGCAGGACAAATTGTCACTACAAGAGCAACTTTTTCAAATCAATTTTGTTTTGGAATTGCGGCTGTCAGAAATGCTGGTTTACGCTTTAACTCTAATAAACTCAGTGAAGATAATGACAGACAATAGGGCATGCGTGTTTTACATCAACTGTCAAGGAGGAGAATGTTCCTGATCAAATTGTGCTAAGGCAAAAAAAACGTTTTGGAAGTGGTGCATAGCCAACCAGATGGAATCATAGAATAGTAGAGTTGGAAGGGACCTCAGGAGGTCATCTAGTCCAACCCCCTGTGCAAAGCAGGACTAATCTCAGCTAAATAATCCCAGTCAAGGTTTATTGTAGATAGATGATTATTTTAGCACTGTACCGCTCAGGTATTCAGAACACGGTAGCAGATGACCTCAGCAGACATTTCTTTCTAAATTACCAATGGGAACTGGACTCTCGAGTCCTCCACACAATATTCTTTGCCTGGGATTCCTGGAGATCAATCTGTTTGCCATGGCAGCCATCACAAAGTGCATCTGTTATTGGTCCTGAGGGTGTCTCAATCCTCAGTCCCTCGGCAGAGGCAATGCATGGGAGTGGGCATGCAGTGTCATGTGCCCCCCCCAGATGTCTGTGAGCACCGAGCTGCCTTTGTAGACCTTGCTCTGCTCGGCCTGCCAGGGAGAGAAGGTTCTGTCCTTCTTATGCTGTACCCCTCCAGCATGTTGCTGGCTCACTTGGCCCCTGTCTCTGGCATCTGGGCTTGGGTGGGGCATGGAGGGAGTGCGACAGAGCCACTTCTCCTCCCAGGTGAGGGTGGCAGCTCCAGGTTGCTACTTCTATGCCTGGCTGGGGGGAGGGGGCCACAGTCCATGCAACAGGTAACCCCGGTGGGGGAAGCATGGCGGCCTTGGACCAACAACAGGGCAGGTTGTTGCTGGGGAAGGGGCATTGCCTGCTCCCCTCCCCCTACTGAGATGTCTGTGAGGGCATAGGAGCTCTGGGGAGAAACTGTGCTGCTTTGAGTCCTCTCCTTCACCCCCAGGGTCGGGTCTGGCCCTCTGAGACAGTTTTTTCTCAGCTCATGGATGAAGGGGTTTCTCTATACATATCCACTGATGCCATTAATGGTAAAGGTGAAACAAGATTGAGCCACAGTCATAGTGATTACACCAGTGTGACCAACAGAACTTTGTTATACCTAACCACTTATTCAACAAATCCACTACCATTATCTGAATCAATTATCTTAGGAATCCTGCACCAACTGAACAAATTAGACACCACTTGTCCAGTGTTGTCAGTGCAGTCATATTTTTAGTTGGGAACGCCTCCACCCAGTATCAGAATAAGTCCACTACAACTCGTAGGTATTTGTTCCCTTGGGAAGTTGAGGTAGTTCCCTAGTGTAATCAATTTGGATCCTTTCTCTGGATTTCCAAGAGTCTCTCTCCTGAGTGCCCCTCTGTGTTTTCTATTTGCTGGATTATATCTAGCACAAATAACGCAAGAATTAAGTTGTTCATTCAAATCTTGATCCCATCTGGGCCACCATACTATTTTTGTCGATCTTTCCTGGGCTTCCTTTTGTTTAGGGTGACCATGCATAGTTGACCATGCTAAGAGATCCTTCCACATATGTCTTGGTACTACCCCATACCAAACTATCTTCTGACTTTATATGTGGGATCCCCTACTCTATTACTAATTCCTGACCATCCACCTTTACTTTCAAGCTTTGAGCTTGCTTCAATAGTGGACCTAACTCTGAATCCTGCTCTTCAATGCTCCGCAATCACTCTGCATTGGCTTGTAAAGATAGCAGGTGAACTCTGCGACTGGAATGGCTTGTAAAGCAGTTTCCTATGGCCTTGGCAGACAGGTTACCGCTGCATCTTTGGCTGTCAAATCTGCTGCCTGCTTGCCTTTTGCCAACAGACCTTTCTTTCTGTGTGCTTAGATTGTTACCATATCTAGATTATCAAAATGTTCTGTCATATCATGCAGCATATGCCACATGGTACTGAACTTGATTTCTCCTCCATCCATAGCCCAATATTTGTTCTTAGCCCAGTAGATGAGAATTAGTACAGCTCTCCTGGACACCCAGTCTGAATAAAAAAATATGGTGAGCGGGATCCTTTTTTTCCATCAGTACACTAACTGCTATTAGTTCTGCATACTGAGCTGACTTATTCTGCAGTATAACTGTGGAAGTATTTACAGTTACTCCATCTTTTAGCTTTGATTCTGCCAACCCTCCCTTCCCTTAGTCCCTGTACATAATGGCTACTTTGCTCCGTATACCCTCATCCTCTCTAACCTTGTTACCTTTTAGTTATCTAAGATTGGTGAGTGCTAGCTGGACTAATTTCACATGCATGGGGAATTCCTTCTATTAAGAAGCCTGCCACCCATTCCTTTGGTTGTTTTAGCTGTACTTCCTCTACATTTTCTCCATGAAATGATAGTCCATTTCTGAATTCTCTCTTTGATAACCTGTCCAGCTGATACTTTTCCCTCAGATAGTATCTTCAGGGGGGTATGGTGACTGGCATGAATACCTGCCAGATATTTGTTTAATAATTTTCCATTATGCAGTCAACACAGTTCTTGATCCTGATTTGCATATTTCTGTATGAAAAGCACACCTACGGTCAGGTGTGTGCACAAGGGGAGTAACACAGGCACCCCCAGTTCCTCCAGGAATAGGGCAGGGATGGAGAGTTCCTCCTGCCCCAGGCCAGGGCACAAAATGACAGCTCCACCAGCCCCAGGCCGTGAGGGGGATCCAGCTCCAAAAGTGGCCACATTTTTGTTCCTGTGCAAGCTCCTGTGGGGTTACTACAAGATACATAAAAAAGATTACTTTCATCTGGTCCTGCCAACACCAGAGCACTCCCCAAAAGCTGTTTCAGTTTAACCAGTGCTTCAGTATGCTATTCCTGCCAATCCTAGACATACAAAGGATTATGGCTTTCACGTAAAACAGGCAGAAGTCCCTACAAAATCCAGTGATCCCTAAAAGGGCTGTAATTCTTGCTTATCAGTAGGGATTGGTAATGTAGAAATTAGTTCAGCTCTATAATGATCAAGACGCCATCATTCCTCATTTACAGTTATTCCCAAAAATTTAATCTTTCTCTGAGCAAATTTTGGTTTTCTGCTCTTCATTTTTAACCCTTCCTGCTGAAGCACAGGAATGCCTCACATAGATCCTATCTGTGTTCCTCCTCCGTGGGGCAGTGCACTGACATATCATCCATATAACGAATGAGTCTGTCAGGCTCAGAAATGTCCTTAAGACTCAATTTCATATGTGCATGAAAAATAGCTGCATAGTCTGTGTATCCCTAGGGTAACACACTCCACACATACTGTACTCCTTCCCATGTGAATGCTGTTATATACTGTTACTCTGGGGCAAGCTGCAACATCCAGAAATCATGGCTAACTAATATCCAGTGCTGAAAACCACTTCATTTTAGGACAGATTTTTGCAATCCATTTCATGATAAACTGCTACTATAGGATCCATAGATTTTTTTTTTCTTGTCATTTACACTTCTATAATCTATAGGTAATCTCCACCTGCCTGCTGATTTTTTTCACAGGCCATGCTAGAGAATTACACATTGAGGACATGGAATGAGGATTAATACAGCCCAACAATACCTCTGTTACCACCCGTATTGGCCTTATAGGTTCCTTAAATACTGGGGCTCGTCTTTGGGCAATGTGGGGGCAATCCTCCCCTTCTAGTAATATCTGGGCATCCACTTGGCCACAGTCCAATTTAGAGAGCCTATGTCTCCCAAAATGCTGCTTCTGCCTCTAGGATTAACCGTCATATGTTGGCAGTGCATTGAATAGTCTCTTTTTCCTTTATTGAACCCGCTGCTGTGGATGATAACCTTCCTTTGCTCTGCACTCCAGAGAGTCATGATTGCCAAGTCCACTACCAGCCACATTGCCATCAACACTTGAACTCCCAGAATTTCTTCCTTTTGACTGCACTACTGTATCATTCTGACTTTCCCAAATCCCTATCCATATTACCTGTCCTTCTTCTATTTGTACCCCCAATATTTTCCCAGTAATGACTTGAAAACTGTCCTGTTTATCTCACTACTGTAAATGCTCTGTCATCATTATTGTATAACTGCATGTCTTGTCTCCCCTCACCCCCCCACCTCTATAGTGTTTTTTATCATGGAACATCTCCAGTTGTCCTATGAAAGGGGCACTGAGGGACAGCTGAGGCATGCAGTTATAGCAGCTGTACTGGGAGGACCCTGGCTGAGCTTCCTTTGTGTGCTGACCCTCCTCCTGAATCCTTAATCTTTTCACTTCCTCCTCCAATTCCTCCTCCTCTTTCTTTAGCTGCCAAAACGGTATTCATGGCCTCTCATTTTCCTGATCTTCTCTGTACCTTATAAATCCTTGTCCTCTCTTTTGGAACCTTCTCTTCCCCTAGGTTTTTAGATTCCTTTAGAGCTGGAATCTAAAAAACTTGGACTCTGACACTATTTTCTTAGTTAACCTCATCAGGCGGTCTGGAGCAGCTCACAACTGTGAGTGCCAACCTCAGGGCAGAGTGTCAAGAAGCAGGGTAAAAACCCCAAATTGGTTGTAATGTCTCCAAGTAGATTTCAGCAGCCCAGTCACAAGAGCGAACTCCTAAAGTAGTAGAACTGTCACAGAGTCACAAACTGTCCCCTTGGACATGCCATTCTATCATGCCACTTTGTGATAGATGATTGCTTATAAGACTATAGTCCCTTATAAGACTATAGACTGATTTACCCTGCTATTTCTCATGGAAGAAATCATACAGACTTTGCATATGGATTGTTTATTGGACTATAACCTGTGAAACTGAGTCTAAAAACTTTTTTCAACTTGGCTTCCATCTATGAAACTGACCTATTTTCTTTATTCTTATCTGTATGCATAATCTTTTAACCAATACACGTTTTAAAAAATAAATATTAGTTTACTTATTAAGAATTAGATGTAAGCATGTATTTCAGTAAGATCTGAACTATTCATTGACCTTGTTGGTAATGTGTCCAGTCCTTTGGAATTGGTACAACTTTTTATATGATGGACAAGAATTATGGATTATGATATGAATCCATCATATTTGCCTTGGCTGTCTGGCTGGAAGCCAGAGGGCTGGATGGCTTTAAGGAAACTGTGTTTTGGCTTTTGGAAAACCAGTGAGGTAATGAGAAGCTGTTCCTTGCTGAGATGGTGAATCTAATTTTTAGAAATAACCACCAGTATCGGTTGGTGTGCCTGTCCCATTCTTTACAATTTTGCCCTAATTAAGATATCATGGCATGGCTCCCCTAGAGGCCAAGGTCACAACTCTAATATCTATTTTAATAATACTAAAACAGGTAAGTCAGCTTGGTTTCCAGCTAGGCATTTGTCAGTGTTCAGGGACCTTTGGATGACTTGGCACCTGGTATTTCAGCATCACAATCCTCACCAGTGCTCAGCTCTTATTTAACAAATCATTGGGACTAGGATCAAACTGTAAAATGTGCTCTTTGCATTTCGAAGGCAACACAAGTAATAACAATTGAATATGAATTAGATCTCTCCTTGTAATCTGTTGAGCTCATTTTGCCCTTGCAGATTCCACCACTAACGGAGGTGATCTGCCATTTCACTTGGACCCTCCTCAGGAGGAGTTTTAAGCCAAACCCTTCCACCTGACTTTCTTAAATCATACAATACTTTTGCCATTTGTGCCCCTAAAACTGAGACAGTAAAGGTATTTCTATAACCCACAGTGACACACTCTCCAAGATTCTCTGTAATATCTTGTCCCAATCTTCATCTCTTTTAGAGTTACTTACTTCAAAATCTACTAGGTAAACCTGTTCCAGTCATCTCCAGGTGGGAGTCTTTAACAAGGACATTCAACGCCAAGGAAACAAGTCTCAGTAGTGATCTTCTTGTTGTTCTCCCCCTTCTATGTTAACAAC
Organism: Mesoclemmys tuberculata; assembly: GCA_007922155.1. Classification (NCBI taxonomy): domain Eukaryota; kingdom Metazoa; phylum Chordata; order Testudines; family Chelidae; genus Mesoclemmys; species Mesoclemmys tuberculata. Next base: position 22,460,550 of record ML675618.1, on the reverse strand, counting down.
AACAGGAGCCTGGGATACAAACCCCAATTCCCAGGATACATTTCTCAGCCCAGACAACAGGTAACGCATCTTAGCATTCCCATAAACAATAGGGGCCGTAGGGACTTAACAGGCCCTGTTGTCTAGTTATATTTTATACCTAGTCTGAGATCTGGGGAAAACTCCTGAATCCTGCCTCACATCATATTGGCATCTCCACAGCTGGTCTTGTAGACTTGCCACCTGATGTATAAGCTGATCATGTTCCTGCCTGATATTTTCACAATTCTGTTTAAAAAATGTCTCATTAGATTGTACAGCATGAACTTTATATTCTTTTATTCTTTTTCAGTTCACATTTCTCCCACTTCAACTTACTTATTTTATCAGAACTCTAGTTTTGTTACACAGGGTCCCTATTCCCAAAATTAATTCTGTAACAACAAGGTTTTCTGTTCCTTCTTTTTACGTTTTTTATCCAACGCTATTTGTTAGTTTCTTTTCCCCTGGATCCAGTTTCCTGATAAGACCTCCTTGAGGAAGCCATAGGGCTTTCTCTTGGACTCAGTCCATTTCTTTAATGCATTAGAAACCTCCCCAAATTTAAATCCTTTTAACAGTGCCATTAATGAATTGTTAGGTTGGGAGCCTCACCAGTAAAACAGTATGTATAATAATTCAATTTAATTCCAGCAAGTTTTTCGGGTTACTTTATTAGACAAGTAACAGCATTTTGTCCACATTGGACAGACCCAGATACAGGAGGTTTAGGTACAGTGCAATGTTACAATTCCAGTTCATGTCACACACTACACAGTGTAGATACATCTTTCCCAGCTACTAACTACTATACATCTTCCATCTTGCATAAGGCAAGTGTTTCTGTTCAGGGTGTTTCTGCCTACTTTGTTTACTATAAAAATATCCACAATAGTTAGTTGTATCAGATATTACTTGGTCAGACATATCAGCTTCACCACACGTAAGGTCATGTTATGTTAATTGGAGAAAATGGGGCCATCGCCTGCATCGTCCCTTGTCTCAATTCCCCCACACTTTTCTATTCCTATAATAGAGATTTCCTAAACTCACATATTCCATCTGTACTATGACCCTCAGGATTGAGATTATGTCTGACACCTATGGAACAAATCATTCACTGAAGTGCTTCTGTTGAGTGCTCATCTGTATTTTGATGTGTGATGCAGTGTTAGTACCTTATTTGTCCTACAAAGCATCCCATCTCCATCTGAGACTTTACTTTCTGTTTTTATCTATTTCATGGATAATTGAGCAAAAGACAGTAATAGCAACTTCAGAGCTGTTACAGTCAACCTTGAAAATGTGACCTTTGTGTATGTGCCATAATATGGTAGGTCAACAGGCTAAAAATAATTGCAAAATATTTACTGACATAAATTAGTACATGTGAAGAAAACTGATTTTTAACCACAATATCCAGAAAAATGTGACTTTTGTTTTGTTTTGTTGATGTTTTTAACCATAATATCCTGGATAACTGGAGGAACATGTGGTTGCTTCTTTTGGTTCCCACAATCCCATTAGTCAATCTTAATGAAAATGTTCTGATAAAAAAACAAACAAACAAAAAAAGAGACAACCACCAACACAAATCAAAGCCATTTGTTTGTCAAACGAGAACAAAATACCTTTTAAACCACAAAACTTATTTTTCTTCCTCTTTTATTCAAAACTTAAAAATGAACAAATAGATTTTTCTTTCACATTTTAAGTGCTTTCATGACTAGACTTTGTGTGCTGAGTTTCAGCCCAGAGCACATGTTTACCATTGAGTTATTAAACCCTTGAAAATAGGGGTTATAATAGAAATGCTGACACAACCTTAGCTACAGCAGTGTGAACAGCTTCATTATAATGTTATTTATGATGAAAACCCTCTAAACAAATGCCTGATAAAGAAATCTGATAGAGGTAGTTGACCAAGGACTGTGGACCAAGGCTATAAATGTTATGTATTTGCAGAATGAAATAATTACTTTGCTAAAGTTATGACCTTCCTTTCTATTGTTTTCTGATAATTACTTTCCCTAATCTTTGACCTTCCTGTGTGTTTTGGCCATGAATATGTTGTCCTATACATTGTATTGTCTTAGGAGACAAAATCTGTTTGCTTGGTCAGCACAACACATCATGTGCCTTTGTAGTTCTTGCCTTCATACAGTATCTGTGAAAAACATTCCATGCTCAATTATTTGACTAACTTAAGGGAGTTGATGTCATGGTCTTGAAGATTATTGACATGAAATATGCTTTAACATTATCTTAGGTGATATTTCATCCCAGTTTGACTGCAGTTTCATCTTTATTTTTACTAATAATGGTTTTGTACAAGAGGGTTCTTTTTATCTTGTGCTCCAGATAAAGGCTAACAAAGGGGGTTGTCTTACTGCCAGCCCAACTATGTATTTGAGAATTAATAAATTACTCTGGTTATACAGTTATTTAAAACATTCCTCTAGATCCTGGTTCATGCTACAGTACTCTTTTATTGTGTAAAGCCTGACTTTTTTTTTACAGTGCTTCTCTATCCCAAGCTTTGCACATGTTGTGATTCCTTTCTTCTCCTTAGATATACTTCTGTACATCTCATTATACCTTTCATTATTACTGGGAAACATGATTTCCATTTTATACAGCAGTTATTGTATCCACTAATAGTCACTGGTTTTAAAGGGATACACTCAAAGCCAGGAGACCTAAAATTAGACAACTTATAAATTGCCAGTTTAGTTTTAGAGGCAGGATGGTGTTCATGTGCATGCTAGCATATGTGCGTCAGAGACGTTCTGTCTGCTTGCTTGCTTGCTTTTGTTGCAAGTAGGCAGGCTGTTGACCTTATCTAGAATGCTACTGAAGGAATATTGTACATTTTAATATTCCTCCTGTGCACAAGAGATGAGCAGAGGTAAAGAGTCCCATTTTCAAAATTGGCATTTATGTTAAGTGCCCCAAATCCATATTTGGGTGTTCAGTTCACCATTTAAGGCTTCTGTGATGATGTGAATGCCTACAATAGAGAATTTGAATACTCTGTCTTCAAAGGTTACAAGCTTCAGTCATAGACCTGGAGGATGCTTGCTCAGTATCAAGGGAAAACTGGAATTAATGTCCTGCTCTCTTTTCCCCATCTCATTTCTCTCCTTTCCTATCCCTGGTCCTGTAAGCAGTGGTGCTGGGAAAACTCCTCATTTTCTGATGCCCATAGCTTTCTGACCTCTATGACACGTTGCCAAAGAAAGGTGTTGCACATAGCATTTCTCGCACCAGTTCTTGGCTATGCCCTCTGACCATGTGTTTCAAGGTGCAAAGCAGGGAGTGCTGATGACCAGAGGAACTGACTGGAGAAGAAGATGCATACAAGTGATTTGGACCACTCCTACAATGCTGCTGAGATCATGGGATATATATTTCCACTCCCCAGCTTAATATGCTCTCCTCAAAGCTATTTAGTTGGTTTTAAAGAGAGACATACAAAGAGCTAGTGAATTTTCCTATACCCACTTGCTGGCTTTACTCAGTGCCGTCCTCCAATCAAAGAAAGCTTACAAATAATGAATGACAATATTCAGTAAGATTCATTTTTGAAATTCTGCTTTTCTGATATCCCTGTGGACAGGGAGAGCTGCAAAGGAAGGGAAACAGCTTGCAAAAGTGGTCTGAGTGCTTGAAATTCCCAGTTATGGCAGGAATCTTGGCAATACATAACTAAGTGTGAAAATCGGAACCAATACTGAAATATTCACACTGAGCATTCCAAATATGTTACCTTGGATTTTGTGTTTTGCTATTTCCAAGCAGAATAATTGTATTTATCATGATCTTAGGGTGCTCAGTTTGGAAAGCCGATACATCTTTCAGGTCTGGTTAGAAACTTTTGTATAGGATAGGTTAACGCTAACTGTGACAACTTCTGAGTTTAAGTTAAACTAATTGTACAAAAAATGCTTCAGCACAGGTTCATGAACTATGAAACACACAAAATGATTTTGTTGGCATATTAGCATGTTAGCATATTCTTGTAGTAAACCTAAATGTCCCACACTTGTTAGAAACCCAATCTTAATTTTATACATGAAATTGGTGATGGCTGGTTATTGAACAATTTCTATAGGGGTTATCCAACAGCCCCTTCTTTTCAGAAGCCCTCCTGCATCATAAATGGACTAGATCTGAACAACAGCATTTGTCTTCCTGGGACTTTATGTCTTATTTCAAAGCAATCTCTTCAGAATCAAGAGCTCTGCTATAACTATCTGTAGCCCCACACATACAAATATCACAAACATTAGTTATTCTCATGCATGCACATTGGGAATAGAATAGTTACTACTTGACTGGCACAAAAACTCTTCCATATCCAGTGAATTAAAGCAGAAATGCTCCATCTAGTTTAGCAAGTGAAGACGGTTCGTGTACATATAATTTGGTATAAGTCCAACAGTAGGTGCAGTGATCACAGGCACACAAGTGAGTATGTTGCATTGAGGTATTTCCAGTAAGGCATGGGTGTGTGGATGGGAGGACGCTGAAAGAAAGATTCATGATGTAAAGTGAATTCAGAGGCAATTAGAAAAATTGTACAAACAATAGGATCTAATAAGCTGATAGACTATAGGATTTAGGGGAGATGTGGAAAAGGCAAAAGAAATAAGTAAAGGAGAAGGGGAATGGAAATGACAGGGAGACAAAGAAAGAATTGAGGAGAAGGGGAAAAATGAGAACTTGGAAAGGAGCACAGCAAAAAAAGTGAAAAACCTGTAAATGAGCTGGCTAAGGAAAAGGAAACAATTTGACCTCTGAAAGAGGGCCAGATTTTCAAAGTGGACACCTAGTTAGTGGGCACCTAGTTTAAAGATGGGCTTACATGAGTTGTATGTGCAGAGCCCATGTTTGCCAATTCAGATCAGATAACTGCATGCTCAGAAGGGGATTTATGTGGTAATTACTGATTTCCATGCATAAATGGTGAATTTTTTACACAGCAGGTGGCATGTTCTTTTGGTAATTGGCTGAATTTTACCAAAATTATTAGTGGGATACTACAGTGGCTTTTAGTTCTGTTCTGAATCACTTCCTATTTAGCTGTTGAGACCTGTGTGGCTCAGTAAGGGGACAGTGATCATGCAAGTATGTAATCCCTTCATTAGAACAATCCCGACTTCATTCAGACTACAATTACTGCAATTAATTTAGGAACAAAGACAAATTATAAAAGAGAAAAGGAAACGAAAGAAGAAAAACAAAAACAGTTAGATCAGCTCTGCCTCTCATTTCCCACCAGGCTCCTTTATTCTCCTTCTGTTCTGCAGCATCCAAAGAAGCATTAGCTCTCACAGAACTGGCAAATCTCATCCACTCTTCATATGCACGGATTTCCACTTCTGATCACCAGTGTTATTAAAGTTATTTAGATCATAAGCTAGAAACACTAGCTTAAGTATACTCTTACCATTTAAGTAGTACATTGCCAGTTTAGATACCTAGTTAGGTTATTATAATTAATTTCTTACAATACTATGTAGCATTCCAATCTGTATTGGGGCTCCATTGTGCTAAGTGATCAACAAACACATAATAAATCCCCCAAAGATCTCTCAAAGTGCAACAGTTGGCATCACCAAGAAAGGAAGAATGGGGTAGGAATGGCAATGGTAAGATGGTAATAATGCACCTAATTACGTGGACTGGCTATGTGTAAAAGTAGCAGCTTTCAAGTTTCATTTTGTTTGTGTCCTTTTTAAACAAGAATAGAAAAGCAATATTAATGAAATCAGTAGGCTTTGAGTATTTGGGACAGTATTTATAGTTCAACATGGTCTCTACAATGTGACTTTGTTTTCCTTTATAATACTTAATTGTTCCCCAATGAGAATACCTTGCAGAGAATATTTTAAACAATGATCTTCTTTTAATACTACTGCAGTCCAATCTGGGACCATTTACTCTCCAAGGCAGGTGAGAAATAAAGAAATTAGAGTTAATGAACTCTGAGAATTTTCATGGTGAATAGGCATGAAGTTATTTAATACTGTTATTATTTTGCTGGTGATGTATTGGGGGAAATTCACCTTGTTCAATGATCCCTTAATGTCCATTTTTAACCTGTGATGAGGTAGTATAAATCCTTTTCTCAAAATAAGATGACAGCACTGCTTTTTTTGGAAAGCCATTATAAAAGGGATTATGAAATACAGTGATAACACAGACCCTTCACAAAGATTAAATTGAATAAAGATATAAATTAGAGATGGAAAACACTGTATTGAGTCATCTAGTCTATCCTCTTGCCAATGCAATTGTGTTCCTTACAGTACACTTTCCAGAGGTAGGTCCTGTTTAGCTTTAAAAGGCTGAAACAATGTGACTTCTGTCCCTTCTTGTCAGGAACCATCTCAGAGTCCAAGAAATCTCCTTGGGTAAAATTCTGCCACTCTGACTTACACTGAGAAGTACTTTCTCCACAACTAACCCCATGGACATTAATGTAAGCATTTGCAGAGTTAGGTGCTACTTAAAATGATTAAGTGTGGCAAAATCTGGTCCAGAAGGGGGGAAAAAATCCTAATTTAAAAATAATAAATAATTTTCTTACCATCCTGTTATTGCTAGGTATATCCTTTTGGTCGAACCCACACCAATTTCTTTTTTTCCTTGTGTTCTTATACACTTTAAACACTGATAGATTATTATGACTTCATTAATCATCACTTGGGCAAATTGTTATAGGTGGAGCAGCCAGTGGTGCCTATATTAAGGTTGCCTAATACTTTCTGCTATAAGACCTTGTTTTCAGTTGCTTATAACTTTGGCAAACCTTAACTGTTTGTGATGAAATTCCTAAGCTTGCTGTGGTGCCTCAGGTTGTCCTGTTCTTGTTTTCTTTTTTAGGGGGGAGAGGTAGAGGAGACGTGAAAAGGGAAAGGGGGGATCATTTCAGAAAAAAATTGTTTTAGCCATTTCCAAGACCATAGTTAAGAGAAAAACAGATAGTTTTGCCAATTTTAACTCTTTCTCCCTCTTCCCCCTACCCCAACATTAACTTTTTTTTAAAAAAAGAGGGACAGATTCTCCATACTTTGTAGCAGTAATTTAAGGTTGGGGTGGACCAGTAATCTGGGGTTTGGGGAGATGCTTTTTGATGTTTCTGTGCAAATCCATCTACATTTCTCCAAATTGCAGCCTCTGGATATCACCATTTACAAATGGTTTGTACAGCTTTTAAGAGGCTTGCTGCTAAAAATCTCTGAATCTACACTGAGTATACTCCAGCCCTACTGAGTATTTACATGGTAACTGCTCATCATGTTCCAAGACACCACTCAGCCTCATAACTTGTAAGGACAAAGCTAACCCTGTCCTTGTCAAGTCTCTCTGACACTTTATCCTAGTGTGAGGACTCAGGCCCTGTTTGTGGCTCATACAGATATCCCTGATGCTTACCATCTTCCATGGGTGAAGCTCTCATCCCTTCAGCAATTTCTACTGTAGCTTCCAAGCCACATTTAGTACACAATTTTTCCAAATGCTGTCTATTTAGAGTATAGAATCATAGAAGATTAGGGTAGGAAGGGACTTAGGAGGTCATATAGTCCAATCCCTTGCTCAAAGCAGGACCAGCCCCCACTAAATCATCTCTGGTTTACTCATCCTGGCCTCCCTTTGTTCTATTTCCCTCCACTGAAATCATCAAATGGAAAATAACAAATCTGTAACCTTTTTCTGTATCTATTCCAAATGCCTCACTTTTGAATCTATCTGTATCTATATTATCTTGTATATAAATACCTGGAGAGTGACCCTTACCTAACTAGCAAACTGGGTGGAGATCCTGGCAACTAGATTACCACCTGCCCTTAACATGACAAAACCTGGTCTGTGCTTGCAAGGGATCAACTCCTTAATTCCACCAGCCACAGGAAAATGCAAGTACTTCTCTCTCAACCTACACAGGCTCCGCTGTCCCTCTGTATGTTAGCAGTAGCCACGCTCTAACCTCTGAGCATACTCCTGAAGTGTCCAGCCCCTGCTCCACTGGACCCTGTCTTCACAGATTTATGGATACAAAAGGGGCAACACGCACCAGCTGATGAGTTTCACCTCAGATAATATACACGGAACTTAGATACATTTATAGTAAAAACAAGTAAAGTTTATTAAATAAAATAGAGAGATTCTAGAAATAGCAAGTGAAAGTATTGGAAACAAATTGTTACATGTGAAATAAAGTCATAATATGCTGTCTAGAGCCCCAACTTGTCTAATGAAGGTTAGCTCACCCAAAGTCTTAGTAGCCTTTTCCAGACAGTTTGGCTGTCATTGTCCTTTCATAAGACAGAACATGCTGACAGTTCATCTCCTTGGTGAAGGATGAAGGGTATATCCTGGTACTTTTGGATATATCAGGACACTCCTTTTGTTCTTTTTCATTAAGAAGACACCCCTTGTTTTTTCCCTGTGCCTGCCTCTCTCATTGCGCTGCAACCTCTTAATCAGCATCTAGCTCTACATGCAGAGAGGCTTACATTGTGATATAAACAATGAACTATACACACCTGACCAGACAGAGATAAGCATATCCTACCCCTGCCTGAACAGAGTCAGTCCAAAGCTTGTCACCTCTTGGTGATATGCCTTGTTCATTAAGGCTCTAAGAGCATAATTTTCATATTAGATACATAATATACATTTTTCAATGATTATGATGACCAGTGGGGTCTGGGCTCTTGATAGACACCTCATTTGCCACCCTTTGGTAAACTTAATATGGATACATCTGAGCCCAGGGATTCCTGTAAAACCCTATGCACCTCTGTGCTTTTCTGCCAGCAGGCACCAAGAAGTTCCTGGGTCACCCATAGAAGGTGTGCTGGGTTGGAAGCTAGGAAGAGACCTTTCACTGACTGATGTTTAACTTCATGTGCATTATGGTGTTGCAAAAACCCCACACAGGATTAAGGGAAGTTTGAGAACCCAGTTAAACCAGTCTGTGGCATCTGGAGGGAAGAAAGGTAAGTAAGGATTAGCCCTAGCTAGGGTGAACCAGACTGGCTGGTTCCTCTCTAAAGGAAGGACTGCACGACAATAGGAGATCCAGGAGAGAGAGATTCAGGAGTTTTTCTCTCTTGGAGAAAGGACCTGCAGGAAGTAATTTGTATCCTGGGATTATCCCTGAAGGGAGAGGGCAGCTGGAGAGAAGGAGACTCCTAAAAAAGTTTTGGAGAAGAGAAACTCCAAGGAAGAAGCCCTGAGGGTCAGTGGTTCTGGAGGAGCTAAGCCTCCCAAGAGAGCCCTGTGAGGCAACACACAGTAGTAGGGTAAGGAAAAATTCTGTGGAGCCCAGGAGAGAGGTGAAGAGTCTGCAGAGAACTGAGTCTAGAAAGGGTGGAAGAGTTTTTTGTTCCTTTTGAATTTGGATTCTGTTACCCCATAAGGGATGGGAGTGTTGGTATGACCTGACCAAGTTGCAGGCAGACCACTGAAGTCTAGAGGAGAAGGGTGAAGTAGAGGGGCTACAATTCTGGGTTTCACCACAGGAGGTGCTCAGAGTTGTTAAGTCTTTGAAAGTTCATTTCTATGCCCCTACTAGTCAGCAAGAGCTCAAGCCCTATTTTAGATTAAAAGATTCCAAGGTCAGAAAGGATCACTGTGATCATCTAGTCTGACCTCCATCATCACTTCCCGAAAATAATTCCCAGTGCAGATCTTTTAGAAAAATCCCCAATCTTTATTTAAGAATCATTGATGGAGAATATTGCATGACCCTTGATAAATTTGTTTCAGTGGTTAATTACTCACTGTTAAAAAATGTATACTTTATTTCCGGTCTGAAATTGTCTACCTTCAACTTCCAGCAACTGGATTGTGCTATACCTTTCTTGGATAGACTGAAAAGCTCATTATTAAATATTTGTTCCTCACATAGGTACTTAGTCAAATTACCCCTGAACCTCCTCTTTCTTAAAATAAGCAGATTGAGCTCTAATCCTTTTCTAATCCTTTAATCATTCTTGTGGTTCTTCTGTGGATCCCCTCCAATTTATCAACAACCTTCTGAAATTATGGGCCCTAGAACTCGACACCATAATCCAGCAGCAGTAACAACAGTGCCAAATACAGAGGTAAAATAACCTTGCTACTGCTACTCAACAAGTGCTTGGTTATGTATCCCATGACTGCATTTGGTTTCTTGGCCACAGCCTCATACTGTGAACTCATGTTCAGCTAATTATCCACCATGATGCACAAATCTTTTTTCAGATTCTCTACTTCCCAGGATAGGGACCCCATTCTTTGTTCCTAGATGTACACAATTTACAGTTAGCCATATTAAAACACACATGGTTTGCCTGTGTCCAGTTTACCAAGTGTTCTAGACTGTTCAGAATCAGTGACCTCCCCTCTTCATTATTTACCACTTCCCCTTTTTTGTGTTAGCTGCAAACTTTAGCAGTGAGAAAGTGAGCCAGCATTATTTCCCCCCCCCCTTTTGCTCCTCTAGCACAACTGGTAGAAGTCAGTGCTGTGTTTCTCAGGGTGTTATGCTCACAGTCTGTGAACGACCCATTCTTGGGGGCAAAATCCAATAAGGTTATGCATGATGAAATATTTGTTTTTACATTAAAATACATTAAAACAGTAAATTTTCAAAGAGATGTCAGAAGATAGAAAATACCAAAATTAAGATTTCCCATGGTCTATAAATTAAATAAAGATCTGATACCCTTAATCATGTTGCATTGTAATTTATAACACAGACGGTCTCACTGAAATCAATAGGATTATTCCATGGGGTAAATTGTGATATCATTACTCACATTGAGTATCACCTCACTCCTTTAGAAGTTCCACTGAGTTCAACAGGACTTCTCATGGCGTAAGGTTACAACATGAGGAAGTATATTGCAATCTGGCCCAACACAAGTAAGAGGATCAGAAGTTGAATCTAAATTTCCAGATATCTGCACATCTGCTTGTGGAAGAAGTGTGGTGCTGAAGAAATTTCTTGAGTATTTGTTGTCTTTGGTTTTTATTCAATAAATTAAATTTCTTGAAGTGTTTTATGAAGCTAAGATAGAATGTTACTGGATCTTTTGGAACTAAGGGCTCATGTATTTAGTTTATGAATACAGTGCAGAAATCGTTGAATTCAGAGGTCAATGTTAAGATTTTATTTCATATGTGGCTACTTGGTCCAATATGGTCAGACATGTCCATGTGCCATCTGCACAGCTTCATCTGCAAGAAATCCTTATGAATATTAAAAACTTATTGATATTCTACATGAAAATCATTGAACTTTTTCACTCTTTAGAATATTGAAAGGCTCTGGACCACTTTAGTAATCAATGGTTATTTCAAATACTGTGGATTTGTGGTGCAAAAAAAGCACTTAAAACCATGAATTTCATATTTGTCTTTATTCCTTTTTCTTCACTCTTCCATAAAATCTTAAAAATCAAATAGATATCAGTGCAAATTAACTGGGGATGGAGGCAGTGTTCTCAGATAAAGACCCTGTTTGCAGCCGTGAGTGAATTTTGGCTGCCAATTTATACTCCTGAAAATAGGAGTTTATGATGGAAACACTGACACAATAACTATAGTGAATGGAGCAGATATAATAACAAAGGAAACAGAGGAGAAATCACAAGTCCTATTCAGTCCATCAAGGATTTTTCTCTCCTAGGAGCTGATCCCGTGAAGTGCTGTGTGCTTCTTAAAGAAGCTGAGTGTTCTAAACTCTCATTTAAGTGAATTGATTTTAGGGTGCTCAATGCCATAAGAAGTTCTTGGCACCTTGCAGGATTGGGTCCTTAATGGCAATTTTTCCTCAGGACAGCATCTAATTGCTTTTAAATGACCACGTTGTCTGCCTTAGCAACTTTACACAGTAGACCATTTCTAATATCTATTAATCTCTTAGTGAATGTGTTCAGAATTTGATTTTCCATGTTAATAGCCTGGCATTGTCTTTTGTACTGTCCTGGTTTCAGGAGCTCCTTCAGACGCTACATAGCACTTTCATTTTTGTCAAAATTTTAAAGCAAAATTGAAATTCACAGTTCTGCTATACAGCCTTAAAACTGAGACTTGGAGGGGGAAAAAACATTTTTGATCTTTGGGGAGAGGTGAAAATTATAGACCAGATCATTGATGTAAGTGGATCTGTACCCATTTTCACCAGCTGGTGGTGGGGATTCCTGTGAGCTAAATCTTGCCTACTTCTTCAGAACTATATACTGAAGACAGTAGCAACAGGGAAGGCAGAAAAGGCTGCATGAAGAAAGAAGAACATGAAATGGCAGCAAATCAAAGGGGTGGGAGCAAAGAAGAAAAAGCTTTGTAACTGCTCCTGAGAAATGGTTGACGGGGCAGGAACAGTAGTAGTATCTGTCCCAGATTTTTGGGAAACAAGGAGAACAGTTTGTTAGCGACATGACTGCAGGGGTGAAGGAGTTTGTCTTAGGAAAGCCTAAGGCAGGCCAGACATAAGGTAAAGGCAGCCCTGAGAATTTTTCCCCTATTGAGCTGCTTGAGTACTGGAATCATTTGTTTCCCCCCTCCTTGCCCTGAGCTAGCTATCTGGCAACACTCTGTCACCAGAAGGGATTGAAAATACTGGACTTTTTCAGGTCTTTTACTCATCATTTTGCACGAGGTGTCTGTGAGGGGGAATCCCTTGCTTTGACAATAGGCTTGGGGGGGGTGGGGGACAAGGGGAAGAGAGAGAAAGAGCTTGTATTTGTCTTCTCACTGCTTGTCAGGCTGGACCTCACAGGGTATGTCTACACTGCTGCTGGGAGCAAGCCTCCCAGTCTGGGTAGACACACTCTCACTAGAGGGGCTCACAGCAGACACACTAAAAATACCAGTGTGAAAGTTGTGGCTTGGGTTCTCAAGCCCAGGGGCTTGGGTGGGCTTGAGATCTTGAGCTTCTGCCTGAGCTGCAATGTCCACACAGTTGTTTTTAGTGCATTACCTCGAGTCCCTCTCTTGCGAGACTGTCTACCTGGGTCTCGAGGCTCACTACCAGTTGCAGTGTAGACATGTCACACACCTTGGTCAGTAGAGAGAGCCCAGTGCTTGGGAATGTCTTTATTGCACACCAGTGAGCTCTGAGATCCCCAAGAGAGCTTGCAGCTGAGTACCAGTTAGGAAGAATGATGGTTTTTCGCCAGACCTATCAAATTAGTGTGTGTAGAGATAAAGGTTCTGCTCCTGAGTTTAAATGGAATCACAAACTTGGCCAATTCAGATATTGCCTGAAGTTTTTCAAAACTATGGCATCACTATCGTTTTCTCTGTAATCGTGGTTCTAGATACCTGAAAACTAATATCATGTTCAGCAAAACCTGGCTTGTAAGCCTGGCCCAAGTTTCTGATTTTCAATGAAAATAGAAACCAGGATCTTTATTTTGTTATGAAGATTTCAGGTAGTTCTGCAGTTGAACTACTTGAACTGCAGAAGAACCCACAGGCTGCAGTTCTTCTGGGTTCAAACAGATGACACTTATGCCTTTTTCCCCTCAAAGAAATGGTGTGCATATTTTCTTGTCACTTGTTTCAATTAGCAAAATAAAAACATGCTTGCCATACAAAAAATTCCTTAAAACTGTGTATTTTAGCACTTAGAAAATTAAGAACTATAAGTATAGGTAAGTGCTGCTGCAGTAAAGCTCAAACATCTTTAAACACAGTCATTGAGATCTGTGATTTCTAATTACTTAGTGATAGACTGAGCTACAGAAGTGTCATACTGTGGGTTTATTATTCATTTCTCAGATTTTTCCATTTCTGTTGTTTAGTTAATTTATTGTTAGTATATGGTACCACTCCAAAAGCCTGAAAACCAGAGTCACAAGCTCCATGAATTCTGTATGTAGTGCAAGCTTTACCCCTCCCAAGTCTTCATCAGTTTGTCCAAATCTTGAAGAAAGAAAGGACCATCTTAAAGGTTCTGAGAAAACTGTCTTCCCCTGCCACTGCAGTCCTTGGCTTCCAAGTTGAGACTGTGTGACATACCAGGGTACAATCCAGACTGAGTGCCTGTGTCACCCTTGCCCTCTAACCTGGAGTGTCCTTTACTAGTGCCTTGCTGCTGTAGCCTCCAGCTTGGATGGTCACAAAGAGCCTCCAGGATGAAAGTCACTCGCAGTTATGTCTGTGTGTGTGTGCCGCAGCCAGCCAGCCACACCTTGGTTCTTACCAGACTCGGCTATACTTCAGGGTGACCGCAGGTGACCCCAACACACACCAGTCTCAGATTTTTCCCCCATAAATGTATGCCCTGTACTGCACAGCCCTGTCCTGGACAGTACAAGTTAATAAAAAGTCTTACTGCTTTAATAGAAATAATATGCACATAATTTGCCACCCCAGTGGAGTTTCCAACACACTTCTAGTGTGTTTAAAATTGATTAGGTTAAACAATAAAACAAGTTTATTAACTACACAGAGAGATTTTACCTGAGTACAAATAATGAGGCATAAAAGTCAGAAATAAAGTCAAAATGCTACCAGTGCCTGACTTAAACTATATCAGATTCAAGCAAAGTTTTTCACCATATGCTTTTAGCAATCTTACTGACCAAACTTATTAGGTCAGGACCCCTTCTTCCCAGAATCCAATAAGTGCTTCCTTTGTCTTGTCTCTTCAGGTGTCATGAATGTGATGAGCAAGGAGGAGCAGAAGGGGTTGGCCTTTTTACAGTATCAGTCCCCCTCTTGAAACACATTTCCAGCTGAGATTCAAGAGACCGAGTCTCTGCTGCTTTTCCCTCACCATTTATTTCCTTTGTATTTGTGCCCTTTGCTTCCCTTCCTACTTGATGACTGTTTACTACTTCAATGCAAATTAAACAGAGCACACATTTCTTTGTTTGACACAGATCCATTTGCCAACCTCAGTTTGAAACACGTGTTAGAAACACCATATAATAGAATCTTATAACTGCCCATACAATGTTGCCACAAGCATTTTATCAGGACAATAATGACCAGCAAATTATGTGTTTTCAGATGATACCTCACAAAGCATATTTTGTACAATGATTATTACAATAGAGTCTAGGGTGTGGACACAGGAATGCATTCTGTCAGAGGCTGTCAATAAGGATGGATCATTTTATGACAGGAACTTCTGCAGACTAAGACCTAGATTGCCTAGTTTTCCTCTCCTCTTCTCATCTTCCACCACCCTGCAACTTCCAGCACAGTGAATGCTGCTGCAGTGGTCATATCATGAGCCCAGCACAAAAGAACGAGATGTGAAATGGTGATTTTTAACCATTTATATCTTATCAGAAGCTAACCATAATTTGAGGGGACAAAAATGGAACTTCTTTAGCCTGGTATGTTCCCCACTACCAAATATCAAAAGCCTGCTGAAAACGGTGCAGGAGTAAGATTTTTGTAATAGGGTTGTGAAAGTCCTCTATAATGGAAACTGATAAACAGAGTGGTGGCTACCAGCTTCCTGTATAATATAGCAGAAAACTGAAAGTTAGCATAATTTGTATTTTACTTTTTCTGTAGGAAACCATGAACCTCTTCATCACGTTGATCAAAACACATATCCCTACTCCTGATATGTTAAATTATTTTTAAAAGGAAATAAGATAAATGTTTTAATATCCATTTCCTGTGGTGTATGTAGCTTTAAACAGTTGTATCTTCTTTTCTGTATAATGCTCCTTTAAAGTTATAGTTTATGAAAGTAAGCAGATATTTGAGGATTTATTTGTTCATTGATTTATTGTGACAGAGTGCTGGGTAGGGGCTTAGCCAGCCCTCTGTCAGGCCATCCCCAATTAAGCAAGGTACATTGGAGCTGGCTAGAGACACCTGTACCTGATTGGTGAAAGCCAAGCAGCTGTCAGCCTAATTAGCCAGGGGCTTTTACACAGACCCAGGAGAAGCCAAAGAGTGGAATCTGAGCAAGGTGCTGCTTACCTGACTGCAGACGCTGAGAGCACTTTGAGGCAGCTAGCCCAAGCTGTGTACTACAAAAAGTTGGTGGGACTGCATGCTGTAAATAAACTGCACTGGTGATTGCTGAACTGGAGGGTCTCTGTGTGGTTTGTGAGCCAGGGGGAGACAGGGGCAGAGGAACCTGTGGTGGTGCACTGCTACACATGGGTGCTTGTTGGGGACTTGCTGAGCCAGCACAAGAGTTGGTGGCCTGGAAATGGAGGAGACCCTGCAATGACTGGTGAAGCAGGAGGAGGAGATGCAGAAGGCTATGCAAGCCCTTTAGCAATTGCAGCAGATGTAGATGCAGGACTTGCTTTCCTGGCAGGTTGAGCAGCAAAAAAGCCTGCAGAATTTTATATGGGAACAGACCAGTGTATAACAGCAGCTCCTGCAGAAGTTGATGAATTCCATAGTTGGGGATGGCACCTATGCACCAGGCTTAGGATTGTGCAAGATGGGCCTTGCAGATGACCTTGATGTGTTTTTTTTTCCTGCACTTTCAAGTGGGTAGTCATGGGGGCTGGATGGGCAACCTGGGCCCTGCAGCTGGCTCCCTACCTGGCGGGAGAGGCTCAAGTGAAATATATGGTCCTACATGAAAAGCAGGCTAGGAATTATGGTGGTGAATTATTAGGTGGTGAAGCTGGCCATCCTAGATCAGGTGGGTCTGTCCTCAGAGAAGTACAACCAAAAGTTTGTTGGCAAGGTGGACAGGGCTTTGTGGTCCCAGGTCTCTGCCCAAAGGAAGATGGATTGGGCCACCTAGTGGCTATGGTCCACCACCCAGATGGTGGGGGAGATTATGGACACTAAGGTACTAGAAAAGTTTTATTACATGGCCTCCCCAAGAACATATGTGTCTGTGTTGGGCAGCATTAGCTGAGCACAGGAGAGGCAACCTGAAGTTGACTGAGGACTATACAGAAGCAGACTCTCCCAGGAAGGAGGAATGGCCATATATGGACTTAGAGATTGGGGAAAAGCCCAAAAAAGAGCCCCCTCTCTCCTCACCTGGAAAGGGGTCCAAGAGGAGAAGGGAGGACAGCTGAGGAGCTCACACTGGGGCCTGACTGATTGTTTATTGGCAGTGTAGGTGATTTGGGACATAAAGGGGGCTGCCCATATATGGAGTGTGGCTTGGTGGAGTTGTTGAACTAATGTTGAAGGGAGGGAAAAGTATGGAGTGTCCACCATTCCAGTGATGGTTGGGAAGAAACCCCAGAGGGGCCTGGTGGACACAGACTCAGCCTGCTCTTTTGTCCAGAGGGGGACTGATGGAACCTCATTGGATAATTCCCAGAGAAATGGTGGACCTTGAATGTGTCCATGGTGATAGGTCCCCTGGAGGTCCGGGAAAGGTTTCAGTGGAAACAGGTCAGGGTAGTGGAGGGGCTACCTTGCCCAGTGGTGTTGGAAACAGATTGGAACCCTTCCCAATATGGAAAGAAGGCAGTGGGAGAAAATCTATGCAGGGGAAACTGCAAGATTTCCCCAAAGAAGGGGGTCGAAACTCCTGGAACAGGAAGCCCCAATAAGGAAAGAAACCCTAGATGGCAAGACAGGAGGGAATGAAGTGTCCCCAGAAGCCCATGGGCAAGGGGGAAGAAGTGAGGAAAGAGATACATGGGGGATACCCAGCCCAAACTCCTCAGCAGAGATGAAGGGGCCAATGGAGCCCCCCAAATGCAACCCATAGCAGGAGGGATATGGGCTCCTCTTAATGGATTTGAGAAGCCTAAAGCCCTGGGTACCTACAAAGCGTAGGGACCAATCCGAGCCAGGACCAGAAGGGATGGGGGGAAAAAAGGGGTTCTGAGTTATGTGAAGACCTTTTGGTGGTGGCGGAGCTATGGAAGCTTTTGCCCCACACCCACAGTGTAGTTTTTGTGGGAGGGAGATGACTGAGGAGGACCTGAGGGTCACCTGAAGAAAGAAGGAAAACTCCCCTTTAGGGACTCCTCTGGTAGAGGGAGGAGAGGAAGGGGAAGAAAAAATGTGGTGGTTTGATAAGGAGAGGAGGTGTATGACAGAGTACGAGGAAGGGGCTTAGCCAGCCCTCTGTCATGCCAGCCTCAATTAAGCAAGGTAAATTGGAGCTGGCTAGCAACACCAGTACTTGATTAGGATGACAGCTGCTTCACATTCACCAATTAGCCAGGGGCTATATACAGGCTCAGGCAGAGGCAGTAAGGGGAGAAGCCAGAGAGTGGAAGTTGAGCAGAGGCGCTGCCTGCCTGGCTGCAGAAGCTGAGAAATCCCTGAGGCAGCTAGCCCATGCTGTGTACAGTAAGAAGGTGGTGGGACTGCACTGATGATTGCTGAACTGGAGGGTCTGAGTGGTTTGTGAGCCAGAAGGAGGCATGGGCAGAGTAGCCCCTGATGGAGCTACACTTACCTGTATAGCTGTGTCAGTTGTACACTGTGTTCATTAACTCTCATCTAATACCTACATTGTTTATTATGTGTTGGTCTGTTAATCTGAATCTCAAACAGGAATGTTTAAAAAAAGACCATTTGAATACTTGTATTTTCAAAAGCTCTGGGTATTAAATACGAAGCAAACTAAATCTTTTGTGCTCAGTAAAAAAAATAAACACTTGCTGATTATGAAAATGTGGGTCCAATGTTGTCAGATATTACATAAGTCTTAAATATGCCCTCATCTTTTATAAATCATCATTTAGTGCACCATTCATGAAATCTAGTTAGACAGAGCTTTGTTTAATTTGTTCAAAAGTTGAAACACTACTTTTCATTGATATTTGTATGTCTTCACTGATGGCAGCAAAGTCTGAACAACTTATCTGGATCGAGTGGGTGGTCAGTGTAGACTCGCTCAACTGATCGGGAAGTCAACGCAGTAAATCCACCCCCTCAAGTGGCGTGGCGCAGTGCACTGAAGATGGCGTGTAGAATGGAAAGTGTAGACCAGGGCTACATCTTCACTATAGAAGATTTGGTACACTAAGTCTAATGTCTTCATTAACGGCTTTGACTAAGATGCTTCAAGTGCCAGATATGTAATAGATACTCTGGGATAATGATGTGCTGTGCCTGAGCCTTTTTCTTTCTCTCTTTTTGTACATGTGCTCTTCCATTCGGAGTCTCCTGGTAAATTCTGTTGTACCAGTTGAAACCAAATATCTGAAGAAATAATTAAATTTTTAGTAAATACATGACTTCTCATCACACATCACTATAGATAACAAGTGTAATTGTTAATATGACTTAGGATTTTATCTCTGTGCTTTAAATAATTGAATAAAATAGTAAGGTCAAATTTCAAATACCATTTAAGCTTTTTTTATGAATCCCTTTAAATGAAATTATGAGGAAAGAGTATCACAAGGCAGGGCTTTCCCCCAGCTCTGGAAGACACTCAGCCACACGCACAGTTTTTTAGTCAGGTTCTCTGGCCACACTCAGTTCCTCCACTCACCCTAGATTTTAGGCTGTCACTGTCTCTTCTTCCAGGGGATTGTGGCAGTCTTGAGGCACTGGCTTCTTAACCCTCTCTCAGCCGATTGTCCCTCATTAAGTTGTTCTCTGACCCTTTTGTTCTCAGGCTTGTTTTGGCCGCATGAAATGATTAATTTTAGAGTTTTCCAAATTTAGGTAGGTGGGGATGTTATATAAACTAATAGAAATAATGAAAGAATTACATCTTTTGCTTATGATGGCATATAACAGGTCATTTTCCTGGAGTCAAAAATACTTACCATACAGTGTATGTAATAATAATACTACTAATAATTTTAAAAAATCCATTCCAAGAAAAGTGGTTGGGTTTATACAATCTGGCATAGTTATATCAGCATTGCAACTCCTGGGTAGAGGAGTTCTTTCATTTCCTCACCTATAACTCATATAGGTTAGTATATTCTCACACAAATAATATGTATTCATCAGTACAAGTTCAAATTAGAAAAAAAAAAATTATTTTCCATCACACTAACTCTTTTCATACACCTCCACTCAGTGTTAATGAGATATATTGGAACTTGACAATTGAAAAGAGAAACTAGATAAATAAAGGGGAAAGCTTTTAGAGTTGTTTAGATTAAATACTACAGAAACACAGGCACATTACCACCCACCTCCCCCACACAAGTCATGTGTGAATGCCAAAACGACAGTGTATTCATTACTATGATTTTTACAGCATATTCCATTTACATTGCCCACTAGATTCCAGTGACTAATAAAGCTCAATTCATGCAAGCAGAATGAGGTGGGAGAATGACTGAATGAAATTACATATAGACTTCTATCCTTTAGAGACATAAGCACAAGCTTCACTTCCAGTTAAGGGCTAAGTACCCTTTACATAATTCCCATTGTTAAATTATGTAAGGAGAAAGAGGATTATGTTGTGAAATGAACTTGAATAAACGTTTGTATCCCTAAACATAGCATCAAAAAGCAAGTAAAGGAACATTAACTATAGTGCTTGCAGCCAATACACAGCATTGCCCTGGCTTTAATTGGACTTTTTTTGGGCAAATTGTTCAATTGTGATGTTTCATTTTGATTAAACCATCTAGAGGCTGCAAACCTACAGCATTCAGAAATGTTAATGTTTATTATTAGGATTGACTTGTCATCAAACATGGAAAAGATCATTCAACATCTATGGTGCATTATTAATGATGGGGGAACATCTGGTTATTGAATAATTTTGGGTTCAGATGGTTCTCTGGTGTAATATAATAATTCTGCCTATAAAATGCTTCAGATATTTGTTCTCATTATCAGGTATGTGATATTTTCTGACCATTTTCTTTAAATGACTTTTTTTTTCACTTTGTAACTGAATCTACTTTAATAAATTTTGGGCTGGAAATCACTTGAAAACAGGCTTTTTTGTGAACTATACAGGATTCTTTCTTCCAGGTCATAAATACTGTAATAACAGTTTTTCTCATCAAAGTCTGGTGCTTCAGTTGATTTTGGAGCCTGGTTGACACTCAGAAATGTGAAGCTGTGGTCTACTAATCATTGATCCATTGATACTAATGTGAATCTGAGAGGACAGAGAAAGTAATAGGATTAGCAAAGAATAAGAAGGTGGAGAGAGGCAAATTCAGAAAAATGTTTTGAAGTCCAAAAGGATGAAAGAGGATAGTTTTTAGGGGAAAAATACTGAACAATTTCAAAAATATATTTTATATTAAAAAAAAAAAATTGAAGGAAAACACTAAAAGAGAAGATAATACCTCAGCCTGTACACCATAATGGAAGACGGTTAGTAAAGGAAAAGAAAAACAAGTTACCTTGTCAAAATTAATTTGTAAAAATACACCAACCTATTTTATGCAAAACACCCTAATACAAATACCCAATTCTGCTGTACAGTCTTGAGACTGTCAGTTCAAGCTTCTATGTGCTTTTACTGGGAAATACATGATGGAGTGCAAGGTTTGTGGTCTCCTGGAGCATCACTGATTCTTAATCAACTCTTTATTTATAGGTGTGTAAAAATGGGGGCAAATCTAATTTATTTTATACTCAGGATCATGTTGGTTATTTTATCTACACCAACTTGTCCAGCACGGCATAGTAAGGTAAGTAAGAATAGTTAACAGTATTTAAAACTCTCTAACATCATGAACAATTATTGTATATAATGAGACCATTTGTCTGGTTTAAGCCAGGTAGTCCTGTTCTGGTAAGGTTTGTCCTTATCCAGTACTGATATAAAACTAAATGTAATTTTGTCCAGTAAAGTCATGGCTGCATGGAGAAAGCCATTTTGTGGCACATGGTGCCCTGTCCCCATCAGCATCATGCACGCAAGGTCACATGAGAGAAAATGACATTCTCCATGCAGCATAACCTCACACACAATATTCACACAAGGTCATGCAGGCAGGGGTGGGGCCATGCTGTTCTGGAGGGCTGTGTTCTGGGGATGCATCAGTGACTATCCTACACAGAGCCCCCAACACTCTTTGTTCTAAAGTAGGGACTGCTGACCCTTACTGGTTGGGAAGGAGGAGTGATAATGCAGTTTAGGCTCCTGTCACCTGCCTGCTCCTATGTTTGTCAGTTTTGGCCAATATTTGCATATGCTTCATCCTATAAATTGAGGGACCCCAATTTATTAAGTTTTGTGGAGTCGATATGATATTCAACTAATACGACAAAAGACCTAGTCATATTGTGGTGACCTATTGTGCTTGGGTAGATTAATTTCCACTGGAATTTTCTGTGTTGTGTTGACAGCATGGATTGCTCCCAATGCTGTATCCCATGAAGTGGTCCTCAGTATCCCTCCCTTTTCCTAATGCACATATACTGAGACCTGGGCAAACCTGCTTAAATAACATAAACAAAAATATAGTTTTTGGAATAAGAAATAGTTTAGGGTTTGGCAGAGAATCCAGAAATGCTGTCACTTTTGTCAGTTAAGACATTGTAAAGAGCTAAGAACTCATCACTTTACATCCCGTACAAATGTCAATGTTGGATAAAGAGTATGTCACCTGGAAATATCTGGTTATAACTATTCCTTCACTCTGCATGGAGGGAAAACTGGAAAGAGGATAATAAGCAACAACAGAAAGTAAGGGGGGTTGAAGCAGTAACAGAATTTGTGGTGGAAAAATATAGCTAGTTCCTTGTGGTAAACATAAGGGGTGAAATCATAGGGCCTGTGAGGTCAATGGTAAAACTCCCAATGACATTCCTAGAGCCAGGATTTTAACCAACAGCATACAAATAATAAACAGTTTTAATAATAAAAATGCATGTATATAGAACTCATTTTTGATAGGGAAGGCTTCAAAAACATATCAAACAGTTCACCTTTTCTTGAAATGCAGACACCTAGAGGAAGCTGGCAATTGTTTAGCAGTGTGCAGCAGCTTTGGACAGAAAGTGCAAGGGGTATTGCAGTAGGCAGAATGCAGCTGCTCAAACTGTAATTTGGCTGGGACACCTGTATTTATGCAAAAAGGGCCTTAACATTCCTAATGGCCTCAGCTCATTGGAAGGACATTACATC
Source organism: Mesoclemmys tuberculata (assembly GCA_007922155.1). NCBI lineage: Eukaryota > Metazoa > Chordata > Testudines > Chelidae > Mesoclemmys > Mesoclemmys tuberculata. The sequence continues at coordinate 22,437,551 of ML675618.1, read as the reverse complement.
ACATCTGAAAGCTAGATATTGTAATGGCATGATATCTCCTAACACCATGAGGTGCGCTGGTATCTATTATTGATTCAGAGGTAAAGGTGTGACCTACTGAGTCACCAATATCTCTTCCTCTGCATCATGTATTTAATGTCAAAAACCTGTGGTGTATTTTATTTCTGTGTACTGCACCTTTAATTTTCTAAAATTCTGTTTTGTGCAAAAACCATAACTATCTTGTCTTGAGGGTTCTGCAGCCAATAAAGGAGCCACTAATGTGCTCTCTTGTAGAATGTTTTTTGTTCTTGTTGTTGTTTGCCTTAATCAAAAGAGAAAATTAATTCATATTGAAGGGTCTGTGTGTGTGTGTGTGTTTCTCTTTACGTAAGGAAAAAATGTGATCCTATGGTTTTCTTGGAAGTTTCCCAACCAAACACCAACTAAAAAATAAATAAGAAAGAAAGTAGGGAAGAGGACAAATGAACAGTAGCAGGCTTTCCTCCCTTCCCCCTCCCCTGCTACCCCCCCACCAAAAAAAAAAAAAAGCTTACTGCAGATGCACTGTACAAAGTGTATGAAGGTTGTACTAACAAATCATATGTAGGCATGGTTAACTGGCAAAACAGCCCCTGAGTTATGAAAGAAATTAATGATTAAATTTGTCAGACAAATATTTGAAGGATCTTTTACTGCACCCTAAATAATCTCCTGGATAGCAATTAGAGGATTAATGAAAGATTTATAGTAAAGTTGTCACTACTTAATGAATGGTAAATGCATCTATAATATATATTCCTGAAGACCAGCAGTGCCATGATTGCAAATGAACTTGAATAAATTCAGTGCTATATGAAATATATTATTCTATCAATAAAGAAGGTCACCAGAAACTATAAAAATGAATAACATTGCTTGTTGAGATATCCCTAAAATATATCACAGCAGCAAAAGTTTTCAATAAAATTGAAGAACTATAGTCCAGATGCTTAATTTCAGTTCTTTTCCAGGACCCACTTGCATCTCCTTGGCATTATTGCATGTGCAATTTTTAAGATCTGCAAAATGGAAAATGTATGACTATAGGAGAACTGACTGAGCAAAACAAAACTGGAATTTTTTACTAAGTGTACATAGATGGAAACACTGTATAAATTAAAGTACACTTATATCTTTGAAACTAATTAGAGAAGGGGTAGTGAGAGGAAGGACTGGTCCATTGACTAGGGTCTAGCCTGGGCCTCAGGAGACACACGGCCACTTCCTGTTTCCACCACAGACTTGTTGTGTGCGATTGGACAAGTTAGTTAGGTGCCTCTGTCTCCATTTAGGTGCCTAAATCACTTTAAAAATCTGGGCCTAATTCTGCCGTGTAGGTGTCAGACATTTTCTTTCTCTAAGCCTTGCTCCCTGCCTCTCTTGTTAGTACTTCATTCCATGTTATCTTAGGCAACCTCCTGCTCAGGTGGTCAGCTTCTGAAAATCCCTTTTTTAGGAACTAAACTATGCCCATGCACTCACTCCATAGGGGACCTAGTTGAAATGCCTAAGTCCTTTGAGGCTGTTTAGGGGTTAGGTGTTGCTCCAATCAGCTGAGCAATGTCTAAATTCCTTTAGAAATCTGGGGTTTAGCATCTCTGTGCCCCAGTTTCCCATGTGTGAAATAAGGACAATAGTGCTTCCTGGTGTCCTGGGGTATTATGAGGGGAAATACATTATAGATTGAGTGGCAGTCAGGTACTACTGTAATGGGGATTAAATAAGTACCTAAAAAGATAGATGGGTGTACACTTGCCTTGGCTTATATTGTTATAGTCCAATGTTTGGTTTTATATTGTGCTGATCATCAGGAAATACAGTATCTACCATAACCAAGGAGGCAGAGTGCCTTATATGAGTGTACAGCACTGCACGATTGGTGGCAGCAGGCAACCTGCACTGAGCTCAGTGTTCAATAGTGTAGGCTAGAGAAACTTTGATAATCATTTTCTCTTTCATTGCACGATCTATGAAACGAGTGCCTGAATGATTTGGCTCGCTTAAGGGGACAGAAGGAAAGATTGGACCTTACTGATCTTTGAGTAGTGAAGAAGTTTGTCCAAAACGTGATTTGCTTTGTGCTATTTTTGGAAACATCTAGCTAGACTTTGAGTATTATTTGAGTAGAACTCCCCAATTAAACTTTTTGAACATATTGTGTTGCTTACTATGGTATCCGTATAACTTATTGAAATACCAGCTTGAATGAATGGCTACATTGAATTTGGTATTATTATATGCATTTGTTTTCTATGTCATCAATCTTTACATGCACCATATATAATATATATGGCACACAGTTGGCCTTCTAAACAGTCCTACCTTCATGGTCCTGCCTGTGGACTTATAGGGCACAGGATGGTTTATCATTACAGGTGACAGTCAAACCTCCACACAGCTTCTCTATAAGATCTGTATGGTACAAAGCAGATGTTTGGGGGGGGGAGTTGTGTGTGTGTGCGTGTGCGCGCGCGCGTATAATATACCTTTCATATATACAGCTCCACAACCCTCCTTGTGGATTATACAATACAAGATATTTCATATTTGAGAAGCTGTAACTCACTGCTACTACTTTGGGGACTTTGAAATTGAAATTTAATTATTTTTTACACTCAAAGAATGATCCATTTAGCTGTTCCCTCCCCCTACACTCTTTTATTAATTGTTCTTCTGGATATTATAGTATAAATATTAGTATATTCTGGAAATTTATATGTAAGAAAGGAGAAAAGCACAAAAGAGGAAGTAGCCCCAATGTAGAATTTCAGCAAACTCATTAAGAAAGGAATTCTGTTACTTCCTCAATTGTTGCTGTTACATCCAGTGACAGAAGAAAAGCTCATGAAGATGTCAGTTATAATGGGTAACTTGAGAAACCAGGCATATTATTGAACATCTGCCTTTTTTAATTTAATGAACTCTTAAAACATTAAGAGCTGCTATACGTTAAACAGAAATTAACCACTGAGTATTATGACAGTACCTTTTCCTATTCATTTTCTGCTAAAAACAATCTGTGACTGCTGCAAAAAAGGTCGCTTCTAGTTCCCTGGTACTTCTGCAATAGAAGCCTAAAACTATGAACAAAGGTAGATCTGTCCTGGACTTTTCTGGCAGTTGAATGTTTCTTTCTTGCAAACTTTGTCCGCAGCTAAAGTATTCACAAAACATCATTATAGATGGTACTAGGTATTTCACTCTGGCCCATTTCTATCCAGAAAAAAGAAATTTTATTTAATTTTGGAGTGACTGTTGACTAAGGTTGCCTAGATGAAACATTTCTGTCAAACACCTTTCTAAGTACATAATACAGCAATGGTTACAAATTCTCATAAATTCCTCCATGCACTATAGTTTACTCTGAATATAATTCTGTAGTTATTAAATATTTATTCAACTAGAGTACCATTTCAGAATTAAAGATGTAATGTTTTTCTTTCTGAGAAGCTGAATTACAACTATATTTCCTTCTGCCTCAACTGGAAATACCTGATTTAACATTTAAAAACATAATGTTAAGGACAGTTTCAAGAAAAACCCATATGTAATTAAAATAAACATTCATTCTTTGGGGGAGGGAAAAAAAACCAAACAGAACCCTAACTGACAATGTTTTCTAATGGCAGTTCTGAAGATATTTTTATTTTATTCTAATAAGGTGTAATGTTTAAATATCTGAAAGTGAATCTGTACCTATTACATTTTCTGGGTGAAGGAATGGCAAAAATTATTCAATAATTTTGGGCATGCTTCAGTGCGGGTACAAAGAGTCAGCGGAATTGTTTATATATACATTTCCACTTGAAAATCAGTATTTACTTAGTGGTAAAATATGGGGCCTTCATTGACATCTTATTGAAGTACTAACCAGTTGGCTGAATTTCACTTTCTAAACATTATATTTGACAGGCAGATTGATTCAAAGGCTATTAGTGTATTCCAAGTGTGTTTGCATAGAATACAGTAGAATAACACTTTTAAATATTAATTAGCTGTTCAGATATGTGGTCAGTGGTTGAAAGTAAAAACAAATGGCACATCAGCTTTTAAGATAGATTGATAGGATCAAATGAATCAGCTTGTCCTATTTCTGCCTTGGGAGTTCATCAATGCCTCACTTTAAGATAGGATTTGCATTTTGGAACCTCTGATAGTATATATTGACACACATCTATAAACTCCTGCAAAAATTACATGAAATATATTATGTGCAAAAATTCTGCTGTATATTGGCACAATATCATCGTAAACTGCTACAAAAATTACATGAAGGGTGCAGCAAAATTCCTACTTCATGGCCACATTTTCTAATTCTAGTCTCCTTTTCTACAGGCCCATATTTTGAAGCCACTGCCAGTTATTCAGGTCTCTTAGGCCAAATCCAGTTCCCACTGAGATCTTTGGAAAAGGTCCCACTAACTTCAATGGTATTTGGATCAGACCCAGTGTGGTTACAATTTCTTATCTGTGGGTTCACACAGAGCCACAAATATCAGAGTGGCGTATATTTCAGGCATAAATAATACAGCAATTTTGCACCCAGAAAATGGAAGCCTGATAAGGAATGTCTGAAACTTTGGCCCAAATATTTGAAACTGAATTTTATATATAGTAAAATAAAGCTACTTAAAATAGGAACATTATGGATGCCACATAAACATATTTAAAGTATAAATTCTCTCACTCTAACCCCTGTAGGTAACATTAGTTATAAATCTTCAGACAAACAGGCTGCTGCCATGTGTAGATTAGATAGTACATTTATAATGTAAAAATCGAAATAAGATGTTGAAATAACATTTCACCCAGTTGTTTATTATCTTCAGATAATCCCTTTGTTCAGATGAATGAATATGTAACAAGGTAATGCATAGAAGTTGCCCTGAAAATTAAAGCACATATTCTAATTTTACTAGTGATAAAGCAGCTTGAAACAGAGATGACGAGATGTCTAGTGACAAAGCAGAAAATGAATGATAGTTTCTTTACAAAATTCATCACTGACAGATCCTGTGCAAAGCTCTTCAGACCCTGAAAACTCTCATACTATCATTAAAACTACCTGCTCAATCTAGGGAGAAATAGCTGTTGAGATATTCTGAACTTTATCTCATGGTGCTTCATTTTACCAAGCATTACCAAGGTTGGCACTAAAATAGCTTATTACTACAGACGGTATTCCCATTTAAATTTATTTTTCTGGTCATCGAGTGGATTAATGGTCAGATTGGTCACTATCCTTCAATATGTGACTAAATGAAGAAGGTCAGAATTCACCTTACCGAGAGAAGTTTGTCTAAATACAAGTAAGAATTGACAGGATCTCTCTATGACTCTGTCTGTACTTTGAAGTCAGTGAGAGTTGAGTGTAAAGCAATAGCAGGATTTGGCCTCAAGTTAGCCGTGAAGAAGTTGCTCTACCCAAATGGGTTAAAAGCATTTTCAAGATGGTTAATATGAGAGAGTTAAATGTCTAACAGCATACTGCCTAAAACCCCTGAGAATTCTGTTCTAGATACATTTCCCTCACTTTTGAAACATTTTTACCTTCCTCTTTAACCTATTTTTCTTTCCCATAAAACTCATTAAGCAGCAGATTAACAATGTTGGGAAAATATTGGCAGTTTTCATGCTCTTTGAACTTGAAATAAGACAATGCTGGGGCTTATAATAGTTGAGTAACTGATACCCTTAGACTTGGGTGAACTACAAGTTCTTGCTTCATAGGTAATGATGGTTTAGTGATAGTTCACAAATTTTCTGTGTGATGATATCTCACCATTTTAACCCGCTACCCCATCTCCCCCCTCCCCCCCGCCCTCCAAAGAACACAGCTTTAGGTATCATCACTGAAAAGAAAATCCAGTGAGTTAAAGCAGCAGGGCTCTATAGCTTTGTGAGGAAGAAGGTTCATGTGTATATATACTGGTATTATGTAGTCCATCACTGGCACTTGGGATCACATACACATGAGTACATTATACTCAGATATTTCCAGTATGGTCCATGTGTACATGGAGAAATTGTGAATGAAAAATAGGGGTTAAAAACTGAACAGAGAGGGCATTAGAAAAAACGAACAGAATCCACAAGATCTAATGAGGCAATGCTGGTCATAGGGGGAAGTATTTCAGGTCTGCATTTTAATTGTGCATGTGCTTAACAGTCCCTAGTTATCAGCAGATTGCTCGCTTAAGGCAAAATTTTCAGAATGTCCTAAGTGAATTTTGGAGCCTAAACTCCAATTAGTCAAGACAGTAACAGTTCTAAGGTGGCCAAGAAGCAATCATCCAAAGTTCAGGTTCAGATGTTTAACGAAACTGTGATTCTTTCTGGTTAACAAACATTGTTTAATAAAATGGGTATTTTAAAGAGTAAATTTGTGTCTTCATTTTACTGCACTCTGGTTGTCAATACAACAATCAGTTTTGGCATTGACCATGTTACTCAGTAATGTACAAGATGGTAAAAAGCTTGGATTTTTTAAATCAAATTGCAAGATAGTTAAAATACAGTGTCTGACTTTCTCCTGTTAGATCATAGAAGATCTTCTTTGGATGTACATTATTACATCTCAGTGCACTCGCAAGGCACAACTTACAGTATTCCCCAACCCCCACCTACTGCCTTTCCTGCTTATTACTCACTTAATAGAACTGCAGTTTTACTGCATGTACACAGCTTGTTCTACTCCTTTGGAACATATGCTTACAAGCAGAATGGAAAAGTAATCTTCAGACTGGAAAATGAGTGTTATGGTGTGGCAGGGAGGTGTAATGTTCAGGGCGGAATATTCTTGATCAATTATTTTGAACATTACTCTTTATGTGAATGGACATAATCCATTGCAATACAGACAAGCGCTATGTGTAAAGATAGCAGGGTGCTGAAACTATAATGACATCTGCGAGCAGACTATTTAGAGGTAATCGCTGTAGATCACTTTTTGTGTCTTGCTTAAGATGTAGAGATTTTGTTAATTGTTAAACACAAATCGTAAAAGATTATTTGTTACCTTTACACAATGTGGCAATAGCATGATTTGTATTTTACATTCTGTTTATATTAACCCTATGCTCTGAGATAGGTGTTCTTGATAACTATTACAGTAAAATAACACATAGGAAATACTGAAGTAAAATACATTCACACCTACCAGGCAGAGCTTCAGTATATCAACCCTTCTGATGCCAAACCAAAAAACACAGTATGTTTCTCTAATGTGCCAGTGTTCATTCTATTTCCATATGGAATATCATTTTGAGACCAATGGATTTTTGGATTAATGATATGCTTTATGGCCCAAAAACAATCTAGGTAATTGGTGAACAAAAATATTCAACATTTTCTATTTATTTGCATACTGTATTTCAAGGTCACAGCTTTCTCTTTTACTGCTTGGTTTGAAGAATTGTTCAAATGAAAAGCTTTTTTCTCACAATTTTTTTTTCCTGTTTTTCCCACAAGTCACCAACTTGTAATATATCATAGCTGTCATTATAATGAAAGAAAACATCATGATGCAGCAGAACTCAGTCAATTCAATTATGTAGAAAATATAGTGATATTATTTTTGATGGAAATGCATCAGCTGAAACTGCCTGTTAGACCAGTCAACAATTAGATACTGTGGCAAAAGTGATTAAAATGTCGTTCATTGAAACAGTAAACCTTTATGGTAAAAGGATCATCCCTTGCAGAAGGGATTAAAACCCAGAAGATCAATACAGTACAATAAGGATCCAGATTAGTAGGCCCAAACTACATAACTGTCTAATCTTACTCCCATTAAAGGAAATGGAAAGATTTTGCAAGACCTCAAAAGGGATTTTGATCAAGCCGTATACAAACACTATAATTGTGATAGGCTCCATGGGGCAAGACACACAGTCAGAAGGCAGGTAGGAGGGGGATGGATTTAAAAAATAAGTGTCAGTACAGACTAGGCTTCTTTTATACTCTTGTTTTTAAGCACCATGTTATGTACCTTCCTACCAGCAGGTGTAAGTACGGAGGTCAAAATGTCAGTTGAGTGGTTATGGGGGAGTCCTGTCTTCACTAGCGCTCCCACCATTGTTACCACCACTGACACTGCACCAGTGCTAGGAATGCTGGGATATTTAAAGGAAAAAAAAGCTAGTATAGAAAAGGCCCTAGACAGGAAAGTAACATATATCTATCTGTGCTTTGTGAGGTGAAATATTGTGTGTATCTGCATATTGGGATAAACACACTGCATTAAGAGTAGTGGAAACAATAATGTGCCTTACTAGGTGGAACAGAGACCATCTTTGCTACTGCAGGTTTTGTGCAGTACTAGCTCCTCACGGCTACGTGTGTTGAACCCAGCAATTGAAAGCAGAGTTTACTTTGCTAATAAGAAGCAAAGGCTTCTCTTAAACCAATTTTGAGTTTGTTTATTTTTATCTGACGGTGCCAATTCACTCTTTCAGCAAAATAACAATTCTCCGCTGGAATTCAGATCTTCCTGACTACTTCAGTCAGTCACTGTCATATTATTTTTGCAGCTTATTTTGCTTATGATGTGTGATAATTTTATGCCATTTCTTTCACAAATAAGTAATCACTATCATTATACTACAGTCATGTACACTAGGTAGTTTAAGGTTGCGAACTGCTTGGTTGGTTTAAACATTAGTTTGTAGACCTATCCTTTTTACTGCATAATTGTGGATATTTTGTTGCAGAATGTTTTTCCTGGTGTTTATCTTTAGTGCAGAAAAAGTACATAAGTACTCTAGCATTACGTTGTACACTGCATCTTCAAGTAGTTTTGAATAGCACCTATATAGTAAATATATTAAAACACACACATTAAACATATTGTGCTTTTCGGAGTTGGTTTCGATTCTGAGGGAACATTTGCCCATGAATGATGATACAGTGTGAAAATTATGACATCTTCCTAGTACTGAAGAATGGAGTTACCATGAAGTGTAAGAAACTCATTCTGGTGTTGAACTTGCATTTAGCCCACATACCACTGGTGTTATTCACTAAACATCTTTTTTAAGTAAGGATATTAGTAGTAGTTCTATATGTATGTGTTTTACTAGGCCACGTGGAATATTCTCATTAGCTAAAACAGTGTCATAGGAGGCTGTGAACATTTTTCATCAAATGTATTTTTGGTAGATTAATTAGTCAAAATCTTTTAAATAATATAAAGTTAGAAAAACTCAGTGAATCTTACTCTTTTTATGTATACTATTTCACTTTTGACAGGATAATACAGATGCACTTGAGCTTCTGGTGCATGGTACCTCAAACAAAGTACATGGTACCTCAAATACCATGTTGCCTGCATTATATGTAACTTCTGTGGTATAGGTGGAGGTCAAGATCTTATAAGATTTTTTGTGAGAGGTTTAGTGAGAGATGAACCAAAACCAGGACTTCATGCTCATACCCATTTGAATTTCACCATGGAGAGTGGAATTTGGGCTCAAATCCACAATTCTGGATCTTACCCCCATTAGGTTTTGGCTCCAGGACAGATCAAAACTAGCAAGGGGCCTAATTTTTGGTTCCCATTTGTGGGAAGTTGAAATCTTTGAAAAACTATTTTTGTCAGATGTTGGTCCAAGATGGTGGGAATCTTGGAAGAGTAATGAGATGACTATCATTTGGGGCTGAAATTGCAAGAGAGAAACTCACAGTTTTGGAGACTTTTCATGTGTATATAAGACATTATTCATACTTAAACTTGACTCTTAACCTAAAATTAATCCAGAGCGGGACACTACCATAACAGCCAATTTTTAAATTAAATTATTGTATCAAATATTTACATAATAGTTAGAATGAAGAATGCTCTTTTTCCAGTTGATTTAGACCCTCCTCAGATGTATTGCATAACAAATATAAAGGTATCTATTATTCAAGAGAAGATCTGGAAGCAGGTTACATTTGGGATAGGAGATGCAGAAGACATTCACAAGAAGACTGCACTATGTTTCTACTCATGGAAAATGACTTGAATATTTCTTTCTATACATATGAAGTCAAAAGTTATTCCTCTAAAATAATTGAGATCTCACAGCGACTAGTGAAAATGATTTCATAAACGTTAATAATCCATGTAGAGTTTATATAGTGTAATCTAATTTTTCATGACCCTGTTTATAGTGCATATGTGCTTCTACTTCCAAAGATAAATAAAACTCTTTAAGCAAAACAACCAATAAACCAGTAATGTGTATTGGTTAATTCCTGAAAAGGTTAAAAACGTCACATTCTCAAATATCATGACCTGACTTTAAGGACGCAGTAATAAGGTGACATTTGCAATACCTTTTTTTGTGTAATAACACATCACATGCAAAGATCAGCTAGTGCAATGTTACTGCGTATCTCAAAAGAGGAAATAGAAGTAATAAAAGTAAAAGGGATGTTAGCATGTATGGGTCCAGCTGATCTTTTATCAGTCTTTTCAGAAAAACAAACTGAGAATTGCTGTCAACTTGATTGGGGGGAAAAAGGAAAGAGGGAATAGATCCATATGGGAGACATGAGTCAGAGTGGAGAGGGCTGGCCTAGATAAAGGTTGTTCACAAGGTTACCTGCTCTGACGCAATGTAAAACTGGAATTTGCATGTCAAAGCTTTATTCCCTTTTTAAGATAGTGTCATATAAATTGTTGGCCCTGGGGTTTAAATTTCAAAGATGTCTAAGCTCATTTAAAAATTAAAGTGCAATAATCAGTGATCCACACTGTACCATATAATTCTGAAATTTTGCAGCAAATGCTTCATGATGACACTTTTGTTTACACTCCTGATTTTTAACTCTTATGATTTTTCCCCATTCTAGGATCACTGTAGTATTTATTTGAAGGTTAGAACATAAACTGTATTTTTTTCTGAGATCTATTCTTTATTTTTATAAAAAGGTTTTTAATTTTCTTTTATTACTAACGCCTGTCTTCCCTCCAAACCCCCCCCCCCCAAAAAAAAATACCACTACATGGTCAGTTATAATCTCCCAGGCATTTTATTTGGCTAAAATGTTTTGTAAGGATTTTAACTTTTTTCCTGTGTACAGCAACTTAAGATACCTAGCTTGAAAGGTGCTGTTTCAGTGCAAAAGCGATTTGGTTGTCTGTTATCATTTTGCTAGTTGTAATGCCTTTATAGTGAATTTGAGTTCTATAGAATATTATTGATCCTACTGATTAAAATAGTTTAATTTTATGTGTGTAACTAGAGTCATATAACAGACATGGAAGTGCCTATTGTATGCTTCCCTTGACAAAAAATGTTAATAAACACAATATCAAATTATAAATCCAGAAGCAAACTTCATTCCAATTGTTAAAGTTAACAACCAGCAGGAATTATTTTATAAAGGAATAATTCTGCAGCTTCCCTACAATAGATAGGTAAATAACAAAAAAGTTAATCCTACAACCCTCCTCCATGCCATCCCCACACAAGCAAATTAAATGGGTTTTGCAAATTTCCCTGAAGGTCAACAGATTCTAGTTCTTTTGGCTGATGCAGAAGCGAGTTTCAGAGTTGAGTCTCTTTCTCAGAAAATACCCCACCAGCAGCCTCTCCCACTCTTAAATCAAAGTGGAGGTCCAGTTTGAGAACCACCACTGGTTGCATCTATAGTCAGCATTGCATGATGCGAAAGAGGGCCTCAGAAGCAGGCAGTTGCCAAGACATTCTGGATTTATAGATCAGAGCCTAAATCTCCATCACAAAATCCTAGCACAGATACTAGAGTGCTATTGTAATGCACTCAGCCAGGGAACGTTAGTTTCTGAAGCATTTCAATAGAATGCCTTGCATATTGATTTATTCTGTATTGGGCCAGTTGAAGATTTAAAAAAAAATAAATAAAAAAGCTGTGAAAATGGACTTTCAAATGAAAATGTTAAGATGGGTGCTTTGAGTTACATGGATGGACCATATTCAGAATGAACAAACTAGAGGAGGGTGGAAGGTGGTACCTGTGATGGGGTATTCACCCATACTCACTCTGAAGGGGCTAAGGTGATGTAAATAGGGACAATTAACTTTACAGGCTGTACCTATTAAGAGAGTCTGGCCTAATTGAAAATAACTAATGGCTGATAAAACCTGGCTAGGGGAGAAGCTGGAAGTGTAAAGGCAGGAAGTTTGCAGAAGAAAGGGGACTAAATAACTGGCTTAATGGGGGAAAAAAGATGAGTATTTGATTTGTCCCCTAATGTTGATGATAACACACTTCAGGGCCTGGATAGGACTAATGAAATTTTGTTTAGAGTACTAACTGGCCATTGTGGCTCAAACATAAATCTTTTTTGAATAAATAAACACAAAGATGGACTATGTGAACTCAGTAAGGTTAAAGAAACAATTGATCACCTTTGATGGGTTATAAGGCATTTGGTAAAGAAAGGGAAAAGCTTTTGTAGAAATTCAAATGACTTTAAGATAAAAATAAGTTATTTAATAAAAACATCAGGGAAATAGAGTATTATTACAAAGGCATTGTTCCCTTACCTTGAAGACATAGGGCGAAACAAGAGAATATAAACCACTAAATACTAAGGACTTATGGTCATTGGCAGCTATAGACTACTCAGTCAAGTCTGCTTTGCCATAAAAAAAGAGAAAAAAAGAAAGTCACTCTCTGGGCTTAGAGAGGGAAAAAGAGGAAACCCAGAAAGAGTGAGATGCCCTGGGATCCTTACCTTGCACAGAAGGTTGGAGAAGAGAACTTGTGGTAGGTGAGCTGTGAGAGAGCAGTGAGATTAGAGATTGTACAGACTTTGGCTGCTGACTGTATGGTCCCTGGATGAGTAGTTGGGCCAGGATTCCCCTGCCAACTGCAGGGAAGTGTTAGGTATAGTAAAATAGTATTCAGGCCCGTATATTTGCCTGAGATAGAACTTTGGACGTGCTTGACTTCTTGAAAGCTGAGGTCTTTGAGATGCATATGTAAACAAAGACAGTCTGTGTTGCTTCTACCTACAGTCAGATGGGTTTTTATTGCTGTGAGAAAAATAAGAACTAGAGTTAAAATGCAGCAGAATATGGTGGGAGTTTAATATATGAATATATAATAGGAAGACAGTTCTGTCCTGACTCCTTTCCCAAGACAAAGTCAAGCAACCAGTTGGGTGGGACAAGGAGGATGGGGGGAGGGAGGGGAGGATATAAGAAAGAAATACTAAAAGCCAAAGTACAGGTAGCCATGGCCAAAAATAACTTTAATCCCTATCCCTCCCATGGGGTAAAGAAGAGGAGGTGTCAAAGCCCCTGGCTCATGACCCTCCAAAATGGAACATGACCATAAATGGTAATACCAGGGCTGAGCACTGTACATATAATTAAGTCTGCCAAGAAGGAGGAGGGGAAAAGAAACTCTTCTGGTGTGTGCTTTTATGCTTGCTTGCTAACCTCAATAAACATCTCATTGCTGCTCTTTGGACTCTGGCCTACTGCTTTGTCTGCAAAACAAGAACCCAGGAAGTGGCCAGGGAAGACCTAACAGGAAGTGGAACAGGAGATGCCAACCAGACACTGGAGGTTCTTTGATACCTCAGAAGTGGGGGACTACCTAGTGACCTAATTGGAGAGCTGAGTCATGCAAAGCAAGAGAAGCTATGGGAGAGCAAATAATGGAAGGAGGCACTATGTTGGATGAAGGTTAATTCCCCAGACACAGCCATGTTGAGGTGCCCAAGTGGTAAGTGAACCCTGTGACAGAATCAATTATAAAAAAGCTTAGGGAATCCTAGTTTAGATGGTTTGGGCATGTAAAAAGAAGATTGGAAGAATATATCAGAAACTGGAGATTAAACATAGAATTGGAGGGTAAGAAAATGTATAGAAGATCCAAAACTAGATGGATGGATGTCCATACCGAAGGATTTGATTATCTTCAGAGTTTTCAAGGATGTGTTTCAGGACAGAGTAAAATGGAGAAGAACAACTCGAAGAGCCAACCTCATATAGATGGAACCACTATTGAAGACACTTTTTTTTTTAGTAGGTCTTGTTCATGCCCTAAGCATCTGATGTTGTGGGGAGCATTCAGATTCAGAAGATATATGCTTAACTTGAAACATATGAACCATGGGACTACTTGTACTTAAACTTAGGCTGCATCTACACTGACGGTGGCAAATTCACCGCCATCAGATTGATTGCTCTGGATCGACTGAGCGGTCTTTGTAGACCTGCTCAGTTGATCCAGCAATCGACGTAGCGCTTCATTGAAGGGAACACTATTCCCTTCAGCTCAGTGCAGTGTGGACGGTGTGCAGAGCACACACAGCGAAGTCGACGGGAGATACACAAGTGATTAATGTCACTTGCGTATCTCCCATTGTCTGCCGCCGAAACCGGAAGGTAAGTGTAAACTGGGCCTTAGGCACCAACCTAAGTAGCTTATTGCATCAGGCCTTAGTTACTGTCGTACTGTACTTGCCAAAGATGATTAATTTATTATCCCCATTGTAATAAAAACACAAAAAGTCCCACCTTATCTACCAGCACTTAATTATCCCATCAAATTGGGGCTTGTTGGATTTACTTCATTTTTTACTATCTATTTGCTAGTTGGTAGTTAGTCATATAATCTTATTAGATCAACAGAATTGCACTAAGGTAAAATATTGGTTTAAATGAACACTGAGAAGAATTGTATTTGCTCCTGATTTTAAGCTAAATTAAAGAAGTGATGGAAAAGGAGAGGGAAGAGAGAAAGGACATTGTGCTAGACATTCTTCTAGCTCATATTTTCTACAGTTTACTCCATCATTGTGTGTAAACACCAATATCTTAAATAGTAAAAGCCCTCACTTAAAAATAATTGCAATAGTATATTTTGTAGTAGGATTGTTCTAAAGAATTAGGCCCAGCCAGTCTATATCAAAGCCGATACACCCACAGACCTGATGATTCCCCCTACATAGGAGAATCTCCAGATGTCAAAAAAGTACTGCAGGCATGAGACTCAACTGCAAGGCTGTGGCCAGGGCAAAGGGAGCATAACCACGGTATCCCTAAAGCAGGAAAAAACCTCTATACAACACAAGCTATAGGTTCAAGTCAGAAATTGATACTAAGATTTTATATATTTGAATGTTTGTCTTATAAATAGTTAAAAGGTATTTTCAATTTTTCCCTTATTCAATATTCCATGAGTAAATAATATTTTTACCAAAACCAATATAGACTTTCCTTTTTTAAAAAAAGACTTATTCCCTTGTATTAATATGTGGACCAATGGCAGTATATAGCAAACTTGTAAAAAATGCCTAGATCCGCAACAAAGTAACATTTCTCTTGTGTGTTAAAGGGTGTTTTTAAATTGTTAGTGAGAGAAACAAACAGGTAAAATTAGTACAAATAACCACTCGGGACTCAAATACACAGCAGCTCAAAAACTTTGGTTCAAGTATGTTGAGAAATTTGGCAGTGTTTCCTCCTTTTCTTTTTGCGCACTGCAGTAGATCTCTGCAGAGATATGTTTTAAAAGACGTATATCAGCACTTCAAAGCAAAAATATAGTAAACTTTGGGCTAGCTTAATCAATGTCTGAAGTAATAAAAATCTCTTGATAGCAGCTGATTTGCTTAGAAGCAAGCCTCTACTGTTTCGTTAGGCATTCACAGAAAAGTGAATCCGTGTACTGATAATCCAGACCTCCAAAATTGGCTTGACTTTTAATAAGAGCTGCAATTAGCATTTATATTTATTGAATATATTTTCCTCAGATATCTGGTTAAATCTGGTATTTACTTTTTTATATAAAAGACAGACGTCCTATAGTTAATATTCTATTCATGAAGAGAAAAATGGAGGAGAAAATACTAATATTGTAAAGCACCTCCATAACTTCAGTTATGATTGATTCTGACATGCAGGCTTCTGTTCTCTACCAGTTTGGAAGTCATTGCCAAACTAAAATATCCTGTTCTTTCCCAATGTTAGGCAAGCAATTTTGGAGTGCCAAAAGGACCCTATATTTAGGGATAGCCACAGGAAATTTCTATCCAGTATATATGAAGTTATGTGTACATAACATTATTTTAATTAACAAAAAGAACACTAATCAGATAAACTTTGCTTAATTGATGATTATTGCAGAACATAGGTCATCTGTCTAAGTAATGCATTCATGAAACATATACAATGAAATAACTTTAGGGTAGTGTGGTGTCGATGTAGTGCTATCATACTAGCTAGAAAGCAATAGCATAGTATTTTGTTTGCTAAACAGCTGAATAAATATGCTATCTGTGTGGCCTTTCTCATACTTGAGTAATGACGTAAGTCAGTAAAAAAACCATAATTAATCCTGTATAGACTGCTATTAGCGTTATGTGTCAAGATGTTAAATTTGTTTGTGTAATTGCTCTCACATACATGCATCAATGAACATATATGCCCATATAAAAATACAAACATTCAAACTTATTTAAGTATTATGCCCTTGGACTGTAAAACACGGGTAGATTTCTGAAATGGCTCATGTAATTTATTACATTTGCACTTTTGGCCTCTTTGCTGGCTAATAATTTTTGGTTCCACAAACTTTAAATATATGGGATCTGTGGAAAACATTTGACCTCTGCTTTTATTAACAGTAATACCAGAAAGTCATGGGGAAAACATAGCCTTATATTAATCCATTGGAAACAATTTCTCTCCACTACCTCATACCTACTTATCTCACAATCACAATCCTATGTCTAAAGTGGAGAAGTGTTTTTTTGTTTTGTTTTGTTTTTAATATGGTTAATTCCTGTTTTCAATTATTCATAATGTTGGCCAAAAAACAAAAACAAAAAACCCACAACCTCTTATTTTCCCAGGCAAAGCTGCTTTTATAGTTGATGTCAACTTGCAAGTGAATGTTTGACAAGCATGATGAATTTTGGGATTGGTTACTTTGAGTAAAATGGAGATTATTTTTCTTAGATAACTCATCATTAGCCCAATAATAAAATATTTTATTGCTCTGGTGTACATACTGTAGCTATATAGTTAAGATTTTGGGTTTTTGTGTACTTCAGCTTTAAAGGTCTGAGTTTATGGTCTACTGAAGGCAATAAGCATGGATTTAATTCAGATTCCATCTGGAGAAACATGGTATTCTCTCATGATCCAATTGAGCAGGCTGTTTTTGTAATGAGAAAACCACTGTGAGGGATCCCTGCAATGATAGTTGCTTTTGAAACGTGTAATATCAACGGTCAAGTTATTTCAAATTCCCCTCTTCTCTTGGTCCCGAGTCCTGCAGTTGGATTGATATAGGCAGATCTTCATACTCATCTGGAGCCCAGTTGGGTCCTTGGCATATTATAAGTTCGAACAGCCCATAAATCTGGTGAAAGATTATTGGCTAATATCAGCAGGAGACTGACATCTGGTAATCACAGAACAGGTGCTGCTTAAACAGTACCTGTGCAAGTTCGGCCCCCTTCTCCCACTAGAATGCCTGGCACTGACATCCAGAGGATGAGTGGGTAGTTAAATCATCATGCTGATTCAACCATTGGTCTCCTTGCCAAATAGCTACTGTTGTGTGCGCTATGGACACATGATAATGGCTTCTGATACCTGCTGACTTGGACTAGAGTTGAATCAGTGACCTAAAAGAGAAGGATTCAGTGCTGATGCTGCAGGACCAGAGTCACTGGGTGATTGAACACAGATCTTAAATGAAAGGGGATTCATTGCTGAGAACACAGAGGAGTTGAAGTGCTCTTGACGTGTTTTATTCTAACTCGTGTATCCTGCTATTATGGGGTATTTTCTTATGGAGAGTCCAAAGCTTCTATACTCCAAAATGGCAGCAACTAATCTCTCTTTCTCACTCACTCTGGTTTTTTGACTGTTGGTGAAACATAAACCTTCCCTCTAGCACCTTGTTTTATCAGTGCTAATAAATGTTGGCGCAGACAACTTCTGTCTGCTTAGGATATGTATATACTGCACACCTCTCGCAGCAGAGTGTAGAGTACGTATAGTTACACACAGCAAGGAAAAACAGGCTGTGTCCACAATGTGGTATCTAGCTACAAGTGTCAGTGGAATCCAGGCAGTGGGAACTGCCGGAGCCTTTCCCAGCTTCCATCCCACTGCCAGAGTCTTTCACAGTGGTGGAAAAGACTCCAGTAGCTTCCAATCGAAGGAGTCTTTCCCCATGGCCAGAGCCTTTCTTTATGGTGGGAAAAGATTGCAGCAACAGGGAGGCCGTGTAGCATTACACTGATAAAAATAACAGCGTAAATGGGGAGACATTGCTTAGGCGAGTAGAGAGCTGTGCAGGGAACATACTGAGATATATACCCACTGGGTTCATAAGTGTCTTTTTATTCTACTCACCTAAGCCATGCCCCACTGTTTATACTGCTGTTTGTACCCATGGTCAGGGTGCCATGTGATGTAGGTATTCTACATAATGCTGAGAAAAGTGTACAGTGTAGACACATCCTTGAGGACATCATAACCCCAGATTTAATGATGCAGGAGCACCTTTCCTGCCTGTCCTCAACCAAGACCATAGCTCTTTCACAAAGGGAACTCCTCCTCTGAGCTAACAGTGGGCAAAAATTCTTTTTTAAAGGAAATTTCTTTAAGGAAATAACAAGACTGCTTGTTTTGTGCACTATCAGCAATAGAGGATTTAAAAGCAGCCCTTACACTCACATTCTTAAATGTATATAAAGGGTTGGTAGCAGTTTTCCCAAAAACAAAAGATATCCGAATGAAAATATAAAAACCTTGTAGTATCTGGGGAAGTCATGGTAGTCTGCAGGAAACTTTCTTCTACTACTTAAGGGGCATACACAGCCCCAAATGACCCTGGGTCACAGCTCTGTATTTTTAATAATACTAATACTAATTAATTATTTAATAATAAGTTCTAAACTTTGAGTAGGGAGCAAATAAAATGCATACTTTATTAATAGAAGATAGTTTATAGGAATCATTTCTTTCATCAGTTATCTAGTTTTATATCTGATTTAGACACATAAAAATACATTGTACTATTACTGAACATGTAGTATTCTGCATTTTTTGAAACAGCTACACTACAGTTTTCTAGAACTTTCTCTTCTCTTCCTATCAGCGAGGCTTGTATGCAAGTCTACACTGGCAGTTTTTCATAAACTTTTGACTATGGGGATTAACTTTTTGTCATATACTTTACCAAAACCTTTGCTAAAATCAAGTCAGATTATACCCACTGCTGTATTTTACCTTCATCTCTCTTTTGAGGCACTTCTATGAAAAATCCTGTCAATTGTTTTTTGGGGTTTTTTTCCCCCTGTGTTGTGCTTTATGTACTTTACCCTTTTCACAGATATCATCCCGAATTAAAACTTCCAGGATGTTATCAGGAATTCATAGGTCTCTAATTATGTGCTTTTAGAATATCATACTTTTTTTCAGACCTTAGATATCTTCTTCTTCTCCTTTTTTGTCAGTGACATAAAATTTGCCAGTTCCCTGCTTAACCATTCCAGAATCCTGGCATGCATCCCATTGAGATCCATGGACTTCCTCCAATTTATCTTCTTTGATACATCTTGTATCATTCCATCTATAAGTCAGAAAAACTTCCACTCTATTATTTCTTGGTCAATAGTGGCAGCCTTCCCTGTTTTTTTTAGTGAGATATTTACCATGTTAATATGTCTATGATAAGATGCTATTTTTAATAGCTTAGATGTCAGTACCTTAAAAGATACTTATTAGCATACAGGATGTCAGTCTGGAAAGGATGGAGTTTCAAATAGCAGCTTTGAAAAACACTTTTTTAGGGCATTGAGTCCAGGTCAGCTCCTCAAATGTGAGCTAATACTCTAAGGATGCATGCTCTTTGAAAACAAGTACAGATTAGTTTGGTGCTTGAAAATATTGAGTTGAGAGATTCCCTGTCTCTTCTCTGTAAGTGGTTTCTGGGTTCTCTGGAACCCTGTGATACATCAGGAGTTATTTAAATTATTTGTGCATATAGGTTGTCTTGTTGGAAATCTAAGCCCTCGTTATTTCTGTGAGCTGCTTGCAGTACACTTCTTATTAGAAGCAAACAACTTCAAGATGGCTGAATTGCCCAAAAAAAAAAAAACCCTAGCATTTCAAGGTTGGAAGTGAAGAGTTATGTTCACATTATTTTTGAGGCTCAATTAAAGTTGGAGGCTGAAATTCAGTACCCAAGTGTTGCTATCCCTTATTTAATCTTAGTTTCAAGATGTGGCCATACCCTGGGAGTATGAGCTTTGTTTCAGTTGAGGCCATTAATGTGCTAGATAACCAGATGGACTGACCCACGTGGTATTTTCTCTTTACACACATGCACATACAAACAAAATTACTGTAAAACAGGCAAGACAGTGGAAATATTTTAACTTATATTTGTATACATTTTTTCTATCTATCTATAAAATATTAGTAAAAGTACTGTGTAGATTCTGAGAAACAACTCAGGCATTAAAGTCTAAGCACTTAACCATTAATATGTATGCTTGTCCCTGTATGTCTAAAATCTCCTTTCTTTCCCCTTTTCAGATTACATTCATAGATTAATTTATTCATTTTTGCTGTCAGTAAAGTATGTTTTATCTGACTTTCATATTGAAGGTTATAGTAGCTCAGAAATACTCAGTTTACTCATTGATATGACAAATGCTGAGTACCACAGCTGCCCTATAAGATTGGTTACTTCTAAATAACTGTGCTTGGAAGTATTGACTAGTATATGCCATCATTCCCACAAAAGTTTCTTTGGGAGTTTTCTTTGAGGAAGTGCTCTTATGCCAGAGGTAATTGGCTATTCAAAATACTTAACCTGCCTAGTGGCTTTTTAGTGACTGGGATCAGCAAGCTCTTCTGAATTGGTTAGGGTCTTATCTATTCAGTCTTCCCTTGTATCATAGGTGTAGATTATTCATTAAGTTCTTTAAAGGCATTTTCTTTTAATAACAGATATAACTGAACCTACTAAAAGTGTACATGTTTTTGTTCCTGGCACATCCTTTACTGTATTGCTTCCCATTACAAAGCAAGTTCTAGTGCAATTGACTTTCCGTCTGCTTAATAAATATTGATGTATTGGATGCAGCCAAGTGTCGCCCAGCATGATCCATCTTTAAAGACAGAGTCATTAAGAGGGAGGTCACAATTTATTTATTTCTCATTCTTCTTTCAACTTTTGAGAGGAATCATTATGTAAATATTAAGCACATTCATGAAGTGATATAACATTAGAAAGTTGTAGTCTTTTTTTATCACTATTTTAAACCAGGGAAGTATATAGAGCTGACAACTTCATGTGGTTGCAAAAGCTTCCTTGTTCTACCTACAGTGTCTGATACTTTTTTCTTTCAAATATTTCAGATGCATTAGAGAAAGCAACTGAGGGTCTAATTCTGACCTTGCTTACACTAGTGTACATCCTCTAATTCTTCAATTTAAAGTCAATGGAATTACACCAATGTCAAGTTGGTGTGAAATCCGAATCATAGTGTTAATTACCAGTAGACTAGTGCATCTGGGTGCGATGCAGCTTTGAATACTTAACCATTTTGGATTTAAAAACAAACAACCCTTAAACTACCCCTTAAACTAAACCCAAACTGAACTCTTTTTTAGGTTCCAAAATACTTGACTAATGCACTTCTGCTCTCTCCAGGTTTAGTCAGGTCTAGAGAACAGAAGAACCAGAATTACTAAAATGTATCATGTTTACAATGTAACTCTCCTTTTACTTTCATAAATGCAAACAAAAATCCATCCTAAATAAAACACAAAATCTGAAATAAATTGTTTTATTAATTTCTCTTGGCATATTTTGACTAAAACTTTGAGTTTTAATAAAAGTCAATGTTAACTTTTAAATTTCTTCTTTGCTTTATTATTATTAAAACATCAAAGTATTTTGGAAACAGTGAAAACATCTGTAAAGTTGTCTAGCTGTAGTAAAGAATTTCTGGTTTGCCATCGCTGCCACTTAAGGTTAGTTTATTTCTCCATTTGCTGATATTGAGCAAAGGAATGAATAATTGTCTTCACACATTTTCTAGTAAAATAAAACAAACAAAAAAAGGATGACGTTGTTTTCCATTTTCTGCATTCTGAATGCATTAATCTTTTCTTTAGTTTCCAAATCCTTCTCATTTTATCATAGAAGACTTATTAATGTGTCCTTTGCATGAAAATTAAGGAAGAGATGCTTTTTGAAAGGCCTATACTATCATCTAATGGAAAATGTGAAGGCTTAGGCTCTGTCTATACTTACCTTGGAGATTTGGCGGCAATTGACAGGAGTTATGCAAGTTACGCAAAAAACTTGTGTAACTCCCGTCGACTTCTCTGCTTCTGTTCCTGTGCTCCATCCTCAATGTGCTGCATCGACACAGCACTACGCCACTTGAGAAGGTGGTTTTAATATATCGATTTCTGGATCGACCGAGTGGGTCTTCACTGACTGCTCGGTCGACCCAGAGAAATCGATCTGAAAGCAGCGAATTTGCCACCATCAGTGAAGACAAAGCCATAGTGTTTTGAGATAAAATTCTACTTCTGCGTAGAATTTTAAAGGATTTTTGCAAAAACCTATAGAAAGGATGCTCTTTCCACTAAGCTGTACAAGTTTTTAGAACCATATCAAAGAGCCTTATTATAGAACTCAATTGGTTCATCTTTATAAACTTGTATAGGACTTTTCCTTAAATCTCATCATACATCCCCGAACAAACAAAATCTTCCCCCAGTTTACAATGTACTGTGCCCCCATGGAATTGCCTGCTGGACGTGGTCTACTTAGCCATTCGGGACCAAATTTTCAGTGGGTAGATGAAGTGTGCCCTTCATAGCTACATTTTTTGCACATATGTCCAGAGGGGAAGAATTGTTCAGAGACTAGGATGCTACCTTCTGACTTGGGAAATCGGGTTCAGTTCCCTGCTCTCTCTCAGACATCCTGTATGATCCTGGACGAATCATTTAGCTTTCCTATTTAGTTCTCCATCTGTAAAATGGAGATGATCAGAAGTTGACTTTCTTTTTTTTGTTACTACAAAGTTGCTTGAGCAGATTAAGGCCTCCTATTCTCTTTTTCATGAAAGAAGCTCCTAATGTCATAGTGCATGCTTTACAACTCAGTTTAAATTTAGCAAATGGCTTTCCATAGTGCCTTGATTTTCATATACAACACACAATTTATGAAACAGCAAGACACAGGATTTAATGGCCTTTAATGTTTTAGGGCCTTTTTTCATATTAACTCCAGTGAAAAGAAGTGGGCCACAGCAGTTTTATTAGGGGGATTTGTTCCTGTAATCAGAACAGTAATGCTTCAATGTATTTCATTACAGTGTATGAGTACATTTGAAAAAAATGAGTGGTGATGGTCTTACTAATATTAAACCATACAAGTTGATGGGGCTACACCTACACCATGACTTGCTCCATCTAAAACTGAAATAATAGAAATTAGAGATGGAAAAATGTCATCCCCCACCCCATGAAAAATTTCTACCTGCCTATTTCTACCTACCTATTTCTACAGAATTTTCCAGCATTGTGTCAAGTCTTATTTTAAATATCACAATCAGTATGTCTATTTGCTACCATATTGTACTGCAAACTCATGTCTAATGTATTGCCCACTCTCACACCTAGATGTCTTGGTATGAGTGCTTTGCATGTTTTCCTTTTTTATTAATATATATACTTTGGACTGACATTTTTCCAATTTGACTGTGATATTCATTTTGTTTGTTTTATCTAGGTTTTTTGCCTTTATTTTTAAACTCTTCAGGTCTTATATTATTTCTCTCACCTCATTGGTGCTTTACAACCCTCAGTTTACTCAGTGCGAATTTTGTAATTTTACTGCTTATTTCCACTTCCAGATAATTTTTACCTGGCAGAGTTCAGAGCAAACTTTGCAAAACTTTTGTAAGAAAGCCAGGAAAAAATTTACCTGGGTTGAATTGTATTATAATCTCAAAATTCTGGCTATTTTTGTTGATATTCATGAGCATGGGGAGGAAGGGTTTGAGAACTGATTTATTGTTGGAAAACTCATGAAATTTATGAGTTGGTGTAGTTTCAAAAACAGGCAAAATTGGTCCTCCTGAACTTTACTAAATGTAAAGGGAAACTCTCCTGTTCATGAAAATATACAAACCAAAGCAACATTTGCACAAATCTATGTTAATTCAGAGTAAAATGATATGGTGGAATTTAAGTGTAATGGTAGGGATAGTCCAGTGCTTTTTCAACAATGATGGAACTATATAAGAAAAGGTGGTTTTTAAGCAGAAATACACTAATTTGAACTTCTCTCTTACATTAAACATTTAAAGCTGAAGACAGATTTGAAGACCAGCTTAAATTCAATCTAACTCATCAAATAAAATGCTAGTAATTATCTTCCTTCTTAATGTTCTACCTGCTTGCATACTCTAATTTTTTTAATTGTTTGTACCGTTTAACTGTTTCTAATCTGGAGTTAAGAAATAGAGACCTCCCCAATCCAGCATCCGATGCAAATTCCCTCATGGGTTAAAACCAAATAAGGCAGAGACAGACAGACAGACAAAGATACACACATATACAAAGTGTCCTGGATGTAATTAATATAAGAATCCAAGTTATCCTTACTGTTAGTGTTTGTTGCAGCCCCAGGGATGCTTATATTGTGTATGCTTTTTCTCACACAAAATGCAGCCGCTTTCTTGTATGTTAAAAGCATATGTATACAAAAAGAAGCTGTATGTATTTCCCTATAGCTGATATGAATATACGAGCTGCGCATTATTTTGATCATCTACTCCCCAGCCAGGAATACCTCCACCTCTGCTTCACCCTGACAGTTTCTCCTCCATCAGTTTGAGTTACAGTTCCTCTCTAGCAGATGAAAACATGCAGCTTTCATTTCCATCTAATTAGTTGCATTCTGCTCTTCAGTGGAAAAACATTCTTCCAAGACAGGACTGTGGAGAGTGAGTGAACTTGATCACCTGTAGATTACAGTCAGGTTCAGTTAGACTTTGTTTTTGCTAGCACTCAAAGTGATGCCTTCCAGATATGAAATAAATGCAAAACTGTCTTGTTATGGTACTGTTTCCCTCTTCTGGTAACAGCAAAAGAGGATTTTAAGAATGTCTCTTCTAATATAGTGAACCATTTAGCACGTGTACTAATATAGTGAACCATTTAGCTTTTCTAGGTAGCTTTAACAAAAATAAATTAAATTATTAGGGAATTAACTAATTACATCAATGAATTAACTAATGCTGTGCTAGTAAGTACATTCTGCCCTCTTGTTCCACATATCTTTGTGAAATATACTGTGCACTACAAACTATTTACAGGGAGTGTCCCTATTTTTTCCTTTTTAAATCTAGCCTAGTAATTTCTGTTACTTTTAATTGTATGGTTTGACTCTGTTGATTTACTGAAGAGTTTATGGAAAGGTGGTCATTGCATAGTTGATCTCTTTCCCCATAATTGTTTTGTTAAACTACTAATGAGTTTCAACTTGACTGCAGCAGGAAGCCTCACTCGCGTATATTGACCCTTGATAAGAGCAAAAAAACAGTCTAGAATCTCCCTGGAAATCAGAGTGGAGATCTCCTCATCTAGCCATCATTCAAACAACTGTATCTGAGTAGCAGCCAGTACTGCCTGTGGCCACTATATTAGTCAACTAAGGGTGTGCATGGGGATGGGAGGGGCAAGCAGAGGCATGGGCCTCTCCCATGATTGTTGGTGGCACAGAACTCCTCCAGCCCCGGGGCTCTTGTGGCAGAGGAGAGAGTGAGCTCCTGCTGGAGCCAGGGTGAGGTGGGATAAAGTGAGCTCCTGCCAGGTATGGGGTGAAGAGCGATATCCTCCTGGGAGTGCAGGGGGTGTGTGTGTGTGTGTGTGCGTGTGTGGCGAAGAGTGAGCTCCTCATGTGGGCACAGAACGTGTCCTTCCAAAAGGGATCAAAGTTAAATTTTGGGCATGCCCCTGTAGCCAACTAATTTTAAATATCTGAGCCCATATATAACTACTTTAGAGACTAAAACCCACATCTGCAACTGCAGATTAGATACATCATTTTCAATTTAATGGGAATGTAAAGTTGTTGGGTTTTTTGTTCTCTGAACGCACATGGAATCAGAAAGATCTCTTGAAATCAGGTTTCATAATCACAGATTTGGAACACAGAATAAACCTGTGATAACTTCTGATGATCTTACTTGACCATTTTCTGTTTTTCTTCTATCAGTTTCACACTTTGAAGTCATTGGTGCAGTAAATTATACTTTAAAACCCTTCACATATATGATTAACTGAATAGATATGGAGATGATTAGGGTTTTGGTATATGTTTCAGCAGTTTCAAAGCTACCATTGTCTAAATCAATCTATTCCCAACTAAATTAGATTTAAACATAAAAGGTTAAACATGAGGGGCTGAATTCAGTGGTGTTCTTTTGTGCCTGCTTGTACAATAGTGCCTTTAGCCTGAAATCTGTGAAATGAAGAAACAGTTACTTTACTTTCACATTGTTAAGAATGAGTCAAGGATAGAGTCCAGAGTCCAAAACGTAATTAGTACCCTGAGCAGAACAGCTGGTAGGTAAAAGCACTCAAGTGCCTTTTTCTCTCATTGTAATAAATTGTTTGATGCTGACTATAACTTGCCATCTAATTCTCTGGTGTAGGAACAGGAATTTGTTAAAACCCCATTTTATGTTAGTTCCTCTGTCTTCTTTCAAATCAGCATTTTTCCCCCCTGCAACATTATTCCATGAAAATACGTTTCAATTGCTCAAAACATTCATTGCAGTTTTCAGCTGCTCACCAGAATTGCATATTTTGGATGTATATGTACCAGGACACAAGGGCAATTCAAATTCTGTTGCATTTTTATTCAAATCTGCAATAGCAATAAACAGTGATTGATGCCTATTTGACATACGATGCATTTCCGCATGAAGCAAGTTCTTCACAATGCAGCTACAACACCATTAAAAGGAGCTGTAAAAGGCTGATCCTGCGAAGTGCGGAACAACCTCAACTCTACTGCTGATATCAATAGGAATAGAGATTGTTTGGCATCTTCCCTGATTGTACCTGAGCTAACTATATAAGGAACCTGATTTTCAAAACTCACAGCCAGCCCGGGGCTATATACAAAATGCATGTGTAATTGCATGCCTGGTATGTTACTGGTATGGTACAGTTACTGCAACTGCTTTCATGTACCATATATTTCTATGTTCAAATGCTGGTGTAACAAGGTTACCTGATTTGGTTTGATTATGAAAACTGTGCATGTAAACTAGGTATGCAGTTCCATGTAATAGTTTTCAAACATTTTGCGACCACATAAATAAAAATCTTATGTTGTCGTACAGAATTATCAACATCTTCAATTTTGTGCCAAGTAATTATTACACCTCTTAATAATCTACATACTCTGCATGTCTTTATTGCATGCTGTCTATTAGCACCTATTTTTTGGGAATGGGGATAACTGATACTGTAAATCACGCAGGATGTTTTAATTTCAACTGACCAGATTTAAATTTTGTTTAGGTTACAAATACAGTCTTGGAGCTTTAAAACTCCAGCTATCCTGTAGGAATAAAATGTCTGTTTCTTTATTAGGAACCCAATGTTATTAATTGGAATTTACCCTGCAGAGGTAGAATCCTCCTGGATGGCAGGTGAAGTTATAAGGC
Source organism: Mesoclemmys tuberculata (assembly GCA_007922155.1). Taxonomy (NCBI): domain Eukaryota; kingdom Metazoa; phylum Chordata; order Testudines; family Chelidae; genus Mesoclemmys; species Mesoclemmys tuberculata. Next base: position 22,409,806 of record ML675618.1, on the reverse strand, counting down.
TCCAGTACCAAATATGTGTCTTTTGAACATACAAAGCACTGTATTAGTGCTAAGTATTATTAAGTTAAATAAGTTTATCATAACCTATATGTAGTCCTTGGTAACATCTATCCATATTACAAAACCATAGCTTGATCTGATACCATTTAGAATCTCTGCTCAGGAAGGGCAATAAAGCAACTTTTGTAGTCCGGTCCAAATTGAGATTAATGTGCATTATCAAAGCTGTGAATGTTCCCTTTCACAATACCTGTCCCAATAGTGACTGTCTTTCATGATCACAAAGTTTGTGAAAAATCATAACCAATGGCTTTGTGCTACCTAAATGAAAATATTGTAGTAGCTGGAAATACTATAACCATGGGGTGTGTTTTAAAGTTGATATCAGGCTTTATTATTTTATGTACTGAGAAAGTAAATATTTTGTGCTGTACTATGTTGTTCAACACCCACTATGTAAGGCTTTTGAAATATGCATCTAGATCAGGGGTCTCAAACTCGCGGCCCGCGGGCCAACTGCGGCCCACGGGCTTGTGTTATGTGGCCCGCAGTCTGAATCCGGCCGCAGGCTTGTGCTGTCAGTATTTTCTGAGCAGAGCTCAGGCAAGTTGTGGCCGTCTTAAAAAGGAAATGCCCGCTGAATGTGGCCCCACAGGGAGATTTAACGGCGGAGAGTGGAGTCTGCAAGTCCCTGTGAGAGCCTCTCTCTCCTACTGTGCCGCTGAATTTTACCCTGCGGGGAGATTTTTTCGGCGGAGAGTAGAGCATGAAAGGTGGAGCAGAGAAGTGTGTGTTATGTGTGGCCCCCCTGAACTCAACTCAATGTAAATGCGGCCCGCCATACCAATTGAGTTTGAGATCCCTGATCTAAATGATCTTTTCAGTCTGGAACAGTAGAAATGACTTACTAGATCCAGAAAATGATGAGGAATTTGATGATGTAATTACTTACCTACAGTCCCTATAGCAGCAGCTGCTAACCCCTAATGTCAACAGGAGCTGGCAGAAAAAACAGGGTGCACAATATAAGAGCTGGTTGGGAAAAATGGAAATTTTAATGAAAAAATTCCTATTGTCTCATTACAACGTTTTACAATATAACATTTTGACAGTTCTACTCCAGAACGTCTCCTGAACTCCCACTGTAGTAAAGCAGAATCCCTCAGTGTGGCCAGCCCTACCTGCATGACCTTCATGGCCTTACCCCCATGATCTTCAGCACTTTTCCAGGATTGGTCTAGAAAAGTTCCAAGATTCTTATCTAAAAGCCACAAGCAGGACCACCCATGTCCAGTGAATAATACTTTTCAGACATGTCAACCTACGATGCTAACTCATCGTAGCTCTCAGGATCAAACTCGCCTTTGGCTGGGGTTTCATGGGTTGTCTCCAATTCCCTACTCTTCTTCCGAGCTGTTAACTCTCTCCTTTCCTGGCCTCTCACTTGTAACTATCCACATGCATCACATCTTCCTTATCTCCTATGCTTCCTTTTCTTGCTTCCTCCTTTCCCTCTAACTCTGTCTTCATCTCCCTTGCCCCACTTCTCTTTTTCCAGCCATAAGCTCCACCTCTTCCTCTCATCAATTCGTCTGCATAAATTTCCAACTCAAAAAAATCAGTACCAACCACTTTAATTCCTTATCTTTTTTATGTAGACACTAAGAAGCATTCACAGCAAAACAAAGCTACCACATATTCTCATTGCTTAACCTTCATTGTTGTTGGTGTGCTGTCTCCTCTGCTCCCTGTCATATTCTGTGATTTTTATGGGCACTGGGATTGTCAGCGAACTTATATGATTTGACTGGTGAAAATATTTTGTAAATTATGTTCAGTATTATGACTAAGTTATAAGCAGCACTATATATTGCGCTATTTATGCTTTCACAATCCTTTCCATATTTGTGCTGTACTTTTTGGTTTAATCTGTTTTGTTTTGATGTGACTAAATAATATGGAACTTATTTAATGTGTTTGATTGTGGATTTTCTATCACTACCCTTTTCCTGCCTCATGAATTTTCCAGCTCCTTAAATCCAAAATACAGAATACCTTCTTTGCATGGCACTTTCATGGGACAAAGACAGTTTCATAGTCTGATAAATATTGTGAGATCTAATGAAACATTTACTTTGGGGACATGTATGTAGTGCCATAGAATCACATATTACTTTCTACCACAGTCTCCATGGGGTTTTATATTTCCATTAGATATACTTTACTATATGTTCAGGTTATTGTAGGGCTAGCACAACAAGCTTTGCCAATTCTCACAGCACATCTCAAGAGTGGAAAGATAGTGTTCTCATGAATATAGAAATTCTGAATTGAGGAGACTGAAAACTGTGTGAAATGAGTTGGTTTCTGTCCAGTTCCTACTGGGCTGCTGTATGCCTCACAGAAACCACTGGAACAAATTGCCATCTTTGTTGGCAGCTTCAGCAGAGGAGTGAAGAATTGAATACATATGAAGAGCGTACTTCCCTTTCACCCTTTGAAATGCTCTTTTCAGGTCAAACATGAGGCACATTAGCACAGCAGTAAGAAAAAGCTTAGATGGTCTGGGTTTTATTGGCTTTTTTGACTAAATAGAGGACTTCAGTCTTGACAAATTGGCATGTGTCACTTGTAAAGGAATTTAAAAAAAAATTCTTTTCTCATGCTTTCACTTTTTTCTTTGTCTTTTAAAATTAGCATTATAATAGTCCATGTCTTTATGCTTTCTATGCTTTATGCCAGTTTCTTCTGTATTTGATTTGCTTTTGTAATTTTTATATAGTAATTTTTTTTTCCTGCACGGAGGGAACTTTCTTATTTTTCTTCCTTTTTTGTTGTTTAGTCCTTCCACTAGTATTAAAGTTTTTTCTTCCAAGTTAAACCATTTTTGTGTGTTTACAAACTACATATACTGAAAGAGCAAGTGATGGCTATCTAATATAAAAAGGCAAGAGAAATGTTACATAACAATACATATTCACAGAGGTTTAATTAAGTAAGAGGTTATATCTTATTTAAGCAATTATGGAATGATGTCTGAGTACTGAGAAATGGCTTTACCCTGTTAAAGTTTAATGGCTTTACCCTGTATAAACTGTCCCAAAATAATATTGCAAGAGATGATTTTTTTATCCAGTGGTTTGCTTGTCTTGAAGATGGCATTTTCCAGTGCCACAGAATAATTTGGATAGTTGCAATGATCAAACTATTTTAGTAAATATTCTAATCATTTTATTAATCTGCTCTCTTGCACTTATTAGCTCCAGTGTTAGGCCCTGATCCACATGCATATCTTAACACACACAGTAACACTGCTGACTTCAAAGTTACTACAATGTTGTCTACAAACCCCATATTAAGCACAGACAGAAGGGGAAGGAGAACATCTCTTGTTTACAAGCAAGCAGTTTGACCATACACATCCACAGCTGCTAATCATGGAGGCAGGCACTCAGCCAAAAGACGAAACAAGGCCTTCTATATAGGGGAGAGCAGAGAGACTGAGTAGAAGCAGAAAGGCCTGGGACAGTAAAGGGGTAACATTGCTGCACCAGGCTGTCTTCATGAACACAGCTGAGAGACTGAGGCAGGCAGCTAGATTCAGCTAGAGGTGAGGTTCCAAGAACTGCCCTGACAGGGAGCAAACTAAGGAGAGCCAATGAGGAGCAGCAGAGATCCTCAAAAGGCCACACCAGGAGCTAGTGGCAGTTACACACATGCATAACTGTTGGCAGGATTGTGGTTTTAATGAAAGCACAGATGTCAATAGTTTAGTTTCTGTATATTTTTGAGATTGTTGCTACATTCAGGATGTATATGGAAAGGGACAGGAAAGCAGGATATGAGTTAGAAGAACCTCATGCTGACAAATGTCAGAATTCCAGAGAGCAGCTTTGTGTATTTTTTCAACTGCACGTTGACTGTTGTGAAGCAAAATGTAGAAAGATTGGATGGTATAGGCTGATCAAAATATATTACGAATTTTTCTGATTTTATAAAAGGGGCAGAACTAGGGTAAAGGAGGCTAATTGCAGCTGCATTGTCCTTAGCTATCCAGCCTCAGTGAATTGTAGAGGTACATAGTAGGGACTCTAACTTAATGAGACTCGTATAAGGGCCTTCAAAAAACATATTCCAGAGGAGAATTAGGCGTGATGAATTTCCAGAGGCTCTGCTATGCCCCCCTTTCTTTTCATCTTGCCCACGCTTCACAACTGGAACAATCTGTATGTTTTTCCTCTCCTTGCAGTGGGAGGAAAGGATTGTCTGGCATAAGAGGCAGCAGAGCTGCCTGTGTCAACTTTCTGCTTGCAGAGGGCTCCTTGAAGAGGAAGAATTCTTCACTCACTATCTTCGGCCACTTTGGGACAGAGGTTACATATATTGCACCCTATATATTGAATATTTTCTGTTCAGTGTTGGCAAAATCAGTACAGAATTACATCTCATACACGAAAGACAAAATATACACAAATATTCAGTAGTTTGACACAGTAGACCTAAATATTTGTTGCAGGTAACTTTTCCCTCTAGTGTATATGTTAGTCTATAAATTATTATCAAGATAGTGTATCTCTTCTTTCCTTCCTCCTTTTTCTGAAATTTGAAACTTGAACGTTTATTAAATGTTTATGGCATCTTTACAATCACCTTTACGTTTTTGGCACTTTATCTTGCGTATATAGACCTATTATATTAGCGAAAAGAAGATATACCATTGACAAAGACTGAAGCAGTCAAAATGTTGTTCGTTGTGAATACAGTAAATTACTTCAATTTTCAAAAGTGATTCATGGTGTACTGACTACCAATTCTTAATTTCTGAGTGTCCAATTTGATCTTCAGAGGGTGGGCACTCAGCATTTCTGATAATTTGGCCCTTTAAATACATTTCAGGATGGGACCTAAAATTATTAGTCACTTTTGAACATGTAGGCCACCATGTTTCTTATGATTACAAAGCTAGTGTAATTTTAGGTAGACAGCTGGTCATGGCTATATTGGCATGTTCAAAGCAAATATAATTGTACTATAGACAGTTTCTTTATTTTCATTTGAAGTAATTCTTTGATGATTGCAGAACTAATCCCAGTCATATAAAGGTCTGCATATTAGAATAAACATGATACTTTACTTAAATGGAAAAATATATTACAATTAGAGAACAAATCAGATTGATTACTTAGGAATCTAGTTATGGCAGTTTAGTTAACTGCCCCAAAAACTTCATGTAGTATGGGATATTGAAATATGAGTCACTGTGGATTTTGAATCTATAATTACTGAAGTCAGGCATGGCAGTCAGCTTGATGATTCTGAAGCCCCCAAAATGGAAGGAAAAAAGGGGTTTATGAATAGTTCTATAAAAATTGTGGGTGGGGAAGAGTTTGAAACAATCTATTTGATAGGATTAGGTGTTGTCCTCTCAATACTATATGGTTTTAGTTGTAAAGCCTGAAGAGAGAGAAATTTCAGAACAAAATTAGTCAAGATGGTTCTATTCTTTAATGCAGATATCGGATGGTGAGGCCCTCAGCACCTAAAACAGAAGTAACACTGATTGTCTAAAAATGTGCGCTTTTTATAAAATCTACCCTTCTCAGTAACAAAACTATCCAACAGCTTGAACTAATCTCCTAGATGGATTTTTAGTGAGAGTTTTGAGGATGGTCTATTTTCATTTGTCTCCTATGCTGTATGAGATTGGTCATGTAAATAATGTTGTTAAATTCTATAAATCCCAATCTTATTTAAAATAGTCCCTCTCTTACCCTGAATAGATGTTGTATGTTACTTAAGTGAGGATAATTCTATTTTGAAAAAACTTATTCCAATCCCATTAGCTGGGAAGATAGCTTTGTATTTGGCCACAGCCTAGAAGTCTAAGGAAAGTCTTGTTTCCTTCATGTCAAGGCCAAGCCTTGGGAGGTCAGGGCTTGTGGTTGCAGATGGAATTGGTCAAATAGGTAGGGCTGGAAACAAGGATCTGAAGCCAGGAACCAAAGCAAGACAAAAGGGTAGAGTCCATCATAGCAACTGGCTGGAGATCCATCTAGTTGCACAGCCAACTTCCTGGTGTCTCCTGCAGGCTTAAGTAGTGTGCCTGGACCAATCAGGGATCCCAAAGCACTGCCAATCAGGCTCTTGGGAGTGGTACAGCTTGTGGAACCACAAGGTTCACAGCTTATCAATCACTGCTTTGCTAGAGTTGTTGAGTGGTTGTGTGCATGAAGCAGTTGTTCAGGGACTAGCACACCCAGGTTCCAGTCCCATGGATCCTCTGTCTATCTCAGTTGTGTGTAACCTTAGGTTTCCCGTAGGCTGTGTCTCATAAGTGACCTCTCAGGAGCGGATTTACTGTGAGAGTTTTGCATGTTAACCCCCTTACAAAGATAAAGACACACCCTTTGGTTTTTAGCTCTTTTACTTGAATCCATTAGCCAAACTGATTGCTGGCATAATGTAAGAAAGGCACTGTATGGCTCTTAGTAATCTGTCACCACCATTCTTACCTTGTGCTTTTTCTCCCTGAAGGATGGTATTAATAGGAATCCTGGATTTTCCCAGTAATTTCTACTTACGTCCTATTATATTTGTTACCCTGTTTTTCACACCTAGCCCATCTCATCCATTTAGAATACCCTGCCTTTTAGATGGAAAGGTCTTTGGAGTACGGATTGTCATATATTATGTTTGTACAACACCTTGCACAACTGGCACTACAACAATGTGAATGTTAAATTTAATTCTAAAGCAATCATTAACGTTGCCCTGTGAATTGCAATGTGTTCTGTACCCTTATGGAGTCCAATGATATCACCTCCTGAAAGTGCATGAGCTACTTGTCTGTCAGAAAAACAGTTTTTATGGAAAATTCTCCATCAGTCCTGTATGTAAATTTGCAGTCCTGTATGTAAATATGGACCATTTGCTCCACATAACTTTTACTTCAACACCATATCACAAACCAGTCCTTTGGCATATCCAGATTAGGACCCCTGGTTCAGCAATGTCCTTTTGTTTGTATTGACATCCCATTGACTTCAGTAGGATTATTCCCATGCCTGATGTTGTGAATGAGAAGTTCTGATTAAAAACTGCTGGCACAATAAGGCCCATGATATTTGTCATTTTTAAATTTTGTAAATGCATAATGGAAAATTATATTGACAAGGAATTATATTATTCACGTTCCTGTAACTGATATAACATTTTAAAAAATGTGATTGATAATCTGCAGCAGAAATTTCTTGCATTTTGAAACACTCAGGTAATGCGTATTAAAAAAAAAAAAAAGGCAGTAAGCAATATGTTAACGGTGTGATCACGTCTGTGTATTCTGTTTTGAAATTGTGATACTCTGCATGAATGTATGATCTGAGACCCAACATCAAATACAGACATTTTGTCAAACTTTTATTCCTCTCATTCTCCCTGTGCCCATTTCTTGTACTGCCTAATGGAAGGTGAACATAGGTTTAATACTGTTTATTAGCAGGAATACAGCAGGTTTTTTGACATGTGAGAAATAGCAGGTGATCCTTCAATTTAGTCTGTATAGTCATGGCACAAATATACAGAGTTAACAAATTTCCCCCTTAATTTTGGCATTACCTTAAATTTCTAATAGTGTTTCTGTCCTATCAAATTATGCCATCATACGTAAGATTTAGTCTTAATATCAGGTAAGAAAGTGAAGAACTATAGTGATAGCAAATAGCAAGCATTTTTAGCTATGACGCCTAGTGGCTGCTTTTTTAAAATGTTAATGAAAACTAAGGTCTTAGAAACAACGTTGTGGCTAGATCAGTTCAGGTATTTTTAAAGACTTGAACACTATCTGGATGAATGATGACAAAAATGCACCTCATTAGTGTTCAGTACACTTCAGCAGAACACTAAGCTGAAAAATGCAATACTGTATGTGCACTTTGAGCTAAATACCAGAGGAGAGAGAGAAATGTAATACACTACTAAGCACAGCAAATGAAAGGAATTGTTAAAAATAGCAATTGCTTTCTATGAAAAGGAACTGAGAATGGCCCTTTCCCAAACTTTATTGTTAAAGTTAATGATCAAAATCCCCACTTCTTTTCCCTTGGGCTATGGCTACACTGGTGCATGAATTTAGTTAATTGACTGTATACTTGACCACACATGCTCCTTATACCCACACCGTGTGTCCACATATGCTGTGCTGCACATGGATATAAAGCTGTGTATATGCGTATACCTGCCTCCACACTTGTACTGTTATGCAGTGGTATAGTTACCATTTCAGGGGTGGTATCAGATGGTTCTGTGCATCACAGGGAGACACTTAGTAACTGCTTTGCTGTGTGTTGTTGGTACTGTCCTTTATCTTCCCATGATTACTGATGGTGGTTCCTGATCACATCTTCCTCCTACCAAACTAGGTGTTAGACATGCACCAATGGGCAATGTCCTGCTCCTGCTTTGTAGGGTAGGACAAAGGTTTATGTGGTAAATTGGTGAGATGCTGGAAGGTTTATGTGGCAATTGGTGAGATGCTGGATGGAAATTGGATAGAATATTGTGATACATGAAACACAGCTGACCTTAAGGGTCAATGACAATTCATTCATGTCCCATGGTATAGATCTGGTGAATGTGTATTGCCACAGCATACCCTTGGATAGACCATCGCTTGTGGTTCAGGAAAGCCAGCACAGTGTGGTGGTGTCGTATCATTTTGGATACCTGGGATACAGCATTGGCTTCAGAACTTCTGAATGAGGACACTAGACCTTCATAGAACTGTGTGAGGAGCTTGCTTCAAATCTCCAGCACCAAAACACTTGATTCAGAAAAGTTATACTGGTGCAGTAGTAGGTGGCTATTGCCCTGTGGAAGTGGGCAAGGCCAGACAGCTACAGATCCATTGCAAGCCACTCTGGGGTTGGAAAGTCATTGTTAGGGTCATGGTTCTACCATTTGTGAGGCAATTAAACTGATCTACCGTGGATGGCTGCTATAAGAAAATGTCAAGAAATAATAGCTGAATTTCAGAGGATAGGATTTCTGAATTGTGCAGGGGTCAGTGATGGCACCCATATCCCATCACTTTGCCCATCACAAGAGGCAAGGTGATTGTGAATTGAAAAGGCTCAGGCTGCAAGGCTTGGTGGACCGCAGAGACAGATTTGTGAATACAAATGTGGGAAACACTGGAAAGGCTCATGACACCAGGGAAGTTTGAGTTCACTCCACACTTAGCCTGAAAGAGTTGAGGCAGACTGAGAAGGGGGATAAGTAACCCACCAGCTGAGGGGAACTAGGGGGCTAAGTAATGCCCTGACTATATGAGGAAACCCAGCTGAGGAGGAATGAGCTGGAATGGCACTATAAAGGCAGGAAATTGGCAGCAGAAGGGGAGGGTTGCTGGGAAGGTCTGTAGTCACTCCCTGGGAGAAGGGTGGTGTGCTTGGGCTGGGAAAACCCAGAAAGGGTGAAATTCAGGAAGCTAGGACAGGGTTCAGGGAAAGGCAGTAAGGTTTAGAAGGGAACAGGCTTTGATTTGAGGCTAGAGGATCCTTGAGCCAGAACTCTGAGTAGAAGGCAGGCCTGGGTTTCCCTGCAAGCTGCTGCATGAGTGACAAGGCATTGAATGGGATGACAACATCAGCTGTGGAGTGAGAGAGGGGCTGCAGACCCAGAGAGAGAGGAAAAGAGATGGCGCAAAATCATGGAAAGAGGGTCTCCCATATGAATTATTCCCCAGAGTGATCAGGAGGAGGCACCATCCTATCGGTGAGCGGACCACACCATCACAATTCGACAGAAACAATGATTCTCTGTGTTGGGTCTGTGCCAACTGTTTTGTTTTGGTTGGTTGAAATCTCACTGGCACCAGTATGCATCCATCTGGATGTCAATGTGACAAACACCACTCATGTAATTGTCACCTGCTGCACCCTCCATAACATTTGTGAGAATGAAGGGGAGTGCTTCCATTCTGTGTGGACTCAAGACAAGTCCATAGGTGCTGGAACTAAGGGTGCTGGGTGTGCTGCCACACCCACTGGCTTGAAGTGGTTTCCATCATACTCAGGGCATACAGTTTGGTTCAATGGCTCTCAGCATCTCACAATACAAATTGTTCCAGCACCTTGGAAGTTTGCTTTACAAACTGGATCCCACTGGATCATGTGCACACTGATTCTAGTTCTCAGTGGGAAGGGAAAGGAGGGTTGGCGTACATACACACCTCTTGCTACAGCGGGGAAACATAGGATTACATCTACCTGTGCCAAGGGACACATTTACACCCTGTGCAGCTGCTGGAAAAGCCTGAGGGAACACTGGCACATACTTAGGGGACTACATAGTTTTGTGAGGTTTTTGTTTCCCTGTCTCTTTTCATTCCTGTGACATCACAGGGGATTTCACTGGGTTGTAACATTGGGGTTTGGGTTTGTGCTTTGAGCCTCAGAGTTTGGCGGGTGAGTTGTAATGAGGTCATTGCATAGTTCTTTGGTCTTCACTGCTCATACTTGTTTACAAACCTCTGTGATTGGGAGCATTCAGTCACTTTTGATTACCTTAACAGTTGTGAGGGGAGGGAGTGAACCCTTCCTTCATTTAAAAAGAAATAAGTTTTGTCTGTGTACATGTCCCCTGGTGTGGGTGGAGCCAGCACAAGACTTATGAGGAGAGGCTGAAAGAACTAGGCCTGTTTAGGCTGCAGAAGAGAAGAATGAGGGGGGATTTGATAACAGCCTTTAACTACCTGAAAGGAGGTTCCAGGGAGGATGGAGCTAGGCTGTTTTCAGTGGTGGCAGATGACAGAACAAGGAGCAATGGTCTCAAGTTGCAGTGGGGGAGGTCTAGGTTGGACATTAGGAAAAAGTTTTTCACTAGAAGGGTGGTGAAGCATTGGAATGTTACCTAGGGAGGTAGTGACATCTCCATCTCTAGAGGTTTTTAAGCTTTGGCTTGACAAAACCCTCGTGGGGATGATTTAGCTGAGGATAGTCCTGCTTTGAGCAGGGGGTTGGACTAGATGACCTCCTGAGGTCCCTTCCAACTCTAATATTCTATGATTCTATGAGAGGACAGTGTCTTCAGGGAGGAAGCATTGGCGGAAGGTAAAGACTGTATATTTTGGAAAGGTTTTGTTTGTTTGTTCTGCCTACAGACAGTGTATGTGATTTGGCTGGAGGACTGTGACACTGAAAACTATCGAAGAAACCATTGGTCCATGGGCTCCTCCAAGAGATGGGTGCCACCATGTTCCAAACAGAAAAACTGCAGGCTCATACCTAACCAGAGGGGGGTGCTCAAGAGATGTGGATGCTGACCCCATTACAGTTCCCCTCTTGGATGCTCCTAAAGATCCCTCTATGAGAGGTTTTGGGTGCTAGTGATGGGTGTGGTCCCAGAATCCTGCAGACCCCTCCTCGTTTCTTGGGAAATGGGATCCTCAGCCTCCACAGCATGCTGAGCAGAAGAGGAGGAGGAGGAGGAGGAGGAGGAGGTGGTAGTTCACAGACAGGTGTAACAGGTGGACCCAACCTCATTCAGCCCCCAGTTTTATTAGCCTCTCCATTCCCTAAACCATACCTCTGGCTTCATGAACCAGTGCATTAGTGTCTCTTCCTGCTGAAGCCCAATCCTCCTATGTCCTGAGAAACTGAAACTGTCTGGTTCTTCCTGTCCATGCCAAGGAGCAGATCTTCCAGTGTCCTCCTCTCTCTGCCTCTACTGTCTCTGGATTGAGGCCCTGGCATAATGATTTCCCTCTCGGTAGATGACAGTCCTGCCAATGTAAAGAGAAGGATAGCATTATGGTTTTTTCTTTACTTTTTGAAAGAATCTGACAAATTCCCACACATAACATAACTTCACTCTGGAAGGCTGCAATTTTGATGCTTCTCAGCATTCCACGAATGTGGAAACTATCTCTGTTCTCAGACAATTAGGAAGCATATGACGATGGAGCAGAGGCTAATAATGGTGAAGGTACATATGCTACTTTTAAATTTTGTTTTAAATGTTCACAGTGTCTCAAGGGGATGTGGCAGTTCCTTCCCAGGGCTCTGTTACCAGTTTGAAACTTTTTCTTTAAAGGCTATCCAATATTTGGAGAATATAACTGTTTTCAAGATACAAGAATGGAAAAGTGAGGTGGTTTTCCAGTCCAGTAGAGGAGATCCAGCAAACTGTGCCAGAGAGATGTTTATGTGAATGGTCACCCCTCTAAATATTGATGAATGGAGTGGTTTGGTCAGCTACGAAGCTGAACCAGACATATTTGTCCTGCCGTTGACCCTAAACACCCAGCTTGAGTTTCTGCTACACCAGAAATTTGCTGAAATATGCTTAAAGGCCTGGGAGGCAGTTTGACTGGAAATTGATTGTATTCTCAGCTAGCATATGGAGTTTCTGTGCAAAGATCACTTGATGATTACCTGCTCTATTCGTTCTCTCTGAAGTACCTTGCATTAGCCACTATCAGAAGACAGGATACTGGCTAGATGGACCATTGGTGTGACCCACTGTGGCCGTTCTTATGAACCATGATAACCCCACAATCTCCCCCTTTCAACCCCCACACCCCTGAAAATCCTGACCCTGTATCAGCCTAACAAAAGTTTAATAAACAGGGAAAGAAAGAGACACTCGGCAACTTTATTTGGTACCCTGAAGTTTCAACTCCACAAATCCCTCACCTCTCCACTGCAAAGGGACACTGCATGATGTTTATCCAACTGCCAGATTGGGTCCTTCCCTGTTTCCCCCACATTGTACAGCATGGCTTAATGCAGGGAGAGGCCAGACACCAGGGCCAGTAAAAATGTGTAATTGCGCAAGGGAGAAAATGACTAACTTTTCCTCAAACTACCAAAGTTTTCCCTTCCCCTTTCCAAACCTAACACCACACACGCCCATTGTGTGTGGCCCCTGTTTATAAGGCGACAGTAAAATCAGGTATGGAAGAAGCACTGAAATTCTGTAATCTTCCAAATTTTAAAGGGATTTTAAAGACATCTGTGTATTAATGTGAGAGAGCCAACTATAAGTTTTCTACCATTGTTGCATTCCCAACCTGGACTTTAGGGAGAAAAAGGTTTGGTGTGTTGTGGGACTTGGGGGTGGAGGACTACTGAAACTTGAGATCTGTTGTCCACACCTATACCAAAAGCACATGTCTGATGTCAAGTACAGAGCAAATAAGCTAACGTGCCTGAGGGGTGTGGGTGAGTGCACGCCTCGACCTATGGCAGTGTGGACAGATGTAAGGGTTGTGCACTGGGATTTGAGTTTCAATAGTCCCCCACCTGCAGAACCAAAATGAACTGAACCCTTTTATTCCTAACTTTTGTGCAGAAGTCACCATTCTCTTTTGCTAATGCGCCTCCTGACTGCATTACTATCTATCTTCGTTGTTTTGCTTGCACTAAGAGTGAGAACTCTACCAGTGATATTCTGAAAATTGATTTGAAGTCTAGGCAGTTGTCATGTGGCTTCATGGCAGACTGCATTTCTCATTAAATATCCTATAATAGTTGTCCATCCGTCTGCCAGTGCACAATGATATCTCCAATAGGAGTGTCATACTAGTCTCTCTTTCAGGCAGGTCATGAAATATCTAAACTCCCTCATTCTTCAAATTAGGCATGAGATTTCCTCATGGTCCTTTTGGAGCCTTGTCACTGGCATGACATAATGCGGCTATACACGTACTGATACTGCAAAACTTTTGTCGCTCAGGGTTGTGAAAAAAACATACAAGTTTAGCCGGCATAAGTGCTAGCATAGATAAGGCCTTAGTGTGACTCAGTGTATTGGCCTGCCAAGATTAACATTACCATGGCAAATTTCTTTCCCTTTCTTTGGAACGGAAAGCAGCACTTTTGTCAATCCAGTGAATAATGCATAAGGTTGGATCTTCTACCTAATAGCAAGGATAACCTCAGCAGCTGGTCAAAATTTTTCATTCAGAATATATTTGATGAAAAATGGATTTTTCATCAAAATGTAAATGTCTGCCAGGAATGTATTTTCTACGTTTTTTTTTTTTTTTTTCTTCAGGTTTTCTGAAGAAACCCAGAAAAATATGTAGATAAATTTCTGACATTTCTTACAGGGAGGGAGCATTTCCGAATCAGCTCTACTCAGAACTGCTGGCCCTATCCTGAACAAGCAGAGTTCAAAACTCCACCATACCTGTAATGCCCCTGGTATTGCAAGAAGTGTATACTGTTGAGCAAAATATTGCTGGATTTCTTATGACTATAATCTGAGTGAATCGTGTGTCTCCAGAGGTATCAGGCTAGGACATGAGTCAACTGTGTCATAATCTAAAATTGAAAGGAAAGATAGAAAATGGAGGAATGAGAACTAGAGAAGAAAGAGTCCTTTTGCTTTTCAGAGAGTATTTTTCATTATTCCTTTATATATTTGTGTCTAACCTTGGGAACCTTACTATAAATTCAGAGAATATATTTGCCCTGTAAAATGCATGTTTTGTAGCAGCGCAGTGAGGTCTTTGTCGTGCAGTAGACAGAACAAGGCTGTAACTACGATGATGATTTAATAGAGGGTTGAAACCATTCATCTTCTGCCCAGGAATAAGATACACATCCCTTTGGGGTTTTGCAAAGAAGTAAGAAAGCTAGAACCTAATCAGTAAGGGGATGGGGAGACGCATAAAGCATTCAGCATTTAAGGTATCTAAATCATGTTAATCTGAGCATTAACTTTCAGTAATTATATTTGAATTGCATGAAGGCTTGGTGGTTTTTTGAGTTTTTTTTAACAACACTTAAGTATATTATGCGCTTTACAGAATAAGTAAAAAGATGTTATTGCTACATGAAAAGTATACAGTCTAATTTTAGATGGGATGCAAATAGAAGGGGAAAAAACAAACAAGTAATTAATTTTAAGCCTGGGTGGATCTTGTTGGTTCTTGTATGTTTTCTTTTAACTGATTTCTCTCTGCAGTATGCCAGAAGTGAGCTTTTAGAAGTGATGTAAGTTAGGAGATTGTAATGGCTTGTAGAAGAGATTTAAGAAGTAGAATAGAAGTTATGGAGATCAAATTGGGAGAATGAAATAAAACAAATTAGTGAGTTTTGGGGACCACAATAAATCAGAGATGTAATTTCAGAGTGAGTGTGCTAAAGCCTAAAAAGCTTTTCCCCTCACACTATGTACTTGTACTTGAAATGTAGAGTAATAGAGACCCAGTGGAGGTATTCAAAGTGTGGAGGTGAATATGGTAAACAATTAGGGTAGTTGCACTTTTCAAATATCTAATCAATGTTACTATTTAATGTGACTCATAAAAGGGATCAGCAACATAAAACATTTGAGACTTTGGCGGTTATAGTCTCTTAATTAAATGAATTGTTTATTATATCACATTAAAATATTCAAAATAACATTCACATAGCACTGTCACTGATTCCTGTGAGTAAGAAAAGGATTTTTGTTATGAATGCAGTGGAAATGTGTAAAAGAGTTGTTGTTACATGCAGCTTCAGTCTGAAGGGGGGCATGGTGATTGTATAACCTTTAAATTTAACTCAAAGCAATAATTCACTTGTAAGATTTGATCAGTTTCATATTCTGTACATTAGGAAATAGAAATAGCATATCTAATAAATGAGATCAACTATCACAGTGAGGCAAACTGGAGGAGTTATCTTGTAATGTTTATTTTAACCTCGATTCAGATCAGACAAATGATTCTCTTGAGTAAATTAGATCTTTGTATTTCCACAAATTAGATTAAGTGAATGCTCAAGTAATTTCTATATATAAACGTATCTCCTACTAAAGCAAATAGATACATGATAATCTGGTAACTGTTTCTGAAAACATAAAGTAGTATTAATTATTTATCTAGTAGCCAAAATTGGGTTAGGCATTTGTGTGAAGAAAATTATAAAAGACTGGGATGATTGAATCACCAAAAAGACTGGTAAAGGAATACCGTGCAGCCTTCTGCCTCTAGATCATTGCCTGAAATCAAGTCCAGGTTGACAGTGGTTAAGAGTGGCAAACAAATTTATAGAGAAAGAAAATGTGTCTTAATCTGTGCCTAGCTCTTGAACCGAAACATAAAATTTGGTTGTTGAGGAATATGTAGTTCAATCCCTCTTCTTCTAAACCAGTGAAAGTGGAGAATTGTATTCGAAAGGAGATCTTGCTGAATCACAGCGTTTAGTTGCTGACGTTGGCGTGAAGGGAGTATATGATTTGCCACTCTTGACGAGCATCTGGTAGGAGAAAAGGAACAACCTGCATCAGAAGAGAAGATTAAAAAGGTGCTGTAAAAGTCTGAGCATTACGGGCCTGATCCAAAAGCCCATTGAAGTCACTGGAAGAACTCTTACTGACTTTAATGGGCTTTGAAGCAGGCCTTTAATGAGGCTGGATAGAGCTGGAAGGTCAAAAAGACTTAATGAGGAGCCTCAGAATACTCAGAGGTTCAGGGGAGCGAGCTTCCAGATTTCTAGGCCTGTATAGGACCAATGATATGTTTCTGAGGTGCACCCACCATATTTAGTGACCGCTGTTCCATGACTAAAGTGAAATTAGTTCATTGCCTTAGTTCAGTATATAGTAGACAAGAGTCACATCAAAACATTGCCACTGTGTGTGTTCCAACACTACATGATAATTAGCACTAACGAGCCCTCTTTTGGTGGTTTTTAGCTGAGAAGGTAAGGCTCAAATGGACAAAGAAACTAAACTGCCCTCTAACATGGAAGTGGCATCTCCAGGTTATGTATGAGGCATACTGACAGAGCCCATGGGTCTGCTTTCACTCCCTTTGCCCTGCCTTGCTCTCTTTCCTTTGTCACTCATTTAGAGCACTTAAGAGTGAAATATTCGAACATTATGCTTTGAAGTGTTTTTTTTTTTTTTAAAGATGTGAAGTAACAATGACAAGAAAGATTAAATTGAGTTTTTCTTCTGTTTAAAAAGGAAAACAAACTACCTAGGACAAAACCTTCATCCTATATAACTCTCTGATGTCCTATAACACATAAGAGGTTTATAGAGTCAGATAATAAAAAACTGTTTAAAAAAAAAAAAAAAGACCTGCAACATAGGGAATATTTTTATTCATCTAGTCTGATTCTGATCAGCAAGACATTTGCCAAATATTGAAAAAATTGTTTTTAAAATATCAGTATTAAACCATTTTCTAATCCTTAAGGTGCTGTAAAAACAGTTTGGAATGAATCTGTAAATGTTCTGGACACATTATACAAATGGGATTACATTTTCTGCAGTTTAATGTAAGGGAGCAGAGAAACAGAACAGAAAGAAAATGAAAAAGGGGGGTGAGATAATGAAATGAAGACATTTGAAAGTAATTTGGGATCTTTTGAAAGCACGGGAACCACAAAGAATTCTACTATTTTTGTGGGTGATAATACCCTATTTGGGTTCAGTTTTATTTCATCTACATTTTACAACATAGACAGGAGTCAACACAGATTTGAAAAGGGGAATTTCTCAAGTACTTGTTAATGACTATTACTTTTTCAAAAATGTTTGGTTGATGCAATGCTGAATGGAGACCTATTTTATTTACGTATTTATCCAATTTTTCCATATCCCAAGCAAACTATTACTGGTACAAAAGCAATTTTTCCTTATTAAAGAAACAAAAACCTTTGTGGGGGGGGAGGGAGGGAGAGGGAAATTAGACAGAATGGAATATAATGTGCACAGGCACTGATATTTTTAATCATTATACCTGTTCAAGCTTTGCATGTTTCTCTACTTTAAACAGGGGTGTTTCAATCAGTCATTCTATGTCTGTACCCATGAGTAGTTCTGATAGGAATCCATCAGAGTATGAAATTACAGGTGTATATTTATTTTTTAAACTATTGTCTGTGTCTTTCACAAGGAGTCAAATGTTTGCCTATGATATAAAAAGCCCAACTTCGGTTTCCTGGGTACCAATAATAAAAAGAAATTACTTTCTTATATTTTTTCCTGTTCTTTTGTTTGAAGGGTCAGCAGATAGGTATCTGGGTAGTGAAATATGAAAATCACATAAAAGAAGCAGCTTTCTTGTACAAACTATTAATACTTAAGATTTCCCTATTTTTTTACTAATGCAATTTTTATATATTTAATTGCTTGCTGTTATTAAACTGTCATCTTGTTCCTTTCATTTTTTTATGTCTAAAACATAGTTTAATCAGATTTTGCTCTCCAAATTAAAATATCAGTTTTATTATTTCTGCATAAAGGTTTTGAACAACAATCAGTATGGTTTTCAAACACAGAAGAGAGATTATATAATAATATTGACTAGGAAATCACTAACCACTAATCAGTTACTTCACCAGCATTCCGCAAACCATGAGACATTTGAAGAACATGTATCCTGTTCTTCCATAACACAAAGTTCATAGGAGAAAATTTATCCCTGTTCCAATTTCATTATAATAACACCAAGAATGAATTTGGCCCCATATTGCTTAGCAAGCTTTTACTGATCCCCAACACTGCAATGGGTACACACATAGAAGATATATATTTGATCCAGACATATTGTCTGTGTGTTAATCAGAACCTTATGTTTTCACTGCTTCATGAAAGCAATTTCAGTTTTCCAAACATTTCTAGATCAAAAATACTGGTTATTAGGAGAGGAGATGAGGTTTGTACTGGAAGATTAGATCTGAACATCCTTGAACAAACTTTGGAAAGATTCAGATCCCTGTTTGAGATATGCAGCTTAGGCATGCCTTTTGACATAATGACAGTAGAACAAAAAAAGTTTCCAAAATGAATGAGTTGCATACTGCATTGGCCACAATAAACTGAGATGCTTGCATTTTTCACAGTACAGTGTTTCAACTGAAATATCTTTTGTTACTGAGATGTAGTCAATCATATGACTTGATCCTCTGATGAACCCTGATCTTTGTTTAATAACAAAACAAAACATGGCTGCAAACCAAAACTGAAGTGCCTGAGCATGTCAAAATATTAATGAACCAGATCGTAAGGTCTTCAGGGGAGGGGCTGTCTTCTGTTCTGTTTGTACAGCACCTACCATTGTAAAGCTTCACTCCTGATCAGGATATGTAGGCACTAGTGTAATACAAACAGTAAAATTCATAGGTCAGCTTTTCAGAAGAGCGTAGCTCCCATTTAAGCATCAAACTTAAAAGGCTAGATTTTCAAAAAGGATCCATGCTCAACAGTTCCTATTATTTCCAGTGGGAATTGCTGAATGCTGAGCACTTCTAGATATCTAGTCCCTTATTTGGGTGCCTATATGGTAATGTTCAGCTCAGCACCTATGAAAAATCAGGCTACTTATTAAGGATGATTACTCTGATTGCTTGTCGTTTTAAAGATGCTGTAAACATTTCAGCAGTGAATGCTGCCTCATCCTTTCTGTGAGAATGCAGCTATGATGCATTAGCAGAGGTTTTCTGAGTTAGTCTTCCTGCACAGGACAAATAAGCAGAATTACAAGGGACTGGGGGAGTGTGATCAGCAGAAGCTTCAGAAAGAAGCAACATGCTCCCATAACATGCACTGTATATTTCCCAGTTCCTGGCATTATGTTCTGTTGGGGCACCACTGTGCATGTTAGCTGGGCCCACTGCCTTGTTATCAGGGCGTGATAAGTCAGCATTCTGCTGTAGAGGGGAAATGCCCACTTCTCCTATGCAGGCCAAGCTACAGTTTATACCATAGTATTGTACTACAAGAAAAGAATGCAATATGCAGACAGTAGGGTTAATTAATGAGTGAATGGACATGAGAACCAGGGATACCTGGGTCAAATCCTGAAGTCATCAGAGCTGGGTTCCATTTCAGACTCTGCTACTAGTTTACCTTGTGAACTTGGGAAAGCCACCTACCCCTCTGCCACCTACCCCTCTCCATCCCTCAGTTTAGTCATCGTTATCTCCCACACATTGTATTGTTTGCAAAGCATTATAAATAAGAGTAATGCAAAGTATAGTCTATTATTGTTTTGAGTATTGCATATCTACTTTAAGCTTTTAAATATAATAAAAAAATGTTTTGGATTTGTAGTCTGTAGCAACCTCTTCTTTCAGGCTCATTTATCAGGAAGAAAACATTTGTCTATTTCTTGATAACTAGATAGACTGGAAGGAGGGCATTTTGCCAGAGCTATCAGAAAGGGCAGAGTGTGGAAACACCACTCAGACACTTCTTGCCAAGTGATGCTTTACTAACATTTTGATCAATATGTCTGCCTCTTCATCCCAGGAGCCAAGAAAGGTAGGAAATTGCTAATTGGTGATGCGGTTTAGAAGATCACATGAAAGTAGCTTTGCTACAGGGAAATGAGCACTTTGTGTTTGATTATTGGTAAGTACTAAAGCTCTGCTTTCTCAAACCAGACTCCAGAGATTTTTTTTTCTTTTTCAGATTAGAACTAGCTGGTTTTCATAGGGTTTCTCTCATTTTCTGTAGCTTATGATACTGAAGTGTTTGAATTCTCTGGCACCCCTAAAGATCCTTTCTCTTACAAGAAAGTCCCATGGATGTACATTGACCCATAGTTCTTAATTTACATACATTTCCTCTAATAGTGATGCTGATGTATATTTGTTATAGACTCAGTAACTGGTTTAGATAAAAACAATGCAAAACATGATTAAGCACTATAGATAAAATTGCTCCTTAGTTTACTGATCTCACATTTTTCTTTAATTTTAATATGCTAGCCCTTATCTGGAAACTAATCTTTTACTGCACTAAACATAAATCACACTATTCGAATTAAAATTGGAGATGCCTGATGACATGATATGCTGTTTGAAAAATTGGATTGAAGCACAATGTAGCTTGCATAGGACTATCTTTTGAATCCATTTTAATGAAATGCTATATTTACCTAAAGGTCTTGGAAATTAAGTTTTTTACTGTTCAATTTCAATTAATGTGTTTTGCATGCTTTAAATTTTGCTTTTGAGGTTTACTCAAAAACAACTTGAAAAACTCAAATTGAAATTCAGTCTGCCCAGTTTCCCTTGGTTTTGCACTGAGAAAAATATAACCAAAAACTGTGCATGGTTCTGGTGCGAAATCCTAAATCAGTCCATGTTTACTCAAAAAAATTATTAGCAATTGCAAACCTTTGGTTGGAGTTTCTGGTTTGTAACTCAACCCAAAACCAAGCAGCTTTCATGTGGCTTGTGGTTTTGTTGTGAACATTTTGCACAGCTCTAAATATATCCTGAGAAAGGTTCTATGTAAACACCAACTGAGTTTGTTTAATTATTTCATGTATAGTGAAACATCTATTTTGTGTTTTCCTCTTTAAATGTCATGTTCATTTTCAGGGGGAAACAATTAGAGCTGGCAACACAATAGAGACAGGCTTTTATTGTTAGAGTAAACAAACCAGGGACGAGAAATCTTTCTTGTGAGATGAAAACGATCTATACCCCTATGTAATGTAATATTGGAGAGACACAGACAGACACCACTTAGTACAAATCAGGCTATCTTTTACCATTAAAAAGACAGTAATATTATGGATTCATTTCCCATCAAAATTATCAGATTAAGTGAATACTTTGGTATCATTTAGTAGAATAATGTTTCAGTCAGGTAGAGAAATTGATTCAGACATGTCTCCAATATTTACCCCAGAGATCTTTATAACCCTACATCTGTGAATCATCCTTTGGCTCTCAGCAAGAAACAATGGGCCAAATTTGGCTCACTTTTTTCATGTAAGTAGTTCCAGTGACTTCATAGGATGAAGCAGGATTTGACCTTTACTGTAAAATAAATTCTCCAGCCTACAACATGCAGAGTTTTAGGAGACTGTGAAATCAAATGTGCAAATTTAACTTTGAACAATGTTTTTCATTTAGGCTTTTTTTTCATTGCCATATGGTCTAGTTTTTAGAAGGAGGAAAACCTGGCTGTAGCGCATCAACTTAAATTCAATTATGTTTAGTTCATCCGAAGTCTTTGGCCTACTCTGTTTTGTTCCTCTTCCATCTGTAGCTCTTTAACCCATACTTGAATATTTATTTCACATTTTGGTGTTGTCAATACATAATCTTATGAATGATGATTAAACAGGCTGCACTTGGCTTAATCTTGTAGCCCTTAATGCTTTGTTCCATTGCTCAGCATTTAAATTAATTAGTAATCTTTAATTAGCATAATTTTCCACCAGAAAATACCCTTGATTACATGGAATTATAAAATTCTGAGCTTTTCCCCGGCATCACACTCAGTGGACTATTTACAGAAGTTAGATTAGCTAATGTAAGCATGCAAATTACTCAGTTTTGGCTCTATTTAACACGCTAGGCAGATGGCTTATTTTATTTATTTATTTTTAATATAGCCTGACGCTTCAAAGGAAGGTCAGTTAAGTGTTTCTTGGAGACAAGGCTCTTTTTAGTTTTTTTTTTTTTTTTTTTTTTAATACCTTAGTCTTACCGGTACCTAGTCTGATGTAGGTATGGGCAGCATTTGGACAGTCAAGCTCCAATTCATAGGAGCATTAACGCATGTGCTTAAAGTTAAGTGCTCTCCTGAACAGGGATGCTTTCTTGAATTCAGACCATAGTAAGTAGGGCATTTGATATCTCTTCTTCTAGAAAAATAATGGTAAACATAACTATTGTGAATCACATACTACTCAACAGATGGATCATAGATAAGAAAAGGATAATATTTATTTTCTTTGGATATTTGCATGTTGTTATAAAAGAGCACGGTCTAATGCTCTGAGAACACTTGTCAGTCTTTAAAAATATAATATATAAATAGAGTAGTCGATTTCCCCAAATAAAATTAAATAACTCTGTGATAACATATATCTAACAAAAATTTCCCACTACTGTATGTTTTAATCTCCTCCTGGAGTTCCTTTTCAATCAAGATATTTACCCACCTTTTAACCCTTCTAGCATATGGGAGTTTGTGGCACCCAGTTACCTCTTGTCTACTCTTGTCCCGTCTGTCCTTGGGTATTTATTTATTTCTCTTATCTTCATTATTGCCATTAACCTTAGCCCAAAAGATTAAATCTAACAATTTCATCCTTAAATGTATAGGTATTTCTCCCGTAGCTACCTGCATCACACACAATGGTGATGTAATACTTGTACCACATGAGATTTTTAGAGCTTGGCATTTGATCAGCTCTACTTGCTTAAGTATTGATTTAGAAACTGAATTGAAAGGTTGGCATCCATAATCTATAAAGTAGCGCTGTATACAGCATCATCAATGTGTTCACATTTGCACCCCACATGTTCCTACCTATTCTTGTAAACAGATTCATCCTATCTTTAAAATTAATCTTGATATTACTTACATGACCTTTCCAAGTTAGTTCGTTCTAGAACATAACTCCTAAGAATATAAATTTTGGATGACCTGAATTTTCTCTGCATAGGGATGCAGGTTCCATTCTTCCTTTTGGGGGAAATCATTCCTTTTGTTTCAACAAGTAAGAACTTAAATCCTAGACATCTCCCCACATTGAAATCCCCCTGAGTGCCTTATAGCTGTGGAAAGTACCAGTCTTAAATCATCTGTCTTTGGCCCAGACAGCACGATCTTCCACATATAGGATAATACTTACTCCTGCCCACATGTTCTCCCAGAAATCATTCATCATGATATTAAATGAGGTAGGGCTGATAACAACCTCCTCCCCACCATGGAGTGCCCTTAGTAAGTTTATAAATATTCAGCCTAACTTGTGTGGTTCTATCACTTAAGTTTTTTATCCACCAGAACATTATTATTATTCCAATGATGGGTGGTTGATAGAGAAAGCTGTCTCTTCATAGCATGTTATGTTTTTTTCAATGTCCAAAAAGACAGCTATCATAAACTCTGTGTTCCTCTTGCTTTTCTGTACTGCCATTTATAATCCTACAACTGTGCTTCTTCCTTTCCTGCAAACACTTTCATATAAACTGTGTACACCATTTATAATTTCATTTTCCAGGTATGCTACTAATCTCTTTCATTATTCTTTCCATACTTTGGTCCACACATGATGTGAGGACAATAGATCTATACACATCAGGTCTTGTGCATGATTTGCAAGGTTTTTGTTTTGGTATAACCACCATTTGCTACCATTCTACTGTCAGTATTCCTTCTCCCCATGTACTATTATATAATTCCAATAAAACTCTTTATGGTAGCTGCTTAATCATTGCATTGCATATGATATATTTACCAGGACTGTATTTTTATATTTGCCAATGGCTTTTTTGAGTTCTTTAGCTGAAATTTTCATTCAGCACACCATCTGTATATTCTACCCAGCCATTTAAGAGCTCACAATTTTCGTCAGCAAACATTCTTCTTTTGTTCGCAACACTCTTTACTTTGTGTATCACTACTAACTTTTTGGAATTCTTTTGCTAAAATTTTTGCTTTTCCTAAGTTAAAACTTTCAATTTATATTACTTACTATAAGATCAGATATAAATTTGTTTTTACTCTGTATCCCATTCATTCAACTTGTTTTTATATCTCTGAAACCTTGAAGTCTTTGTTCATTTTCCTGAAATATTTTAATCAACTCTTTCTGTGCCTTTTTGATAAGTCTTTGTGCCACTGCTTCACATATTTTATGGTTCAGTAAGTCTTTGCTCTTCATTGTACTTTTTGCTTGTTTGTATGACTTCTTTCTTTCTTTAGTTGCTGCTTTACCATCTTCATTCCACCAGGGAATTGAATTTCAGAGTTTGTGGCTATTCCACAATTGTCAATATCAAACCATTTTGCAGGAATGTACCAGTTTCAACAAAGTTTATCTTAGAAGTTGTTACATCCTGGATGGAATTTCAAGAGAGGGGGAGAAAGATCCCACAATACCAAATAGCCTGGTGGTCAGAGAACTCCCCTGGGTTGCAGGTGATTCGGGTGCACGTCTCTGCTCTGTCTGCTCCAGATCAGGGACTTGACCCTAGGTCTCCCATATCTCAGGAGAGTCTCCAAACCATCAGGCTATTGGCTGTTCTCGGATCGGTCTTGCATGTGTTCTTCCTCTCCTCCACTTGTTTTTCATGGGGAAAAAATGTACCAGGTTCATTCTAACCATACAATTTCTGAAATGTTGAAAATTTCATGGGACAGGAAACTTCTTTTCCACCCAGCTCTCCTGAAAGTGTACAGAAGTCCTCCCCTGGAGAACTAAGAATGCAAACAATATTCAAAAGATGTACCCCAGTGCTACACATACAGGGGGAAGAGAGAGCCAATCAAATATGTAAGTAGATTTTTTTTCCATTTAACGACATAAATAAATATCAACTTTCCCCAGCTCCTTCACCTCACCATTAGACTTTGCTGCTCCTCCTTTTCCTCTCATCAGAACTTGAAACTGGGTCAGACCAATAGTCCGGGAAGCCCAGAATCCTGTCTTTCAGCAGTGGCCAATGCCAGGTGCTTCAGAGGGAATGAACAGAACCTGGTCATTCAGCTTAGCCCTGGTTCCAGTACAGATTGCTGGGGGACCCACTATTTACATCTCTCCAGTCTGAAAACTGACCATTTATTCCTACTCTTTGTTTCCTGTCTTATAACCAGTTACTCATCCATGAGAGGATTTTCCCGTTTGTCTCAAGACTCTAGATTTTGCGTAACAGCCTTTGGTGAGGGATCTTGCCAAAGGCTTTCTGAAAGTTCAAATACACTATATTGACTGGCTCACCCTGATCCATTTGTTTGTTGACACCCGGTACCTCCCCCCAGGAGTTCTAATAGTTTAGTGAGGTATTATTTTCCTTTACAAAAGCCATGTTGACTCTTCCCCAACAAATCACATTAATCTGTGTCTCCTAATTCTGTTTTTTACTATAGTTTCAACCTGTTTGCCTGATGTAAGCTTAGGTTTACTGACCTGAAATTGTGAGGATCGCCTCTGAAATATTTTTTTTTTAAATCAGTGTCACATTAGCTATCCTCCAATAATCTAGAACAGAAGCTGATTTAAGTTATAGTTTGATATTAACATACTACAGTTAGTAGTTCTGCAATTTCATATGAGTTTCTTCTGAACTCTTGGGTGAATACCATCTCGTCCTCATGACTTATTACTGTTTAATATATCAGTTTGTTCCAAAACAAATCCCAGATCATTTTAGGACAGCTAAATGTTTGCTAATGATCTGTTTTTCTTTTTTGCATCAGCCCTTCGATATCATGAAATCTGGAATTTGGCTTCTTAGATTTGTTCCACAAACTCTTGGCTTGCATCTTTCTCTGAACAGATAAAAAGCAAAAGAACTTGGTGTAGTGTCATGAATGGCTCAGTTCAACATCTAAGTAAAATACTATGAGATGAGGATGTTAAGATTAGATTGTCATAAAAATGGGTTAACTCTGTAACATTTTTCATTCTCATTACAGTCTTTAGCACAAGAAATGGTTTCCTCTTAAATGTATAACTCATCTCATTGTAGTCACAAAGATGAATAAAAGTCATAGTTTTCTCTGTTCTTATTACAGTATTTTTTGTCATGAGAATGGATTAGTTTGGTGCCATTTGTCAGTCTAATAATCTTCTTTGCACTCTAATAAAAATGAGTTTGTGTGCTCAGAATAAAGACAGAGCAAACGCTGAAGTTCTGGGATGATAATATAATCCTCTGGTGAGATTCTGACATTCTTTTTGCCAGTTTTCATGCCTCTTCTGAGTGTGAACAATTATTAAGTCATTGTATCTACTACAGCCACACTCTGAAGATGATGTGAAAATACAAGTAATATCACATTTTATAGAGGGAATAAGTTATGAAACTGGTTACTTTTCTGATCCAGGAATCAGTAACTGGTAGTGGATAATTCAGATATAACCTTTTTTTATTTTTTTTTCCCCAATTGGATTGGACAGTTTACTGATTATAATTATTAGCTGTGACTCAAGGATGTCTGGATGCTAATTGGCAGATGGCACAGGGATACAAAGGGATACAGGAATCTCCTGGGTCTGATTTCTACATACTAGTCTGCCAAAGAATGTTGTGTAAGGTCTGTAATGAAAGCTTGTCTCTCACTTGTCATCATAATCATTGTGAGATGTATATGTATATAAAATACATGAAGCGTTGATTATTATTTTAAAAATGGTGTTTCCTAGGTCTGTGAGTTAAGACAGGTCACCAATGGTAATCCACAGGCAGGGGGAAAGACACACTTATCTCACACTGGCTGGCCATGTGCAAATTAATTATTGCATGGTTCAGCCGTTTACAATTTGAGCAAAATGCTAATCAATAGATGCCAGGAGCTGGAAGAAAAAATAAAAGTAGTAGGAATTATCCTGCTTAGGAGTAAAACAATGAGTTTTTGAAACTACATCTGGGGTACAGATGAACTCCTATGTATTCCTTCAATTGGTGAGGAGAAATCACTGGTGGGCTTCATATTATAAGACAGGATCTCAGTCAAACTGACTATTCTGGGGAAATGACTTGGTAAGGTATCTTGTAGGAAATAGGAGAATGCCTTGTCAGTTAAGTTTAAAAAGTGTTTATTTTGTTTTGTAGGGAATCATGTGTCTTAAATATTGTCACCCTCTATCACTTAGGTTTTAATCAAAGAACAGAAATCTTTTGCTTATGTTTTTGTTTTCATTATCTAAAGCTAAGCACTGTGTGTTATGTCAAGTGTGATCCTGAGTTGAATTTTACAAGATGGTGTGTACTATGCCTTTGGAATAGCAGATTTGTGACTGTTCAGTGGAACAGGGACTCAGGACTCCAGAGGCACCCTCGGGGTTAGTGTGCGCCTATCGCTACAGACAGAGTGTGGAGGCCAGGGAGGTAGTGCTTGTGATGCCAGAGGCTAGTAGTTTCAGGGAGCTGATGCACTGCAGGCACAGATGAGATGTCTACATACTAAAGGCAGCTGGTGGTGAAGTGCTTCATAACTCTGGGTGCCCCAGGGAGCATCACATCAGCATAAATGCCAATTTTTAAATTTAGTGTATTGGGGATGTGATATGGACATCTATTAGTTGAGACACTGGTACCACCAAACATTTTTCAGAAAGGCTAATACTAAGCCTTCAAGTACCAACAATTTTCAGTCACTTCTGACTTGGATAGATTTGAAGCAATAACCTAGATTTGCAAGATGTTGTATATCATTGTCATTCACATTGCCAGGAATCAAGTCCTGTAGCAGGGCAGTCTATGGGCAACTGAACGAACCTAGATGGCCTATAGTAGGCTGCCTGATTGGAGGTAACTGTCAGCAAATCAGATCTTACACGCAGGAGCACCAGCAGTTTGGTAGCTGCTTAGAGCGTTTTCCCATGGCTGAGTAAATTCCTGTTCCTGTCTTTTTCCCATTCTTGCTCTTGCCTTATTCCTGCTCTGGATCCAGCCTTGTCACACTCCAGGTAACCCAGCTCTGACCCTTGGCTCGAACTCCTTCTGATTTCTGACTTTGCCTCTGATCCTTGGCTCTAACATCTTTCCTTTGAAAAAATCATCAATATTCTGTGTAAAGACAGAGGTGTGTAAGAATGGCTCAAGGAAATAGCTACAGGTGAGACACATGCAGCTGGGATTGCAAGAATGTGAGTCAGTGGCAAAGAGGTACTGCTTAAACAGGAAGGTGAAGGAGCTGAAGGAGGTGACTACACCACTTGAAGTGCAGGAAGTTATTTTGGTCATGCAATTTAATCCAGATATGCACAGCAGCACAGGAGTAGGAGCAGAAGAAGTAGATGTTACGGTTGGGTGAGGGATGAGAGTTGGTAGGATGGACTTTGCAAGGGGAGAGAAGGATGAAGGAGTTGAATGAATCAACAATTCAGTCAACAGAAAAACAGGAGGAGGGTTCTCAGAGTAACATGGCAGCATAGGGAAAGATAGATTGGAAAAAAATAGAAAACGTTCTGGGGATAACTTGAGAATGTCAGAGATGATGAGGAAGTGGTCAGAGAGTAAACTCAACAGTGGATAGATCAGAGTGAGTAAAGTGTTTAGTAAAGACAAGGTTAAATGAATGGCCATTTTGGTCAGTGGAAGAGTTGTTGGTCCACAGCTGAAAGTAAAACAAGGCAGTGAGAGCAATGAGGCAGGAGTCTAAACTGTCAGACGGGACATCAACATGGAAATTGAAAAGAATTTGATGGAAGGAGGAAGAGAACAGTGCCAAAATTAGACAGAGAGGGAGGAAGGAAGGGAACTGAAGGTAATGGAATTTGATAGATGGAAAGGAGAAGAAAACTAGAGGTTAAGCTGCAGAGAAGTGGCATAAGGATCATGGTGGCTAGATAGCAGAGACCTGAGTGGGTAATAAGTCAACTGAATATGTAGTAGATGAGCAGCAAATTAATTAAATATTCAGTAATCAGATGAACAGTGAGTTAATTAAATAAGCAGAAATCAAATGAGAAGTTAGTAACTGAATTTGAAGAAAACTGAGACAGCAACCACTGAGAAGAGTTCCCATTCTCCCCTGAATGTAGGTACTGCTATTATGAGCGGTCTCTGCACAGTTGCTCAAGTAGATCAGGCTTCCTACTGACTTCTGTTACCATGGGGACCATTCACAGTCTTGGTTTTAATGTGTAACACTGTAAGTGGAACTAGAGCTGGACAAATAATGGATTTTTCTGTTTGCTGAGAGTTCTGAAAAATTGAAAAACAAATTTGCTTTCTTTGGAACTGAATTGGAAAATGCAGAAAAAATTTGGTGAATCAAAAAAACTCCATTTCCAGTTAAATGAAACATGTCATTTGAGGTTTGACCCCAAATGAAGTGTTTCCAGGCCTTTTTAAAGGGCTAACTTCACAAAATGGCTAGAGGAAGAGGTGGTGATGGAAGGGTTGCCCACGTTATAACTTTTAGCCCAGTGGTCGCAGCTGTCCTCTGGGATGTGGGAAACATAGGTTTAAATCTCCACCCTAGAGCATGGATTTGAACCTCAGTCTTTTTGCCCACTAAGTGAGTGCCTTAGCTACTAAGCTATTTATATGAAATAGCTAATAGCTACTATACTATACTAAATAGCTACTATAAATAGCTACTAAGCTATTTATATGAAATTCTTGAAGGCCACAGAGGAGAGGAAGTGTGTAGAATGACTATATAGCCTGATGGTTAGGGAACTTGGGGGCACCTGAATGAAAGTACCAGCTCTAATGAATACTTAAGTATTTTATACAAAATGGAACAGCTTCAACAGAAGCAACTGAGACAAACTCAACTCTAGATAGACTAGAGGCTGTGGGTTAGAGCATTCAGCTGGGAGGGAAGCAATGAGAGCTGGGTTCAAATCCTGTCCCAGAGTGGGGATTTGAACCTTGGTCTCCCACATCCTGAGCTCATCCCCTGGCCAGTCTTCCAAAAGTCATAAGATGGATGGTTCTTCATGTGTGCCTCACCTCCTGCCCCCCACCCTATTGCTAATGCAGCCTGAATTTGGCAAATCCCAGCTATCTGGCAAATTCACAAATAGTTTCAGGTGAATTGAAACTGCATTTTTTGGCAAATACACAATTTATCTAAAACATTTGGCCCAGCTGTGTGTAAAATGCTGAGTTACTATTTCGTGTAGCTTAGAGATGTCTTAGGTACATATTTCCTCAGCAGAACTTTATCATTTGTATTGAAAAGAGGCTTTCAAAATGTAAGCAGAAGTAAGATATTAAAACATAAAGTTTCCTTTCTGTTAGAATGCTTCCTTTCACCCTCACCTGCAGGAATAGACAGTAGGTTTTCACTGTAGGAAGCAGATGAGTATCATGTCCATTCAGAATTAAATTACTGCAGTCTGGGATTTCTTCTTTCCCTGGACAAAAATAACTTTTAAAAAAAAGTTTGTGTAGGTTGCTTTAATTTGGTCAATGTGTAGTATAATGTAGTCCAAGATTCAATGTTCACTATGCATAACTTTCTGACCTGCAAAAATGTTGCTACAATAACATATCGCAACGCCTCTTGCAATAATTCAAACATCTTTGTGCCATTAGAATTTATCTGCTATACCCCTGTGTGTACTGATAAATGTTAAAGCATCTTTTTATAAAGATAGCACTCTCTGAAGTATCTGAACAGATACACGCTGCATTATAATGCTGCTTCTGACATTTCAATTCCGAGCCAAGGCCACCAGCATTTACCACTTCCGCTATTCTGTTAAATATATGTCAGTGAAAGAGATTGAGGATTGCTTTTTTCATATGTCTTGTACATGCTGTGCTATATCAAAGATGAAATGTCAGTTACAAATCAGCACAAACTCTATTTTTGATACTGAAAATCTTATCTTTCATGTAGACATGGGCCTTTCAAGAATGTGCTAGCAGAATGCATACTAGGATGCCTTAATTGAAAAGTATTGTAGCTAGATAATTGTGGAGACTAAAGGCCCATACATGATATGCACAAATTATTCATGAAAAAAGGGAGACCTGGTACTAAGCTGGGAATAAAATCAGTTCTGATAAAACAAAAACAGACAAACTTTTCCCCCTAACTCCCACATGAAATTAGAACCTGTAACTTCTAAGTCCAGCTGGGTGGGTGGTTTATTGCTAGGGCCTGTGAACAGGTTTGCAAGGTTTGCTGACAACTACTTTGTGTCTAAAAGAGGGTTTAGGAGGACCTCCCATCAAATTCCCATATTTTGTTACACCTGTAAAATTTCAACAGACTTGTCCCAAATTATCTCGTCATGTTCTTCATAGGTACAATACGTGGAGATATAAATGTCAGAGAAGAGTTTTTAAAAAAAAGAAAGAGAGAGAGAAAAGAAAAAAATTCATCTACCAGCAGTGACTAGAATGCGTTCAGTACTGTGCTAGTGATGTTCATTGCTGTTATCTTGCTGCAGTTCTAGCAGTCCTTCCCAGCCTGTGGCCCGGGGACCAAAACTGGCCCATGGGGGTTTCAGAGTGGCCTGTGGCTCCCCTTCTGCTGGCTCCTGCCCGTTGGTGGAGGCTGGTGGCCCTTCAGGGTTGTAAAAATGAGATCTGTAGCCCTTGAGCCAAAAAGATTGGGAACCACTGGTTTAGCATAAGTTGTTAACACATTTCAATGGACAAATCAAGGTGAAATGCTTAGGAGAGCGCTCACTGTATTCAGCTGAAAACTGCAGGAGCAAAGTAGCTAGGTGTGACTGCGATGTCAGTGAGTGCTGCCAATATTTGATAGTACAGTTGTGGGGGGACAACTGTTGAGGACAGAAGTAAGGATGTTGGGATGTCTGCCCAGTGAGGAAAGAATTGGGGGGAAAGGATTCTGAGTCTCCTGGGACAAAAGAGAGAGAATCATGTGAGTCAGAGGCAAGAATTGGTGGGTTTGAGGATTTGGGGAAAGTAGGGGATCTGTTGTGCTCTCCTTTCATTGCAGCAGGTATTTTTTGGGACTAGTAGGATTGAGATTGCTAACAGCAATAGGTTTGTGCTGCTGTGATTCATGGTGTCCACAACAGGACTGTTGCTAGCACTGTGCTATGATTTTTTTTTATTTTAAAGAGATGGGATCTTTAGGATGCAAACACCTCTGAACTTTGGAATAGTTTGGATCTGGCTCCATCCTTCATAATGGACTCCAGATCTCAAAGCTGGGTCATTTCAAAGCTTTGAAGAAGTTTGATGTCTAATGGGACCCAACTGGGTTTTAATCCAAATTATAAAATCATCTTTGAATCTGGAGTGCTGCATCATTGCACACGTCTGTTGACACTGGAAGCTTAGTGATCAGTGTGGATGCCAGAGAGACATAGTACACCAGATTTGCTGAATGATAAGGTTTACTGTGCAAGGTTTTCCATAAATATACTAGTTAAATACAGAGCCTAAAATTAACTACAATATATCATACACACTAAACCTGGAGAGCTAAGCAGTCACTCAGAAGGCTGTATACAGGAACGACTTCGCCAGGGAGTCAGTGGATTCTCTGGTCCAACCGGCAGCACCTAGCATGGAATCAGACATTGATGGAGCACACCCCTTTGTCTAAGTGGTGATTTTTTTTATACCTTTCTATATACAACTTTCACTGCATTACCTATATATTAATTATTATATATTCTATCACCTATATAGGGTTCTTACCCTTAACCACGTTCCATTCTCACCATAATAATTGGGGTTGTCAAAACAACATCTGGTAATAAGAGGGGCGGTAAACAAAATTGCCCCTTGGCAGTGGAAAAGCTTTCTCCCAGACATTCAAGGATAACTTGTTATTCCTAGCACCGTTATCTGTGTGCAGCTGCAAGTGTACATGTTGTGTATTTCATTTTATTATGTACCGTGTTATGCAGAAACTGAGATATCTGCAAGGTTACTCAGTATTCCTATTTGTCTCTGCCAACCGGAAAATGTCAGGTTGCTGAAGCCAGAATAGTCAAGCAAACAACTTAAGCTATGCTAGGGCCCAAAGCAGTGGTCAAGCAACTCAAATTGCACTGGGCCTTCAACAATGTTCATTTCACTCCCACATGTTTATCCTGCAAAGGACACCAGGACCATTTGCAAAGTGTTTGGTTTGTGAATATATTTTGAACTCTGTTAGGTTATCTGGACCTGGTCTTCTAATATAAGCTTGTTCTCTCTGGGTTTCTGAGGTAGTCTTTAGTACGTTAGATGATTATCTTACTGAGAATCTTTTTGTAGGGGATCTCTATTGTTCCAATCTACCTAAACATCACAAAAAATAACTAGCCATGACTTAACATTAAAAAAAGAAATTAAAATGAATGCTATTATATACGGTGTTTAGTATGCCTTTTCTATACATTAAGCCCTATTCCCTGGGAGCTATTGGTAACTGTTTTGTTGTACACACTCTGGTACATTGGAAATATTTTGAACTCAGTAAGACTATTTTTATGGGTAAAGTTAGTCATGTGCACATGTGCATACTGGAGTGATGTGAAGTTAAAACACCGAATGCTAATACAGGTAACGAACATTAAGGAGAGGGAACATAAAGGAGAAAATGTCTTTAAAGAGAGAGACTCACTCTGTTTAGTTCTTCAAAAAATTGAAAAATGACTTGATTACAGTGTACAAGTGCCTTCACTAATGGAAAATATTGGGCACTAAAAGATTCCTTAACCTAGGGAGACAAGTGTAGCAAGAACCAATGACTGGAAGTTCCATCTCTTGAGGTCTTCAAATCAAGACCAGATGCTTTTCAGGAAGATGAGTTTTAGTCAAGTACAAGTGATAGGGCTCAGTAAAGGGAAAATTGCATGAAGTTCTGTGGCCTGAATTATACAAGAGGTCAGACTAGATAATGTAATGATTCCTTTTTGCCTTAAACATTGATTCTCTCAAGATCATATAGCACTGTGAAACTAATCCACTCTTATTATGTTCAATAATGTGGTTCTGTTTCTAGCTGAGAATGAATTATAATTAAGCATATATATATATAAATGCATTGTAATGTTGCAAACCATTTCTTTTAAAATTATTTAACATTTCTTTTTAAAGTATTTAATATGGTCCAGATTTTGATACATTTCCCTCATGAGTACTACTGAAATCAATGGCACTACTTAAAAGGAAGATACTACATAACATGAGTTAGGAGATCAGAATCTGAACTTTTGACAGGATTTTTTTAACTGAAGTTTTCATTTTAGTTTTAAAGTTTCAGAGAGAAATAAATCCCATTTGCAGTAACGGGGCCTTCTTTTTAAGAAAAGTGCTTGAGGGAAACGATTAAAAAACCCTTCTAAATGACCAAAAGACAGGAGTGAGTCTGGATAAAACTGGTTAGTTTTTTGAAAAATGCAAGTAAATTGAATGTCCTATTTTCATAACTGTATTAAAAAGCATGCATCTGAGATCCTAACACCAAGTGCCAATAAAAGTATCTCATAGCACCCTTTATTCTATAGTGCCAAATAATGCTTCCATATCAGAAGTATTGGTGGCCAGACCTTCAGAAGTCCAGTTACAAATTTAATAGTTAAAAAATTTACTGTCATTTTTCATAGAATCATAGAATATTAGAGTTGGAAGGGACCTCAGGAGGTATGTAGTCCAACCTCCTGCTCAAAGCAGGACTAACCTCAGCTAAATCATCCCAGACAGGGTTTTGTCAAGCCACAGCTTAAAAATTTCAGTAACTTTTTTGTCACTTTTTGATTCAGAAAAGTTGAGAATTTGCAAAGGGTGGGAGAAAACTACTTTCTTGCTAGAGCCAAGTAATTTCCTTTTTAAAATGTGTATGCTTAAACTGTGGTGTATTTTAAAAATCAAAAACAAAATAACCCTCTCTCATCCAGTTTTTAATTATAACAGTTAAAAATGGTGTGATTTTTATCCGAGAAGATTGTACCTCCCTTTCTCCAATAAATATTTTGGCTCAGTAAACACAAATTTGCTGTTCATGATTCATGGAGTTTCCAGGGGAGGGAGAAGAGAGGTACCTTTCAAAATTTCACTTCCCTCCCCAAAGGACAAACTAAACTCAAATAAAAAAAATGCATTAAAAGCATACTCCAAGACAGAAACATTCACAAGATTATTCAAAGAATAAAAAACATCAGAGCAGGCCCTCTGACATTTTGACCTACATCAGATCTTGTTCAGTGTAAACAAGACCTGATGTAGGTCAAAACAGTGGAGACCCTGCACTTAATAAGTTGAGTAAAAAAAGATATATTCTTTGAATATTATGCTCATTTTCTCTTTTATGTGCTCTCAATGCACTTTTTATATTTTGCCCATCCATTATTTGAGCTTTTCATATTAACTACAAAACTTTGCTGGCGTTTTGCTAATAGTCAATCTCTTCAAAGCAGTAATAAGAATCTCGTCATCTCCTGTTTATTAATGTAAGAATACCTTTCTTAATCATTACTCTCCATGTGAAAGGGACAAAAAGCACAGTGTAGCGTCTAGCAGTGAGTATGTGTCAGCCCTTTTATCTTGTTTGGGCCACATAGAAAGCTCTATACACAAATGGTCAGACAGTGCTATTTTTAATAATGCAGCTGCAAAAAGATCATACTCTCTCCAGTAAATTGTAAGCCCAGAAGCCAATTTTCTGTGGACCTGGCCCTTAGAATCACAAAGTATGTCCCTTACCGGAGTCTAGTAAATATTTGTTATTGAAAGATAAATTATGGACATGTGATTTCTGACAATAGATGTGCTAGTACAGTTCAGAAACAATTTCCAATGGGATCCTTTTCAGTGCATTCAATCCAACAAAAATCTTCATACAAATGCTACTTTCTACCTGTGGCAACAGAAAGGACATTGATAAAAAGAATCTCTGTATTGTCTTTCTACAGTATTTGTGAGTATAATACAGAGGCCACATGCCTTTAATTCACAAATCTAAGACATAGATGTATGAAATTTAAAAATATCAAATGAGATTTTGATGATATTACTGTAAGTCAATTCATTTAAAACAATCTTAATTAAAATTTGATTGGTTGAGGTATGCAAGTAGGAAGTCAATTTTTCAGCTGCTTTTGAAACTGATGTTTCCACTGAGACTACAGTAATTCTGCTGTAATATGGTAACATCACTATAATATTGAGCAGTGCTCCAGTGCCAAACCGAGTGGTAAAGAATGAAATGGAACATATTGAAGGATACAATAAAATAGCAAAATATATGGCTAATCTTCAGACTGTCTGAAAAGTGTCTAGTCAGGAAAATAATCAATTATATAGATAATTTAAGCTGTTGAAAAAGCATGTAGTGGATTTTGTTTTAAACAGTTCAACTTTGCATTTTACATTTTAAAAAAGCAACATGTATTTATCAAGCATTTTATTATAATTTCTGATAACTCCTTAGGCGGAGAAAAATGGGCTTAAATTGAATCCCTTTAACAAGTGCCATTGGTATCCACAGTCACATAAATAGGGTCATGAACAGAAGGACACCACAAGGCCTCAAAATTGTCTCCTTTTGTTTAATTCAGACAATAAGGGTCTGATTCACTGCGCATGAAGTCAATGGGAATGTTTCTTTTCATTTCACTGGGCTTTGGATCAGATTCTAAGCCAGTAAAAATGGCCTTTAAACCAATGCATGGTGCCTAATTTTATTTATTTTATTTTCGAGTGTGGAATCGGTGGATATAACAGATATAAAGACCATAACAAGGAAAGTTTTTCTAATAACACAGAGTAACCTGGAAATTAACGGTCCTACAGTGCATTAGCTTTTTTCTCGGTTCCCAAGCACATTAGCCATTGTTGGATTTTCTGCAACTGAAAATCACTCTGAAAATGTGATTAAAGTATCTTGACTCCAAGAAAAGCTTTATTGCTTTTGCCTAGCTTGGTTATATATGGCTGCGTCACAGGGTTGCTGGCTTCAAAGGGGTAGACATGCAGCCTATCAGTTACAGCCTTTGCTAAAGAACACAGATTAATCTGTGGATAGTTAATTGCCTAAGTAGCTGAGTGGTAGTTAATTAGATAACGCTCTAATAAAGGCTTAATAAAGGCATATGAGGGGTCAATCAGGAGGCCAGAACAGAGGGAGTTCCTCAGAGGAGCAGTTTAGGAAACTACTCTCAGTGGTGTCTCTGTGAAGAGCAGAGGTCACAGAGAAAACGAACAAGCCCACAGAGAAGGAGCTGCAAGGGTCCAAGGCAAGGTCCAGAGTAGCAAAGGAGACCAACTGGGTGAGACAACTCCTGGGGAACTACTAAGGACTTGCTCAGTAACAAATGCCATGCTGTCAAGGGAAGACTGGCATCCTGCTGAATGGCCAGCAGAGGTTCAAGCTCCAGGCAGTGAATTCAGTTTCCGTGCCCAGGGATTACAGGGGCGAGACATAAAACTGGTTAATCAAAGAGTCTCTGGAGTAGCTGACTAAACCTTTCATTTGTGTTATTGTGTGATCCTTTTGTTAGATAAATGAGACCCTCTGAAGAGAGTATCAGAAAGGCCTGCTTTGACTTCTTTATGTCCTGGTGAGAGGAAATTGAAAAAGGGGCTCTCCTGCAATGCCATGCCTGACCACTGAGAGGGGGTGGTGCCAGGGTGATCTCAACACCATTATAGGCTGTTAATGAGTAGTTTGAATAAGCAGTTACCTCTCAGTGGAAAGTGGATGGGACTTTGCTCATCAGATAGGAAGTGCTCCGTGTGGCATGGCTGGGGTGCATAAGTTCTGAGGGTGCTGCCGCAACCTCTGTCTTGACATTATATACAGGGTTTAAAGTTTGGTTGAATGGATCTCAGCATCCCCACTATAAAAATTGTTCCAGCACCCGGGGGGGGGGGGGGGGAGCAGTAGCAAAAGGTCAGACATGTGGGAGTATATTGTAAGTGGCCCGAGCCAGGATGTTGGTGCCCACTGTGTTGTTTCCGCTTGTGTGTAGAGCTGCTGCTGCTTTAATTGTGCGTACATTAGATATTGAAGGCACTTAATTTGCCTAGATGATATGTACTAAGTACAAGACAATAGGTATAAGTATTCGGTTCACTGACCATACAAATGACAATCTTCTCTTAATGTGGGTAGAATTTCATTACTTCAAATTTCTGCCTGCCAAAATATATCATTTTGGTTGCTAGGGAGTTATTAAAATCTGATATTTTCTTATGTAAAAGCGGTTTACTTGAAGTCTTATATAGAAAATAGTGTTGTGCATTATATGACAAAACTTCCAGCTGTTATTCAGTAACTTATGATGTCCATAAACCTAAAATTACTACTTTTGATAGAATTGAGTGATATGCAATTTTCTAGTTTTGTGAATAAGGTCTAATAGCTATCACAATCAACTGCAAAGTGTGCCTTAACCATCTGTTCCATGGCTGTAGTTTAAAGATGATAAAATGAAGAAAAAAAAAAAAGATAGAGCAAGAATATTTAATAAATGATAAAGAACATAAAATAAGTAACACAGGAGCAATGTCATAATTTACCCCTCTATCTTTTTTACATACTCAGTATTATGTGACCGGTGCAGCAACAATTATGGTGGCATATATGGATTTAACAAATGTAGCAAAACTAGTGGAGATTGGAATTATTGGTTGTGTGTGTCAGTTCACTGACCCTCAGAGCCATGTATGATAATCTTGAGAAGTTTGAAAGTGGCAAGACACACACAACCTTTACATATGCATTTTAAAAAATATTTAATATCCTAATTTCTGTTTCACAGCTAATTTCTGCTAGAGCTAGAGGCCTTGTGGGTCTCCATCCCAGTCATAAGTCTTTGGAAATCCAGTTGATACGTTGTCAAGGTGGTAAAGAGATGTTGACTGAATAACATTTTGATTTTACAAACTTCATCACTGAGGTCATTGATTCACAGCAGTATTTTGTGCTGAAAATTGAAATGTATCACACACTAGTCATCTTGAGTTGAGGATGCTTTGTTCCTGATATTTGCTTCCAGAACTTGACTGAGGACTGTGATTTATGCATCATCTTTAGAGCCTGGTACTCTTGGAGTTCCAAGAGTTCCATTTCTACAGGAGATGTTTCCATAACCACGATTTTGGGAATTGGACAGCTGTTGTTGATTACATCAACCATGAATGGGTTTACAAGAAAGGCGAAGCAGGATCTCAAGTCTTCAGACCTGACCTGAAAGTCATCAAGCAGTCTTTGTAATTTACCTCTCTATTCTTTGAGTTTGTGATCTCCTACTTCAATTTCAGGGAATGTGTTTACCCTATTCTTGAGATGGGGAAAGTGGTTGAAGTCTCCTAACCCTATGTCTCTTTACAGAAACTTTAACTTGTTCTGGAAGCTGAAGACTATCTGAGTATGGTCAGAAATAGTCTTATCCTTCCTTTGGAGTGCCAAATTGAGAGTTTTCAGATGCTGCATAATATCAGTGAAAAATATCAGATCCTGCATCCATTGTTCATCTTTCAGTTCTGGATAGGACTTTTCTTTTTCTTCAAGGAAAGCATTGATTGGCTCCACAAACCTATTTAAAATATTGCTGGTTGATAACCTCACAATACAGTAGAAAGGGACATCTTTAGGTTTGTCTTCAACATCCAGTACTTCGATTAAATTTTTTTTAACTGTGGATGAGTCTTCCCATTTGAGTGGATAAAATTAGCAATTTCTAGGACTGTTTTCATAACACTTTCATACCTGAAGTATTTGCCTGCAAGACGTTCACAATGCAACGAACAGGGAGAAACTGGAAATTTGGGATTGCTTTTCAAGAGTCTGATGAGAAATACTTTCTCCCACCATTGCAGGTGCTCCACCTGTTGCAACACTAACAAGTTTATCCAGAGGTATGCTGGTTTTGTCAAGTGCGTTCCTTACATTAATACCCTGGGTTGTTTCTTTTAGTGCCTCTAAGTCTCACATTTCAGCTTTTTTCTGTGGATGTAATTGTAAAAGAAAACAAATATTACTAGTTGTGGTTTATTTTATATGTCTGTGGATTTGTTGACAGCTAGGCTCAATGCTAGAGAATTTTTTACATCATTTTGCATCTTGCTTGCAACATCCACACTGATCTGGGAGATACACCTCTCTGTGAAACAGGAATTTGCCTGATTAGTCATTGAAGTTATGTGTTACTTGGATCTAAAACTGCAACCACTTCTGCAATATTCTTCTTTACAAATTCTCCATCACAATATGGATTTTTATCATGAGCAATATTTCATGACATGACATAAAACTAGCTTTGATTGTTGTCAGCTTCCTTACTGAATGCTGAAAGCAGTGTCTGACTGTTTCGGTGTAATTTTAATGTGGTTAGTTTGTTTTTCCTTAAATCTGATCCAGGAGGGTATTTAGAGGAAAAGTTACTGTGATTCGTTTCATAGTGGCATTTCAAGTTGCTTGCTTTGTAGGGAATGAGTGATGCACTGCAGATAAGACATAGGAGTTTGCCATCTTTAACAGTGAATGCAAAACCCTCCTCCCATTCCGGCCTAAAACTTCAGTTTTCTTCTTCATGCTTACATTTTTTACAATTTGAAGATGTCACTGTCATGCACGAAATTAACGTACATTTAACACTTAAATCTAAAACAATTCAAATGCAACTTATGAAAAATAAACACAGCCTGTATTCTTCAGAATGCAGGAAGAGCCTGAGCACATGAGGTCCACACAGCACGTCTGAATACAGAATGATACAACTTTCTGCTATAATGGGCATGCGTGAACTTCTCTTGGTCTCGTTCTCTGCTTACCAGACTGGCATGGGGAGAGCTGGGGATGGAACTTGGGACGTCTGCCCTGCAGCAGGGTGGTGGGGCTAAGGGCTTCTGTGTGTGGTGGGGGGTTGGGACTTCACCCCCACAGGAGGCATCTGCTGGGGCTCAAACTTCTGTTTCCTCCTCCGCCCCCTCCCCCCCCCACCAGCCAGCTGCATTTCACTGCTTGGTTTCCCTCCTCCCTAGCCGAGTTTCACAACCTCCTCCCCCAACTTATAAGAGCTTTTATTTGAACTGAAGCAGACACGCTCAGAATCAGCTCTGGGGCAGACAAAGCAGGGTGAGAGAAGAAATCCTCAACCTCAGAGCCAAATGAGGCGAGCTCCCCTACTTGATCTCCTCTCCAGGCAGCCAGTCACTGACTCATCCCCTTGGCACTTCCTCCTCCCACCACAGAGAAGGGCTGGTCTCTGTTTGGCCTCTCTCAGCTCCTGCTCCCAGCAGCAATGGAGGCAACTAGTGAAGTGGTGGGCTGACTTGTGGTGGCAAGGGAAGTGTTGGGGCTTTTTACCTATGGAGGGTGCCTTCCAGACCTTGGGGCTTCTGTCCTGCAGTGGGGATACGGAGGGTGATCTTGGATCTTCCACCTTCTCCCCCCCCGCCAGCAGGTGCCTCCTGATTGGTGCAAGTCCCAACCCTCCAGGCGGAAGCCCCAAGCCCACTTCTCCATTGCAGGGCAAAAGCCCCAAGCTCTGCCCCAGGCTGGTAGACCGAGAATGGGAGTGTGTGTGCGTGGTGAGGTGTGAAAGAGCCACATGTAGCTCACAAGCTGTGGTTTGGCCACGCCAGTATATACTATATATACACATAAGTTTATTGACATTAATGGCAGTTATGCATGCGTATATAAAGCAGAACATAAATATTAGATATTTCAGCAGCAGGAAGTATCCCACAGAGATTTGCTACTAAAGACACCATTAGTCTAAAAACATTCCTGTACCTTAATATGTTTTTGCCTTCTATTACAACTAACACCTAAGTTTACTTATAGCAGAAAGATCACAAAAATAAAGGAGGATGCGTGTGTAAAATATACTTATATTTGTTGTTTCTTTTGTGCATTTGATAGCACTTCTTTTTTATAAACAACATACATACACCGAGTATAATAGAATTGTTTTTAATAAATCATAAGAAATAAAAATAATTAAAACAAATGAGAAGACCCATTACATTTTATTGAATTTTGCACCTTTTTGCAGAAATAGACCATGACAATTTTAAAAAGGAATATTTTCTGTTGCATTTTTGCTAAAACATGGAGAAGGACACCAAATTTTTGTTTCCATTAGAAAGTATTCAGTTTTGCAAGGATTTCCTGTATGTTTTGATTTTTTGTCATCCCTCCCAACATTTCTTCCCTTCTTCCCCCCCCTCCCCCCATGTAACTCTTTTCCCAATGGCTGCTGTTAGGGATGGAAAATGCATTGTTAAATAAATAAATGTCAAATGAAGATAAATCTGCTGATCTCCCACTGTGGTAAGTGCAAATATAAGATGAATCCAAAAGCCTGTTGTTACTCAAGCCATCACACCTGTATGAAATTCACTTGGTGATGTGACTGCAGTATAATATTATTTCACAAAAGCTACCAGTAAAATATCTGCTCACACACTTTTAGCAGCTCTAAATGGGACTTTCTTGATCAGGTTGTTCATTGTGGCTGGGTCTACACTACAGAAATCAATATCTCTGTTGGGTGTTAAATACTAGCAAGATAGGTAGAGTAGACACAGTCCTCTTACTACAAAGGATTAAATGTTACCAGAAAGCATGGCACTGTATAATGTTAAGCATCAGCAGGAAGTTGCCATACAAACTGAATGGCACAAACTGAAGTCTGAGATAGAGTTAGAGAACACAGCCAGGCTACATTACAGCAGTGTCAATATGCTTACATCAAACTATGCTTGGTTGTTAGTTGAGTAAGTTATCCCAATAAAATTAGACAGATTCAACAATGTTTAACACTCATTGTAAGAAAGGAATCTTCATTCCTTGAAGAGGGGGTGTACACATCCTTGTCATAGTTATAGGGATATCTGCACCTATGACTCCTCTCCGAGTGCAGTCCTTCTGGTGTCAGCCTTTACTTTTCTGAGGTGGAATCACATGATTCTCCCACTCCTAGGCCATGCCCCATGCAACTGTACCCTGCATAACAACCTTAGCCTGAATAACCATTCCTGATGTTTCCCTCCAGTTCTTCTCTTCAGGTGTCTGTAACCAGGGGTCAATACAGTGACCAAAGAGCCTTCTTAATACTAGAGTGTTGTGTAATCTTAACATAATAAAAAAAGGATTTTAAAACAAGAAAAGGTCTATGTGAATGTCTCTTTCTGAAATCCTACACTTCTGTGTCGGGTCACTAGGAAGGCCTAGCTTCCTCCATCACGGATGTGTTCATTCCCCATGCAAAAATTCCCCCCTTCCTAAAAAGAGAGTCACTTTTTTTCCAGCTAGATTTCCTTTGTCTTCTCAGTTTCCTGAGCTTGGATCTTACTGCTTAAAACCACTTTAGTGAGTCCAAGGGGAAGTCAAGCTAGCCTACTCTCAGCCAGTTGCTCTCCTGTTGCCTTGTAAAAAACCCCAAGTGTTTTGTGAACGCTGTCTTATTCTGAGATATTTCTTTAGCCTCCTGTTTATTTCTCAATAGCCCTGTTTGTTTTAACCCAAGGTAGTCATACAGTAAACATCCCAATAACCAGG
Organism: Mesoclemmys tuberculata; assembly: GCA_007922155.1. Lineage (NCBI taxonomy): Eukaryota > Metazoa > Chordata > Testudines > Chelidae > Mesoclemmys > Mesoclemmys tuberculata. The sequence continues at coordinate 22,365,934 of ML675618.1, read as the reverse complement.
GCACAGACAGTATTTATACATTTTCACAGAGCAGTTCCAAGTTCATCACAATCTTTAGATCAGGTGATGGACACACTTAGACTTTGTCCATAAACACTGTCATAAACATGTTTTAACAGCAGGTGACAGTGACTTGGCAAGAGCAATGTTTGACAAATGAGATCTAGAAAAGCATGAGAAGTGTAGCAGATCCATCCAAAGATAATTTCTCACTACATTTGTTATACTAAATTATTATTTTACTGCTCTTCAAAATCAGATGGATGTTAAAAATGGTAGAAATTTTTCAAAATGTTGACAGTCTTTTTTTTATAATATTTTTCCCTATTCTTTTCTACCCATTCTACTTCTTATTTAAATATAACTTTAATGTCCCCAAATAACTTGAAATGCTTTAAGAAATCCAAATAGCTTCTTCTCATGGAGAAAGCAAAAATGAATTATAACAGCAAAGCAGTGTTCCACCAAGTGCATGAGAAGGGGTCTTTGAGACAGACTTTGGATTGGGCAATAGGTCCATATTTCCAAAGCATTAATAGCCATAAACCCCAACATTAGAGCTGGTCAGGAATTTTCTTTTGGAATAATTTCTGATGGCAAACGGAATTGATACAAAATTTGTTGACTTTTTTAAATTATGCTTTTTCCCGTTGGAAAAATCTAAACAAAGAGTTTAGGACTGGTTAACCCAAATAAACATGTTTGTTAAACACACTGATTTGAAACGTTCTTTTCTGTGTTAAACATTCAGCTGCAGTTGCCTGTGATGGCACATTGCTCTTGAGGAGTTGTAGTTCTGGTGTTTGATGCATAGGTTCTCTTTATGGCTTGGGGTCCCTGGCTGGACTACATCTCCATTTTGTGTTCCAAACTAATGACTGAAGTAGAGCCCATAAAGGGCTGCAGAACTGTCCTGAGCCCTGCCAAGAGGTTAGATTCTGTCTCCTCTCCTTACCCGTGTAGCTCCCTTCCTGAAGCTCATTGTGAATGGTAAATTAGTACAATTGCTTGTTCATTGTAGATGAGGTGAGGGACCTTGTGACTTTCTGAGAAAGACTGTAACATTTTACACTGTTGATAAAACTACTGATTTTGCCTTTGAATAACAACCTGTCACCTTGCTTCCTTTTTCTGTAACCATTCTTTTAAATAGCGCAGTTTCTCATCAGCTTGACCGTTTTCTTTGGTTTCCAAAACATAACTATCACTTTGGTGGTGTCTATCCATGGCTTTTCTGCTGTGCTCATCATTATATCTAGGCACCAGCTTGTACGTTACACTTAAGGATCTCACTTTATAAATGATATCTAAATAAACTTCCCAACAACCTTGTCAAGCAGGTTCTGAATATACAAACTATACAAAAATCCTAGCAGATACTTTTGGAGTTGGATGTAGTAGATGTTTTAAAAGATTGAAGGGTTGCTGTTTCAAGGCTTGGGACAAGAAGGTTAAAATTAAAAAGGATATCTATAAAGGCAAACAACCTAAGTTGCGATGATTTTTGAGAACAGAGAGTAATGGGCATAAGAAATAAACTTTAGTTTTCACTAGTTCCACCACTGCGTTGTGTTTTAATAAGCCCCATTTTATTTTCAGTGAGGCTCTATATGTGCTTACCAGTGAGTTGTAATATCTTCTTTGTGTATAAATATTGAATGTGTTCATACTCACAAGGCTACTTTTTCTATACTTTCTTTTTTCCTCTCTTTACCATTTTGTATGTTTTTATCAAAAATCAATCAGTGGTGGATTAAATAATAAATAAATTGCTAGCTTTGAATGCCTTAAATTAAAAAAAAAAAAGTCTCCATAGAAATCATGAGAGGAGGGATCCTAGAAACTGAACATCTTTAATTTCAGACATTCTCTTTTGCTTCTATGTTGCCACTGCTATTTTGAATGAACTCTGTACATAGCCTGGGTAATATTCCTCTTTTGACAAGCCTCTGTGTGTGTGTTAGCAGAAACATATGGTATGAAACATGTGGCTCACCTGTAGTAAAACTCCAGCATCTCTCAGTGGGGAAGCTTGTTTTTTTCCCTTGAAATTAATTCCTTTGCTATCTTTCAGGTAGCTTGTGACAGCTATTTGTCGTTTTGTTTTTATTTTTTACTTTCTTTTACAATTCCCATTTGAGATGTAAACATATTTAAAGTATTCAAATTCAAAACCAAAAAGAATTTAAATTACATCTCTAGTTAGTGTGGTGTATCTACCCAATTATGTAAGAGGCTGTAAATGATAATGGTGGCTATAGATACAAGATCTCCCTGCTCTGCTATTAATCAGTTTCCAAAATGGTCTGAATATTTTTCTCTCTTCACCCACATCTTCCCATTTGCACATATGACTCATAGCCCTAAGATGTCAAAGAACTGCTTGGCTAAAACCCACACCAAAAAGCAAATAAATTGGTGGGTTAGCCTCATAGTCTGAATGAAAATTGACTACCAGTGCTAACTTTAATTATATGAAGATGAAAAAGCCAGTTGATTTCTTTTACTTCTTTCTCCAAGTTTCCATGCCTGTCCCCAGTTGAAAAGAAGAGGGCTCCTGGTATGCTTTCAGAGCTGCTGTACCACAATGGCTCAGATAACTGTGTTGGATCTTTTTATTTCTGGGCAAGTCAGAGCAATTAGCAGAGGGAAAAACATCAGATCATAGGGGTAAAGTGTCAAATACCAAAGGGAAGTAACTAACTATTCCTAACAAGGGGTTTCCCTTCATCATCCAGGATCAGCCATAAAGTAATATATCAGAGCCATGCTAGTTCTATTGGTTGCTTATGTTCCTTTTCTTTGTCCCTGTACTTAATTTTTCCCATAGCTACTGTGCAAATGTGAAGCCTAGAGCATCTCAGCTTTCCTTTTCATAAATACAAACTGGAGTTTGTACTGGAACTAAAGCCAGCCCTCTCTTCATTCATTACATAGGCAGGAAATCCACAAGTATTGTGGTAAGCAATTCTGCTTCCAAAAGCAAAAGTGCAAGCAAGTAGGATCAAATCAATATGCAAAAGATGATGTAAGGGATTGTGACACAGCAATCCAAGAAAAATAGAAAAGCAATAATGGTCAGCTAGCTAACAGGGACTGATGGAGGGGCAGATGGGCCTAAAACACACCACTTCTTCAACTCGGAGCCTAACATACTTAAACTTCGTAAACTTTTTGTTGAGTTCCTCTCCTGCTGTGATTATTGGCTAGATATACTTGCACCAAATTGTTCTGAATATATTAATTTATAGGTTTTTCTCCTGCTATATTTCTCTGCAAGATTGAAATGTGAGCACGTGCTAAGAATATGGATCTGGACATTTTTAAAGTCTGAATACCTTATGGCTGACTCAACAGAAGATGTATCCTCCGTGCTAAAAAGAGCCAGAGTGCTCCCCTCAAAAAAACACAAGCTCCCACACTGAAACAAATAAACCCAAGAACAAAAATATGTATGTACTCTTTGGTGGACTGGGACTGTGAGAGATGAACTGTGGGTCTATAAAGGAGGCAGAAAAATCATTGTAAATGGTTGTATTTATCCACAGTTCTACAAAGAAATGTAATGATGATCCTTTAATCTTGTCAAAAGTGGATTTAGGATGAGATCCAAGTCCTCCTAAAGTCAATACAAAAACCTCCAAACCCACAAACTTTTAATAGATGAATAATTAGTGAATAATTTAATTCAGTTATTACGATTAAAAAGGGTTTGGCTTGTAAGGACTTATGATCTCCAGTTAAATGATTTGGCACATATTTCATGATTTTTGTGGCTAAGCTAACACTGTATTTCACCCTGTAGAAAAAAAGATGGATAAATCCAGTGCTTAATTTGTGCCAGGGCTAAGCCCTGGCACCCCTTGGCTCGGTAGCTCATACCCCTGGCACTTCTGGGCTTGTTGAATCAGTTATGAAAGTAAACAAAAAAAAATGCTTTGAGCCTCTGCACCTCCTTCATTACAAATTGTGCACTGGATAAACCAACAGCTGATGTGTATCAAGTTCTGCAGTAATTTTTCTTTCCCTGCTGTGAAAAAAAACATTTTTTGCTGGCTCTGATTACCTGTGCATGCCATGTGACTCATAGTACAAAACTCGTGTGTCTTTGCATGTTGATTGTAAGGAGATGTGGCTTGAGGCTGGCTTTGTAACGTGGCTGGTGGAGCTTGAAGCTGTGTGTATGTAAACAGATAGCTTTCTCTTGTGGGAAATAATCTTGCTGTGTCATGCTGAGTTTGGTACATGGAAAATGGGTAAAATGTAAGATCAAATTCTGTGAACTGTTCCTATCCAGAAATTATACCTGTACTGGTGAAAACAAAGTGGTATAATAGGCATGTGGCTCATACTGCAAAATATCTAGTGAACTTTAGTACCCAGTGGGATGTCTCGCTGTAATTGTAGAACTTTTCAGGCTTCTTACCAACTGCTGTTAGCCTCTGAAGAATATCATAGTTAGCCGCAGAGAAGTTTTTGTGACAAAGTTTGAGGAATCTTTGTCTTTGCTCAGTCTCCTGTCCTAGGTTTTAATTCAGTCAGTTAAGAACTCACTTAAGTTGTGTGAGCAAATATTTAGGATCTGAATTCTGAAAGTTTAACTATGCTGAAAGCTAGGTTGTACAGTGTTGATCTACATTCTAGACTCTGGGCAACACTATTGTAATTGTTTAATTTGTTCTGTGTTGGACTGGAGCTGCATTCTGTAAATTGGTTTATAAACACAGAGTGACATGGGGTTCCTATTTCAAAGGAACTTAGACCTGCTCTACACTACAGACCTATATCAATATAACTACATCACTCGGGGGTCTGAAAAATCCACATCCCTGAGTGACGTAGTTTCACTGACCTAACCCCTGTGTAGACAGCGCTATGTTGAAGAAAGAGCTTTTGCCATTGATTTAGCTACTGCCTGTTGAGGAGGTAGATTAACTACACCAAAGAGAGAAGCTCTTCTGTCGGCGTAGCAGCGTCTTCACTTAAGCATTATAGGGACATAGCTGTATTGGTGTAGCTGCGCCAATGCAATGTTTTAAACATAGACCTGCCCTTAAATCTAAGACATGGAACAAGTGACTATGTCAAAGAATTGGAGAGAATAGGGAGTGAGGGAGGGAAAGTATAAGAGCAATATAAATATGAGATCATCTAAGGAAGCTATATGTATATCTTCAGGATTCTAAATCCTTTAAGGCTGAAGTTTCCACAAGTCACTAGTGACTTGAAGTGCCACAAACTTGCTGTGCAAACCTGGAGAGAGTATTTTTAGAAGGTGGCTGTTGGCATTTTTTGAAAATCAGGACTCTTTCAGATGTTTCAAGTTGAGTATCTGAAAAATCAAGGCACTCAGAATCATTAGCCACTTTTGCAAGCTTATGCCATAAGGTTTTTAAATATTTATAATAATGAATGATTCCGTAAAGGTCCTTCATTACCATAGGGCAGCATATAACATTTGATTGTCTTGCCATGGTGTACACTTAAGACTCACCTAAATTCTTATAATGAAACCACTATTTTACTACAACGTTGGCTATACTTCAGGTATAGGAAAAACATGGGTTCCCCCCCCCAAAGTTCCTTCAACCTAACACACCACATACTTGTTTTCTTAAGGTGTCTTCATTTTTTCTGGATGCTAACTACCAACCATCTTGCTTAATGACAACTGCACTAGTATTTATTATGACAAAATACAAAAGTCAGCAAAACGTTTTTCCTGCTTAAAGAATTACATGCCACCCACCAGTGTGGGGATTATACTGTGCCATGTTAGGGTTACTGCAAATTACCAGCTGTTGTCATCTTCTAATCTTGATCCCATCTGTACAGGGTTGGCCCATCTGTCTAGTTTTGGATCTTTCAACCTATCTCTTACCCTTCATTTCTAAGTTTAACATCCTGTTTCCTATATACTCTTCCAATCTTCTTTTCACATGCTCAAACCATTGAAGACTGGATTCCCTCACCTTTTCTATAATTGATACCACCTTCACACTTCCCCTAATTCATTTGTTCACTTTGAACATGATCCATCTTTATAACTCCATACATCCATCTTAACATTTTCATTTTCACTGTCTTCAAGAACTGCTCTTGTCTCTCTCAGTGCTCACATTTTGGAGTCATACAAAAGTGAAGGCCTAACTACCACCTTGTAGATCTTATTTTTCAGTTTGATAGGCATTCTCCTATCTCAGATCTCTTTGCTTACTTCTCTCCATCTCTCCATGCCTTTCTTGTTCTGCTTGTAAGTTCATTGCTGAGTTCACCATTATACTGTACGGTCAAGCCTAGCTACTTGAACTTCTGGTAGTGGCTGGCTCCCCAAACTTAGTCTTGATTCCTTCCTTTAAGGTATCACCAAACCAAACAGACCATGTACTCTGTTTTATTTCTACTGATTTTTCATGTAATTTCTTTCAAGTATTCACCAAGTATTCTTAAAATCTTCTTCTACTTTCTAGCCATGTTCCGCTTTGGATGTTTTCTGTAAATGGCATACAGAAGTATTTTGACTTAATGTGTGAAAATAATGCAGACAGTTTCTTTGATACATCTGAGTTATTGATGATAAACGTTTGCCACTGTTGAACCACACAAGCCCTTGTAATAATCACTTTCCTGCCAACAACACAATACCTCACGGCTGGGTAGGTCCTATCACTAGAAAATCAAGAAAACAAAGACAAAGAAATAAAAGGGGTACAAAAAACAAGTGACTCCTCTGCAGTTAAGGGGTGTAGGTGTGTTTTATTTCCTCCCTTTTGGCACTAAACCGGCATTGCCAAACAGTGTTGTTTCATTATAAGAACATGTACTTGAGCAGTCCCCAGCACAGGATTGGATGAACTGAGAGAGGAAAAAAAGGAGTGAGGGCAAGAAAAACACCACCCCAAGGATGAGAAGTCAGGTTGGAGGTTCAGGTAAGGTAGTCTATTTTGCCCTCTACTTAAAAGTTAAAACTTTGGGGTTTTGATATATTAGTATTTGTAATGAAAGTTGAGAATATTAGGCTAAATCCCCAAGCAAGGGACACCATATTGTGCTGGCCCAACAACAAACTGAAAGGCAGATTGTGACTCCAACATTTGCTTCTTGGTTTCCCCCTTGCTGTTAGAGCTAGGAGTGGGGGAGGCAAGTATGCCAAGTCTACAAGTTGTGTGGTATACATCCACAAGCTGGTCAATTCAACACACTTGTACCCACATACATTGGGTGAGGGATGTAACAGCCATGTGGAGATGGCTTACACTCATCCCTTTGTGAAGTTAACCGCAACATAATAGCCTGCACAGAAATGTAAGGACGTGTGTTACATCTTAGAATTTACCCCCCCTCTGTCCATTTGAACTGGTCTTATGCTTTGGTCCATAACAGGTATGAGTGGCTATAATTTGAAAAGAGGGTTTCTGTAGGTAAGAGGAGATGTGTTTGAGCTCACTTTGAGTTTTTGTTCCAAGTACCACTACACCTGGAAATAATGACGACTCTCCCATGTTACTTTGGCCTTGAATAATAAAGTGTCTACATCTGTGGCTGCCATACATGTGTCTTTGTTCTCTTTGCTCCTGCTGGCACCACAAAACAATAAATGTCTTCAAACAAAAATTAAAATACTGAGGAAAGAGTGGCGCAATAATTACAAGGCTTCTGTTGCTAGTGATATGTACTAAAATATCCTGATTTAATTAACTTGTATAGAAGGGGGAAGGGTTATATTGTATTACCAAAACAATCAACCATAAAATTGCAACTTAGAAATGGTTCTAACTAAATATTGTTTAATAATTTTCACAACAGACACTCAGTGCCATAGTAACTTTTCTGGTTACTTCCCCCTTCTCCGCTCCCGCAGCCCTGCCTCACTGGTAAAATGAACTGTCTTCCTGGTTTTTGGTGGCATTCCACATTCACCCAACACATAACACCCTGAGATCAGAAAACTTGATTTCACTATGCTGTAAATTCCACTTGAGAATCTATATAAAAATGAGTTCCAGACTGCAGTCTAAATCTAGAGGGTTGCATGCTGCCATATACATGTGCTGATTTATGATGTGCAAATATAGTGTTCATCTACAAAAAGGGATATGAGGACTTTGTGCCACTTTGGTCCCTTCACAAGTTATTGCCAATTGGTGCGGGAACGTGCCCTACAATGGGGGAAGAAACAAAGCCGCTGCACTGAGGAATCTGAAGCAGAAGGTTGCTGAGTACCTACAGGAAAGTTTCCTAGCGATCTCTTTGGAGAATTCCTGTGAAATCTCGACTTGCATTAACACACTTCTCCACTCTGGTGGGTAGCTGAAGAGTGGAATGGGAAACACATTTAAACACAGCTAGTCACGCACCCAAAAACAGCAGTGCACTGTGTACAGATGCTCCATGAATGCAAACAGTAATCCAACATTGTGTGTTTGCTTGGCACAAAACAGGTCAGGCACCTCGGATTCCTTTTCTGATTGGGAGCTCATGATATACTGCATAACCAGATGTGATGTGTTTAGAACATGGACAGCAACAGTGGAGAGAAGTGCAGGATCCATCCTTTCAGAGAGAGAGATGGTGGGCGCTCAGGAAGGGCTGTTGAAAAATGCCATGAAACACATTCAGAAAACTATGGAATGATGAGACAGGAAATTATTGCATCCTGGGACATTGAACCTGCACCCATGATCCACTGCAATCCTCTCGGCCTTCCCACAACTCCTAGAGGCATAAGGTGGTGAGTTGCACAGTGGGATTGCTTCCCACAGTGCACTGCTCTAAATGTCGATGCTAGAGCACCAAGGATGAACATGCTTTGGCAAGACAATGAGTATGGTGTGGATGGGCACAAGTGCTGTAATTACACCACTTTTGAATCATCACTGTAACTTGCATCGACAACTTTCTAGTGTAGAGAAGGCCTTAGAAAACCAGTCCAGAGAAGTGAAGCAGGAAATTAAGACCAAATAAGTAATCCATGTGCAGAGTTTGTATAATTTCTTCCATGAGAAATAACCGGGTGAACCAGAACAAGCTGGCATCCCAATCTTGCGATCCAAACTCCCCCTGTCAAAGCTTGGACATTTTTGAGATAAAAAGGATTAGCACTTAGGCGTCTTTTATAGTCCTTTACCAAGCTATGACAGTCTCTGGACAGCCGACATCACAGCAGGTAATCCTTGGATGCATAATAGGTAATTACTCGTGGCTTTAAAGTGACATCTATTTTCTCTGCTTTCCAATAACTAGCTACATTAGCAAAAGGCAATCAGCAATTTACAACTGTTCATAGGTATTTACTACTTAAAACTTCAGAGAAATAAAAACAATAGTACTGTTACATTCAAGTTCCATCTAAATGTTAGTTCAAAATTCAAGAATAGCTATTAACAGATTATAGTGACAGAAACTATTTGGTTACCTAGATAACTGCTAACCAACTCATGGGTATATATAGCCATTATTTACTTTGAAACTCTTAACAATGCAAGATTTAACATAAAAGTTTTAGCTGTTTGCAATGAATGACCCTAATTACCATTTGTATTTCCTTTCAATGTGTTTTCAAAGGTTGTGTTTGTGTTATTCAGCCTGCTAGGCCTCTCCTTTTGGCTCAGTGTCACACATGCATACATAAACATCCAGCTTTATCATCTCAGTTGTACACACTCATATGTCCTATTTGTTCCTTATACTATGGTTGTCATGCAGTCTGCTTTCCCTCTGATCTGTCTAATGATCCTTCTGTTCTGTCATGTAGCTGCTGCTGCTGTCACACCACTTCTCTGCTTTCCTTCTTCAGTGATTTCAGCTCTTCTTCTTAGCTTTTGATCTCTTCCTTCTGCCTCTCCTACTTCTCCATCTGCTCCTATCTTGACTGACTCAAAACTCTGTCTTATGTACAGGTTTTGAACTATTCTGATTGGTTACTTCCTCAACCCTTGTCATAAGCATGCTTATCCACCAACCACCTTTAAGCCTTCCCCAATTGGTTTGTTCTTATAACGCAATCACAAGTGCTAAACTCATCCATCACTCAAACTTGGATCTGCCTGAAGACTTGTGCCATGCTCGACTGACTCCTCCCTTCAGGTTTTGGAGTGAGCTTTACCTAACCTCAGTCCACACCTTGCCTACCTATAGACCAGTCATTGACTGAACTGTTTAGATCTACCATCTGACTGTCCTTGGCTGCATGTCAAGATTGATTGCACAATTAGAATTACCAGACTTTTAAACTACAAGCCATCACTCTATTTCTTTAATATATGCTTAATTAACTTATGCATCTTATGTTATGGTCTACATAATGTTATGTTATTACCCCCAGTGTATATCCAAAGTGGTCTGGGGCTTCTCTTTATCCAACTAGTGTCGGATCCTGTGGTTCTGACCCAGACAAAACTTCCACTGACTGTGATAAGATTTTGCCCAGTAAGAACTGTACAGTAAGGGTCATAGAACCCTCAGGCTGTTTGACATTGTCCTATAATAATTATTTTACAATGTTTTTTGATAAACACAATTAATCTCCTTCCAAGTTTAATGGTTCTGGTTTGTTCTAAGGTAAATGTGTTTTCACTTCTTGATTAATTAGTGTCATTACCACTTAACTGCCCTGATTAAATGTCTATTTAAATACTACATATTAAAGTTCCAATATCTTTCTTTTTTATATACGAATCTATTAACCTTTTGACTAGCTGACCTCATGGTACCAAAGATTAAATTAGCAATTTACTCTAGATTGACAGTCATTAATACAAAAGTTATTTTTGGAGACTAAACACTAAAGTTATTTTTGGAGACTAAACACTAAAAATTAAAGCTATGTCTGTGGTCCCTATTAACATGGTATCTAGCTACTATATTATTTATGCAGGGATTCTTAGCACCAAAGCTCTCTGCAAGCATTAATTTAACTTTCTTAGGTACAGGTATTCATTTGGGCATGCATTTATGGGCACAAGTTGGAATTTGTGCATATACAAGATTTTTAATTATTTAATATTGGTGTTGGCCAATTTCCCTAAGAACTCTGGGTCTCCTGTTCTCCAAGAGGTACAGGGTTACACTATTTATTTAGGGATCTGTGCTCAATCAGTGTTGTTAAAAGCAGTCAGGGACACAAAAGGGACTAGCTGTCCAAATACAGTTCTCTCTAAGTCAATGTGTGCAGAATAAGGTACTCCAGAAGTATTGACTACTCTGGCTACAAGGTGAACACACTGAAATTTCCATACAAAATACAGTACCACCTCCTTTACTTAAACAATTGAATTTTAGGTGAATAGGCAAGGGTAACAAAGCAAGAATTTTTTAATAAGGGTTTTGGAAAGACTGGGAATGAGGAGAGGAGTTTGGCAGGAGATCTCATACACGTGTGTGGGAGAAGTGGACAGAAACAGGGATTATGGACAGAGGGTTGGAAAAGCATCTGGGGGAAAATTGCATCCAATAATGGTGAATTTGTGTATAATGAGACATCTTAGGGGAAGCTCATGTCCTCCTAACGGGTGCCAGAAATGAACTTTCTAGTCCTCCAATAGGCTTATATTATGCAGGAGTTCAGAGGTTCCTGAAGTCAACTTTTATTATAATGCACTTATAATTGGTCATTGTAAATGTGCTTGTGATCCCTTTGCTCATTGAAGTAGTCTTATGATTTCTCAATATTTTAAAAAATATTACCACATTCTTGAGCTCTTAAAAATGTTGTTAACAATTCAACTAAAAATCTAACCTAAAAATGTTTGTTCCAAGAGGCAACTTTTTCCACCGGGGGAGGGGGAGGATGAACAGGGTTGTACTTTGGTACTGCACTACCATCTATAAAAGAAGTTCTTCCCATTGAGCTTTTTGACAATCACAGTACTGTAAAGATGCCAGGGGGCACCGCATACTTTTTACTGTGGCAAGTAACAAACAGCATCAGTTCATATAATCTGTCTTTTTAAGTAAAAAAAAAAAAAAGTTCTTATAACATCAGAAAGACTGAATAAGATGAAAATAGTGTACAAAATGTAGAGATGCATTTTCAATTACCAGCCACTACCCAGCAAGTACTGACCAAGCAGTGTGAAATATTTTTGAGCCAATTCTGTGCTACGTAGTTTCTATGAAGAAGCTTATGAGTGAAGGACAGAATACTATAAACAACTGAACGAAAAATAGCAGTGTCATTCTGAGTTGCACTGAAGGCTAGTTAAACATATAAATGGTGACTAATTCTTTTCTAGAAATCAATACAATTCCTACCTCCTAAGGCGCTGAATGTCAGGGGAATTGTCTTTATTCAAGTATAATAAATTTGAGTTCCAACAGAGAGAACCCAGCATTAGTCAATGACAATACAAAAGTGGTAAAGTAGGTTTTTTTCAGTGGGGAAAATACTGAAAACCAGCTATGTTTTATTTAACTTTGGCAATTTTAATTATCTTTAGGTGTTTGTTTTTTCTGATTTATTTCTCTATATCTTTTATACATTTTGGCAAATTCTTATAGATATTCCAGATAAAATAAATACTTTAATGTGTGCAATTTTCAGCTTTATTGGAACAAATAGTTTATGTGCTAGTCACTTATGAGCCTGATAATTCAATGGCTGCTTATACTGCTTGGCTACCTTCAAAGAGAATCAAACCTAGGCCTTGTCTCAAAATTAGTGCACACTCAAATGACCTGTGTGCCCATATTACAATTTTAGTGTACTAACTGGCCAATAAATATATATTCAATAGTCGAATTTGAAAGTTTATTTAATTGAATTTTGAGTTAGGGCAGACTAATATTTCTGTGCACACCACTCTCACTAGTTCAGCAATCTGCCAACTGCTTCCCACAGTGTTTTGTATGATACTAGGACTGATCTAAATTTGTTAGTCTTTAAGATGCTACATGACTCTCATTGTTAGGACTGATCTGTCTGTTTACCTGTGCTGCCCTATGCAACACAATGTTGAACAGATGTCACCTGTCCTCTTAAATCCTAAAAGCTCAAAGCTAGGATTGGCCCATTTGCTCCTGGAATTGCATTTCCTCAGTACTGTTGTACAATGAGTTGGGTATCTATGTCAGCTAAGAGGAAACAGGTAAATTGTCTTTCTGTTGATGATGTATCTGGTCACTCTTTGCTCTCTTTTCAAGATGTTGTCTTGGGTCTACTTTATTCATTCCTTTTTGAATGTATCTCTCGTTTGCTAATGGGAAGTCTAGAGAAGAATGTATGTTTGCTTCATTGTCTTCCTAGGGACCTAGATTAGTATTGGTTGTTGTTTTCTTTTTATCATCCTTGGGGAATTTTTTCTCTAAGATGTGTAAGTACTTTACTTTCCTACAAGCGTGAGGATAATCTTCATTTCAAACATGTCTTGTGTTTCAATCTCTTTCAGAAAGGCCACATCATCTCTCATGACAGTGTAAATATGCAGAGTGGTCAGGGATGGAATCATTTGCACAGGCTGCACACTACTGTGTGGAAGATGGAACTTAGGTCTGGTCCACACTAGAGAGTTTTGTCGACCAAAGTCAGCTTTGGTCGACAAAACGGGGGGTGTATAAATTACAATCAACCCCCCGCCAATGCAGTTACCCTGTTTTTTCGACAAAATAAAACCACCTCGATGAGAGGTATAAGGCTTATGTCGCCTTAGTTAGGGTGATGCACTGTCATTGTAGACATGTCCCCTTACATCGGCTGTGGGGCTGTCATTTTTGTAGCAATAAAATTGACAAGGAAGCCCTGGAGAGCTGAGCAGCTGGACCCATCTTCGAGCTGGGAGCAGAGTGAGAACCCTAGGTGCAGGAAGCCCTGGCAGCTAATTCCTACTCTCAGCTGGAAGCAAGGCGAGAAGGCCAATTGCTTCTCCACCTGTTCCCACAGGGAGCTGTGGCTCCCTTGTCAATTGCATGGCTCAGCCGTGGTGCCCAAGGATGCCCATTTCTGGCAGAGAGTGGGGAACAGGAGGGAAGAAGCCCCAGATGGTCTCCCTCAGGTCCTAGTGAGAATGGAGTGAGGGGTGGGAGAAGCTTGCGGGGAGACCAGGAGCCTGTGGGGCAGCTGGGTTCCCTGCAAGGGAGCTGAGAAACCTGGCTCTCAGTTCCCCACACTGCCTCTCTTAGGTCAGTGGATGTGTTCCTGGTGAGGGCGCACACCATTGACGCAAAGAGGGCAGCCATCACTGTAAATTGACCTGTGTTAGGTTAATTTATTTTTCAAATGTAGACACGTCCTTTAGGAGTGGCTACATGGGTTAAATTCCTACCATGCTCCCAAATCCACTCCAGTTCTACAGACTTAGTCATTGGATCTTCTCATATTTTTTTTACCTCAGCTTTTAGTCCTCTTTTGAAATGCATAATTCTGAATTTCAATGAACACATTTTTCCAGATATTTTATCCTGTTCTTTAACCAGCCTTATACATCTTTGGTACTATACATCCTGGAACGTTCATTAGGGCCCAGCTCCTGTTCCCAGTGAAGTGTATAATAAAAGTGCCATTGACTTCAGTGCAGTAGGATCAGGCCATAGGCTGTGAACTGTTTACCTCAGAACTAATCAGTTCAAATTATTGTTCGTATAAAGGTTCCAAAGTCTAAAACAGATTTATAACTCAGATATCCAGTAGCTATCTATTACTAACTTTAATTAATTCCTCTTGACTACATCCCTGCTATGAAAGTGTTTTCACTTTGCAAATAAAAAATTGAGACACTGACATTAGTGGTCTGATTTCAAGGTGATGAGCACTTGCAATTTCCCTTCAAGATTTATGAAAACATGACAATGTCACTCAGGAAGTCTGTGGCAGAGGTGGGAACTGAATATAGGTGTATTGAGTCCTAGTTCCTGAAACAAGGTATCCTTTCTCTTTGGTTAGAGCCACTTGATAAAACAATATAAATCCTAAACAATCCTTTTTCATTTTAAAATTATCAGCAGCTGAAAAAAATGAAGTTAGCCAAACAATTCCACTTTGATTTCTATTCTATTCATTTCTGGTAACATGCAAATCCTTCAAATTCTAATTACAGAATATATCAAAGTAATTTCATAATAGCCATCTAAACTAAGCTGTATTATCACAATCTAAATTTTAGAAGAACCCTCCCATTCCTCAGTACAACCCCATCTGTTCCCAGGAGGCATGTGAGCCTGACCCATGCTATCCCAATAATTAATTAGAATTCTGTATAATGGTCTCCCAGTTCAAACCAGTGTAGTGGGTTTCTTGATATTCTTACAGGAAGTAACAGTAGTCATGCCAGATTAAATATTCAGACAGCTGCCACTAACACAGCAATCAATAAGCTTTGTTTGGATCCAAGTTCTCTGCCTATTGAAATTTGAAACTTGAAATTTTCAACTTCAAACTTCTTCACTAATTAAGGTATCTGATCTTGTTCAAACACCCTTACGGTTGTCAGAAGGCTAGGAAAAGCTTTTTTTTCTTTGTCACCTCCCTCAAAGCAGCAGCAGAGGCCCTTTTCTTGTATATCCTACTATCCAAATTATCCAGAATAAAAGACCCATTTCTCTCGATAAATCTCTCCCTCCCCCTCCCCCCCATGCCACTTGTAGGATAAATTGCTTTTCTTTGAAATGAGTGAGTCTGACTAACAAGCTGTTTTATTGGTAGGTCTGTTAAGGACACAAGTTGCACTAGCTGTCATTTCTATGAGGTTTCATCCTTCTAGAACCTCTGTGATTAGTTTTTTCAGAGTCTGAGATACACTCTTCGCTCTGATAAATACTTATTTTTGTCTTCTCTTTCAAGAACTCTATTTCTTTTCTATATCTCAAAGGTGATGTGAAATATGAACATCTGTCATCTCTCAGTTAAGTTTTCTTTAGTTTAGTTCACACTCACACTTCAAGGTTGCTGATTCACTTAGGGCCAAATCCTGTAGTCCTTACCTAGTCTTTATTCAGGTCAAATTCCCATGGCCTTTATCGGGACTGCTGCCTAAATGTGGATATCACACTTTGGCCCTCAGTGTTCCCACTGCTGAAAAAATATTTGTCACTTGGGAATTAGTAAGATACACTCACACTACCAGTAATGTGTTGCACCCGTTTTCACTAAGTTTTTGTTTGAGGACCCATACAGCAGAAGTGATGATGGCTTGCCCAGCTCTGTCAGAATGTACTCTGCCATGATTAATGGTACCCATTGTCAGTAAAGAGGGGAAAACAGTTTCTTCCAGGCTCTTTGCTTATGTTTTCTCTTTCCTTATGTGTTTCTTGTTTCTGATATTTTGGCCATTAATGGCCCAAGCTTCTGGTCCTGAATTTTCTAGTAGGCTTCTACCTCAATCACTTGAAAAATAAACATCCCAGATACAGATACCCTTCATTTAAGGGGTGGATAACTAGATCTATGTTCACATTTTGTAGCTCAGACTGATTTCTAACATTAAAGGGTTTTCATGCTCTAAATACTTGGGGGATGGTGGTCATCTTGGCCGTCACACCAGGGATTAAACTGGGGACCTCCTGTAGCACCTCATATTTTTAGCTGTGCTCTGAAGGTTGTAACAACTCTATCTCAGAGTTCTAACTCAGGAAGTTCAGAGGGGACCTATAGCACACACTCATCAGTGGTGCTTATTGTAATGTTTCCTACCATCACTCCCTCTCATTCTTTCTGCAGCAAGTTGACATGAACATGACAAAGGTTAAAAATGAACAGAACTAAATGAAACAAAGGTGCTCTTCCTGGTCTAGGCACCTGGTGTTTGTGAGTTTGGCAACCACATAAAAGTGCTCATCGACCAGCAAGCACACACTGCACACTATGTACCTGATTAATGCTTACAGCATAGCATTATTACCAAAAAACAGTTTGCTGTGTGTGATAGGTATTAACCTTCATTTCTAAAACAAATAAGTCTAAAACTAAACAGTTACAACAGACACTAATTTTTCAGCAGTTTCATACCATTCCTCAAACAGTGTTGAGAGTTAAGGAAAATCCAAAATTGCAATTGCAATGTGTGCAATTGTAGCTAGAAAATAGCTGAGTTCATTATCTTTTCTTTAACAGCAGTTTGTTTAATGTTTTTGAGAATTTGCTTTTTAAAATACTTACAAGTGTCCCTTGCCAATCAGCATAATTGTTTTTACCCATACTCCGATCCAGATATAGCTTACTACCAGTTTTTCCTGTCAGTCCCTTATGAAGGTCATCCATGCATGAACCACTCCATTTTCTCTGTCTCCACCAGACAGATCAGCTTCACACCTTTTGTTATGCTTTCTCTTTTCCACCACCTCTCCCCTCCAACACCCCCCACCACAACAAACAAAACAAAACACAAATCACTGGTAGTCTTTTCCTTCCATTGGCCCTAAGCCTTTCATGATACCAGACTCCTCTTCTGTGACTTGGCCTTCTGCAGCTACAGCTCTGGGATCTGCTGCATCCTGCATAGCTTGAGAGTTATTGCCCATTTTTCCCTAACTCAGAGCAGAACTCAAGGATCTACTCAAGGTTCTTCATGGTACCCAAAATGCTGGAGGATTACTCTTGGATTTACCACCTCTTCAATCTGTGCATGAAGATATCCAAATACATGATGAAGACTTTTGTCATATTATTCAGATATACCTGTAAGCTTCTCTGTGTTTAGTGGTTCTGAAATAAATCTATCTGTAGATACCCATCTGCCTAGCCTTTCGCAGATTATTTCATTTTTCTCACACAACAACTCCACTTACAATATGTGGTTTCATCCCTTTGGCTTCTTAGCTCTGGGGTCTTTTCCCAGCACATGGTGATGATATGTTCATAGTGGACATCAGGAAGGAGAAGACCCAATTTTTTGACTACCTGGGTGGTCTCATCAAGGAGTATGCAGATGCATAGCTGTTTATAATTCTTCAAATTCATGGATTTATTGAAAAACTGGGGAAAGTGTTCTCTTCTCCTCTTTCATTGCCTAGTCCATCTAGAGTCCAACTGTCTCATTAGTCACAGTTGCTTCCTCTGTGTAGAAAAGATAACTGATGTCTGATAGCTGAATTTATCAGAAAAATTCCTGTGCACTGCCCCTCAGCAAAGATCAATATACTGGAATTCAGGGTAATGGGGCTGGCAATTTAACACTTTCTTCCCTACATAGCTCCCAACCTGGAAACAATAAAATGCAAGAACCCACTTACAGCATCATCTGTATACCTGCAGGTCAGCCCTAGAAGGACCTACAGCACTTCAGGATCAAACTCATCAGCAGTTACTGAATGTGCAGGCAGATTCTGTAGTAAAAGAATATAATGATCACAGCTTCTGGGAATTAAGCAGCAGGGAGATTTCTGTAAGACTTGCTTATAGAAATAAATGGATTTAGAACTGCTGCACACATTTATTGACAAGAAGGGGTGGGCAAACATGGAGCATGCTCAACAACCATCTCAGAGGGATGCAGGAGAGGATTTGGAAATACCCCACCAGATTCCTGTAGCTGGTATGGGGAGATCAGTTGTACAGAAGGAATTGGCTGCACATTGTCAGGACCTCACTTGGTTATCTGGAGTTGTTGGCAACCCTCGTATACTAATTGTGATTCAGATGCCTTCCCCTGATCACTGCAATTGTGGCTTGATGAGCGGAACTATAATGCTACATGTTTCAACAATGTGGCTGTAATTGTTTCAGTCCTTTTCTCCTTCAGTGTCTGTGGCACCACACACTTTGAGAAGCTGTCGTATACTTCCAGGAAATACCAATTTCCAGGTGAGGTTTTTGGGAGTAGGCTTTCTAAGTCAATCTTTAGGAACAAACAGGCTTTACTAGTTCAAAAGAGTTTTGCCACTTCTTGTTGGTGCTCTCTCTTTCTTGAACCAGTCCTTAATACCTGCAGCCAGGCCCAGCCAAAATAATCTGTCAGGTACCCATCTTGGTGTCCTTTCATGCCTCATGTGGCCTGCTGCTTTATCATCTTGGAGACAGAACTGTTCTGTTCTTTGTAAGCTTGCTGGCAAGATAATCCTGTTACCCTCTGTCATGACCTTCCCATTCCTGGGCATACAGCTTATTCACCATTGGTGTGTCTGATTACAAGTGCAGCTTTTTTCCCCTTTGCCCCTTTTCTCCTCAGGGCACTTTCCTGAAAGTATCAGGTGATCTTAGTTGCTTTTCTTAACTCTATTTCCAGGGCCCTGCAGATATCTTCAAAACCTGCCAATTAACTATGCCTCCAACTTCTGGGTTTGACAGAACACTAAACTTTTATTTAACACGAGTAAACATAACACAAACAAAACAATGCTCTGTAACTTTCACACCTCATACTCTAGTAGGAATAGCCTATGCTTGTAAGAGTCCAGCAGTGCTTCCTTTCCCCAGGAGCCAAGCAATAATCCTTAAAATTCAACCCCCCCCCTCCCCCCAGATTTCCAAATGAGCAGTCTTTCTGTACCTTCCAATTCAAGCCTCTGTCTCCATGCACCAAACAGCATGTGCTTTTTCTTGGTTTCAGCCCATAAAATCAGAGAATCATAGAATATTAGGGTAGGAAGGGACCTCAGGAGGTCATCTAGTCCAACCGCCTGCTCAAAGCAGGACTATCCTTAGCTAAATAAAATACCACAGCATGCAGTTTCACTTAATATTTATCTTATGACAGCATCTCATCTCAAACAATTTTCAAATCAATATAGTCCGTTCTCCACACTCATTCATCTATACCAGCAAGTTGGTAGCTGGATCATGGATAAGCATTGCTGAACTATGTTTAGCCTCCCCATTCTGAGTCTCTTTTGGTAGATCACAGAGTCATTACATTGTTCCTGACGGATGTCATCATAAGATCAGGTTGAATCTCTTCTCATTGCATTCACCTGGCTCAGAGCATCCATAACCACATGTTGCTGTCCTTGCTTATGGTGAATTGGGAATGTATATTTAGAGAGTTTGTGAATTCATGTCGACTGGTATCCTTCTGTTTTGCTTTGTAAGGAACCACAGCAGGGCACTGTGGTCTCACTGTGAATTTGGTACCTAGTAATTATGAACAATAGGATGTGAGGGCCTCCACAGTAGCCAGATGGTCCAATTCTGTAATCAAATATTTGGTTTCCCTCTCAAATAATTTGTAGTCTCCAAAAGCAACTGCTCCACCAACCTCAAGTAACCTTTGAGGCATCCATAGGTTACCATGAGTGGACTGGCTCTTTCCAGAAATTGTAAGCACCACATGGGTTAGAAGTCCTTCCTGCAGTGACACAAACTCTTTTATTCTTCTGTCCAGACAAAATCACTGTTAGCTGGTATAATGGCACTGCCCACTCTGCAAAAAATTTGTACAAAATCAGCAGAGGCCTATAACCCTTTGTACTTCAGGTTTGTAGGAACCTTCCAGTCCTTTATAACATTCAATTTCTGGTGCTGTGGGTTCAATTCTTGCTCTCAAGAAGGTGATGTGACTTCTTGCAAACTGTTTGTTTCCTGCAAGTTTAAACCCTGACTCCTTAAAAAGCTTTAGAATCCTTTATACTCCTGCAAGATGTTCCTCCCCTGCTTTATGAAAATAAATGAAGTCATGTAAGTAGGTGAAGATGCCATTTGTTCTCAAAACTTGGGTTAGGTCATTTATTACCCACTGAAATGTCCCTGAAACATCCATGAGTCAAAGGCATTCTGAAAAATTAA
The DNA here is from genome assembly GCA_007922155.1 of Mesoclemmys tuberculata. Lineage (NCBI taxonomy): Eukaryota > Metazoa > Chordata > Testudines > Chelidae > Mesoclemmys > Mesoclemmys tuberculata. The sequence goes on along the minus strand of ML675618.1, from coordinate 22,345,287 downwards.
GGTAACAATCAGAGGGTATCACAAAGGCAGGGTTGTTATTTTTTTATTTTGTGTTTTTGCCACTTTAATCAGATGGTACCCACACGCCAAAACAAAACTACTAAAATATTTTACTCTCAGCATTTTATCCAGGGTATCTGCTGTGTGAGGAAGTGGATAGCTATGTTGAACTGCTTGTCAATTAAGTCTCTTGTAGTCAAGGCACATCAAGTCTCTGAGAAATTTCACAATTACAATTGGGGGTGCCTAAGGTGATTGTTCAATCAGACCATGCTTCAGAATGCAATTTTTAGCTTCTCTTTCATTGCTACCTCGTACGCCAGTGGAATCCAATCTCACTGTGCTTAAGAGACTGTGTTCAAATCTGATGTTGCTCCCAATCGTATCTCCCAAACTCTTTGGTATTCCTGGAGAACACACTACCATATCATAAGAGCAATTGTTGCAATCCCTTCCTTTCATTGCTTTCTATGGATGCTTCTGTCAACTCAAACGCCTAGCTCTCCTACTAAGTGGGCTGTTTCCCAGCTCTTGATCTCTGCCTCTATAAGAAGCTTTGAGACACCAGCTATGTTGGACATTGTCCTCATAACGTGATACTCCCTGCCCACCCCGCACTAGCTGTACTTCCTAATCAGTCCCTTTAATGTTCTTAACCAGAAACTCCCTCTTTGGTCCAGCTTGAAACAGAGTTCTGCTAACCAGCAATCCCAACTGAGTGTTTATAGTTTCAAACATTGCAATAGGTTCACCACAGCAGCCATTCATCCTTATTATTATGGAATGATGGCCTGGTTTCAGCAAAACTTTATTCTGAGCCACCACAGGGAGCAATTCATCTTTGTCACCCTCTAGGCATGGTAGAGGCACCTCTCTGGCCCCAAGAGTTTCATCCCCGACTTTACACTTGCTCCTGCCCACATCCAGTAGGGTATCTGAATATTTTGCAGGAATACATTTGTTCTATAAGGTCTACCAAAGTTTTTGTGCTACCTGCACATGAAATCCATTTCTAATATGACAGTACTAGAAATATTGGTCACTACAACAAAAGTCCATTTAGTATACAGAAACGCCCTCCATCCCCCCCAGGTTCAAAGGTTGCTGGATTTCTCTTGCTTTCTTCAGTAGCTGATGATTAATAGCCACCAATTTAATTCTTGCAGTGCAAATTTTCTTCCTCTTCAGCAGTTGGTGTACTGTGTTCTCCATGGCTAAGACATATTTCAAATCCTGAATCCATCAGCATTGTGGTTTTCCAGCCATCAGTATTTCAAGACACATGGTAATAGGTATCTGGCCAGATCTTGATGTGGGCTATTTTAATAGTTGCTAGTGATGGCCCTAGTGCATCAGCAATTTCTAGTTTCCCTGGTGAGGCTTCCCTCTGACTGGGCAATACTATCTTCAGTGGCCTTTGAGTCCTATTTTAGATGACATTTTCAGGAGAGGCAGAGGCAATCAGGATACAGTTTCTCTCATCTGACCCACAAAACACCTGTGAGTAGCTTGCACATGGGCATCCTCTAATGTTCTAGCCACTGTCAATCTTTTTTCAAAGTCCTGCATCTTGTGTAAAGAAGTTACCCTGAGGGTAGGAATTAACAGCTAATAGCTTTAAGGCAATCCTAGTTTCTGCTTCCCTATATTCAACTCTGGATATAATCTGGTCCATAGGTTACCCACTAAGTTATTTTCCTTCATCGGCAGGTTATGATGTTTCCCTGTTAACCACATGGTGAACTGACTTCTCATACAGGATTATCTCATGGCTTGCTGCTGGACGCGTAGGCCCGATCTGCATAGAGAGTTCCAGATTTGGTGCAGCAGGTTCTGCTTCACTCATGTAAGGATGGCAACTATCAAGTGGTCTTCTCTATGCACACAGTTCACTATGCCTCCTGGTTTTCCATTCCGTCTGGTATTTCAAAAGGGCCAATTCCCCTCTTAGAAGTCACATAATCATGTAACTGTCTGTATGATCCCCAATCTGCACTGGGAGGCTGCTGATAAAAGGCTTTAGCATCACCATCTGAAAATATTACTGGATACTGAGATGTTATGGAATCATAGAAGATTAGGGTTGGAAGGGACCTCAGGAGGTCATCTCATCCAACCCTCTGCAGGGCCAACCCCAACTAAATCATCCCAGCCAGAGCTTTCTCAATGCTCATTGACAGAAAACAATAGTTCAAAGTCTCTGAAATACTTACTGATTCTAGACTTGTTTGCATGACCAGTAAGTTTCTTCTCAGGCCAAAATGATTTTGCAATTTTGAAGTCACTACCACAGCTGTAATACTTGCTTAGACAACTGAAAGGCTTTGTTGAAACACTTCAAGTAACAACTCCAGCACCCCAGGCAGAATTTAATTTTCTTCTAGCTTCCCTGAGCCATTATCAACCCCCCTGAATATAATCAAAACAAGACAGCTTAATACTAAGATAAAGATACAGCAGCATCCATTGGTGGAGGTACTCTTTAAGCACTGCTTGTAATTCTTATAGGAAAATAAGCATCTCTTAATATGATAGCAATAGGCATTTCCACATTTTCCACAAATAATGGGTAAACTTATTAAATCTTGTTAAGATCCTTTAGATCTCATCTTTTTTGCACCTTATATTAAACTCATGAATAAAATATTGTTTTATAATATGTTGACAGTACTCAATCAAAAAAAGAAATTGTAATGCTCATACATTTTTCTATTTCCCATTAACTGTACTGGATATATGATATAGTTGCAGGCACTGTGAATGCTACAGGACCAGAATTTCTAACAAATGTGAACAAAAATATGAAGGTGTTTTAATGATTTGATAGAGAGACTAATTAGCATCAAAATCATGTTTCTGAAAATTCAGTATCACTAATGTTGGAGTAGTTGTCACAATGCTAATATTCTTACATAAAAATCTTGTAGGATTAAATAAAAACTGAAAACCTTTCTGTAGGTTGTATGTATGTATATAATTTTTCTGTGATGGTTTAACAAACTTGTAGAAAAGTTATAACTGACGATTACATTTTATAGGATATTCCATAAGGGCGTAGTGTAATAAGCATGATTACTCATAACTCTACTGGAACGTCACCACAACTTACATATATTGAAGATTATTACAAGTTTTTGAGATTCGGGAGTTATGTACTATGCTTTCAACTGAATAATGTCAACCCAAACCTTTTGCGTAAAGTTTCTGTGATTTCTTAGTTTAGATTACCATAAACTTCAATATTTTATTTCATACCATTCCAATTCCACTATAATTCTTCTCACCTCATTGACATTTAAATTAACTTGGATTATGCTACTTACTGGTTAAATTCCTACAAGTAGCAGGGTATTTAACAGGTTAGGGTAATGGGTTAATCACTAAATACCTTGGATAAATGTCAAGGGTCATGTAAACTGATTTTCCTAGATGAATTGCCAGTTTTGTTCTATGGAAACCAAGTCAACTGGATTTCTTTCTTTAAAGAACAGCTGTATTGTTAGTATAATGTGAATGAAACATGGATTTGATGAGATAACAGAATTTGGCAGGCATTCCTCTGTGTGCTGAGGAAGGATAAATAAATCTGTGTGTAACTTTCTGTGTTAAATAGGATGGCATTTGGAGAGAGAGAGGTGCATATCAAGCTACCCAAAGCCAACTTGTATTGAAGTATTTGAACCATTTATAGTTGATTCATTCAGGAAAGAAAACATTGTGATGATTATTTTTCATTCTAAATTAATAGATTGCAAAGCCAGAAGGGACCACTGTGATCATCTAGTCTGACATCCTTTATAAGACAGGCAGTAGAACTTTCTGGGACAATCAGAGTCCAGACACCATTAGGAGAGAAAAGGAGATCTGAACCTCAAAGAATAAGGCATTGAATCAACTGGTTATATACAGTGTACAAATATATAGTATGGTCTTTTATGTAAGTGTGTAATATTCTGAACTTGATGGTCATTGGGAGATATATATATAAACATATGGGTTATAGTCATGAATGTGTGTATGTATAGAAAGGTAGAAAATTGTAAATAGGGTGCAACTTCAGCATTGCCTAATAGCAGTGTGGGGAAGCAATCAGGCAGGGAGAGGCATCTCCCAGGCCAGTTGTTTACATGAAACTAACCGCAAGCACCTAGCATTGTACAGCCCAGAGAAAGTCAAGCGAAAGACATTGAGATTGAAAAGAAAAGTCTTGGAAAACGAAGGAGGGAGGGAGTTTCCCCAGCTCTGCTTAACACTAATTTCCTCAGTCTGTGTGGGGTGGATTAGGAAGCCTGAAAACCCTATTAAAAGGGAAGGGGTCTAAAGTGATCCAGAAACGAAGGACCAGCATCTAAGCAGGGAGCTGTTCATGAAACATCCAGTTCTCTTGTGATGTTGGCCTCTAGGGGAGTCATGCTGACATATCTTTCTTAAGCCAAAACTGCAACGAATGGGGCAAGAAGAACCCCAATAACGGTGTTTTTTCTTCCATAAGGTATACCAAGCCAGCAACCCAAAGCTTATGATTACCTCACTGGTTATTCAGAAGATAAAAATACAGGTCCCTTAAAGTCATCCAGCCCTTTGGCCTCCATCCGCACAGACAAGCCAAATATGATGCAGGTTACTGAAAATCTTTATCCATCATACGTTTAAAAAAAAAACAACATTCTAAAGATCCCAAAGGACTGGACACAATTACCAAACAATCAATAAATAGTTCAGATTTTACCCAAATACATGGTTAAAGCCAATGCTTATTAACTAATATTTATTTAAAAAAGAGAAGGAGTATTGGTTAAAAGATCATAGACATACAAATGAGAATAAAAGTTCAAAAATCAGTTTCAAAGTAGAGATGATAAACTCTTGCAAAATTCTTAATTTGCAAAAGTCTCTGGAAATTACCCAAACAGCCTGGGCTCATCAATCCTTGTTTAGACCTTCCTTGTTAGAAATCCAGTCCAAAGAAATGAAGACCAAGCAGGCCATGTAGCGTCTATATAATTTCTTCCATAAGAAATAGCAGGGTGAGCCAGTCTCATGACCAGGACTTTAAAGTGGCAATGCAAACCTCCCCTGATGAAATTGAAGCAGTCCTAAAAAAAAAACAGGATTGGGTCTGAGGCTTCCTTTATAGTCTTTTAACAGGGTATGACAGTCACGGGAGAGCAGACATTACACCAGATTATCCTTGGGTGCGTAATAGGTAATTGCTGGTGGCTTTGAAGTAACATCTCCTGTTTCCTATGTATACCAGTAACTAGCTACACTAGCACAAGGCAATCAGCAATTTACAACTATTCACAAGTTGTTTATGATTAAACTTCAAATAAAAGTAAAAAGAATGGTATCATTACATTCAAGTTTAATTTAAATATTAATATATTCCTTTGATTTTTTGAAATAAGAATATAGTGACAGACAGAAACTATTTGATTACATTGGTAATCACTAACAAGATTATAGGTAAACAACATCAGATAACTACCAACAATACACTTCATTTTAAGACTCTAGCCTATAGGAAATGGCTATTATCTGTTTACAAGGAATGGCTCTTATTATCATTTCAATACCTTTAACATGTCCTGAAAGGTTGATTTTGAGTTATTTCAGCCTTCTAGGCTTAATCCTTCCTGGCCCTGTGTCTCATCCTCCCTGTGATAGAGGACAAACTGGGAAACTGTTAAGAAGCAATAGGTAACTTGTATAACAGAAAGGAATTTAGCTAATATAGAAGAGTAAAGACTTGGTGGTTATTTTCTATGTAACTTGTATGTGTTTGTTTTTTCTTACTACTTCATCTTTGAATCTGTGATATTCTAGTAAATAAACTTTAGCTTGAAGTAGGTCTCTGTTGTGCAATCTGGGTTGAGTGTGCGGCCCCAAAGGGATGGATAACTGGGGGCAGGTTTAATTCCTTTGGGGTGATGAACCAGAGGGGAAAAGTCTGAGTGTTGGGTAGTTAAGAACTTGGAGGACAAATCTGGGGAGACTTGGGATAAGAAAGGCTATTGGGGTCACTCTACAAGGTGTAACTAGGCAGGTGGAAGTCAACATGAGACCTTCATGCTTGGAGGCTGGCACTGGTGTCAAAGATTTGAGTTATAGCAGTATAAGGCACCCAAAGCTACAATGTTACAAAGCAGGCAGCTAGAGAATGTCTCATTGGTCTTGGTGATTCCCCCCAAAATGTCACACTTCCCCAAAAGTTTCCTAGAGCAGGGTTTACAATCTTTTTTCATTTAAAAATGTCAAATGGGTGTATGAACCCCTTTGGAAATCTTAGACATTAGTCTGCAGAGCCCAAGGCATCTGTGAACCACAGGTTGAAAACCACTGTTCTATAGTAACAATAACCTTTCACAAATCCCTTAGCCATAGTCTGCAGATTTCAGATTGAAATGTAGTGGCCTACATTATTTGTTCCTAGATGTATATGTTTACATTTAGTCATATTAAAACACAAACAATATTAAATATTATTTGCTTTCCCAATTTATCACAAGATCTAGATCAAGTGAATCATTAACCTATCCTCCTCCACTATTTACCCCTCTCCCAATTTGTGTCATCTGTAAGCTTTCAGTGTTGATATTATACCATTATGCAGGCTGAACTTTCAGAACTTATTTATCCCATCTCTGAGCGCTCACTCTCTAGGCTTCAAGGCATTGGTGCGAAGGAAAAATGTTGTTAGTCTTTTCTCCTAAACCAAATTTGTTATTTCCAGTAAATAAGGGATGATCCAAAGCACAATCTAGTCAACAGGAGCCTTTCTCTTGAGTTCATGGAGGACTGGATCAGGTTTTAAGGCCCCCAGTTCAGGAATGTGTTTAAGCACTTACCTGAATTGTGGCTTCAGTGCATTGCATTTTTCCCACCATATTTTAAGATTTTTTTCAATGTATCTACTCAATATTCTTTAATTAGGAGACCCAGGATGCTGTTGCCAGGGTCACCCTTTAACATATTCCTCTAATAATTAAATTTGGTAATGATAACCAGTATATGCAGTAGAAGAACAATTTAAAGTTTATAAAGTCAACAGGAAGGTGTGTGCTCATGGCATGTGTAGCAAAGCTGACAGCTGGAAGCATCTGGCATTTCTCAAATGCAATATTCTTTTAATTTGCCATGGTGGTGTAGCAGTGTTTGGTCCTAGGATGCTAGAGACAAGGAGGGTGAGGTAATATCTTTTATTGGACCAACTTCTGCAGGTGAAAGACACAAGCTTTCAAGTTACAAAGAGCTCCTCTTCAGTTGTTGGAAAGGCACTGTGTGTTACAGCTAAACACAAGGTGAAACAGATTGTTTAGCAGAAGTGTTTAGCAGAAGTGGTTAACACATATGGTAAGAGACCATCCACGTGAACCTAAATTCTGCTCTTATGAAAGGGCAAATCAGTAATTGTTCCATGTATTCTAGAGGGATAATATTTACATAGGTCTTTCTGAGCCATGCAGAGTTCTTAAAAGAAGCACTTAAAATATGAAAACCCTGAACAGTGAGTATGTTGAACAAATGTATAGTTGGAATACATATGTGGATATGTAGTAAATTTCAGCTCTCAGTACTTAGATTCAATTAATTCAGCACACATGGACAATTGGGATTCCGACGTCAGATATTAAAATAAATGGAACAGCAACTATTTAAAAAGGCTTTTTGGGGAAACAAGAATTTTTTTAAGTAATATATCTTTGTGTGAGATGTGCAGAATGTTCACAAACAGTGGTTGATACTGCTGAAGCGAAAGCTGTATTATAATATGTCACATGTTTAACAGCTGAAGCTTGGCAATGAGAAAAGTATTTCACATAGACTCACAGTTTGGTGGGAAGGACATGGAAAAATGTGTTTATGCAAAAAATCCTGTACTATTTTGTCTTCAGTTCTCAAAGTGGACCATGGATTTTATATGATATAACAGAAAACACTGAAGTGTCACGTTACAAGTTTCTGTCTGTAACATTTCTGAATTGTGGATGAGCTTATGAAATTGTATCATGGAATTACTGTGTCATGGAAATTGTATGTTTATGAATCTACTCTGTTAGCAGGGCTGTATTGTGTTCCTGGCCAGAGACAAAGGTGAGTGATCAGAACTCAGAGACCACCTATTCAAAGTAAAACACCTGGGGACAATGGGTTTTCTCTAGCTGGCAGAAACTTATTCCTCTTCTCTGAAGGGAGAGGGTGGTTTCAGAGTAATGGAAAGTTACCAGGAGGAGAACAAAAGAAGCAGCTTACTCCAGCAGGAATCTGGGTCTGAACTGGGGAAAGAGCCATTTTGCACCAGATTAAAATGAGGGGGGCTGCTGGAGGGCCCAGGTAGGCAAAGGTATAGATGACTTTCATTGTGTAGCCCATAGAACTACCCTGCCTTTACTACAGTCACTGCCTTGCCTTCATTATATATTGCTGCTTTCATTATATTTAGCCATAATGCAAGAAACTTACAGGCCTGTATCCTGTAAGATATTAGCTGAAGTATAAGTGAGCATAAGTGTGGTTAAGTAGGCCGTAACTCTTGGCATAGATCAACAGTTACCTTTATATATTAGGAATTAAGAAGAGCCTGTTTAATGGTAGGAGTTAGAATGTTCCAATAAACATGGAAGTAATAACTGAAGATCCACTCACGGCAATGGGTGAGGGTCTGATCATGAGCTGAAATGGTAGTTAAACATATCAATATATTAACCTAGAGAACTGGGTGGCCAGACTGTTGTTTGTGAGCTGCATAGCTCTCTTTTACAAATAGCGTGGCTCCCATTCTCTACCAGACTGGGGCGGGGAGCTCGGAGCTTCGGCCCTGCAGTAGGGTGGTGGGGTTAAAGGATTCTGCCCAGCAAGGATGAGAGTCTCAGGGGGTCAGTAAATTTGGCCACTCCTGCTATAGAAGGACAGCTCAACATTAGTAGGATGAGGAAATACAAACAAGGAAACGGGGAAATCCCACCACCACCCCTCTGAATATGCATTAGATATAGCTGTGTCAGTATAACTTATTATAGAAGTTGTATCCCAGCCTGTGCACAGTAGGAGGGAGAAATGTAGTCCTTGGGACATGCTAAAATGGTGGCCACTGTTGATGATGAGGATGGTGATGAGGAAGGTAATAGCTAATATTTCACTTGTCCTAGAAGGGATGGTGTGAGTATATAGATAGAAGTCCATTCTGTAGTATCTCTATCTACCTTACTGAGTAGGGGTGTTTGTGACTTTACTAAATGTATTAATAAACTATAGAACTATAGAAGAGTTCCTGTGGTGTGAGTGTTGCAACTGTACACATCGTTGTTCCCAGCTAGTAATTTTGATAATACTGGGCTTGATCTTGGGACAAGAATCTGCCTACCCTCAAAGTGGTAACTTGGAATTTTTAAGGAATCAATATAATTGATACATAATCTATAGATTGGGCTACAACTGAAAGAACATAGATGATCCTTCAAGGACTCCCAAGGGAAGGGTGAGTTAGTTATGGAGACTGCTTTTAGGAAGTTTTATTGTTTTGTATGATCTGTACTTACCTGTGCTTTACATGATTAAGGATAAAAGAACATAAAGGAGTTAGCTAGGGTTCGTGTGTGCGTGCGGTCTGCTTCACAATTACTGCATGCCCCTGACAGTTAAACTGTAAACCAGAAGCTTGACAGCTTTTGCGTGGGAGGACTGGGAAAGCAGGCATTAAGTACAGTCAGTCTGGAGGGTCAGTGCTTTGTCCATAGGAGCTAGGGGTAGGAGAGTAGGTTCCAAGGTTCCACCTCTCGGCGGAGGTGGTGCCAGATAGAATGTCTGTGCCCTGAGAATGATCTTAGGGACCCTGAGGCTGGGGGAAGTGGCTGGACTCTGTCCAGATTCCAGGAGTTTGAAAAACACAGGGGCACAGATGCTTGGATTCCCCTTACAGCAGAGCCCTCCTACTGTGGAGCCAGGACAGGGCTCTCACTGGGACCTGTGACATCATGTATTCCTACTTTTGGAAAAAATAGAGTTTGTTGCATCTTAAATGCTCTTGGCCATTAGATCAAGGCCGACAAATCTGCTGATAAGTGAGAATGGAAGCTGAATGCAGATCCTAGTGGCTTGACTGTTGAGCAATGCCAGAATTCAGCAATCTTGCTTTGCTCTGTGAGGTGGACTGCTGCTCAGCTACTGAAAGGGGTAACAGTTTTCTTCCTTCCTTCCTCCCTCCCAACAATCCAGGAGCAGCTTTTGGAGTTGCTCCAAGCCCACTAGAACCCTTTCCCGTACTTAGTGGCTGAATCTGTGATTCCTCCCGAACTGCCATATGTAGCAATACAGTTATCAAAGAGTGATAACTCCTTCAAAGTTCACCTACCTGAGCAACTGCTGGGAATCCAGTGAAGAGTTGAGCTGCTGCCTGTTTCAGAAGTTGACTGTCAGCTGTGCAATTTAAGCTTTCAGCTGAGAAGGTCAAAGGGCCAGATATTTAAAATGCAGAGTGGAACTTTCAAAAACACCCAGGTACCAAACTCCCATTGAAAGCAGTGGGAGTTAAGCACCTATCTACATTTTTAGGCACCTAAAAGCTGTCATAAAATTAGCTCAAGGACTCATTGAAGCTGAAGGAAAGCCTTTCAAGACACACATTAACTCTTCAACCTGTCCCCATACACAGATTTTGTTTTGTAAATTTCTGACTGACCCTCAAACCCATGTCTTCTGCTTCCATCACCTTTTTTTCCTGCAGGGCTACTCAGCCTGGTATGCAGGAACTTTCATAATCTTAGCACAGAGGAACAGGATTTAAAGAGGGCTGATGGAGGAGCCAAGGATCTTAAGTCATTTGCTTGAGATTACCATCCCCTTCTGGTTCTCTGTGGGTTTTAGCTCTGTAGAATTTGAAGAGCCAGTCTATGTCTCCTATCATACTAGCCTAACCATTCTAATGTTTTATCAAGCTGCTATAAAAAACTTTTGTACAGGAATAAGGGCCTTGTGTATCTTCTACTTCTAGGCTGCAGTAGAAGCACTTAACTTGCATTGATATCAATGGGAATTAGTCATATCCTGAGGCAAGAGAATCAGGCTCTACCATCAGGACTTGGTCCACATTTTATTATAGAATATAACATAGAAGAGTATCAAGAAATCTGAGGGTGACATTTTGAAGAGAGCTCAACATTGGCCTAACGTTGCCATACAAACTTTGCCAAATGCTCATTAACTTTATTGGGAGCAGAGTTAGGCTTACACTGAACACACAAATGTCACATTAAGAACTCACTAAAACAGTGTTCTCCTTTTTGCTTAGAGAATGCTGTGGGGTTCTGAGGTCCTGCACCCTATTGCTCCATGCGCTCTCCAGGGGTCAGGGCACGGGACAGCTTGGAGAGTTACCCTGTAGCTCCGGTGTCATCTCAGTGCTACTGCACTGCCACAGCCTCCCCTCCCAGCCCACTGTCCCTCTGCCTATGCGGTCCCTGTGCGCAGGCAGGTTTGCAGGGCTGAAGCCCCAGTAGAAAGTGCAGAGACATGCTGAGCACCATCCGCACACAGATTTGCAGTACTGTAGCCAGGGAAGGCACAACCTAGCGTAAGCACTTTCTTCCCTGGCTCTGGGCTCAGAAGTAGGGTTTTTCTTTTAAAAAATGTTAATGAGTGGTTTGCTGTTCCCAATATCGAAATCCCATTAATGTTACAGTCAGTGGGATGGCATCAGTTCCTAGCAAAATGTTGCTATTAGCCAGCTGCTGCCAATATCCGGTTTGCTGTTAATCAGAATCTACTAAATATAAACATTAATGCTTATGTTTAATGGAAAGTTAAGGATGCAAAGGTTCCATGGACTGAGGAGAATGGAGGTGGGCCTTGGCAGGTTGCCCAGGACTGCTCCAAGCCCCCACCAGTGTGGGGCGACTCCTCTGGCCTGGTGCCTGGCCAGTACAGGGTTGCTCCTCCGCTCCAACTGGAGTGGAACTTGGGTCTGTTCTTCCCTTAGAGGATGCGGGGCTGCTTCTTTTCTCCAGCCAGCATGGAGCTCAGGTGGGCTGCACATGGTCAGCATGGAAGTTGGGGGGGCCTGCTGCTCTGCTCCAGCCAGAGCTCGAGGCTGCTGCGTCCAGTGCAGAGCTCAGGAGGCTGAATGACCTCAATATTACTGAAGCCTCACAGATGCCCCTGTAATCTTTGATGTCTCTCAAAAGGGGTCCCATACCTCAGGTTGGACTGCTGTCCTGGAGCATAGCTTTTAGAAAAACATCAAATCTTGATTTAAAAATTGACATTGATGGAGAATCCACTATGAAACTTGGTAAATTGCTGCACTGATAAATTGTCCTCATTGTTAAAAAAAAATGTTTTATTTGCAGTCTGAATTTGTCTCACTTCAATTTCTAGCGATTGGCTCATGTTGCACGTTTTCTGCTAGATTATAGAGTCAGTTGTCAAATCTTTGTTCCCCACCTAGACATTTATAGACTGTAATCAAGTCACCCATTAGCTTTCTCTTTGTTAAGCTAAATAGATGGAGCTCCTTGAGTCTATCACTTTAAGGCAGGTTTTTAAACCCTTTAAACATTCTTGTGGCTCTTCTCTGAACTGACTCCAATTTATCAACAACCTTCTTGCATTGCGGGCACCAGAACCGAACACAGCATTTCAGCCTCAGTCGCACCAGACATTCTACCTAATCCTGCCTGACATTCCTCTCTTTATGCATCCAAGGATCATGCTAGCCCTTTTGGTCATAGTGGGCTGGGCTAGGTGCTCATGTTCAGCTGATTATCCACCATGAACCTTAACTCTCAAGTGAGTGCTCTAACCAGTAAGCTGTAGAATGATTCTCACTTTCTCAGGGCCAATTAATATTTAATTATTAAATTATTTAATTGAAGTGGAACAATTTGAGTAGGAGAGACTGAGGAAGACCCACATCATAATATCCCTTAGTCCAATGGTTAGAGCATTTAATGACAGTGACAGCTCCCTGCTCAGATACCTTTTCCTCATCAGGCAGAGCATAAATCCCAGGTCATTAACCTAACAAGTGGGATAAAAGTTATAAGGGATTGTCTTCTCCGCCCATCTTTCTTCTGCAGCTTTGTGTGTAGTTAGTCGGCCTCTGAGTTTGTCTACCAAATTGGGACATGCATGAGTTACGTGAAGAAATGCCTGTCTTCCTCTGGTTTGTGGATCTCTCTGGGGCTTATGAGGCAGATAGCTGCCCAAGTGCCTAGAGGGAAGCAGTATTGTGCATGCTCAGTGGTAGAAACATATTTGACTCGGGAAGTTTTGCTGTAAAAATGTAGGCAGTGATAATTTAGACACCTACAGAGTTAGGCAGCAACTGGCCAGGAGATTTGTGGATTCCATCGGCTGACATCTAAAAATGGGACTTAGGCACCTAAAGCTAGGGGTTAGGCACCTAAGTATCTTTGTGGATCTGGGCCTTGGGTTCCCATTGGATGTCAAGACCCACGATGAATCCTAAGACTATAAACCCAGGCACAAATGTTTGTCACAACAGTGTGAATTTTTGGTAGAAGCTGTTTGGTTTTACTGTACATTACTTAGAAATTAATTAGTTGGCTAGATAACAATAGTTTAGTTAGATTTTAGTATTATGTTTAGTTTTTAGGTCTATTTGACCAAAATTGTAACATTTGGTACTGGGATATGAAGCTGAACAATGCCTCGCTCTCCAGGGTTTACTTCCTGTTGGTTCTACAGTAAGCCAGTGCAGGTCAGTGATCCTCACCCTGCCTGCCTGAAATCCTGGGGAGACACCCACATTATTGTCAAATGTCACATTTGTAAAGGATTCTAGCCCTACTTGAAGCAAGAAAGATTGGACAGACTCAAGTGTTTGTTTATGGAGGCAACGCTTCGTCAAATTCAGAACATGCTCCAAGTACTTCAGATTTGGTATGGAGTGCCCCACCAGAAATGTCTGTGGTTCCTCAAACTCTTTCACTGGTGCTGAAGAAGAGGCACAGGCTCTCCTCGGTACCTTGGACAAGTTCATTGGTACTGAAACTAATTAGAGGCACAGCCTTTAGAAGAGACTCGACAGAGATGCACTCCCTAGACCAAGCAAGAAGGGATTGCCAGACCAACCTCTAAAATATCCTTGCATTATGAATAAATACCACTACCAATCACTCCTAAGGTGTATGAAGCAGCAAGAGACATGCTTAATTTTTCGGTGCTGGTATCCCTGGCATTACAGGAAGGCTTCAATTGGTACCAATTCCTGCAACTCCTACTTCATGTCTCATAGACTCATAGGCCTGGTCTACACTTACCTGGAAATTTGGCGGCAGTTGAAGGGAGTTACAGAAGCTACACAGTAAAAACAAGAAGAGTCCTGTAGCACTTTAAAGACTAACCAATTTAATTTCTGCAGGCATAAGCTTTCATGGGTTGTAATCCACTTCGTCAGATGCAATGAATAGAAATCAAATAGAGAAATCAAATATATATATACATCCAGGGGTAAGAAACAACAATGGGGAGAGGAGGTGTTAGCAAAATCCATTCCATTAGAGTAGATGAGGCCTATTCACAACCCTTGATTAGAAGGTGAGAATGTCTGAACAGTGACAGTTACTTCTTGTAATGAGATAACTATTCCAAGTCCCTATTCAGACCCAGTTTGATAGTGTCAAAGCTACACGGAGTCGCCTGCGTAATTCCCATTGACTGCTGTACTTCTGTTCTGCACGGTGTCTTCACTGCACTGCGCCACTTGACGAGGTGGTTTTACTAGGTCGACTTCCTGGTCAATTGAGCATGTCTTCACTGACTACTCAATCAATCCAGAAGGATCAGTCTGGCTACTTTGCCACTGTCAGTGTAGACATGTCCATAGACTCTAAGGTCAGAAGGAACCAATATGATCAGTCAGTTTGACCTCCTTCACAATGCAGGCCACATAACCTCATCCATCCACTCCTGTAATAAACCTCTAACCCATGACTGAATTATTAAAGTCCTCAGATCATGGTTTAAAGACTTTAAGGTATAGAGAACCCACCAGCAAGTGATCCCTGCACTGTGCTACAGAGGCAGGTGAAAAACCCCAGAACCTTTGACAATCTGCCCTGGGGGAAGATATCTTCCTGACCCCAAATATGGCAATCAGCTAAGCCCTCAGCATATGGGCAAGACTCACAAGTCAGATACCCAAGAAAGAATTGTCTGTAATAAACTCAGAACCCACCCCATCTAACATCCCTTCACAGGCCATTGTAATATCTACCACCAGTAGTCAAAGATCAGTCAATTGACAAACTAGGCTGTCACTTCATACCATCCCCTCGATAAATTATCAAGCTCAATTTTGAAGCCAGCTATGTTTTTTTCCCTCACTGCTCCTCTTGGAAGGCTATTCCAGAACTTCACTCCTTTGATGGTTAGAAACCTGCATCTAATTTCAAGTCTAAACTTCCTGAGGACCAGTTTATATCCATTAGTTCTTGTGTCTACATTGGCACTGAACTTAAATAATTCCCCTCCGTCCCTGGTATTTATTCCTCTGATGTATTTATAGAGAACAATCATATCTCCCCTTAACCTTCTTTTGGTTAGGCTAAACAAGCCAAGCTCTTTGAGTTTTATCTCATAAGGCCGCTTTCTATTCCGCAGATCATCCTAGTAGCCTTTCTGTGCACCTGTGCCAGTTTGAGTTCATCCTTCTTAAACGTGGAGGACCAGAACTGCACACAATATTCCAGATGATGTCTCACCAGTGCCTTGTATAATGATACTAACATATCCCTGCCTCTACTGGAAATACTTCGTCTAATGCACCCATTAGCTTTTTTCACAGCCACATCACATTGGTGGATCATAGTCATCCTGTAATCAACCAATATGCCCACGTCCTCCTCCTTCTCTGTTACATCCAACCGATGTAACCCCAGTTTATAGCATAAATTCTTGTTTAGTCCCTAAATGCATGACCTTGTACTTTTCACTGTTAAATTTCATCCAATTTCTATTAGTCCAGCTTACAAGGTCATCCAGACCTGTTTGTTTGACAGCCTGATCCTTCTCTGTATTGCCAATACCTCCCAACTTTGTGTCATCAGCAAACTTTATTAACAAATTCCCACTTTTTGTGCCAAGGTCAGTAATAAAAAGGTTAAATAAGATTGGTCCCAAGACCGATCCCTGAGGAACTCCACTAGTAATTTCTCTCCGGCTTGACAGTTCACCTTTCAATACGACCCATTGTAGTCTCCCCTTTAACCACTTCTTTATCCACCTTTCAATTTTTGTATTAATCCCATTTTTTCCAATATAACTAATAATTCCCCATGTGGAGCTGTATCAAATGCCTTATTGAAATCTAGGTAAATTAGCTCCACTGAATTCTTTTTGTCTAAAAAATTTGATGTCTTCTCAAAAAATGACATCAGGTTGGTCTGGCATGATCTACCTTTTGTAAATTCGTCTTCCACTCCTTGTAGGCTTTCTGCTTTCTCTTAATCACCTGTCTGAGATGCTTACTCATCCAGGTTGGTCTACAACTCTTGCCTATGAATTTTTTCCCCCTTTCTTAGGATGCAGGTTTCAGATAGTTCCTGCAATTTTGACTTGAAGAAATTCCAAGCCTCCTCCACCTTTAGATCCATGAGTTCTTCAGTCCAGTACACTTCCCCAATTAATTCCCTTAATTTTTTAAAGTTAACCCTTTTGAAGTCAAAGACCCTAGTCACAAAACTATTCTTGTTTATCCTTCCATTTAGTTTGAACTGAATTAGCTCATGGCCACTTGAACCAAAGTTGTCCCCTACAATCAGCTCTTCTATGAGGTCCTCACTACTCACCAATACCAAATCTAAAATGGCATCCCCTTTTGTTGCTTCAGTAACTATTTGGTGATGGAATCTGTCAGCTATCACATCCAGGAAAATCTGGGCCCTATTATTACTACTATTATTACTACTAGCACTTGTCCTCCATCTCCTTCCTATATCTAGGAAGTTAAAATCTCCCATAATCATACAGTAGTATTTATTTCATTAAAAACCTTAAGGAGGTCTCTATCCATGTCCAAATCAGATCCCAGTGATCTGTAACACACCCCAAGCACTATCCAGGGGAAACTATGGTAGTGTTTTCCCCCAATGTGATTTTTATCCAGACAGACTCTTTCTTATCAATTCCATCATTTCTAATTTCTTTACAGTCTACCTCATTATTGATATACAATCCTAATGCTAATCCACTATCTTTGACTTTATTTCTGTCTTTCTTAAACAGCACGTACCCTTCAATAATTGTACACCGGTCGTAACTACTATTCCACCATGTTTCTGTTATTCCTATAATATCTGCTTTCACTTACTTTACCAGTAGCTCTAGTTGCTCAATTTTTTACCCTGGCTCCTTGCATTGGTATACAAACATCTTAATTTTTGCTCTTTGGCTTCGTCACATTTCTTATCTGATTTGGCACAGTCATTCTACTGCCAATATCATCTATTAGACTGGTATGTTCACTACACTTTCTCTTAATGTCTGTTCTGCTCTCCACTGATGTGTCCTTTCTTGCTTCATGTTACTTCTTCTCAATGCTAAAATCAGGCATGGAGATTACCTGGGCATCTTCCAACCATCTTCCCCAACAGCCTAGTTTAAAGTTCACTTAATCAGTTGTGCCAGCCTCCATCCTAGACATGCATTTCCCTCCCTGCTCAGGTGAAATCCATCTCAAGAGAACAGTCCTTTGTCCATCAATGCCTCCCAGTGACCATACAGCCCAAAACCTTCCTTATACAACCACTGCCTGAGCCATCTGTTGAGCATCAGAATCTCATCGTGCCTTTGTTGTCAAGAATCTGTTGTCAGGAGCATGTTTTCAGCAGTACTGTTATCCCCCAAACTTCCACAAAAGTCAGTGCAACAGAGAGACAAGCCAAGAATGATATCCCCAATAGTGCCGGCTCCTGGCTACCTATTCTTGATTTCAACTGTCTCTGCTCCTCCATTGTCTGTGGACTCATGCTTCTTTGTCAGTGTCATAGGTTCGTTCTTCTGTCTCCCACTGAAGGCGGGGTGGATACCATCTGTCAGATTTAGGGACCATCAGCCATGTTGCAGCTGTCACAATACTGGCCCAGTCAAGGCAATGGCCCAGTCAAGGACTGGTCCCAGGCCCATACCAATGGTCATTCTGGACATCGTTGGGCATCCCCCCTCACTCTAGGTCTTTCCCTAACCTGCTTCAGTGGTGCACCGAGGGAATTTTCACCACAGACAACATTCTTCAGTGCCTGGTACCGAGTTTAGTATCATGCAACCATTCATCATTCAGGCAACTTCTCCACTGCAAAATAGATAATAGCCACTGCCTCAGCATCTTGTTGCATCCTCCTTTTCATCACCAAATGAGGTTGTAGAGGTGGCAAGCAACTCACCCACCACCCAGAGAACCACAGGGCTCATCCAGATCTACTGACAAGGGTGACCTCTGTTCTTCGCATTCTGGCAAAGGAGGTCCATGAGACCTCCAAGTTGGTGGACATTCTGGTATTGGCAGCTCTACTAATTAATGAAGCTATTATGAAGCCAATTAAGGTACTTTGGCAAATCCCGCTCCTCCACACCTCCCACAGCAAAATGGGTTGAGAGTATTATATCCCTTCTAAAATATATGAGCACTTGTATTCTCATCCTCACTTGGGTTCCCTAGTAGTGGCAGCTCCTAATGAGTGGGAGAGACAAGGACACCAAGCACCAAAGAGACTGGACTTTTTTGGCCATGAACTTTATTCCACAGGAATTCTGCAATTCAGGATTGCAAACCAGGAGGAACACTTGAGCTGATATGACTTCACACCCAGGGAAAACATTATGAAATGTAAGGACACATTACCAGAGGCGTGCTGGCAGGAGTTCACTGTTATTAGAACATAAGAATGGCCCTATTGGGTCAGACCAATGGTCCATCTAGCCCAGTATTCTGTCTTCCAACCATGGCTAATGCAAAATGTTTCTGAGGGAATGAACAGAACAGGACAATAATCAAGAGATCCATCCTATGTCATCCAGTCCCAGCACTTGCAGTCATAGGCTTACGGACATCCATAGTATGGGGTTGCATTCCTGACCATCTTGGCTAATAGCCATTAATGGACCTATCCTCCATGAATTTATCTAACTCACTTTGAACCCAGTTATAGTTTTGGCCTTCATAACATCCCCTGAGAATGAGTTCCACAGCTTGACTGTGACAAAGTACTTCCTTATGTTTGTTTTAACCCTGCTGCCTGTTAATTTAATTGAGTAACTCCTGGTTCTTGTATTTACGAAGGAGTAAATAACACTTTCTTATTCACTTTCTCCACACCATTCATGATTTTTATAGACCTCTATTATATTCCCTCTTAGTCAACTCTTTGCAAAGCTGAAAAGTCCCAGTTTTTTTAATCTCTCCTCATATGGAAGCTGTTCAATACTCCTAATCATTTTTGTTGCCCTTCTCTGTACCCTTTCAAATTCTAATATATCTTTTTGAGATGGAGTAACCACTCACACAGTATTCAGTGTGGGCATACTGTATATAGAGGCATTATGATATATTTCTGTCTTATTATGTATCCCTTTCCTAATGATTCCCAACATTCTGTTAGCTTTTTTGACTGCCACTGCACATGGAGCAGATGTCTTCAGAGAACTATCCATGATGAGTCCAAGATCTTTCATGAGTGGTGACAGCTAATTTAGACTCCGTGATTTTGTATGTATAGTTGGGATTGTTTTCGAATGTGCATTTCTTTTCACTTATCAACAATGAATTTGGACTTAACTTTCTTGAGTAATTTATATCTTCCACAAATTTTACTCCCACGCTGTTTACCTTCTCTTTCCAGATCATTTGTGAATATATTGACCAGCACAGATCCCAGTATAAATGGTTGGGGCACTCCGTTTTTTACCCCTTTCCATTATGAAAACTGACCATTTTATTCCTATCCTTTGTTTTCTATCTTATAACCAGATAGTGATCTATGAGAGAACCTTTCCCTCTTATTCCATGACTGCATACTTGGCTTAATAGCTTTTCAGTGTGACTTGTCAAAGGCTTTCTGAAAGTGCAAGTATACTATATCAACTTATTACCATAGTTCACATGCTTGTTGACCCCCTCAAGGAATTTTACTAGATTTGTGAGGCATGATTTCTCTTTACAAAAACCATGTTGACTGTTCCCCAACATATCTTGTTCATCTGTATCTGATAATTTTGTGCTTTACTATAATTTCAAACAATTTTGCTCATACTGACGTTTGGCTTACTAGCCAGCAGTTGCCAGGATTGCCTCTGGAGCTTTTTTTTTAAAAAAATCAACATTATATTAACTCTTCTTCAGTCATCAGGCACAGAGGTTGATTTAAGTAATAGGTTACATTCCACAGTTAGTCATTCTGCAATTTCATACGTGAGTTCCTTCAGAACTCTTATGTGAATACCATCTGGTTCTGGTGAATTATTACTGTTTAATTTATCAGTTTGTTTCAAAACGTCCTCAATCTGGGACAGTTCCTCTGATTTGTCTCCTAAATAGAACGGCTCAGGTGTGGGAATCTACAGTGAAGACCGATGCAAATAATTCATTTAGTTTCTCCACAATGCCCTTGTCTTCCTTGAGTGCTCCTTTAGTACCTTGATTGTTAAGTGTCCCCATTGATTGTTTGGCAGGCTTCATGCTTCTGATATACTTAAAAAAAATTTGCTGTCAGTTTTTGTGGCTTTTCCTGGTTTCTCATCAAATTGTTTTTTGGCCTGTCTAATTATACTGTTACACTTGACTTACCAGAGTTTATGCTGCTTTCTATTTTCCTCAGTAGGATTTGACTTCCAGTTTTTAAAGGATAACGTTTTGCCTCTAACTGCCTCTTTTGCTAGCATTTTTTGGCCCTCTTACTGTTTTTTGGTGTATACATTTAGTTTGAGCCTGTATTATGGTTTTTTAAAATAGTTGCCATACAGATTGCAGGGATTTCAGTCTTGTGACTGTTCCTGTTAATTTCCATTTAACTAGCTTCCTCACTTTTTTGTAGTTCCCAATTTTGACATTAAATGGTGTTTTCTCCCCTAAAAGGATGTTAATTTTAATACATTATGGTCACTATTACTGAATGGTTCAGCTATATTTACCTCTTGGATCAGATCCTGTTCACCACTTAGGACTAAATCAAGAATTGCCTCTCTGCTTGTGTGTTCCAGGAATAGTTGCTCCAAAGAGCAGAAATTTTATCTCTGCATTCTGTCCTGAGGTGACATGTACCCAGTTAATATGGGGATAATTGAAATTCCCCATTATTACAGGGTTTTCTGTTTTTGTAGCCTCTCTAATCTCCATGAACATTTTACAATCACCATCACTAGCCTGGTCAGTAGTATATTCTTACTGCTATACTTTTATTATTCAAGCACAGAATTTTTATCCATAGAGATTCTATGATACAATTTGATTCATTTAACATTTTACTTTATTTAACTATGCTTTCTTTTACATGTTGTGTCACTTTCCTGCCAGCGTTACTACTATTCTACATTTCTTTATACTTTGTACCATATTACCATGTCCCCATCATTCCATCAAATTTTATATTTGATCAATATCCTCATTTAACAACAGATATTCACGTTCACCCATCTTAGTATTTTGACTTCTAGCATTTGTATACTAGCATTTATAAAATTTGTCAATATTTAGCTATCTGTCCTCATATGGTAACCTTGAATCAGGACTTTTTTTTGTTTTCAGTTCCTACACGTACTCTATCAACTTCGATCCTCTACTCTTTAATAGGATATAGAGTCTCACCTTTAACAAATCCTCTGCTAAGGGATGTCTAAGTCCAAACCATGTGCTATTCTGTACCTGTTGGCTTTTTAAAAAAATTATCTATGATCTTTTTAACATTACATGCCTGCAGTCTGGTTCCATTTTGGTTTTCATCCTTCCTGTATAGGTTCCTCCTTTCCCAAAAGCTTCTCCCGTTCCTAATAAATCTAAATCCCTCCTCTTAGCATCATTGCCTCATCCAGGATTTCGGATCCTGCAGTTCTGCCTGTCTAGCTGGCCCTGTGCACAGAACTGGAAGCATTTCAGAGAATTCTGCCATGGAAATCCTGGACTTTACTCTCTTTTCTAGCAGCCTAAAGTGGGCCTCCAGGACTTCTTTCCTACCTTTTCCCTATGTAATTGGTACCTACATGTACTGAAACCACGGGCTTCTATCCAGAACTGCACATATATCTATGTAGATGTCTCAAGGGGTCTGCAACCTTCACACCTGGCAGGCAATTCACCACATGGTTCTCCCAGTCATCACAAACCTAACAGTCTATTTTTCTAATACCTTAATCCCCCATCACTACCACCTGTCTCTTCCTAATAACTGCAGTCCCCTCTCCCGGAGGTGTATCCTCAGTACAAGAGGATACCATGACATCATTTGGAAACAGGTCCCCACTATGGGATCGTTTCCCTCCACTGCAGCTTGATGTTTTCTTTTCCTGAGACTTTCATCCTCCTAAACAACACAGAGGCCCTCAGACTAGGAGTGGGACCACTCTATTGAATTCCTGAGTTGTCTGCGTGCCTGTCTTTCTCCCTTAGCTCCCCCAGTTCAGCCATCCTGGTCTCAAGAGCCTGCACTCAGTATCTAGTGATCATGAATTGCTTGCACCAAATTCACACATATGCCACCTGCCCACAAAGCAGATAATCATACATGCCACTGTGACACTGGGCCAGAAAAAGCCAACTTTACAAATTACATGGCCCAAGTCTTACCTTTAAAGACATATTAAAGGAAAATATAAATGGTAGCAAGAGTCATTCCTTACAAGTAGACCAGAGCTTTGATATTCAAGCATTTGTTGGTAGTTACTTCATGTTGTTTATATGTATCTTGTTAGAGGTTAGCAATGTAGATAAACTGCTTTCCTGTCTATCACTGCTCTGTTGATTAAGAGTTTCAAAAGGAACATATGAACATTTGGATGGAACTTGAATGTAACAATGTTATTGCTTTTATTTCTCTTTAAGTTTAAATAGTAAATACCTGTGAATGGTTGTAAGTGGCCAATTACCCAGTGCACAGAGGACAGAGGAGATGATACTTTAGAGCCACAAGGAATCACCTATTCATTGTTCAAGGAAGTACTTGCTGTCAAGCCTTGCGGTCAGCCTGCGCGGATCTATACAAGACTCCAATGGACTGATCCTTTTTATTTCAAATCTGTCCAAACTTGTCAGGGAAAGTTTGGATCACAAGACTGGGATCCCAGCACCAGCCTGGACTCACTCTGCTAATTCTCATGGGAGAATTCATATAAACTCTGCACATGGAATCTTCATTTCTCTGGACTGGATTTCTAACAAAGACGCTCTAAACAAGGACTGATGACCTCCCAAGTTTTGGGGGTAATTTCAGAGATTTTGCAATTTAAGAACTTTGCACCACATTTATCATCTCTACTTTGAAACTGACTTAAAAGTTTTATTTTCATCTGTGTGTGTATACTGACCTTTAAACCATTACTCCTTCTTTTTTTAATAAATGTTAGTTTAGTTAATAAGCATTGGCCTTAAGCGTGTATTTGGGTAAGATCTGAACTATTCATTGACCTGTTTGGTAATGTGTCCAATCCTTTGCGATTGGTAGAACATTTTTACATATGATGTATAAGGATTTTCAGTAATCCCCATCATATTTGACTTGGCTGTCAGTGTAGAGGCCAAAGGGCTGGATGACTTTAAGGGACCTGTATTTTTATCTTCTGAGTAACCAGTGAGGTGATCAGAAGTTGTTTGTTGCTGACTTGGTATAATTTATGAAAGGAAAAAACACCAGTATATAGGACTTTGCCTGCCCCATTCTTTGCAGTTGCCCTGTTTAAGCTATCTCAGCATGGCTCCCCTGGAGGCCACCATCACAGTTGCATTAGCAGATATTCCCCACTATGCTGCTGGACTTCTACCTGCATTATTATTACTCTTGCAGGGGTTTTGTTTGTTTGTTTATTCTCTGTTTTTTTGGAAGGGGTTCTTAGTCTATGTTTAGAGTATGTTTTTAGAGGTATTTGGCTCTAATGCTCCCTCCCTAAACTCCCTCACAAAGCTCTGACTTGCTACCCTTGTTCAGTTGCTCCTCTGGTTGCGTAGGAGTTGACTTTTTAACCCCTGTTTTTCCTGAGTTCACCCTGACTCCTTGTCAAGGTATCCTAAAGGGATTAGGGATGAAAGGAGAGCAGGCTAAAGCCTTGTTAATAAGCTTGGCACACAGACCCCTGAACAGACCACACTATAAATTTCAATCAGGCAGGCATATGGCAAGCAAGCATACAACAAACTCATAACAGCAAACGCAACCTGAGGATCATGTAATTGCTTCTTCTTCACCTGGAGAACGCCCTTTCAAAACTCCCCTGTTTTGCTGCTCCTGTTCACATATGTTCCATTCATAATTATTTTCTTTAAGCCAAATTCTGCCCCAAGAAACTACCTCAGGGAAGTAAATCACTTCACTTAATTACTTCTGAGTACCTATAACCTGCTGTCTCGCTTGAGGGACGTGGCAGGGATTCATAGTAATGTGCTAAAATGTTCTGAGTCCTTCCTGGAGGGATACACCCAATGAACAGTGACAGGAACCTCAATCATCATGAGATCACTCCTGTGGAATCCCACAAGAAACAGTTCTCTCTCCCATCCTGTTCAATATCTACAGCAACCACTTGATGAATTGGCCATACAACCTGGTCTCAAGTACCTGCAATGAGCAGAAGACATACAGTTCTACATATTCTTCACCACATACAACCATACCACTACCATCAGTATGGGTCTATGCTTGGATGAGATCAGCTTATGAATGGAGAACATCTGGCTGAAGTCAAACTGCAGAAAAACAGAAATGATGCTGGTGAGCCTGCATTTTGAAGAATGTTCAGCCAGGTGTAGTCTCTTGTTTGAAGGCACATGCTCATAATTGGTCTATTTATTCCGGAGTGTAGGAGTGCTCCTGGATTCCTCATTGATTCTATGGTGCATAGCAACATCTACAGGTAATACTTTCTGCCATCACTAATTAGCTAGGGGACTTGTAGCCTGATTTTGGGTCTTTTAGTTATTTGAATGGGGTTATAGGCTCGCAAATCTGTCTGATCAGAAGATAATGAGGTTCTTGTCCCAAATCAGACTCCAGAAGTCTTTTATAGGATCCCCGGGGTGCACAACAGGAAGGTTCTTAGTGATAGTCAAATTTGCATACTTTTATAAGCTTTTATTAAGATAACATGAAATGATGGACAACTTACTGATATAGAGAAAATGAACAATGCAATTGATAATGGATATGCAATCTTAATTTAGAGACTCATCTGGTATATTTATTTCTATGATATGCTTTGGATTAATATACTCACACCCTTCCTTGATGACCTGGTTGAGAGAGATGTCTGGTTCCTCAACTCTTGGGTAGAAGGATGGAGTAGGCAGTGCTCGAGAGCTAAGAACTATAAGACTAAGACTAACACTACAAATAATACTAAGTATAAACAAAAGAACTAAAAGAAACTTCAAGCAGGAGTAGCTGACGATCAATCGCCCCAACTAGCACGAACTGCCCCTTCTTATACCCTGAAAATATGGGTCCTCCTTCTGAGTCCAAACTTGGATATGTCACCCCTTCAATTATTGGGGTACTCATAGTCTATAGGCTGGCAGGTTCACATGTATTAATGACATATCTACATCCTCTCCAGGTGGTACCAGATAGCTCATCTATCACACCATTGTTATTTCTGGCCCTTTTTATGGGTTCTGTGGTGTCTTTGTAAAATTTCCTTGGGGCATAACTTGTGACAGTCCCCCCCCGTTCTGATGTCTCCTGACTTAGCTAGTATAAAAGTTATGGCCATATATATCTTATTCATCTATTCATCATCACTTATCTAGGCCAAAGGTTCCCAATATATGTATACTAACTGCGTAGCTTTCATGCAGGATATGGCCTGTAAGGTACCTTGCATTACAGCTAAAATACTTTAATATAAAACTATAACTCTATTATAATAACCAATCATATTTAAATCTATAAGAAAAGATACATATATATATATATGCAAGCAAGCAGGCTAATCCTATGGGCTACAGACTGCATCCCATCCTGAGGAACAACAAGCTACCCTCACTTATTCATGCCTTCATCACCTCTCAGCTGGACAGGAATGTGATAAAGCTGGACGTGAAGTCTTCAGTGCTCAGGAAACTCCAACTAGTACAGAATGCTGCAGCATGTTTCCTTAGCAACACAGATTTCCGTGAGCAAATTAGCTTGTCCTCTGCTTTCTACTATGGCGTTCTAGCTATAGACTGTCAAGTTCAAGGTCTTATCATCAAGGTTCTCAAAGGCCTGGGCTCAGTGTATTTAAAAGTTTGACTAAAGCTCCAGATGAATACCATGGTCAACAATTTCACTCCTCTGGCATACTGGAACTCTCTTAAATAAGACAAAGCTAATCTATGCAGAAGACAGAACTTTCTTGAGGGCTGCTCCAAGACTGTGGGATGAACTCTTCCAGGAACTAAGGGCTGTCATAAACCTCCCCACCTTCCGCACCAAGTGCAATGTTAAAAAAAAACAAAACAAACAAAGCTAAAACCCTACAAAAACAAGACTGCACATGTTTCTCCCCCTGGAAAGGATAAAAAAAACACCATATGATACACATCATATGATAGTCACATCACTTAATGCAGTACTGGTAGGCATGTAGATGCTATGATGATAAGTGCTGTATAAGAAAGTATATGGAATAGAACAAAATGCTTTCCCTATGAATAGTTTAAATCAAATTCAAATAAAATTTATGAATACTTTCTGACAAGCATGGGCTTTAAAAAAATTTCCTCTTTACTTGTGATGTACTCTTTACGTATCTTAAGAAATTAGCAATATTTGCAGTTCTGTTATGTAGGGGAAAAAAATCTATGGTCAGAAATATAATTTAATTTAACCTAAGGAATACTTTTCCATTCAGCCCCAAGTGTCTCCACCTATTACTGAAGTGGTAATTCATGCTATGCTTACTGCCAGATTTTATCATTATAGCCCTTTATTTTATGCACTTCCTGATGGAGTTCTCCACCAATTACCATTTGTGCATAAATCTGTGGTCAGGGTTCTTACCAACAGCAGGTGTGTGCAATATATTAAATAGTAAATTCAAGCTTTTGATCACAGTTTGTATCCTATTTTACCATGTATTGTACAAACTCAGGGCACAGACTTTCACCTGCCCCTATGTAGTCAATCCCATTCACTCATGTGCATAACTGAACTCACTGAAGTAGAGGTCTGCCTGAACAGAGTAATTTGGAGGATCCAGGCATCCTATGGATATTTTCATAATTATAATAGTTTTTAATGGATTTATAATTCCTTTGTTTTCACCTTGTGACTCTGAGTACAGATTTTAAACCTAAGCTAACCTTGTTTAAAATAACTTTATTAAATAGTTTATTTGTCCATTTTATTGTCAAATGTTTTTTATACGCTCCTCAACCTTTCACCTTACATGCTTTAAAAATTATTTCAGACAAACTGTGTTCTTTTTAGCCTTTTAAAGATGGCATTTCTCATCTTGCAGAAATGTCTTTCCATGTGGAAGCATAGTCAGTAACATATTTGTGTTTTAAAAAAAAGATCATATCATGTAATACAGTTGTTAAACTAGAAACACGCTCGCTTTTTTTGACAGCACTTTAAGTTTCCTTGGAATTAATGGCAAATATAACCAAGTGCCATTTTTAAAGACTGAATGTAGATTTTATGTACAGTCCATTAAGTTGGATTTTATTATTATTACTAATTTATATTGTGGTAGCACCTGGGGACCTCAGTCATAGACCAGGACCCCAGTATGGTATGGTCAGTGATGGAAGAGGGAAGAAGAGGAAGTGGGAGAAGAGGGAGTTCCTGGTGTTTATTATATTATCTTAAGATTATTATTGTTATATTAAGATAGGTTCTTTCCAGTCATACGTACCTAACCTGATCTACCTACCACTAGACAGAAGCTCACCTTCCTCCTTCATTCCACAGTGCTTGTATGCCTTCATCCTCTGCAGTATCCATGGTGGTGGTGTTTATTATAAATAAATATAATTATTTATATTACAGTAGCATTTAGATAGCTATGCTAACATCAGGTCCTGCTGCCTTAGGCACTGTACAAAGACATGGAGAGAAACAGCCCCTGCAGAGATTAGTGAGCGGAAAAAAATACATATTATTATCCCCATTTTGCAGATGGAGAGCTGAAGCATTTAGCCCAAGGTCACATGGGAAGTATTTGTTATAGCTGAGAGCTGAACTCAGATATCTTGAGTCAGTCTCTAGTGCCTTAGGTGTAAAGCCATCTTCTCTTTAGGTCACCTTTATACTTCATACCTAGGTATTAACCAGGTTGCAACTATACTTTGCTTCGAACAACTTTTTTTTTTTTGGTTGGGAGAATTAGTTCAGTTTTCTTTTCCTAGCTTCCAATGAACACTGAGTCATATGAAAAAGCAACATTTGATTGGGGATGTGTAACAATTTCTGCTCAAGAGTGGCATGGATAAGAGAGGCAAAGGCAATATGAATACTTACACAGAGCCTCAGTGCAGTTTGGTTGAAGTCAATGCTGTGTGAGTGTTAATTCCTCACTTTTATAAGAGTTCCATCCATACAGTTTAGAAAAAAAAATTTACGGGTTAAAGCAAAATTTAAAAATATAATTAAAGATTAAAATAATCACTTTGAGTTACTGCATAAATAATTCCCTGAACTGCCATTAGCTTCCCTGTTATTGATATGCTGTAGCTATGGCAATTTATCAGATACACTGCCAAATTAATCTTACTTGCATAATTTTGATATTATGATTTGTACAAATGCATTTTGGTTACTCTTTCTATTGTAGGCTTTTATATAGTGTATGTTACTGAAGTAGCTAAGTGCTTTCCAAAATTAATTATGAAAGAAACAGTTTTGGACATTTTCACTGAATTGTCACAGTAATTATTTTTAGTGAATTGAGAGGTTTAAATTATGGCTCAAATAGCAAAATATACATTGTTGGTGAAATGGTCTCTATTTCCATCTAACTAGATAGCTTATCACTTCACTGATATTTATTCTACTGTTTTATTGTGACAATAAACTGTAGTAGTCCACCCAGCCACTCTTGTCAGTGAAATGATCTGGAAAGAAGAACAACAGAGATGTTCATCCATTGAAGAGATATTAGCATGAGAGACTTGATTTGTCAAAATGTTCATTTCATTTGAACTTCATTTGAACTGTATCTGTGTGGTTCTTAGTATTTTATGACAAAGAAAGTAATTGCTCACAGTGCATTGGATTTGCCTTTGAAATAATACCACAAGACTATTGACAAAAGGCTCAACTAACAGCAGAGCTAAGATTAGGTGCTGAGGGTTATTGTCTTGCTATAGTCCCAAAGCTATGTGAAATGTCAGTTAATTGAAAATGGTAATTATCCCACATAACAACATAAACTGTTTCATTCCAGGAAATGTGCTACTCTTAAATTAATAGCTATTGATCCTGTGCCATTTCATGATTCTTCTCCATCCTTTTCTCAAATTATCCAGCTATCAGTCCTTGGGACAAAATCTATTTCACCATTTTTATTGACCACAGTTTAATGAGTGACCTGGCCTTCCTGTTTAGATAGACTATAATAGGTCTATCCATCTGAATGCCTGTCAGCCAGGCTGAGCTATGTAATCTTCAGGGCAGGTTCAGCTTTTTGCTATTATTGCTTTAAAATGAAAACACATAAGTAATAGTGTCTGGTGATTGCACATTTATTATGGACTAATGTGGTGAATTCTAACTAATCACTATAGCTGGCCAAATATTTTAAAACAGTGCTAGCAAATATTTGTTTGATTTTCAGACAGTGGTTTTCTTCGGTCATGTTTGTGCTCCTTTTTTTTTTTTGGTTATGAGGAAATGAATGTGTTTTTGCAAAGGAATGTTTACATTAATATTATTTGGGTGACCAATAAACGGTGACGGGGTGAAAATTCACCATTGTGCAGAGGGCCATCACAAGGACATTGCACCACTTAAATTCGATTCTGAAGGCTTTCTGTGGGATTGAAAAAAACCCACAGACCTTGTGCTGTCCCACTGCATGGAGGTGAATTGCACCCATAGAGTATAGTCAAAATGAAGAGTTAATAAACAGCTGAATTTGTTTGCATAAGCTTTTCAAACAATTGTATATTATGTTGTATTATAATTAATAAAAATCCAGGTCTGGTCAGAGATAATACATTAATAGAAATAGGGCTAATTTAATCAAATTATTTGCAATGAATAATTAACTATATCATGATATACATGACCATGCTGAATAGGAGAGAATTACTATATTCAGAATGCTCACTGTACTGCTAATATCCAGCCCTTTCAACTAAATTGCTATTTAAAATTTTGCCTTTTATTTAAGCTGCCAAATGTCCATGACTGAGTTTAAATATAATAAGTGATGGAAGAAGAAATACAATTGTTTTATATTTATTATCATTATGAAGAGGTCAGTTGCTGGTCTAGAGAAAAAAGCTCCTTTGGTCTCATAAAATATCCAAACTCTAGGGATTTTAATCAATTAATTACTTTTGCTGGAATTTACTGCAAAATCCACCAATCATCATAGAAATTTGCTTTAGCTCCTAAGTTACCTTTCTTTATGGAAAAAAAAATTCAAATGTGGACCAGGTTGCTGACATGCAGTCTTATATTCTCTTGTTCTTATTTATTAAAGGATACATTTACATTCCAAATGGAAGAGTGAAGTCTGATTAAATTAGCCTTGGACAAAGATGGTATTAAATCAATTGAAATTATATTACTGTATATCATACACAGTACATTTGATTTTGATATAAGATGTATAGTGATCAGTATTAATCATATAAAAAGTTAAGGAGCGAGGGAAGATTTTAAGACAAAAGGTACAGAAACGGGATCACTGAGTAGCTCAGATGGAGGGTAAAAGTGTCCCAGACATGTGGGTTAGAATAAAAGAAGGCGCAACTTACTACTATGATGAGTTACACTGAGCGCACAAAAACGAGACACAAGATTTGGTTCTGGAATGTCTTGCACCTTGTGTAGTCATCTGTGTGAAGTGAATATATGTGTAATGCTACCATTCTGACTGGTTAGTGTTTTACATCCCTTTTACTTTCACTTGAGAATTCGATCCGAAGGTGTGTAATGAATGAGTGGGAGAGTAAGTGCATATGAGAAGCACAGAAATTTTGAATTAAATATCGCAGTGAATAATTCCCTTTTCTGAACCAAAAATTAACTTTTTATGCTATTTTGCAAGTCCTGAGTCAGCTATCTGAATCCATAACCTATTTCAGAACATGATCTCACTTATAATTCATCTCATTGGTTAAAAATTACCAAATCTTGTTTCAAATTATTAAAATTTCAGCCTCATCTCTCATGTCACCTTATGTTCAAATTACTTAATCAATAAGCCAGTGTTTACTCAGAACTTTTGGAAATTCAAACCACTTATGCAAATTTGCACAGTCTTGAGACTCGATTCGGATTATTTAAAAATATTTGAATATGTTAGCACAACTTGAAGTGTAATGCACACATTAATAAGCCTTAAAGATCAAAGTCATTTGCAGCCTTTGGAGCTTATCTCTTTAAAGCCTATATTAGCCACTAAAGCATGGCTTTTTCAAAATGGTAATTTCACATTAAACTACCATAAAAATAACATCAATTATAAATATGGAGATTACAGATGGAGATCACAGCTAAAAGTTGAAACTGCTAAGCAAATATACGAGATAGTAGTAACAACTTAATTAAAACAAAATGCAGCCCTCTTAGAGCAGAACAATAAAGGGAAAGTGGCAATCCACACACAAATAGTCAGTAACAAAAACATGAAGCATTCAGACAAAGTATGTAAAAGTAGCATGAAATAGATTGGCTTGTAGAAGTAAAATTTATGCCAACATTAAGCATTAGCACTGTAACGGCTGCCAGGAATTTAGAGATGTTGTCTTTTGAGTGCCTGGTAGTTTGGAAGGGAATTACCAATTACACAAATACTGAACCTTATCAGGAATGACTTTGTCCCTTATTTCTCCCTACAGCCAGGTTAGCAGTGACTATTTTGCATCAGACTTCAGTAGCTGTGTATGCTAAATTTGAGAGGGAGGCACCCTTTTCCCATTTCATTAAATTATCTCAAATGAACTAAACCTGGGTCAATAGAACAGTAGATGCCAAGACACAGATCTACACCAAGACCGAGTCACTTAGGAGGACATTTACGCTCTGCTGAAGGCCAGCACAGGGGCTGTGTACTATTTAAATCCCATTTAAGATGTATTGTGAGTTAATTCTTACTTTTTTATTTCAATTATACTAAATACTATGCAGTCACAATTGTGCAAAAGAAAACTATCTTTCCCCTTTATTAACAAATCCAACATAATGTCTAAATTCAAAGACAATACTGAACAGTGCTCACCATTGAAATTGGAATGAAATGGGAATGCTTATGATCAATAAAAATGGATCACAGCTGCAAACTTGCTCTCCCTTGTATCTATCATTTCTCTTGGGCTCCATCACTTAAGTACATCCCTTTTCAGGACTTCATTTAGGCATGTGCTTATCTCTAAGCATGCACTTAATTCCTGACTGAAGTCAATGAAACTTAAGCATGTGTTGGAATTCTGCAGCAAGTGAGCAGAATGCTTCTGCTGCACCATCCCTTAGGGCAGTACCTCATGTGTCTGCCTCTTCCACCAGCCAGTGCCACCTTCCTGATTTATGTTAAGATGTACAACTTCGGTATCCTGGATTCAGGCTGATGTTGGTCAAGTAGAATAATTATTATAGGGACATTCAGATGTCTAATCCTAGGATGTTTAATTTTTAGGATGTATGTAATTTTGGGATAAACATGGATTATTTTAAATAATTATAGCAAACTTAAATTGAAACTAGATTTTATGTTCTTGGGTAGGATCCGCAGAGGTAGTTAGGCACCCAAAGCTCAGGTATAGGCAAAATGTAAGGTCCAGTTTTATGTTCCACTGTGATCCACAAAACTCCTGTCAAATCCTGTAGACCCCCTAAACTCTTTAAGTGCCTATGTTTCAGGGTAAAAGTTCCCTCAGTCTTTTTTTTTGTCTCTGAACATGCACATTGCTGCCTTTCTCTGGAAGGGGGTGAAGCCCACTTTATAACTTTTAGCCTAGTGATATGAACAGTCACCTGGGATGTGGGAGACCCAGGTTCAATTCCTTCCCTCTGCCAGACAAGGAGTAAACATTTGAACAGAGGTTTCCTACCTCTCATGTTCTAACCACTGGGATACAAGCTTTTCTGATGTGGGGCTCCCTCAGTCTCTCCTGTTGAAGCTGTTGCACTGTCATTAAATAATGAAAAGGTGACTGGAGTCTCTCATCTCCTAGGTCAGTGCCCTAACCATTGAACTACAGAATCCATTCATTCATTCTCTCTCTGGCCCAATGATAATTTAAATGTTTATCACAGTGGAACAGCTTCAACAGGAGAGAATGAGGGATCCCTACTATCAGGATATCCTATATCTCAGTGGTTAGCGGTGTGGCTCTAACCACGGGGCTGTAAGGTGGCCACCAGCACCACATCCTCTTCCTCCTCTGGCCATTTTGTGTGTTGTGTGATAGGCTTCTAATTTATTCCCACAAGAAATGTCTTAAACACCTAAGCTGCCTGACTTTCAGGCAGCTGGTTTCCATTCATGGATCACTAAGGAGCGATAGGCATCTCCCTGCAACCTGGACTTCGGTGCCTATTTCCAACAAACAGGTGGGGCTTAGGACACATCTCTGTCATCAGCTCTTTCATAGGGTAACTTAGATGACGCCCTGCTTAGTGTGATTAACTGTAGGGAATAGGTAGGTAAGGTTAATGAGATCCCAGTTGTACAAACAGGTGTGTATAAACTTGGCATAGTTTTCTTAATATGATGCCCTTCTCTTTTAGAACTTGTTGATTTCCCTGTCACTAATAAGTAGAGAGTTTATCTGATAACATCTATTCTATGTAGGTTCTGTCGAGGAACCCAAACTCAGGGGTCCTAACTTACACGTCCATTGCCCAACGGATGGTCCAAATTAGCCAGACAAGAGGTTAGCAAAGTCAAAGTTTATTATCCTTATGTAAGGAGGTAGCCCGGTGGTTGGGACGACCCCCAGAATACATTTCTTAAAGCTTATATAACCTTACACAAACAGGTCTTATACATCACAGTTACCATGGCAAAGGCAAAGACTAAGACAAAAAGTAAGGCAAAGGGCTCTTTATCTAAGAACACTTGGCCCAACACTTTTCGCCCCCCTCTATCTGAACTACAAGGTCTTCCTTCACATTCCGTACCTACTGGCGCCCAGCTCTAAACTATCTTGTTATGGCAATAGATTCTAAGTCTAAACATCTGCTAGCAAAGCACTTTCTATCTTAGACCTTGACTGCTATACTCAGACTAGAAATCAGTAAGGAAAGAGAATCCATCTTTTTCCCCCAGCTAGGGCAGAGATACTCCATTTTAATTTCCCTCCACAGTTCTTATACCACCTTCTTCATCACAATATTGTGTATGCCTTCCAGTAGTGCACTAAGTGATATATTTAACAATAATGAACTGTAATGAGCAAAGGAACAGTCTTTTAAAGAATCAGTCCCAATGTTCCCTTATCTGCTATGTCTGCTCCCATCCTTGCTCCTACTTGTGCACTAGCCCCTAGTTTTGGAATGGCTTAGCCATTAATGTATGCAAAGCTCCTTCCTTACCTCCTTCAGAATAGCCCTACTTAAACCATATGCTCCAACTAACAATAATAATTAATTATTAAGCTTTTCTACATTCCCAACTATCTTGGTTTCAGATAATTTTAGTCATCTTTGGCTGTCTATTTTCTTATACCATGCCAATTTCTTGAAATTTGCCTGTATAGTTAATATATTTAATGACTTTTGTTTCAGATACCAGCAGTTTGCAAATTCCAGAGCTGCAAATAATCTTCATTCCCATTTTCAAAATTATACTCTGAGAAATGTCAAATGAAATCAAGAAAGACTTCAGCTCATGAGCTAGCTACAGCAATCATTTGTCCCTCAGAGTAGCAATTTACCATCCCGTTTCATAAAGGTTGATCCTGTAGTTGTTCTGAATACAAGATATCCATTGACTTAAATGAGTTATCCATGTTTGAGTGGAGCAATGTAAAAATAATAAAGAGCTGAAAATGGAGAAAGCAGGTGGGGTATGGTGAGTATAAGATCATAGACATAGAGTACAGAAAATTCATAGAGAATTTTGAAAACCAAGAGGAATATTTTGAATTGGATTTATAGATGGATGAGATGGCAGTGAATTTAGCTAAGGATAGGGTTGATTATGCACCATGGAATAATGAGAATTAATGATAGTATCCATTAGTTCTGAGTTAGATGGAATATGCAACATAGCCATTGCCACTGAAAACTCCCATTTTGGAAGCCAACTACTCTCAGATACAGTTGTTCATCTCATCAGTCTTTATTATTCATCCCCATTATTTTGCTTGGAATTCTGAAATGCATGTGCTTTTTCAGTACTAAGTAAAAACGCCCAATTTTCCAAACTACTTTATATTCAAAGTGTCATCTTATTGAGAGAATTAGATTTATGCTGCTGTATACTATGATGGAATACTAAGTAGATTCCATTCAAAGCCTACTTCAGAACCACTTCATTTCCAAAATATCACTGAGGCATAAGTTAATTAAATTACATAAATTCCAGGCAGTGACGGGAAAAGTAATATTTGATATAAATAGCTGTAAGTTCTTACTGAAATCCCTATGTAAAAAAGTGTGTTGATATATTACCAGTGTAATTAACAGTCTTTTTATAAGTCCAAGGGGAAGACCAATCAAAAGTAGGTTAGCTATTCCTAGGCTTGTAAAGTAGGATCATTGTTGTTGCTTGCTAATTCTCCTGTAGGGCAGAGCTCATTCATAAGCCAGACAGGAAAATTTAATGATGTACAATTTAATGTTAATCATGCATATACTTATGTTTAACAGTAAAGAGTTTGTGATAAGTGGCAGTCTGCCACAGGTATTTAATGTCACATGATTCATAGTAATGACTAGAAGCTCCCCAGTGTATGCAGCTAAAAATAATTTTGCTTTGTACAAGTGCCCTCTGGGGTCGTGTGACTGCGTAAATGTATCTGTACAAGATAGTGGGTAGCAACTGACTCTAGTTAAACACCATCTGTGAGCTACTTTTCAAGAGTGAAAAAATAATGATGACCAAATTCATCATTATAAATTGTTTTCTTTATCCTGAATTAATTTTTAAAATGAATCATTTTTTTCCTACTAATCATATCCAAATTTAAGTAGAAACTAGATTTAACATAATTAACGTGTAGTGAATCTCTAAAGGTTAACCAGTCCAAACTTTAGAAACACATGCAACTTATCTGAGCCCCTTGGGCCAGATTCCCAAATGAGTTCAGCTCCCAATATCTCCCATTTAGGCACCTAACTAAAGCTGGAAGGTTTGTAGGAGTTTAGTATCCAACAGTTCCCAATGTCAACAATAGGCTGAGTTCTCTTGAAAATGTTACCTAACTGAGAGGGCTGAGCACTCTGGCCCTTTGGGAGTTCAGGATTGATCTGTAACTCTGATGACAACAGGTTTACTTGTAGAATTTCCAGCACCATCTGTTACTTGCAGCCCTGGATGGAAATTAATAATGCAACAACAGGAATAAGGAAACATGATGGAGAAAATAAGGTTAAACTTTACAAACCTGTTTATTTGTTTTGTAAATTGAGCATGATTACACAGGGTTGATTGGTTTGTCCAGCTGGTAAGGACAGGGATCAACTATATTATAACAACGTTCTAAACCTAGGGTGGAGCTCAGTTGATCTAACCTAATTTGACACAATCGGTGCAGGTCAGTGAAACTGAGGAAGTACTTTCTGGTCAAACCTGATGTTTTAGATTCATTTGTTTGGCCAGTGTAAACGGCCTTTCATTTAGAGAAGAGTGTGCAGGTTTGTAACTTAAGACTAAAACAAGCATGCAGACATGTTCAAAAGCTTGTGTGGTTGCAAGTGGCCTGAGCGGAGCTCCAACTGGGGCTCAGCACATAGTTGGACATGCAAAGGATTTTTCAAAGAGGGTTGTTAGTCCCAAGTCCCTCAAGCATCCCCTGGTCAGATGCTACTGGCAAAACTGCAGTGAAACTTCAGCTCCAGTGCTGAGGGTGCAATTGGTCCCATGGGAGAGAAACAGGTCAAACTCAGAACCTCCTCATCCTGAAAGCATGTTTCTATATAATGTATGTATTAAAAGGTCTTTCAGATGGCCAAGAGTTGTCAAATGGTTTGCACGATATAATCTTTGTATAACTGACTTCACTTTGATTTATAAAATACTGATTCTGGTTTATTCTGAAGGTTGTCTGTGTGGTCATTTAAGCTACATCCACACTGCGAGCGAGGGCTGCAATTCTCCTTGCTTCTGTTCACATACTTGCACTAGCTCTCATCCAGTTGTGCAAGTATAAATAGCAGCGTAGCTGAAGTGCAGGCTTGGCAGAGCACTGAGTACAAATTTGCCTGAAACTGGTGGATGCCTGGACTACCACAGCGACACTGCTATTTATATTCATGATAGCTCAATGACAGCTAATGTGAGTATGCGTCCATGAGTAGGGGAATCACACCCTAGCTTGTACTTTAGAAACATCCTTAGAGTTAGGACAGACAGACCTTGGGACCAGTTCCAAAAGGGCTTTGTTTGAAAAGGGTAGGGAGAAACAAACACTCTTTGGCCTTTATTAGTCAAGGTTATAATGTGGATATTCATATCTCTGATGTTGGACATGTTACATCCAGGTTTTGACAAATTGTAATATTTTTTTTAATTAAGAAAATAGCTTTTTTAGGTATAGAACTGCTTGTGACTTTTTTTTTTTTTTTTTAAAAGGGGGACATGATTAATGATCTTAATAAATATGTAGAACAGGAAAGCTGGAAAGATTACAAGTTAAATCACTGTTTGCCTCTAAGTACAAATAGTTCTTTGTACTGCTGGGTATGCAATGTTTAGTGATGCATGAATATTTGCAAATATTTCCACAAACCAGATCCAAAATGCCAACATACATTGCCTGCTGGTAAACAGATTAGGAGACAGAGAGGGCAGTGTGCAGTTATTTAGCCAAGGGAAGATCCAGAAAGTATTTTAACTCCATCAGCCTGATGTCAGAATACAGAGGAGGCAGGATAGAGTCCAAAAATGAAGAAAAATTAAAGCATAAGGCAAAAGGGATCAGTGGATAAAAATCCTGACAGGTTGGCTTTCACAGCTTCCATATGATAAAAATGTGCCCCAACAATAGGTCTGTTACTCAATTGCTATTGGAGAACTTGTTCTTTATTTATAAAACCTTGAATATCTTGTGGTGGAGGAGCAACTCTTCCATGAGGGTTTAAGTAAAACAGCCTGGTTAAGTAAGTGAAAGTGTTTTGTGTAGGTCTAGAGTGTTTTTGACCTGAAATAGTGTTTCTGATGTGTTTAGACTAGGATTTACAAACACGTTAGCTACTTCAAGTTAAAATAGGAGAAAAAATCTGCATATACGTCAGAATTCTCTAAAGCTTCAGTGACTGTATTTGAATCTAGTAAGTTATGGGACATTTTCATCTAGCAGTGAGAAAGGGGAGGGGACCCAAAAGGGTTGGTGTGGAGTATATGGGCTTGTTCATGGTCCTCTGCAAACCTAGAATCTGGAAAACACCATGAACTTCAGATCAATAATTTTTAAAAAAATTTAATCTGGAGTGCTTTGAGGGGTGCAAACTAATTAAGTGGAAACGAGGTCTCTCTCCTTCACAGATATACTCTGTGTCAATTTCTTCATCCATGTGCAAAGCCTGAGTACCTATGCATCCGTTTTCTACTGGGGCACAGAAGGATAGAATGCCTCCTAACTCCAGACATCAGAGCATCACCACAGCTGTACCAAGGCTCCTGCAGGAGCTTCTGCGCCTCTCCCTCACGAGGGTTTTGCGAAGTGAATCCACCGATACGTGGATCCATTGATGTGCTTTTGGCTTTGCCCATCCTCAAAACTAACCTCTTTGGTGTTGCATAGAGCACAACTGTGGAGTTCTGTTTCATGGTTTACGTTGTATATGAAGTTTTCCCTGTGCAGGCTTTGTACAGCCTGAACCCCTCAGCTACAACAGTGTGATGATTCCACTGCATTTGGAGCCCGCTTTACCTGCCAACGGCAGTCTTTGCTCACAGGAAGTAGACTGCTAAATTGTCATACTTCAGATACGTATCTTACACTTCACTGATGATTGTATTATGTATTCCTAGCTTATAAATGTATGGGGCTGTTACAGACATATCATTTGTATGTGTAAAGAAATTTCTCTGATTTACTTCTGGTAACATAAAATAAAAGCTCAAATGTAATTAATGGCGAGCACCATAGCAGACAATGTAGATTTCTTGTTTTTGGGACACCAAATGTGATTTGTTCCAGTATGATTCTTACAAGACTTTTTGCATTTAGCTGACTGGAAAGAAAAACTATAACATATATTACACACACACACTTTGTTACTCTGTGTACTCTGTGTGTGCATGTGACTTCATTAATAAAAGGACTGTTAATTGATTCTTTGACAGGTTCTCAGATATTGTAGAGAGAAAAGGAAAATTTGAGTTAGAACAGACCTTGGGACCAGTTCCAAAGGCTTGCTTCTGAAGGCCTAACATAACAAATCTTTGAAATACCCAAGGAAATGTTTTCTTTTTATATCACTTTCTAATCAGTTCCTTGAACTAGAACAGATTTTTAGCAGAGATTAGCCAATTGTCCTAATAGTTCTGGCTTGCTGTTTTAAACATTTTCTTCCCATTGCAGCTACTGTAATTTGCCACAAGTTGTACACCCTGTCATTATAGCATCAAGAGGTTTAGTTACTACATTTTTCAAATTCTTTGAGAAAAAAATCAATCTAAGATGATCCTCTAGTATCAAGTAACAGTACTATTCTCTTCACTGTACTGAGTTTATACCTGCCAGTTCTGTTTGCAAAGGATTTACTGTGCTTGGCTAAACTGGCTCAGATAAAATAGAAATTGGGCTAAATTTTAGCCAATACCCAAAATGAGCCTGGAATTTTGCTTCCTGTTTGGATTTGCTCAGTTAAGAGATTATCCCCTGTAGACTGTTCTCAGTTGACTGACTTCTTTTTGGATCCTATCCCTTTCTGCTTTCTCCTACTACCTGTTTTAAATGGACACCCAGCAAGTTTGGCAGCCCCTCTGTTGTACAGCTTTTACCCCAACCCAACTCAACCCTAGTAAGACCAGACTACAGTGGTCAGGTTGAGTATGAAAACAACCTGAGACTCTTGGGTTGGGTGGTCTCTGATCACTTTCTTCATCCCATGGGGTGGGTTTGGCAGTGGCTGTATGCCCTGCTCCTGCCAGCCACCTCTGCCTTGCTTCACTGAGTGGTGAGACATTGCAACACCACTCACTCCACAGTGCAGCAAGGTAATGGAAACTGGAAAATGGGGAGAATGCAGCTGCTGCCTGCTGACCCCAGAGGCAGGGGGCAGTTAGAAATGGATAGCAGGCACAGGGTGTGGGCAGTGGGAAGCCCTCACCTAGTCAAGTTGTAGGGAGGAGGTGGTGGCAGCATTGACACAGGTTCAGGGCAATGTCCTGGTAGAAGAGGGGAACAGCTGTCCTTTGGTTGCACCACGCTGGGCTGGGGCAGAGAGCAGCTTGTGGGGTAAAATGGGGGATTGAGCCATGAAAGAGGGGGCAGGGTTTGGGAGGTAACTAGCTCTGGTGACTCCACAGAGGAAACAAAGTAAAAAAAATGGAGTCAGGACTGGCAGCTAGACCCTTGTAACCCAATCTAAACCTGACAGTACCCACAAAAGAAACCCTACACGCTTGGGTTTGGGGTCAGATTGGCTGTGGTCTAGTCAGAGTCAGGTCAGGGTTTGAAATTCAGCCTGAACAGAGTTCTACTCTGATGTCCCTTAATTTTCTCTGGACTCAGGAGTGTAAAAATCCCAGGGAAGCCCTAGTCACCTAGTATGTCCAGCAAGTTTCTAATAGGAAGCTCCAAAATGTTCAAGATTTTCCAATTTGAGTCTTCATGCCAGAGCCCATTCTGGAATGCAAGTAAGAGGAAAGCCCCAAATGGTGGCAGATTTGCTGTGTTCAGTCTGCTGTGCCAGGTAGAGAGAGAGTCAAAGCAGCTGAGCTCTTCTTAAAAGGAAAGGAAAGGAAGGTGCAACAGTGACCTGAGGGAGTATAAAAGGGGATAGATTTTCTGCTTAGAATAATTTTTCAACAGCCTTGAAGACAAGCAACAAGCTATTATAACCGAGTGATTGCAGTTGGCTCTTAAGATACTCATAATAGTACAATTTAAAGATGCTAATGGTTTACAAAGTAATCTTAGCTGTCACTTTCCCAAACTGGATAAGGAGGCCATTGACTTTTGAGAAGCTGACTTAATTTCCTCTAAAAGAGCATCCTACAAATACTGCAAATATAAAGTAAATACTTTTCACCCGCAGACATTACTTGTGCACAAAATCACAGGACAGGAAAGGACCTTGAGAGGTCTTTTGATCCAGTCCCCTGCACTCAAGGAAGGACAAAGCATCATCTAGACTATCCCTGATGGGTATTTATCTAACTTGGTCTTAAAAATCTCAAATGATTCCACAACCTCCGTAGGCAGTTTATCCCAGTTCTTAACTACTCTGACAGTTAGGAAGTTTTTCCTAAAGTCCAATCCAATCTAAACCGCCCTTATTACAATTTAAGTCCATCGCTTCTTGCCCTATCCTCCAAGGCTAAAGAGATCAAATTTTCTTCCTTCTCCTTGTAACAACCTTTTATGTACTTGAAAACTAATCATGTCCTTCCCCTTGTGATCCACAATAACCTACAGTTCCCTTTCTGCAGTACTTCTTCTTATGCAGTCAGTTCCCATTTTGTTTATTTTCAACTGATTGTTCTTTCCTAAGTTGAGTACTTTACATTTGTCCTTATTGAATTTCATCTTATTTACTTCATACCATTTCTCTAGTTGGTTCAGATGATTTTAAATTTTAATCCTATCCTCCAAAACACTTACATCCCTTTCCAGCTTGCTATCATCTGCAAACTTTATAACTGTACTCTTTATACCATTATCTAAATCATTCTATTTAATCATTCAGTCAATTAATCTATCAATCATTATCTAAATCATTCCTGAAGATATTGAACAGAACTGTACCTGTACCTGATCCCTGCGGGATGCCACTAAATATACCCTTCCAGCTTAACTATGAATCATTCATAACTACTCTCTGGGAAAGATTTTCCAATCAATTATGCAACCACCTTATGGTAGCTCCATCTAGGTTGTATTTCACTAGTTTATTTAAGGTCATGTGAAACAGTATCAAAAGCCATCAAGAAATACTAAATCTACCACTCCCCCCATCCACAAGGCTTGTTAGCCTGTCAAAGAAGGCTGTTCAGTTGATATAACACAATTTGTTCTTGACAAATCCGTGCTGACTTTTACTTAACACCTTATTATCTTCTAGGTATCTGCAATCTGATTGCTTAAATATTTACATCATAATCTTTCCAGATACTAAAGTTAAGCTACTGGTCTGTAATGTCCTCGGTTGTTCTTATTCCCCTTTTCATAGATTGGCACTGTATTTGCCCATTTCCAGTTCTCTGGACTCTCATCTGTCTTCCATGACTTTTCAAAGACAATCACTAATGGCTCAGATATCTTCTCAGTCAGAACTT
This sequence comes from Mesoclemmys tuberculata, assembly GCA_007922155.1. Lineage (NCBI taxonomy): Eukaryota > Metazoa > Chordata > Testudines > Chelidae > Mesoclemmys > Mesoclemmys tuberculata. Next base: position 22,302,306 of record ML675618.1, on the reverse strand, counting down.
TGAGTATTCTATGATGTATTTAATCAGGCCCTGGTGACTTCAAGACACCTAACTTGTCTAACTAATTTTTAACTTGTTCTTTCCCTATTTTAGCCTCTAATCCTACATCATTTTCACTGGCATTCATTAAGTTAGATGTTCAATTGCTACTAAACTTTTTAGAGACAACTGAAACAAAAAAGTCATTCAGCACGTCTCCCATTTCCACATTTTATGTTATTGTTCACCTCTCCCACTCATTAATTAATGGACCTACCTTGTCCTTGCTCTTCGTCTTGCTTGTATTTGTGGAATGTTTTCTTGTTACCCTTCTTGTGTCTAGCTAGCTTAATCTTATTTTGTGCTTTGGCCTTTCTAATTTTGTCCCTACATGCTTGCTTTGTTTGTTTATATTCCTTCTTTTTAATTTGACCTAGTTTACATTTTTTATAGAACACTTTTCAGTTTCAGATCATTAAAGATCTTCTGGTTAAGGCAGAGTGGTCTTTTACCATACTTCCTACCTTTCCTATGCAGTGAGATAGTTTGCTCTTGTGTCATAATGTCTCTGAAAAACTGCCAACTTTCTTGAACTGTTTTTCCCCTTACACTTGCTTCCTATGGGATCTTAACTACTAAATCCCTGAGTTTGCTAAAGTCTGCCTTCCTGAAATCCATTATCTTTATTGTGCTGTTTTCCCTCCTATCATTCCTTAGAATCATCATCAACTCTATCATTTCATGTTCACTTTCACCTAAGTTGCCTTCCACTTTCAAATTCTCAACCAGTTTCTCCCTATTTGTCAGCCTCTACCCTAGTGGCTTTCTCCACCTTCTGAAATAAAAAATTGTCACCAATACATTCTAGGAATTTGTTGGATAATAAGTGCCCTGCTGTATTGTTTTCCCAAGAGATGTCTAGATAGTTGAAGTCCATCACCACCACCAAGTCCTGTGCTTTGGATGTTCTTGGTAGTTCTTTATAAAAAGCCTCATCCACCTGGGGCTTTAAGAAAAAAACCAATTAGCTGCAGGAATTACGATGATATTGTGAGAGTTGGCAACACTAGGTAGGAATTAAGGATTTAAGATATTTTGGCCAGCAGATATGAATGTAGGAAAATACATATACTGCTTATTGAGGAACAGATTGTGGTTAGCTGTAAATAAAAGGTGAAGGGCTCAAGAAACTAGGTAAGCCATTTTTCCAGTCATAAGCCACGCAGTCCTGTTTTTGGAAATGTTTGTCCCTGTCCAGTACCACATGTGGATTTGTCCAGTATCATCATGAATGCTTGCTTCTTTACTCCAGCTGGCATGACTTTGCACACACACCACACCACTAGGGTTGGGGTCACACAGCTGAGGGCAGGCCCAGACCATTCTGGAAGTACCAGAATGTCCAGTATCCTGTGCAATGCTTCAGTACCCCACATGCAAGGAACCTTCCCTTCCCTTGTGCCCCCTGCTTTGAAGTCAAGCAAAATCCAGACATTTGTGACCAGGGGAGCAAGAATTTTGTAAATCTTGCACCATGATAGTAGGTGAGGTTAGGGCCTACATGGTGAGAGGTGCACCAGCTGAGCCCTACCATTGAGTGTAGCAGTGACTGCACTTCCCTTTTTTTCTGGAAGTATTATTCCTTTCTCAGGCACAGTGCCGCTGGCTGCTGTTGCTGTATGGTGCACCTCTGTACCGCACTCATAAAGTACCCCGTAATTTAACTCACAACCTGGCCCTTCATTTTAATCAGAATTTAATCCCTGAGTTGCATCCCTGGCTGTAGCACCATTCAGTGCCAGTTGCATTCCCATTGCATAGTCAGTGCAAGTGTAGAACACTCAACTAATGGAACATTGTTTTGTAACTGCAGCCAAGTCTGATTAGTGTTGTTAATATTATTCCAGGAATTAATAATGTTTGGCTTCTATTTTCTGTAAACAATTAAAAAAATCTTGTCTGTTCAGCTTCCACTGAATGACGTACATCACTTTAGAAAGTGGAGTCTGTCTGCTCACCCTGCAGATTTCTGCCGTGCAAAAAGCATTCCAGCTTTCTACTGGGAAAATACAAACACCTCTTATTCTATGAGCAGTGTGACAGTAGCACCAGTTTCAGGGTTGTACCCCACAGACAAAAGGACTTCTTTTTCACGCAATTCATATTTCACAGCTTTGTGGTATTTGTTGTTGTTATCCCTCATTGATCATACCATTTAGTGACATTAACTATATATATAGTGCTTGTTATTGGAGGTGTGCCAGCTGTCTTGGCTAACAGCATGTCTACAACAGGGCACCAGAAAAGCACCTGTCACATTAAAGAGCACACTAAATTGTTGTGACATATAATCTGACTAAACATACTATATCTGAAGATATGCTAATGTGTCCATGATTGTGATGTTTATTATTGTTGAATAATTTGCATATCAGAGAGTCTCTGGGGCGTCTTGAGGCCCAGTGAAGGTGAACTGTAGCTGAAATGGGGGATATTGTATGATTATTATTACTTAACTGCTAGATGTCTTCAACTTAACTAGAGAATGAGGAGTTGTTCTCATCCTATTAAATGTTGATATCTTCTTTTTTTGTTATAGTAAGTAAGCCTCAAAAGAAATTACATGTTTTCAAAAACTGTCTATGAAAGAGACCAAGGATCAAACAATTACTCTGATTTTTAATTCTAACGATAAACATTTCTTTAAATTGTGGTGAATACCTTAAATTCTGCATGTTCAAATACTTCAACAATTAAAAATGGCTATCATTTTACTGCTACATATTCATTAATAAAACTATAGAAACAGGTCAGTAGCTAACATAAAATACCACAAGATAACATAAGATACCATACCTGGACAGGACAGAGAAGTTAAGCCTTTTTTATTGTGGAGAATAAATATGACCAATATAAATGTTATACCAAAATAACTACTTAATAAAAATTACATGTTGACCTTAAAAATTTCAAATAACATATTCTTTTTCTTGGGCAATGCCATTTTATGGGATGAGAAAAAGCCCAGGGATGATACTGAAAGAGCAATCATCTCCCACCTATCTGAGATTCTCAGCCTACCTTATCCCCACTTGTGCAATTCTTGACCTCTTTTCCAAAGATAAGACACCATAAATCCCATCAGACGGAATTGAAAATCAGCCTATTTTGATTCTAGAAGGTGTCCCTTTTAACTGAATACCATCAGGATACTTTTTTTTCTTTTGGTGAGAGAGGATGGGATTAGGTATCTGCATAATGCTACTCAATAGCATCAAAGCCTTCAGTACACTACAACAGGGGAAAACTAAAAGGGAAAATAAACACCCAAGCAACAATGAGGACACAACTGACTTCTTTTGTCTACTTTATGTAAATCCTATGTTTTGCATTAAGTTGTGTCTGTGCAGTGGTGTAAGAGTGGGAACTTCCACTTTTCTTCCTCCCACATGAGCTTCCCTGGCATTCAGAGAGCAGAATAATTGTATTAGATTGAACAAGGCTGGAAAAGGAGAGATTTTACTTTCTTTACTGATGCAGTTGTTTTGCTGGAGATCTTTCTGTTAAGATTAGGTCAGTGGGCCAGTGGCACATTTCTTCATATTGTTATGATTCAGCTATCTCTGCTATACTTCCTTTTTCCATTGCCAAGGCATTCAGTGAACCTAAAATTCATCTTTTTTATTTACAAAATAGAGACAAGAAACAGATAAATATAAACAGAGCATTGTTTAATAGCAATTGTAAATGAGATTGGCCTGTTGATTTGGAGGTGATGTATAAACTGCTGTCAGCATGTCCCTGGGTTTAAAGAAAGGCTCTAACTGCAGGGGAGGAAAAGCATTCCACAGATCCAGTTGAGCAAAATACAGTAAACTGAAAAGGGACCAGGAGCAGCTGCAGTTTCTGTCATATTAGGTGCTAGAGTACACATTGGTATGGGTAGCTGTGGTACAGTGACCCATTTTTACAAATAGTAAAATTTTAACTAAAAAATTAGATATTACAGAATATTGTAGAAGAGAGCAAAAATTATGTTGAGAACTTAAAATGAAGTCTCTGTGATTTTTTTTTCTAAGTGTAGTATTCTCCTATACCTGATGTTAAGGTAAGATATTCTTTGCTATCATTTTGTTTCATTTTGTTTCTACCTACTGGTACTTTTTCATCACTTGTTGCTTATAACATGAGCTACAATGGATCAAACATCCCTGATCCTGGAGGGAGAACCACCATTGTCCAATAATGTACCAATAATGTTGAAGCTTTATGCCATGGGCCAAGATCTTGTTATGCTTATTGGTAACAAAGTTGTCATTCCTTCAGGGTGAAGATGCTCATCCAGCACTACTAAGGTCATTGGCATCAGGAAATTATATTCAGGGGTCATTAACTTCAAGCTCAATGCCACCTCCATTAGTCTGCTTTGTGTGGGAAATGGCTTCTCTGCACTGAGCATTACCAGCAACTAGGAAACAATCTATTCTTCCTCCTCTACCTCCTGCCATACATCTAGATTATAGTTGCTGAGGAACCTTTCTGGTACTGCACCGCCATGGCTCTAGGAATACTCCAATTCTTTATCAGACTCTGAGGTGGGTTCTCTGGACTCCTGATATCAAGAGTCCAGAGCTTCCTCTTGGTCCCATTCCCATACTTACAGTCATGGGTCTGAGAAGAGTACAACCAAAGATTGGGACTCTTGAGCCAGATATGCCTGGAATCCAGTACAGTACCAGTCCCCTCATGGCCCTATAGGATGCTCTGAGGGATGCCTCTAGCATCGAGATATACATCACTGATACCTGGAATGAACAGATCCCCTAGGAGAGAGCTTTCTCCTGTTCGTACTGAGAAACCAGTGATTGATCAGCCTTTGAATTCTCAAGTACTTGCCTCGACCTGCTCTGGATCCACAGCTTGCCCTGGTACCTCAGGACAAGCCTTGGGAGCTCTCTCCTTTCACTGTTCTTCAAGCATCCTCTTCATCACCTGATGAGGTCCTGGTATTAGAGGTGCCCTCTGCAGTACCAGATGTATTTAAGGCATACCAGGAGCTTCTCAGAAGAATGGCAACATCTCTGAACATTCAAGTCTAGCTAGCAAAGGAAAATAACCACAAACTGATTGATATTCTTTGTCCCACTGCAGCAGGAAAGGTAGCTCTGCCTATAAATTGTTATTATAAATACTGCCAAAACACTGTGGCAAACCCCTTCCTCCACCTGTGACCAAATGAATAGAGTATAAACATCAGGTTCCATCCTAGGGTTTGAGCAGTTTTACCTACATCCTACACTGGGCTAACTAGTTGTGGCAGTGGTGAATAAGAGGGTTAAGGCTAAGGCTATCCCTAAAGAAAAAGATATCAAATATCTAGACCTTTCTGGTAGAAAGATTTATTCTATGGCAAATTTACAGCTCTGTATTGTCAATCACCACACATTGTTGACGAGGTATGACTATTCTAACTGGGAGGTAAACTCTCAGTTTGTGAATAAACTGCCAAAGGGTTCCAGAGAACAATTTCAGTCTCTTGATGCTGAGGGCTTCCTTGTCCTTCTATCTACTCTGCAGGCCTCCTTGGACCTCATAAATTCTGCATCCAGGCTATGGTGAAGGCAGTAACCATGTACCCTTCCTCCTGGTTGCAGTTCTCAAGGATCCCTGTGTAACGGACAATTGAGGACCTTCCCTTCAAGAGATGTGCCTTGTTCTTGTCTAAAACAGATGAGGCATTGCACTTGCTGAAGGACTCAAGCAGTTTTGAAATCTTTGGGCCACTACACTCCAGCTACAATGAGGACAACATATCATCTTCAATAACAGCCTAGACAGCAGTATTATCCCTTCCATCAGGCTGACCTATCCAAAAGTAGACAGAAGTCAAAGAAAAGAAGGCCAACACCATCTAGTTCCTTAGTCTCTTCATCTAGACATCCTCAGGCCTTGAAGCTGTCAGCTTGATTCTTATTTCCAGGACAGTCAACCACCAGATCTGCATCTCACTAGCCTTTCCCCCCCTTTCTGTAACAGATTATTCTGTTTCCTACATCCCTGAAAGTCCATCACCTCAGACAAGTGGGTGCAAAGTAGGGTAGAATTGGGATATACTCTTAATTTTTTATACCCACTCTCCCACACTCAGTTCCTCTTCCGAGACCCCTCTCACAAGTTTCTTCTAAGGCAAGAAGTGCAGAGTCTGCATTCTTTGGGAGCCATAGAAGAGGTCCCCCTTCTCCATCAGGGTTGTGGGTGTTATTCCTGATATTTTCTAATATCCAAGGCCAGAGGAGGTCTCAGACCCATCCTAGACCTTCAGAAGCTGAACAAGTTAATCAAGAAGATAAAGTTCTACATGGTGTCCTTGGCCATAATTATTTCTTCCCTAGATATAGGAGGTTGGTATGCTGCTCTTGACTTACAGGATTCCTGCTTCCCTGTGGCAATCCATCCTAGCCTTGGGAAGTTTCTGAGGTTTGTGGTAGGAAAGGATCATTACTAATTCACTATTCTGCCCTTCGGACTGTCATTAGCACCAAGGGTCTTTATCAATTACATGACAGTGGTGGAAGACTAGCTTTATCAGAGAGATGTTCATGTGTAGCCTTTCCTGGACAACTGGTTGGTTTAGGCTCATTCCTGAGATCAGGTAGGGCCTCAATCCACCAATGTCTGTCTGTTCAATGTCCTGGGCTGAAATATTGACATTATCACCTCTACAAAGGACAGAGTGCATAGGGGCAGTCCTGACGTCTGGTTGAGCATTTCTGCCTTTCTCCAGATTTCAGACTCTATGGGACCTTTGCGCATCTCTCAAGCACCTGTCACAGACAATGTTAAGGATTTGCCTGAAGCTCCTAGGTCACACGGCACCAATGTACATACATGATCCCTGATGCCAGGCTGCACCTCAGACCACTGCAGAGCTTCAGTCAGTCTGCACACTCAAAGTCACCATATAGATAAGCCAGTATACATCAAGACGGGGTAATATTGTCTCTGAGCAGGTAAATGAGCCAAGACAATATGTGCAGATGACTTCCCTTTTCTCCACTTCTCCCTCCCATGTCTATGGTAAAGGAAACTTCAGTAATGGCATGGGAAGTATATCTGGGAAATCTTCAGGTTGAAGTTTTGTAGATTGTGCATGAGACCAAGTTACACATCAATGTTCTTCACTTGCAAGCAATATTTTTTGCAAGTCAGGAGTTTCTACCTCACATTCAGGACAATACTGTCTAGGTGCTCACTAACAACAACACATTGTTTTATATGAACAAACAAGACAGCCATGGTATTCAGGCCTATGCAAGCTGTCCACCTGACAATGCTTCCTGTTATCAGTAACCAGAGACCTTACCACACAGAACCATGGTTTGGTGCTGTATCCAAATACTCACATGCTTTATCTCACAGCATGGTTCATCAGTGGTTAAATGCACAAGAGGCTTATTGCTCAGCGGTAGTCCATAATGTTCTCCTCAGCAACAGGAAACCCTTCCACAAGAGCTGCTTATTTGAGTAAGTGGAAACAATTTTCCATCTGGGCAACCTCCCATAATATGTCACCCACTGAGACAATGATTGAATTGACTCTAGTCTCTCTCTTCCATGGTTAGGAGTCAGGCTTAGCCCTGAGCTCCATTTGGGTGCACCTGCCAGCTGTCTCAACTTTTGCCCTTGAATTGATGGTAAGACAGTTTTTAATCACCCTATCATAACCAGGATGCTGAAAGGTCTACCTATTTTTTTTTCTGCCTGTCACAGATCGAGCACCATTTTGGGATTTGAATGTAGTGTTATAAGCTCTAATTGACCCTCCTTTTGAGCCTTTTGTGATGTGCTTGGTTCCACACTTTTCAGCTAAGGTAGCAGTGATCCTTACTTCCACTAGCAGGGCCAGGGAAAATGAATGCACTGGGCATTGATCTGATATACACAATGTTCATCTTAGACCACATCCTAAGTTTCTTTCCAAGGTAGTATCTGGTTTCCGCATGAATACGTTTACACCTGCCTGTTCTCTTCAAAAAGTCACATACTCACAAGGACAAACAAAGGCTGAACACCCTGGAAGTTCAGGGAGCTTTGGTTTCCTACCTGGTTAGGACAAAGCCCAGTTGAATTTCTTCACAGCTCTTTGTTTCAATGTGTGAGGAGTCAACCAATCACAACAGAGATCCTTGAAATGGATCACCAACTGCCTTGAAATGTGTTATGCTGTTACAGAGTAGCACCTCTTGAGAAGCTGACAGTGCACTCGACCAGAACACATTTGATCTCAGCAGCCATTGTAGCACATGCATCAGTTATGGACATGTACAGGGCAGCAACATGGTGTTCTATTAATACTTTCACCAGACAGTCCACTGCTTCAAGGAAGGATGCAACTGTGGGAAAAACACCTTCGAGATGGGTCGCATATGTCCATTACATGAATCTATCCTCCTTCCCTGTTGCATGAGAGTCTATCATCAGCTTCTAGTGCAAAGGAACTAAAGGAAGGGCAGGGTGGCTCAGCCATCTATAACCTCGCTTTGAACCACAAAGAGTGCAGGTATGGGCAGAGGGTAAATCTAGGGAAACCTAGGGAAAACTTTCTGGCACCAGTGCATGGGATGCCCTACACTGACAATGCAGTGGACATATGCAACCTGTCTTGAAGAACAACTGTTTTTTTTTTTTATCTGCATGCACTCTAGCAGACGGCACTGTCTGTGTCAGGTGTAGCTGTACAGAGGTGGACACTAAGGGTAAATCTACACTGCAAAAACAGACCTGCAGCATGGCCGGGCTGGCCCAGCTCAGCTGACTCAGGGTCATGGGCTCAGGCTGCAAGGCTAAAAATTGTAGCATAGACGTTCAGGCTTGGGCTGGAGCTAAGGATTTGGAACCCACCCAGGTAGGTGGGCCTCAGAGACTGGGCTGCAGCCCAATTTTGAACATTTACACTCAATTTTTAGTCCCACAGCCAGAGCCTTGTGAGTTCCAGTCAAATGACCCAGTCTCTGAGACTTGGTGCTGCTGTTTTTATTGTTATTGCAGTGTAGACATATCCTGAAGCAGAACTACAGAGAATGGAGATGCTGGAAATTACTCTCGGAGTCAAGAATGATGCCAAGATATAGGGACCAGGAGCAAATTTAAATTCTAAGTTAAGGATCAGTCAGAGACATAGGAAGATGAAAGCTCTATATCCAGAGGTAGAATTTGAGTCTTTCCAGAGCAGAATAATTAGAAGCTATACAGCATAGTTAAGAGATGACAATCAGGATGGGTAAATTTACAGGAGATGGAGGGATCAAAGATTGAGTTAATGGAGTTTTAGTTAGTTTGTTTTTATGTATAATATTTGGGGGTTGATATAAGGAATTATCCTAAAATGCCCTAGAAAGAAGATAGATCTGGACGAAAAAAGGATAGTTAAGGTAAATGGTAGTTAAAGTAGTCCTTGAGGTGCTCTGTAATAGAAAGAACAAGGAAAAACTGTAAAGCTTTCACTGAAATGGAAAAGGAACAATCAGATATAAATGTACACAAAGTATGCTTTTTGTACACAGAATCATTGTTTTAAAATTTCATTATACTAAGTTCCAGACTATATGCATGCTTGTACACATATTAAAATACAAAAACAAAAAAACCCTGTGTTCAATAAAAAATTGATGTTCCTCATTGTGTCCTTCATTTCAGGGTGTTTTTTCCTAGTCCCACATTTTTTGAGGGTCACTGTCCCTTATTTTAGTATTCAGGGGTTGAGAGGTGTGGAATCAGCCACAAGTGTGATATCAAAAGAGAGACATGCATATGTACCTTGAGATTACACTTTGCATCATTTCAATACGGAATTGTGGAGGGTATATCAGTAGCAGCGCACTGGGTTTTCCTGCCATTAGTATTATCTGTAGTGGGGAGGGATATGAAAGCAATCTGTGGATTTAATGGTGGGGAGGGAATTATAAATGTAGGTGGTATCGTATGTGCAAGTGTGAAGGGGCTGTAAAAGGGTATAGACTGTTAAATTTTGTTGGATTCTGTCAGAGGAGTAGACTCAGTGTTTGAGTGCAGGGCAAGTGCAGATAATGTCTGTCCATTACAGTGCAAAGGTAGCATCTGAATATGTTATATGTTATGGCTGTTGTGGGGCATCACTCAAAGTGGGCAGAGTTGAGATAAATGCATAGAAAACCTTACATGTATTTCTTGGTTTTTAGAAGTTTTGAGTTTTGCTAAACTTGACAGTCTGAAAGGTCACAAGCTATCACCAGCAGCCTTAGCTCTGTGTTAATGTTTTCTGCCATTTTATTTGCTACTTTTTTAAACAGAAAGAAAAGTGTTTGTTGATTGGAGTTAATGATAATTTAGGCAGTTGTAGTTCTCACCTAGCTTTGCAGTTGATGTACTTCTGTGGCTAGGCAATAATTTAAAAAAAGCTAGCTTTTATAGAGTGTTTGTGATCAGTAGATCTCAAAGAACTTAACATAACTATTCCCATGTTACAGATGAGAAAATGAGTCACAAAAAGGTGAAGTCACTTGCCCAAAGCCACCTGGAAAGCAAATGGCAGAGCTAGGAATAGTATCAGCTCGTGGTCTTTCCACTAGGCCACACAGTTGCTATGCTAGTGCTTCTCCTTCCTATACATCTTGTTATAGTGAAATAAGAACAATGGTCATGCTTTGAAATGTTTGCAATATGCGGTTGCTAATAGAGTCAGCGAAAGAAATCTTGCCCATGATGTATAGCCCCAAACACCTGATAGTTTTATTACATGGTAGTTACAATAATTTTAAGCGAGTAGAGAATCATGTGTCCCTGTCTTCATCCCCACCCCACTCTTCATCCTGTGCCACACTATCCCCCGCAATATGTAGTCCCTCTCATTAACATTTCCAACTCTCCCTCTCCTTCACATCCCATTAAGCCATTAGTTAACACTGTAGAAGCCATTAACATGTAAGACGTTGCTCCTTGAAGGTTCCTGCTGCATACACATGTCACAGACAGCAGATTGCTAGAGGGCTACACTCTACCTTGGTTATGTAGACCTAGGTATATAGGTTTACAAACCTGTTTACAAACCTGACCTCTCAGTCCCACTAACAACCTTCTTCTGGGACTCCTGCCCCTGTTTGAGTCAGGCTTCCTCATCCATGCCTCAGGTCCACCCAATCTTCCCATTATCCAAAGTGTGCTCATCTCCCACACACTCTGGCGAGTCTTCTTTACTCAACACAGGAATTATGTGTTGCTTAACTATTTATTTTCTTGATTTCAGACTATTACATTTATTTCCTTCAGTTCCCCCATCCTAGATCCCAGCTCACGTGGAAGATAGGGAGAGGGACTCAGATTAGATAGACTGATTGGCTAGGCAGCAGTTTGACAGAAAAGGACCTGGGGGTTACAGTGGACAAGAAGCTGGATGAATGTGCCCTTACTGCTAAGAAGGCTAACGGCATATTAGACTGCATTAGGAGCATTGCCAGCAGATCGAGGGAACACCCTCTATTCGGCACTGGTGAGGCCACACTTGGAGTATTGTGTCCAATTTGGGGGCCCCCCACTACAGAAAGGATGTGAACAAATTGGAAAGAGTCCAGTGGAGGGCAACAAAAATGATTAGATGGCTGGATCATGACTTATGAGGAGAGGCTGAGGGAACAAGGCTTGTTTAATCTTCAGAAGAGAAGAATGCAGGGTATTTGATAGCAGCCTTTAACTATCTGAAATGGGGTTCCAGGGAGGATGAAGCTAGGCTGTTTTCAGTGGTAGTAGGTGACAAAACTAGGAGAAATGGTTTCAACTTGCAGTGGGGGAGGTCCATGTTGGATATTAGGAAACATTTTTCACTAGGAGGGTGGTGAAGCATTGGAATGTGTTACCTAAGGAGGTGGTTGAATCTTCATCCTTAGAGGTTTTTAATGTGCAGCTTGACAAAGCCCTGGCTGGGATGATTTAGTTGGGGTTGGTCCTGCTTTGAGTAGAGAGTTTGACTAGATGACCTCCTGAGCTCCCTTCCAAACCTAGTCTTCAGTGATTCTATAGCTGGGAGTGGAGCTTAGACCCCTGCAGAGGTGTAGGGGTCCCCTAGGTTCCAGCACACACACTGAAGGGGAGTATTCAGGGCTGAGAGGTCCCACAACCACTAACTCCCCAACTTCCTCTACTCCCCCTTATATTCTCCAACCCGTCTCATCTTCTCCACTCTCACTCCCCATAATCCCTACTCTGCCACTTTACCTGAGCCCCCCATCTCTTCCCTCCCCATTACACATTCCTATGTATACCTCTCCCCATAAGAACTCCATTCCTAACTGCAAAGCCCAGACCCTCTTTCCATATTACTATTTACTCTTGCACACCTCCTCTCCCAGTGAGCATTAGCATGTGTCATTTATTTTCTTTTAAAAAATAGTTTTAGCACCTTCTGAATATTCTGCTGTACTCAGATTACATTTCCCCAAAATAAAAATTTCTCTTTGATGGAGGCAGACTGGAACAATATGCCCACTGTTTTTACTTCAGATTTCGGTCCTGATAATGCTCAGAGTGACGGGGGTTGTGTTCATATTCAGTGATCATTACACATCCTTACAGTCACATACATTCTGTGATACAGAGCTAGTTTTCCAGATTCATAAATTCCAAGGCCAGAAGGGACCATTGTGATCATCTAGTCAGACCTTCATTAACACAGGCTATAGAACTTCCCCAAAATAATTCCTGGAGCAGATCTTTTAAAAAAACATCCACTCTTGATTTAAAAATCGTTAGTGATGGAGAATCTACAATGACTCTTGCTAAAGTGGCCCAAAGGTTAATTACTTTCACCATTAAAAATGTACACCTTATATCCAGTCTGAATTTGTCTAGCTTTAACTTCCAGCCATTGGCTCACGTTATATCTTTCTCTGCTAGATTGAAGAGTCCATTATTAAATATTTGTTCTCCATGTAATTACTTATAGACTGTAGTCACTCCTTAACCTTCTCTTTGCTAAGCTAAGTAAATCAAGCTCTTTGACTCTATCACTACAAGGCAGGTTTTACAATTGTTTAATCATTTGTCTGACTCTTCTGTGAACTGTCTCTAATTTGTCAACATCCTTCTTGAATTGTGAGCCCTGGAAATGGACATAGTATTTCAGCAGCAGTTGAACCAGTGCCAAATATAGAGGAAAAATAACCTCTCTACCCCTACTCAAGAGTCCCCTGTTTATGCATCACAGGATCACATTAGCTTTTTTGGTCACAACGTCACTATGTTATGTCCACTGATTATTCACCATGACCCCCAAAATCTCTTTTCAGAGTCAGCCCTCTCTCTCTGCACATGCTCATTGAGCATGTAAGTCTTCTAAATCACTTAACTGAAGAAGCAAGCTCTTCTTGAAATAATGTTTTAATGTGATTTCCTTTGAAGAGCTGGTGGGTAACCATCAAGTGTTTGTGGCTTTGGTACGATAATCTTCTCCCTGCTCTGTTCTCGTTCTGTAAGCAAAAATAGGTTACCAGAATCTGGCAACATCTAGAAAAGTTGTTGTTTTTCCTGATGCCATATCTCAGGAACCCATTAATCAAATAGCCCCAAATTTGGATCACAAACAGAAGTCTGTGCCACCTTCATACACACCCAATTTCAAGACAATTGTTGGAACTGTGCAGATTTTGTGTACTTAGGAGTCGGGCTTTAAACAGAAAGCAGGTTTTAATCTTGATCTCATAATAGTGAACTCAAAGACCGTCTCCAAATTGTTCCAAATAAAAACAAACATACCTTTTAAATTACATGCTACCTCCTTGTCACTGTGAGGACTATATGCCAAGACGTCATACTTTGACAGACCAAATTGGCTTCCATTAAAGATACAATATAAAACTATATTACCACAATCAAATTCTAAGGCATGATGATTACAGAAAGGATTCCACTGAAACTAGCTAAAGCATCACACACAACTCTGAATTCTCTCTGGCTTCCCCCTGCAGTTGCCACTGACCAGTAACAGAGCAATGGCAACCAGTGGCTCCTACTTGAGCCATGCTGCCAGGAGAAACAGCAGATTTGCATGACGACAGGAACTATAGATTCTCCTGCCACCATAGATCTGGGATTGTCTTTGACATGGATAAATTAGGATCTGAGAAGTTGAGGGGCTACAATCCTTCTCCATGGTGGGGATTGTTGTTATTTGTAGTAGCTTCCAGAGGCCCAAAGTCCAGATCAGAGCTCCATTGTACTATGCACAATGCCAACACATAAGACAGTTCATCTGCCAAAGGACTTGCAAGGAAGATGGGGTGAGAAGGAAGCACCTACAAAATACAGAGGAATTGGTAGCAAGTGTCATGTTAGTTTCTAACTCTAATCACAGACTATATAGCTCTAATTACAGACTATAGCTTCATAGATCAGCTAGAGTACACATACTCCTTGAAGGAGTCTCATTTTTGTGTGATTTGACCCACTCACTGAATGGATAAATGGACAGCCAAATCAAAACATATGTATATGCATATACTAACTGAATTCCAAACGTGTGATAATATATATTCATAGCACTAGCTTCATTCAAGCAGTGTTTACCATTTTTTTCACAGTTGCTTAGTACGCATTTACAGCCAGCCTCCTAGGAGCAAAAGTGTTTGGCAATTGTCCTGTAGATATAACAAATGAGTGGCAGGAACATGTCAACTTTAGTGTATGCTCAGTCCTATGGCATACATAGTAAAGCTGGAAAAATGTTGGGAATGAAAATCAGAACCAGGTGAGTTTTGCCTAATGCTGGGCTACGTTACAAATTTGAAACGCGGTCCAGGTTTATAGATGTTTTTATGAGCTACTCTGAGCCGATTTATCATTTTGTGTGGAAATCATCTAAAACCATGTTATTTCTGCTGAGTTTCACTGTGAGTTTTAGATTCATTCAAACTCTAACTGAAACTCAAGGGGCGGAAACCTATGTCAGCCAAAAGTGGGGGGGAAACTTGCGTGTAACCCTGCACATTAAGCTATTGTGTGTAGGAGACAATTTTTGGCCCAGCAGTAGAAAAGAACAAACTGGTTCAGAAGGAAATAAAACAGATATGGCTGCCACTTCCTGGAGAGGCCAAGAATTGTGGGAACATTAGATATATCTCTCAAGGATTCTGTGCTAACTGGGCTCTCTTCCCTCATATCATCAGCATTATGGCAGTCCGCTCTGCCGTGGTCTCCACCAGCTGCCTCCCCATTCCATGTTCATGACTTAGAGCTCGTCTCACAGGCAGCAGCTGCAATGGTGCTGAAGTCGGAAGATATGTAACTGCATTTCCCTCTGTTCTCCACTCACTGTCTCACCATCTCTGCTCTGCATGTTTAGGATCCTTCTCCCTTCTGTGTCATGTAGGGGGATCATCCAGCCCTAAAGCCTTTTCTGCAGGCCCTTGACTTATAAAAGAAACAGGGATGGACCAAAGATGGACCTCAGAATTTTAAAACAAAACGCAGCATAGTTTCCCCCTGTATAGATCTTTCTCTTGGCAAGAGACTGCTGAAGTTGATTTTATTAACTGTTTTAACCACAAGGGCTGTGGGAAGAAATACACCTCTTCTCGGGGTGGGGCCATCACCCCAGAGCAAGAGAGACTCCCTGTCAACAGCTGGAAGCCCCAGCAGTGGGTTACAGGGGTAAGGGAAGGAATGACTCCCCCTGGGTCCCAGCTCAGACTGTGGGGACACCCATTTGAGTATGACTGTACAGCAGCTGGAAGGAAGCCTCCCAGCCTGGCTAGCTGGACTTGGGCTGGCAGGTCTTGAACTGGTGTGCTAAAAATAGAAGTGTGGATGTTGTGGCTCAGGCTGGAGCTCAGATTTTCAAGCCTAGGGGTCAAGGCTCACTCCCAGCTGCACTGTAGACATACCCTTTGAGACTCCAGTGATGTTAATTCCACAGCCAACTGATGAGCACCACACCAGCTGCCATGTGGACTAGAGGAGAAGTGGCACCCCCTTGAGGAGAGCTAATGCCTGTATGCACAAAAGCAGCAGGATCTTGTGCATCTGGATTGTCAGCAAACTCTGTGGTCAACAGCTAGAACTTTTCTGTCTCCTCGTTGATAATTTGGTCTGATCTTCTACTTCTCTCCCAAATATTCAGTTTGCTGCATTCCTTATGCTCTCTGCCCACTATCTTCCTCGCCACCCTTCCTTCCTCCCTTTCCTTCGATGACCCCTTTTCTCCTTCCTTCCTTCCTTCCGTCATGCTCCTATTATCGCACCCTTCCTGCCATTTCTCTTTACCCCACCCAGACCCCATAATATTTAAAAAATAAAATAAACAAACAAAAGGGCCGCAACAAACTGCTGCACCTTTCATCACCCTGAACCCTTACTTGTTTGCTGTTTCTCTTTCCCCTACTCAGCATGTGCTTTTTGCCCCCGTCTTGTATGTGAGTACGTTCTCTGGGGTCGTGCTGTGTCTTTCTATGTCTGTTACAGCCCTAGCACATTCTGGTTGCTATAGAATAACTTTACTGCTGCCCGTCACATCTTTTGTGTGAGGCCAAAACACACTACTGGTACTGCCCCACATAGCAGGTATGCCACTGAAATTCCAGCAAGATGCCAGTGGAGTGCTGACACTCTGAAAGAGCTGGGCTATAGCACAGAAGCTTCAGCAGAAGCCAGTGCAGAACTAGTTAATCTAGATTGGCTTGTATTTTATTTCTGTTATTATAATATGAACATGGATTAATAAAAAGTCTTCTTCAGCTCATCTAGAGGGGTTCCCAGCGAGGTTGGCTGTATCTCCATTATTCTCTTGCTTGTGATTGGCTTTTTTTTTTTTCTTTCTCTGCTTTATTTCTGACATTGGTAAGGGATTCACTCACCACTGGTGCCTCCTTGTGGCCAGGTGTGGCATTGAATCTCCCTCCCCGCTGGGTCTCTCCTAATAACCACTTTGCCTCTGGGGTGCCCAGCTTCTCCTTGTGACTTGGTCCTCCTGGCTGATCACTTTAAAGCTCCCCTCTTTCAAGGTAGCCCATGAACAAAAAGCAAGTGGAATTGATGCAAATAAACAACTGCACTCATAGGAAACAGAGGGAATGATTCCCTCTCAAAGTGCATCAGAATCTGGCTCTCCTTTCCTTCAGGGAGGGGCCTTCAGAAAGTGGTCATTTGAGAACTCCTGGCTTCACTCAGTCCTTTCCTCAGGAGCTGAAGAGCTGCTCTCTGCCCTGGTGTGTGGCTTTGTTCCCTTGTTAAGCTCCTCCTCCAGCCAGTGCATAGCTTGCAGGCATGGCAAGGTGGAGCTGCCTGAGCCCAGAACAGATTCTTAACCCCTTGTTGTCGAGTATTTGCTTTCTGTGCCCCATCACACACTGTTATACTGATTATTTCCTGATTTATTATAGTTATGCTCAATCCTCCATTATAATGGGAAACTGGGGATGTGTTCTGCTAATTTATAAAATGAGATGGTAGTTCCTTTTTCTCCTCTTTGCTTTCTAATTCAAGTTAGTTACTTTGAGTGTAGTCTCCTAAGTTTTACTTAGAAATTTGATTTTATGGAAAATCCACATGCTGTCCATTCACACTGTGTTGTGTAATGACCTTTGCCTTTTCCCTGAGCCTTTACCTTTGAGCCTTATGTTTCAAATATGTTGAATTTGCCTTTTACCAGCTTAAAATGTGACTAACATACATAGTTAAATTACAGGCTGTGACAGGACCGAAAGAGTTCAGTCATGTCAACTGTCCTATATGTCCATGAGAAATGTTATTTTGTTAAGCAGACACCAAAACGCAAAACTGAACATACAGCGTTCTCATAATATTACCTCCTTATTTTCAAACCAATTATTGACATTTCAATGGTGCAGCTTCAACTGGAGTTGATGGATAATTAATTAAGATATAAAACCAAGGAAATTCAGAGTTCAGACTGTAAATCTTTGATTCCCCACCATTTTACAGTTTTGGTTAACAAATAATGGAAGATCTTATGGTGACTATTTGCTGTTGTAACTAAAAGAGCAAAAGGGCAGACTTTTTCAGTAAAAGCCCAAACATCTCCTGGATTTGCAAATAGGGACGTTGAATCAGGTATAGTAGAGTGTGGGTTCTGATTCCAGATCTATTGATCGCAAAAGAGGAAAGCCATAAAATGTTTGTTTTTACTTTGAATTTCATTTTCTCCTCTCATGCACCAGAGCCAACTCTCTGATCTCATTTAAAAAACATGTATCAATGATGAGGGTCAACATGGATTTCAGTTATTGGTCTGGCTCTTCACTAGCTTGAATTATAATTAAAGCTCAAGGGGAGAATTTGAGCGAAGGAAAAGCTGCACTCATACAATAGGTGAACCCAGCCTTGACCCTGGAGGCATGAAAGATCAAGAGAATGGGGTGAGAGAACTTGGGGGGAGGGAAGGAAATACTGCAAAAGGGAATGAAGGAGAGATTTTACAAAAATAAATAGCACAACTGACTCATGGTGGTATTGTTTTTCCTTGTTTTACAGGAGCAGTAATCTGTCTAGAGGGACATTTTAAAAAGCAATTGCAAAGCACTGCTTGTATTGCTGCCTTTGGCCTGACCTATTGTTAGTTTTTTGTCATTTGTATTTGCATTGGCATCACCACTGTGGCTATGCTGTTGCTGCTGTGGTTGCTCTGGATAATATCAGCCTCTTAATGCTGATATGTGTGTTTCTCTTTGTTTTACAGGGGCAGATCCTTTATTATATTACAAGGCAAGGCATATAGCAATAATCTTGTGACTACAACGACAGGTAGAGATTATCAGCGTCCAAAATAGCACCAGATCCAGAACTTCCCAGTGTTAAAGAAAAAAAATTAGCAACAAGAAAAAACTGTAACTGAGCACTTACATCAGCATCTGTCAAGCATTTTATACCCCACTGTGTAGCTTTAAACACTATAAAATAAATTAGTAATAAAAAAAAGAGGTTCTCTCCTGTGAAACAGGAAAGATGGAAAGTACAAGTATCTTCATGTTTAAGAGCATAGTAGCTGTAGCAAGGAATCTGAGAGGGGGAAATTTGACTCCTAATTAATTCTTCTTTGGAAAAAGCAATTTTATGACAATTTTATGCAATATTTTGATTTAAGCAGAAACTTCAGTGTCAGAACTAGTTCATATTTTGAGTCCTTATTCATGAGGACCATACAATCTGCTATTAGACTGTGGACTCTTTGCCACAGGAAGTCATTAAGACCAAGAATGCAGCACGATTCAGAAAGGGATTGACTGTTTATATAGATATCAAGAATATCCAGAGCTGTTACAATCAGTGATAAATTTTGGAAGACAGATTGAATTCCATATTTAAACATTTAAGCCAAGCTCTTATATAAGAAACATGACACTTAATGTTGGGGCAGATTACCTCACGTCTGCCTGTTGTGGTTGTTATAGCTTCCTCTGCAGCATCTGGTTCTGGCAATGTTGGAGACGCTTAGCAGTTCCTATGTTCCTAGCTATTTGGTTTCCCTTTCCTAATTGTGTTATAGCTAAATATATTATACCATAATGTTATTTTTATTTACTAGGTTAATTAAATATATTATTTAGCAGTATTGTCACATGTCATTAGAACAGATTCAAAATCCACTTATATCATGAGTATTCATACTGTTTATGTACAAACCCCTGGAAACAAAGCGATATATGCTTTCATTCTTCTCCGTGAATGTTCTTGTTCCTTTCGTATGTAAGTAATTTCTTTAATTTTATTGGTGTTTTATTTTGTGACATCAGTGTAATCAATAATTAACCAACATCTATCAAGTAGAATGGTAAACATTTTGTTTATTCTTTCTAAGTGTATGTCAAAACAAACATTTAGTTCACAGCATGCTGGGGTTTAAATCTACCCCACGCTGGCCTACGTGTCCATGTGGACTCTTCTGCGATGCACTTTCATCTACCCTGCTTTGAAACAGGAGTAGATTAAAGCACACTAGAGAACTGTTCATTTGCAGCACCAGGGTCCACATGATGGATGGCAGGCTAGTGTGTAGCAGGCGAGTGTGGGTTAGATTTACCGCCCAGTTTGCAGCAAACTAACTGTTTGTGTAGACAATCTTTATGAAACCTTTCCATCCTCTCTTCCCCCCCCCACCCCTCCCCACAGCATCTACATTTTTAGCACACACTTAATGTCATGGTCACCATTTTCCTAGCCGAAGAAGAGCAGACAGGACTCCACCAATGCTGCAGCCTATCAATCTCTATATAGAGGGATCAGTGACAGGTTTTGTGTTCCAGTTCCTCTCCTGAATCTGACTCTGGAATTCTCCCAAGCCTGGATAGCCCAGGTATCAAGGCACTGAAAACTGAACTTGGGTTTTGCTCATAACAATCAAGAGCACTGGGTCAGCTCCACTTTACTCCAGTTTATATTTCTGTGGCTTTATTATATATTCTTGAAATTGATGATTAGGAAAGCACTCCAGCTAATACAAAAAGCAGCTGTGAATACATCGTTTTGTAGTTCCTCTTACATCCCTCCTAAGGTCATCTCTTCCTGTTATCTTTTCACCCTGGAACTCTTTTTTCAACTAAAAATAAAAGGCTGTCTTTTGTCTGCTATCATTAGGTTCACTTTTAATGTATCTTACATTGATAGCTGATAATGAAATGTAGGAAAATGACCAGAAGTATAGGAATTTAAAGGAACCCCACTTATCTTCCCAAACCAGCATCCCCTACCAAAATAAATTCTGTATATTTATATGGGATCTACATATACATATCTATAGTTCTTGCTGAAGGAACATAAGGGCCATATTCTGAGATCTTACTCATGCTGAATAGTACTTTACTAGACAAGCAGTCGTGCTGAAATCGCTGTTGAAGTCAATGGGACTATTTATGAAATTAAGGTACTATTCAGCATGTCAGTGTATCAGTATCTGTCCCTGTGGTAGCTGTAATAGACCAGTGTGTTTGATTTTCAATTGTTGAAAAGATCCTGTTAATTAGAATAACAAAAAATATTTAATCTACCCTTTTTTTTAAAGCAAACCTTGACTTTGAATGGTCAAGAAACATCAGGTAATTATTTAAATCTCCATAATATCACACTAAATATTGTGGTATACTGATGCAAATGATGATTCAGAAAGACAGAGATCCAGACAGATTAAAGTTATTTCAAGCATGCTGTTTTTAACTGTTTTAACATTTAAATGAAAATCTTGAGTAATAACCTCAACATATGTATTGTTCACCCTGGCTTTTTTTATATTTCTTGTCTGAAAATTTTAATTCTTTTAAGCACTTTGGAATTAGTACTTCAGTTTGAACTCTTCCTCTGCTGGAATCTTCACATTATGACTAAAGTCATACAATGTTGTATGCACTGTTTGTGTAGCCATGTTGATCTCAGGAAATTGGAGAGACAGGTTGAGGTAATATCTTTCATTGGACCAACTTCTGTTGTGAGAGAAACAAGCTTCCAAGTTTATACAGAACTCTTCTTCATATCTTCAGGATATTAGAGAGACAAGGTGGGTGATATAATCTTTATTTGGACAAACTTCTGTTGGTGAGAGATCTGAAGAAGAGCTCTATGTAATCTTGAAAGCTTGTGTCTCTCACCAACAGAAGTTGGTTCAATAAAAAATATTACTTCACCTAAAATGTCTCTCTACAGTGAATGTTGTTGTTTGTAGCAAAGACTCCAACAAAAGACAAAGAACTTTTTTGTCTTTCTTTCTCCCTGTGTCTGCTGAAGCAATTTATCTGAAGACTCTGAGAGTGAAAGAAATAGCTAAAAGCACGAAAAGGCCAATAACAGTCCGTATCTCCCCTTTGATTAATGTCAATAAGTTTGATTGAAATAGATCCTGTTTGTTTGATAAGAAAAGTATTTCACGTTGCAAATGACCTGAGCAACTCTTCCTGGGCATCCTCATTATCTGGGAATACCTGGCATGTTGGCTTAGTATTGCCTATTTAATTGGTACATTCATATCATGCAATATCTTTCCGCTAGGTAATTGAGAAGAAAATACTATTTCATTACATTTTGAGAGAGTGCAAGATAGGTAGATGTGCTCATGTTAAAATTATTAAATGGTAAATCAGGTAAACTTCATAGCAAATTAAAGAAGACATTGACATTATACCTTACTGGGGGTTTAATAAAATTGATCATATCTAAGTATGGAAAAGTGATGGAATTCTCACTATTCCCCTTCCCAGCCAAATATGTTCTCCTCTTCTTCCTTACTGCCTTTTGTCCATCTTTTTTTTTTTTTGGCTAATGTGAGCTGCTTTTTAAAAAATATATTAAAAGTTCTAAAGAAAAAATGTAACATCAAATTGGAAGGTATTGTATTTGACTCTAGTGGTGTTAAACATCCAATTTATAGACTGGATCTAGATTGTCAGGTATATTCTTGTGTTCTGTATGACATATTTAGATACTGCAAAATCTAAACTTTCATTAAAAAAAAAAGCTTTTGTAATACCTAAAAGATGTTAGTCCACAGTTAAGCACCTAAATAAATTATTATTAATATTGCTATTATAGACATACACAGTAGTGAATCAATAGACAGGGCTGCTTTCTTAAATTAACTTAAAATGAGACATGCCTTCCTCATTTTAAAGAGAAGGTGGTCAGTTGGTGTGAAAATTCCCACAACATTAGTTTTTATGCCTTTTAAATTTTGGTGTCATTTGGCTTCCTAATTGTAAATGTTTAATATGAAGCCTTTGAAATTGGGGTCTGGCTGAAATTTTCCCTTGTCAGTTCTTCTTCACAGTGTCGATAGATCTCTCTTAAAAAATCATTGTGTTTCTGCACAAAACTTGATTGAGGTGTGGTTGGGAGGCAAATTGGTTCAAGATGGAGGGTATTTTTTGTTGTGATTTTTTTAAAATGTTGGCTTTCAAGTAATTTTTTGGTCTTATTCACAGTGTAACTGAAAGTTTGTGCTGCTCACACAAACCTGATTAAAGGGGTGGCGTGCCAAAGAAATTTATACCTTACCACTTCCGTTACCATATGCCACAGCTCACACACTAAAACCTTACCTTTGCTCCCTAAGGATGCCAGCCTCCCAGTACCACATTTAAATACCTTTCTACATACAACTTTTAGCAAATTACCATCTCCCAAAGCAACCAGCTGCTACACAAAACACTACACTGTTAGTGTTGGGGAAAACATAATCTGGTAAAGGGTTATGTCCAGAAGTGTGAAATAGGGTCAGAGCTAAGGTTGTTGTCCCTGATCTGTGGTGCACTTTAGCTGTGCTGATAATAAGATATATGCTTGTCAGTGGAAGAGTAAAGAGTTTGTACTGCTAGATAGCTTAACTTTTTATTTCCTTGCTTTTGTGGTTTTGTGTCAGGTGTGTTGCATGGGTAGCACTAAACTGCTTTACAGCTGAATGCTTTGTTTAATTTATTGTTTGCATTACGGTAGTGCCTAAAGACTCCAACAGAGATGGGGCCCCATTGTGCTATATATTGTACAAAGATCTTTTAGAATACTGCTCCCAAAGACATTTGTCTTGCCTATTCTTTAGACCTACAAACAATAATACAACACACAAACAAAGTAAAAAGCCAAGTCTTGTTATTTAAAGAAGCCTCAAAAAAATCCCACTACATGGTGCTGACTCTTGCCCAAGTAGCTATTCTCCAGCTTGCTTCATGCTTGCTGTCACTGTGTTTTCTCCTTTCTCCTTTCCCCCTTCCCACCAAGGATAAATGAAGGCAACCTCCTCATGTACAGATACAACCCTCTTACCACCACCACTTGGTAGATTAGATATCTCCAGCTATTCTAAATGCATGGCCCCTTTAGTCCATTCACTGCCAGCTGGTTTCCCTATGATGATGCTTGTTGTGCCCTTGTTCCAGATATGGATTGGCTACAGAGTTTGCTTATACACACCAGATTTGTTCATCATAAAATCTCTGCTCTGCCAGGTATGGCTAAAGTTAGAGTTATATGAAGTATTTTACACACAAGAGCATCTCGTGACTGAACAATATGATACAGTTCAGCATTTCATTACATCTCCTCCTTTAAGTTATCCATTCCTACCATTTACAAAATACACACCATCACTCTATCTTTGAAGTTAAGTGCAGATCAGTCTGTGTCTGAATCATATTGTTTTTCTACTTACAACCTGAATGCATAATAACTTGGTTATCTGGCTTTCCATCAGTTACAATCATTGGCTCTGGTCAGTCTGGAATGCTTGAGAAATCTTGTTCTGCATTAATCATCAGTAGAGTTTTCTCTGTTTATTGTTCTTTCTGAGAAACAAACTGTAAGATGTCAATAGTTTCTGTTGAACTCTCCACTGTTTATCTCAATCCCATATGATATGGGTACTGAATTCTTTTTCTTTACAATAGCTGGAGCTGTCCATTCCTTTTCTCCGTCCAATTTGACATGCACATGATGACCAAGTTCTAGACCTACCAGTTCTCTAACTAAGTGACATCTGATATAGAAGCGTTCATTTTAGCCTTTTTATCTGATATGGCTACTCTTTTCATGTCTGGACACTTTGAAGATAGATTCTTTTCCAAAGTTGGAACAGTAGTTCTAAGTTGTCTTCCCATCAGGAGTTATACTGGACTGTGTCCAGTAGCTGGTATTGGTGTTGATTGGTAACTGAGAAAAGCAAGGAATGGATCTTCCTGCTGTAGGATTTCTTGGCTGTCTGTACAGCTTTTTCAGCTTCATTCACTTGTTGATAAAGTGAGTTGCTAGTAATATGATCAAAATCATATTTCATTTGGAATTATTTAAATTTGGTTGCAGTGTATTGTAGTCCATCAGGTGTATTGTAGTCCATCTAGGTGTTCTGGAATGCCAAAGTGAGCAAAAGTGAACTTCACTTTTTTGATAACACTGAAACACGTTATATATTTCATGTACATTATTTCTAAATACCTGTTAAAATAGTCCATGATGACCAGGTATTGATGTCATCTGAATTTGAACAAATCTGCAGCTAGTCTCTTCCAAGATCTGTCTGGTAGAGATGTTGTTATTAAAGGTTATTTGTGTTGGTCTGTTAGTTCTTCAGTGTTCTTATGCAGACACTTCATTTTTTGTCCTTGCTAATGCCCAGCCATAAAACGGACTGTGTTGGCCCATTCTAGGCATTTAGTTAATCCTTGATGACCTTCATGGATGAGGTTTAGGATTTCTCCTTTCATTTCATTTGGAGTTATGATGCAGTTGCCTTTAATCATGAGTACATTTGACTTGCTTAATTGTCCATGCATCACAAAGTAGTCTCTTGTCACTTCCTTAGTGTCCTTCGGATACTTGGGCCAGCCTCGCCTAATGTAACTTGTAAATTCCCAAAATTTCATGTCTGTTGAGGCTGATTGTTATATCTGAAGTAGTCTCTTTTTTTGACTCTGGTATTTGTCCACAGCATCCTTATATGCTTTTAGGTCATCTTTGAGCTCATGGGTAGTTGAGTGTGATGCTGATCTCCGTGACAGATTGTCTGCTACTACCAGATTTTTCCCAGGATATTTACCTATCTGGTTAAACCACATTAAACTTTGGAATAGATATAGGTATCTCAGCAGTTCCTTATCCAGGTCTGTTCCATTGATGAGGGTTTCAAGCCACTTATGGTCTGTTATCAGCATCAATTAATCCAGTCCACACAGATATCTGTAAAAGTTCTCACATGCCCATTACAGATATAAGCTGCTAAACATTTAAATGTTTAAATTTAATGATATAATTAAATGTTTAATTAAACCCTTGTGGGCTGT
This sequence comes from Mesoclemmys tuberculata, assembly GCA_007922155.1. Taxonomy (NCBI): domain Eukaryota; kingdom Metazoa; phylum Chordata; order Testudines; family Chelidae; genus Mesoclemmys; species Mesoclemmys tuberculata. Next base: position 22,276,537 of record ML675618.1, on the reverse strand, counting down.
CCTCCAGGTCCCAGCTGGGAGCAGCTGTGGGCGTCTTCTTTGCTCTCAGGTCCCAGCTGGGAGGCTGGGGCAGCCACGCAGGGACTTCTCCCTCCCCTCCCTGGTCCCAGCTGGGAGTGGGCTGCAGCCATGTGGGGACTTCTTCCCTCTTCTCATCTTCCCTCCCTGTCCTACCTGACAGCCCGGGGCAGCTTCGTGGGCACTTCTCCCCTCCCCAGTCCAAGCCAGGAGCTGGGCTGCAGCTGCGCAGGGATTTCTCCCCTCCCAGATCCCATCTGGGACCTGGGCTGTAGCCATTCAGGGACTTCTCCCCTTCCTTTTCCACTCCCAGCCAGGAGGCTGCAGCCTCCTCAGTCGCAGCAACTGCAGGGTAAGTGAATGTTTAAATTAACCATTTAAATGCTCTATTTTTAGAAGTTTAAACAGTTAATTAATTAAACCATTTTTTATATCCTTAATGCCCATACACTTGCCAGGCACTCCTTTTCAATCTATGCATATTGTGTTTCTGCTTCTGTGAGTGTGTGAGAGCAAAATGCAACTATCTTCCAGTCAAAACCATGTTGTTGCAACAATACACCACCTACATCACCCTCAGCCCCTCTCAGAGTCGAAGTCACCTGACACAGCTCTGATTAGCCCTGGAGCTATTCTGAAGTGCATGGGCCAATTCACCAGAGAAACAACTTACAAAGACAAAGATATGCATCAGATATGTCCTCAGATCAAAGGACCTCAGCCATCTCAGCCACAGCATAACAGCCACGGTGAGCCTATTGAGAAAGGTGGAAGAACTTGATGAAATATTTGATGATATTAGACTTTCAAAAGGAGATCCAGTACAAATAACCTTGAGAGGCAATGCTGATCCATACACTGCTTGCATCCACACTGACTATTGTGGGTTTGTTCACATCCCACTAATTGAGAACTGGAGATATTGAAATCATTTCTTTTACCTTTTTTAAGGTAATTTCTTGATTTGGCTTCCATAGCCAAGGTGTGTTGGATTTTAACAGCTCATTCAGTGGTTTTGTCACTGTAGAAAGGTCTCTGAGGTATCAACCAAGGTAATTTACCATCTCCAGTATAAGTCTCAGTAGAATGCATTAGTTGGTGCATTAAATTCTTGAATTGCTTTTGCTTTCTCAGGGCTAGGACTAATTCCATCTTTGTTTATTGTCTGTCTCAAAACTTGATTTGGGATAGTCAGAAAATGGATTTTTCCTTGTTTAGGTTCAGTTCAGACAGACTGATTAGTCTCAGGACTTTGTTGAGGGTTTTGTTGCGTTCGTCCATCAAAGAGCCATACTTCAGAATACCATCCCTGAAAACTTCAGCTCCATTTCTGTTTAACAGCTCTTTCTTTGGAAAATTACAGATACCCTGGTAATCCCAAAAGGTAATCTTCAGAAGCAAAATCTTCTAAAGGGTCTGATAAATGTAATCAGTTTAGCACTTTTTTTGGTTAAAGGAATTTGCCAGTATCTCCTCTAGGCATCCAGCTTGTAGAATACAGTAATTCATCCGGTGTTTGGAGGATATATTTTTCTCTCACAACTGCTTAATTAAGCCTTTTAAGATCCACATAGATATTTATTTTTCTTTATAACTATTGTCATTGGGGCACCCAATGCTATTGCCGCAGACATTTTCTTGACTATGCCAATTCACTCTATTCTCTTTAGCTCAGTTTCCACTTTATGAAGTAATGGGATAGGAATCCTGCTTGGTGATTTCAAGTCCCTTCTTAGATGATTGTGACATCAGCTGTGGAGTCAATTTTAAAGTCAATAGTCTTACCACAAATATTTAATTTCAGACTCCTGGCAGGCTCTAAGTCATCACATGGGATAGATCCCAGAAACAATGGCTCATGATTGTCTATAATATAAGTCAACTCCCTGACTGATTTGGTGCAACAAGTATCTGCAAAATGTCCATATTTCATGCATTTATTACACTGTGTGCCTCTGGCTGGACATGCAGCATCTCTTGGCTTATGAATTTTTCCACACTTGTGCATGTAGGCTGGAATTTACTACTCTTAACCTGGGAGATCTTTTTTGATAATTATTTTTAACACTCAAATGTCTGTTTACAGTTTCTAATCTAATTTAAGTTATTTTTAAATTTGTCAAGTTTCTCTAGTTTTTGCTGGTTAACCAGTTCAGACTGTTTTGCTATTTCAATAGCTATGGCTAGAGTTTAAGATCTCTTCAGTTGTAGCTGCTGTGAAAGGTTTTTATATGTTAACCCAAGAATATTCCTGTCTCTGATATTTTTATGTTTTGTATACCAAAATCAGTTTTCAGCCAATGTATGCAGATCTTTTATAAAATATTTATCATATCCCACCATTCTTGAATTCTGTGGTGAAATCATGCTCTTTCAAAAACTACATTTCTCTGAGGTATAGAGTATACATCAAACATAGCCAGAACCCTTTCATAGTCATCTTTGTGACTATCTTCATAAAATCAAAGGATTTAAAAATCTACTCCATCTGCTTCCCCATGTCTAAATTAAAAAGATACATGTATATTTCCAGTTTCTTTGTGCAGTTTGTTTGCAATTCCAAAGCTTGCAAAATACTGCTTCCAGTCAGTCCATTGTGAAGATTTGTCAAGGCTGAAGTTCTCTGGGACATTGAAGATTGGCATATTGATGAGATATTGTGACCTTTGTTGCTGTTCCTTCTGTCTGCAATATTTATTGCTGTTTTCTTTTTGTTTCTGTTCTTAGTTTACTTCTGGCACCATGCCATGTCCCTGTATGAGATATGGACTGGCTACAAAGGCTTGCTTATACATACCAAATGTATTCATCATAAATTCCTTTAATGCTCTGCCAGATATGGCTAAGGTTAGCTTTAAATAAGTTATTTTACACACATTACCACTTAGTGGCTGAACAGTATGATACAGTTTAACATTCCATTACAATGCCTATAGAGGCAGTATTCCCATCAAAGGTCCTGCCTCCTTCAGAGCTCCCTCTGTGGTGGGCAGAAACCAGCTTTTTTTTGCTGCTACTTCGTCTCATGCAGCTCCAGATGCTTTCCCTCTCATTAAGGGTGCATCTACACTGCATTCAGGAGCATGGTTCCCTGCCTGGGTAGACAGACATGCAATAGCTCTGCTATAGCTAGTGCACTAAAAATAGCAGTGTAGCAGGGGGTAACAATGGCAGCATCTCAGGCTAGCTGTCTGAGTAAAATCTGCCCAGAATTCTTAGGTATGTATTTGGATGTATGGCCTGGCTGAGTCACCACCCATGCTGTAACTGGCTACATTGCTCTTTTAATGTACTAGATTGAGCCAACCTAGTGCTTCTCAGTCTACTCAAGCTGGTAAGCACACTCCCAGCTGTAGGGTAGACAAGCCCATGAATTTTCAAAAGTGGGATCAGCTAGATTCCCAGCACATCTGAAAATCAGGCTAGTTATTTCTCTAAAATGGACTTAAAATGCTAGCCCTACGTGAAGGCCAAATTATACTCTGGATATTTGTACAAGCCTCCCATGACAAAACTTGGGTGTTCTGCCGTGGATGGAAGGTAGTATAGTATATACGCTTAAGTTTATACACTAGCTCATAGACCATAGTTAAAAATGGTATTCAACTCTCCCTCCTGCACTCAGAAGAAGTTGACAATCCCATATTTTAGCTATTTTTTATTTATTGGTCAGTTCAATAAAAATGACTTTTGTTAAAGTGGATTCAACAATTTTGTACAACAATTGTCTAACCATTATTAATTCCTTTAATACTTCTTGTGATGATAACATTATTCTTGACTCATTTGGTATTACTGTGAATGTCATAAATACTTTGATAGGATTTCCAGTTTAATTCCATATTAATTAAATGGATCAGAGTTGTTATGAATTATCTGATATACCAAACATTCCGATGTATTGCAAAAGACCAAAATCTTCCCCACAGTGAACATCAGGAAAATCACCAGGCTGAAAAGGGCATTTTAAAGGACATACGTCAATGTAAAGTGAACTTTCATAATCTCATCTATCCTCTGTTTACCGATTACGTGCTCTTTCTTCAGACTGGAAGATCCTTCAGGCAGGTATTTTGTTCTTTACTATCTTATACTATTTCTAAAGTACCATGTCCAATTATATACTATATACTTCATAACTGCATTATAAAAAGAAAAGCACTATGAGCCAAAATTCTGCTATCATGTGAGAAGTCTTACTGACTTCGATTGGCTTACTTGCAGGTAAAATACTACTGAATGGGAATGGGAATGGCAGAATCTCAGGTCCTTATTGATTTTAAATTATTCTTTGTTTAGTACAGCAAGCAATTGTCTTTCTCAGTTAGGATGCTGGAGTGCTGAGAGCACTGCCTGTCAAGCTGTCCAGTATTGTCTCGTTTTTTCCCTGTACTCCTCCATCTGTCTGGGTCTATCTGTTGTCTCTAGTCTTACATTAGACTGTAAAATCTTTGGAGCAGGGAATGTTTTTTTGTTCTGTGTTTGTAGAGTGCCTAGCACAATGGGATCCCAGTCTGTGATTAGAGCTCCTAGGGACTACAGTAATACAATTTTATAATAATAAAAAGTTTACACATGAATAAAAGGGAAACTCTTTTCCATTAGTGTGGTGAATTTTCTATAACATAGCACATTCTTTTCAGAGCCAACAGGAAGTGATACTAAAAGGAGTTCACTGTATGTAAGAAAACCTTAAAGGCAGTCTAAAAGAAATTCAGGAATAGAATTGAAATAGTTCAACTGTTGTTTGAAAAATAGTGACTACCACTTCCACAGATAAGTAGGAAATTATAGGAGGGCTGTTTTCCTTTTGGCATTAATGACAGCTGTGTGTGCATGTCAAGGGAAAATGATGCAGAAGATGCAGATAGCAAAGGGTCTTCAATGTCCTAGATTAAAAAAAACCTTAAAATTCAGATTATTCAAGAAGAAATTTACATTTTGGCTAGGTCCAAGCATGGAAAATGTCAGAGGCCAATAAGACTTGTTGAGCACAAGTTGTAAATGGGGGTAGATACAGGGTTATAACTGAACCTGTGTTGCAAGCTGTGCTATAGCATTCAATATCAAACAAGGGCTTGAGCCATAGTCCATGGTGGGAAGCAGAGTCCATGTGTTACAATTATAAAATAAAACCCTGAAAATAATTGAAGTTGAGCTAAGCTCTGGGACAAAAGTTCATCTGTATAGAATTATTGCAGTTTTTAAAAAAAATACATCCACCCTTCTACTCCTTCTCAAACTGGTTGTATAATCAGAAAACCCAGACTGCTTTTTTCTACAGAGCGAACCAAAATCTCGAGACCACAGGATATTTGCTCTTCTTCTGAACTGCTCTAAAACTTAGTGCATATCAACATGGATACTTACTCTGCATTAAGTTGGGGTGTACTTCCAGCATGCTGGACACTGAATGACCATGTGGACCCTGCTGATGCACACTAAATGTTCCCTAGTATGCTTTGCAGTAGCTCAAAGCACTGGGTCAATGCATCAGCAGTGGACACTTATAGTGTGGCTTGCTGGAGAGCTGTAGCTTTACACCCCAGCTTGCCATGCAGTAAATATAGATGTACACATGACCCTAAACCCCTGCAAAAATAAAGGCAAAGCATATATGCAAAGAATTGTTCAGCTCTTCAGTGTCTAAGTAGGGTACCATACTGGGGGCAGTGCGATGCTGCACCACTTAAGTGACCACATCAGGAGGTTTACCGTGCTTCAGGAAGGCTTAATGTCCCAGAGCTCCAAGTTACACAGGAAAAATGTTTCTGCTTTGACACCTTCTCTAAGGCACAGTATCAATAACTCTACTGTGCCCCAGTTGATCAGGATCCCATCATACTAGCCACTGTTCAAACCCAGCACAAAAAGATGGTACCTGTCCAAAGAGCTTACAGTCTAATTACAAGAAAAGCATAAGACAGACAGATGGCCAGGAAAGAAAAAGGGAATAATGTATTGCTCAGAATGATAGGACGTGGTCTCAGCACACAAGCTGCCTAACAGATATAAAATGATTTTTTGTAGGTATCATGACAAAGGAGTGAGAATTTTAAGGAGTGATTTGAAGGAAGATAATGAGGTAGCTTTGCAGATGTTTATGAAGGACAGCATAGGACAATAGTGTAAGAAAGATTATAGGTAGCATAGGGATAGGCCATGAAGGCTTTGAAAGTGAAGACAAGGCTCTCATAGTAAAAAGAGGCAAATTGGGAGAAAGGGAAAGAATTGTAGCAATAGAAGGGAGAAGGGAAGGTGAGCAGAGAGGAGGAGAAGACCGTGTCATATTTTGTCCATTTTCTCTTTGAAGAAATGGAGATCCTGGGCAGGCAGAAAAACAGAGGCAGGAACTGAGGAAGGCTGGGACTGCAGGCAAGAGATTCAAGGAAGGTGGAGAAGTAGAGTTGTTAGCTAGGAAGATGGCAGAACTGAATGAGGAGAGAATGAGTTTATAATAGAGGAAATCAGCTTGGTGATGGGAGTGTGATTCTGGTAAACGAAGTGCCTGCTCTCACCAAGGCCATAGGTGTTAACTAAGAACTGACAAACTCATAGCTGGAAGCCAAACCAGCTCACCTGTTCTTTGTTCAAAACAGGTACTAGTCTTATAAGCATGTATTTAGCATTTAGACTTTATGAAATGCTTATAAGTAGTAGCGTGCAATAATCTCATTTGTAATGGCTGTATTCCATGCTATAAGGAAAAAATTTTCACTAGGAGGGTGGTGAAGCAGTGGAATGGGTTACCTAGGGAGGTGGTGGCATCTCCATCTTTAGAGGTTTTTAAGCTGCGGCTTGACAAAACCCTCACCGGGATGATTTAGCTGAGGATAGTCCTGCTTTGAGCAGGGGGTTGGACTAGATGACCTCCTGAGGTCCCTTCCAACTCTAATATTCTATGATTCTATTTAAGTTTTGCTTCATAACTTTGAAAACGTGTGCTCCTGAACTTGTGAACCCGATGTGGGAATCATCCCCAGCACCCCACCCATTCAGAGGGCCTATTAAATGGGCCACTAAGGAACAACATGATAAAAAGAGTTGGTGAATGGCCCTATCACACCTTGGATATGCTACATGCAAGGGATCTCGTCTCATGGACTGGAAGGCCAAATGGAAAAGATAACATGGAGTCACAATAAAATTTTTCATCTCTTTGCTGTTTGAACTCTCACAGGGGCAGAGACACTAAACTAAAGCAGAAATCACCATGGTCAACCTGGATCCAGCCAGAAAGACATTTTGAAAGGTCAGATTACATCTCTGTCCCCTTTAGGAACCATGAATGGTAACTCATTTGTGTGGATATGTTAGTTTGCTTTAGCCTGTAAATAACTTTCTTATTTCTTTTTTGTAGTTAATATGCCTGTCGCTAGTTTATTATAGTATTGGCTACAGGTCTTTTCTTTGGTGTAAAATGTAGGGTACGAATTGATGTGGGGTAAGTGATTGGTCTTGGGACTGGAAGCAACGTGAATACTTTGTGATGTTTGGTGTAAGTGACCATTATTCACTAAGAAAAGCTTGCCTGGGTGGCAAGATAGACTGGAGAGTCCAACAGGACTCCATGGTAAGACTAGTACAATGATCCTGTTTATTATTGTTACTGGGTTGGTGAAATCAATTATAAAACATACCACCATTTTGCGGTGTCTGCCCTGAGTCAAGCAGTCATGGTCATGAGTTCCTCCAGACAGTGTGACAGGGAGTTCTGCCAGAGATGCTTCTCAGTGTGAGAGTAGGAGAGGAGGAAGGGGATGTTGGGAGTGAGCCATGGCTGGGGTTGCCAGAAGAGACCTTGTGATGGGAGAGAGTGGCAAAAGAGTCAATGGTGGAGGACAGTGAAACATAGCGAGAACACCATATCACTGGTTAGGAAGGAGTTGGATGACAGCAGACAAGCAGTCATCAATATTAACTGAAAACCATGCAACGACTGAGTGACAGGGAAAGAGGGAGGGGGAAGATGGGCAATGCTAAAAGAGACCTGGTGATTGATGGAGAGGGAAACTCAGCAACAGAGGAATCTGAGAAAGAGCAACACTTGGTGCAAACCAAGCTGAGGGAACAGCCTTTTTGGTGTGCGGGAGAGTTGAATCACAGCTGCAGGCTGAATGAAGAGGTGAGGTGATGCAAGTAAGGCATCGGATAAGCCATCAACATGGATGTCAAAGTCACTGATAGTGAGGAGAGGAAGAAGGAGACCAAAGATAAAATCAGAGAGGAAAGCTCATTGGGTGTACGGTAAAGGATGAGAAGAGGAGAGAACAATCAGATGCACTGATGTTCAAAAAAAAAAAAAAGAAAGAGTGGGAAGGGGACTGGAAGCAGCAGGAACAGCAGGGGCAAAGTCCCATACCCACTGATTTAATGCAGGGAGTGTGAGAGAGAGATCTCTCTGTAAGAGAGGGTAGCTGCAGTCTAGGTAATGTCAAGGGATTCAGGCCTTCCTGAGAGCCAGGTGCTTGAGATCAAGATATGAAACGGTCATGGATGGTGGAGGTATTTTTAGAGATGGAATGGCCATTCAAAGACAATGAGAAGTGAGGGGGATGGGCATGAGGCAAGGTATGGTGGCATGAGGGGGAATATGGGAATGGGTGTGGGAGGCAGAGAAGGAAGGGATGGAAGGATGGCCAGGTTTGGGGAAAACATCACCAGAGGTGAAGATGCTGATGTGGAAACTGGATTTGTGTTGGCAGGAGGAGAGGAAGATCAGGGTGGAGAGGGTAAAAGAACAAGCTAGAATTAGTGGGAACTGTAGAATGGTGAGGGTAGCAAGAAAGGAGAAATGAAGACAGTGGGTAGGGGAGGGGGATACAAGAATGCGGAGGACGGATCATGAGGAAGAGGGCTGTGATGAAAGCCATAGTGTATGGCATATGGACATGATTAAAAATGAATTCAGCAATAGATCCTTAAATGGGAAGCAATAACAATGAGCCAATAAGATATCAGCCCAATGAGACTTGAGGAGAACTAACTACCCTAACTACAAGTCTGTGATGGGGGTAGTTGCGGTGAGCAGTCAGGAGAGGGGCTGTGGCAGTGGTGAGGAGGATTAGTTGTGAAGTGCTCAGGGGGCAGCTTGGTGCGCACAGGAGATGGATGACGGCAGCAGTCACGGACGGTGGTGGATGGAGCCAAAAACCCAGCACCAAAAGGCAGGAGAAGACTGTGGCAGGGAAGTTAGGGAGTATTAGAAGATCCTGATCTTGAAGAATACTAAACAAACAAACAAAACACCAGAGTTTGAAAAAGGCTGCAAAGGTAGATGGTGGGGACCAGGACAGGAATGTCACACCAGTGCTTGCACATGACCCCCCACACCAGCAAGGCAGCTGGAGTGCATTATCCCATCCTCACAGGGGTATGTGCATGTCCTTGCTGCATTCTCCCCACTTTGCGGGGCCTAGCACCCCAGGGAGAGCTAGTGGACAGGCAGAGAGCAGTCCCTATGCTTGATAACATTGATGGCTATTGCCTTTGCAGGCTGCCCTCTCCTCCATCTCTGTCCCCATGCAGTACATTGTTTTGACTGGGCCCTTAATTTTCTGTCATGATAGGCTAGAGACTTGCCAAAACTGGAGTAGTGCAGAATCTCAGAAATCATTTCTTTAGCAAAACCTACACTACATTCCACGTTTGTTTCCCAAATGATGCTCTTCTGATACTACTATGTTCTAACACAGAAAGCTTCAGTCTAAAATTTCTCATTGAATTTTGCTCCACATTTGGATTATTAACACAGGCTTCTTTTCAGCAGCAAATGATTTGTTGCTTAAATCCTTTTTATTAAGGACTGCTTCAAACCACCGCTTTGGGGTGATTTTCAGCAGCTGTGTTTGAGAAGGAAGGGCCAATGTCTTTCACCTAGTGATGCAGGTAATATTTGAAAACTGTAAAAGAAGAGCAGAATCAAGAGTATGTGATAAAGCATGGGCAGAAGCAGGATTCATAAAGTAATATTTATAGCTCTAGCATTAGAGGAATTTATAGCATATAGTTCCTATCATTCCCAGGGAGATTTAAATCCACTTTTGCAAATATTCCAAGGACTGTAAAACACATAGCTGCTCAGTAGAGGTTATTCATTGCTTATGAGTTACCATGTAGCCCTTTAAATAAAAAAAAGTGTTTAAAAAAGATTCATGTCAGGAATAATAATGATTTTGAATATATTTCTCTGTTGGGTTTGGTGAATGGCTCATTAAAAAACAAGGAAAAAATGAACATAAATTATCCTGTATGGCTATGAATTGCTCACACCCTGCCTACAGGCAATCTGGGTCTCCCAGAGATTCAGAGAACAAACCTTGATACTTTGCAGCTACATGGAATACAAACCTGTGGATGTAAATGAAAAATGGCCAGCTTATTTTTAATCAAGTACCTTTTAGAAGTTAACAATCTTCCCAATCTTTTAGAAGCTAACAAATAACTAAAAGTGAACAAGTATTAGTCTTACAATGAACCCATGAAAATTCAAAAAGCTAACTAGAGAGAATGAAGAAGAATCCCAATGATAAAGCATTTTGTTTTATAACCATATCACTCTCCCCATCACAGAGAGGATCTGTCCTGTTCTGAAATAATATGTCCTTCCTTTAACTCCTTGGCCATCTTATCATCTGGCAGAAAAAACAGCCCATACCTACATTTCAGTGGGATAGTAAGTCACCTGACTGTACACTTTAATGTGGTGTTGTTGTAGCTTTGTTTGTCCCAGAATATTAGCGAGACAAGGGAGGTGAGGAAATATCTTTTATTGGACCAACTTCTGCTCGTGAGAGATGCAAGTTTTCATTCTACCCGGAGCTCTTCTTTTCCTCTGGGAAAGGTGCTCAGGGTATCACCCCTGAATATAAGGATGAACAAATAGTTTAGCATAAGTAGTTAGCACATAGTCTAAGGGACAATTTAAGGTGAAGTGGCCTGTTAACATCCCTGTACTCATAGGACAAAAAGGGAGGTTACTATCTTACGGAGTGTTGTAATAAGCCATAAATCCATTTTTTGTATTAAGACTATGATTTTTAGTATCTAGCAAAGTCATGAATTTAAGCTCTCGGGCTCATTTTTGACAGTCTTGTGCAGCTTGCTGCTATTAAAATGTAATAGGGAAAGGCTGAATTGGACAGGTAGCAAGACATCCGGGTTCTTTTACAAGGATTCCAAGACTGATGGGAAAGAACACACCAGGTTGAATCAATGAGTAGCTTTACTGATGATAACACAAACAAACAAGACAATTGACAATACTTCTTACAATCAAACAATTTGACAATTAACACTTACACTGATCAATACTATTTATGGGGGCTTCTCTATTGATTATTCTTATCCTCGACAGATGGGCGCTGGGACAAGTCCTTTAACTTATACACAACTTATGCTTGATCCTTAAACCTAAACAAACCTAACTATTTCCCTTAATTTCCTATTAACCTTTATTCCTTATAAGTACTCTAGCAATTGCCTAGGGGAGACGTGCTTTGCAGATCTCAATTAAATCCCCCTGTTTCCCTGAGTTCACAGACTCCTGAACTATCCGGATGCTATACTCACAGCCAGACTCTACCTCAGCCTCTGGTCTGGATCCTTGCTTCAAAACCCTTGTCCTCGACAGGTGGTTGCTGGAATCTGGAGCTCGCAAGCTTCTTAGCTGGTGTCCTCTGAATAGACTCAAGAGTAGACACCCACCTCTTGAGCCGGGCTGAAGTCCACTGAACCCCTGTCTGCTCTGAATATTTATTTACTTTTCCATGCACTCTGTCATCAAACAATTTTACGTCATTTAGCTATCCTGCGGAAGCCTTCCTAAGCGCATCCGGTGTTCTGTGGCTGCTTGCCCCTGGCAGTTGACCTGTGGTTGAGCATATCTTTGTGATTGAGCATATTTCTACTGAGCATATTTCTATGGTTCTGTTTTGCTCCACTATTTTAGCGCAGTCATTGCTCCATTTGAGTTCCTTTTGCAATTTGGTCAATTCGTTATATTTTGCTAAGCCTTGCAATATTTCAGGCCTCGTCCTTATAGCCAATTCCCCTATTATCACATGCAGGTTTCCTTTGAGGATGAGGACTGATAGGTCAGATATACAGGGATCAATTTGTGAAAAGTGTTCACCTATAGGTGGCAGGGTATTTTTGTCTTTTATCATTTTCCTGTGCGGGTGCATCCAAAAGCATAGTGATTGTCTGGTTTCACCCACATAGTTGTTGGAACATTTAGTGCACTGGATGAGGTACACCACATGTTATGATACACATGTGCAGGGCCCCTGGATCTTGAAAGGTGTGTTGTGAGGAGTGTTGATCATTGTATCAGTGGAGATATGTCATTGAGTTTTGCATCTGATGTTCTGATAGGGTCAGGTGCATTTTTGAGTTGATGTGTCCTAGGCCTGGTCTACACTTACCTTCGGGATTTGGCAGCAGTCGACAGGAGATATGCAAGTGATGTAAATCACTTGTGTATCTCCCGTTGACTTCACTCCGTCTCTTCCGCACACCATCCACACTGAGCTGCATCGAAGGAAACACTGTTCCCTTCCATACAGCGCTACGCCACTTACTGGGCTGGTTTTCCTGCCTTGATTGCTGGATCGACTGAGCGGGTGTACACAGACCCGCTCAGTTGATCCAGAGCAATTGATCTGACAGCAGCAAATTTGCCGCTGTCAATGTGGACCCAGCCCTAGTCTTTGGGGATCTTTCTTTTCATGTTGAGCTTGGAGAGATTGAGGGGTTGTTTGAAGACCAGAAGAGGGAAAGATTTCTTTCAGGATAGGGTACCCATTGAGTATGGGTTGAATTTGTTTGATGATACCCCATATGGATTCCAATATGGGATGGTAGGTGACAACTAGTGGTGACCAGTCGGAGAGGGTTTTATTTCTGCATTGAAGCAGGGTCTCTTTGAGTATTTGGGTGCCCTGTTCCATGATGTGACCTATCTTTGTGGTGGAGTGTCCTTGTTTGATGAAGGTGACTTCGAGTGTGTTTAGGTATGTATCCACCACTTTCTCCTTACAGCATATTTTGTGATATCTTAGTACCTGGCTGTAAATAACAGATTTCTTGGTGTGTTTGGGGTGCTAATTGGATCTATGAATGTTGGTGCAGTGATCAGTGGGTTTCTTGTATATAGTTGTCTATAGGGTTCCATTGCTGAAGCTGATCATGGTGTCCAGAAAATTGATACCAGTGTAGGAATGTTCCAGAGAGAGTTTAATATATGGGTGGCAGTTGTTGAAGTTGTGGTGGAAATCGATGAGGGCGTTTAAGTCATCTGTCCAGAGAATGAAAATATCATCAGCGCATCTCACATATATAATTGGTTTTGTAGTGCATTTGTCCAGAAATGCTTCTTCAAGATGGCCCACAAAGAGGTTGGCATACTGGGAAGGCATCTTAGTACCCATGACTATTCCTATTGTTAGACAAAGTGAAATATTTATGGGTGAGGATGAAATGGATAAATTTGGTGATGTATTTAGGATGGATATCTGAGGATATTCACTATCTTGTAAATATTTGAGGCAGGTAACTATGCTGTCATTGTCAGGGATATTGGTGTACAGGTAAGTGACATCAATGGTGGCAAGGAAGGTTTTCTAAGGGAGGCTGTTAATGTTGCAGAGTTTGGGAAGAAATTGGTTGTGTCCTGGAGGAAGCTGGCCCTTTGTGTAGTGAGTGGTTTGAGGGTGGTTTCTATGACCCCCAATATTCTTTCAGTAAGAATGCCATGGCCAGATATAATGGGTCTGTCTAGGTTCTCTGGTTTGTGTTCCTTGGAAAACATGTAAAAGGTCCCTGGCAAGGGTTCATGGGGACTGAGTTTGTAGAATTTCTCTTGGCGTTATTTGGGAAATGATTTGATGATATCCTTAAATTCCTTGGTAAATTCTGGTGTGGAGTCTTCAAGTTCTTCATAGTAGGTGGTGTCAGAGAGTTGTCGGTTGGCCGCATTTAATGTAGTCATCAAGGTGGAGGACTATGATGACACTCCCTCTGTCTACTGGCTTTTCATCGTTATCAGGTAGTTAGATTTCAGGGACTCTTTTAAAGACCAGTCAGGTTAACTTCAGTACCCGGTGTGACCCATTCATGCCTAGGGTAGCCCATCTGAAAATGGCAAGGTCAGGCAGGCTGCAAAAAGAAGAGCAGATTTTCCAAAACTGGTGGCTAATACTGCAGTTAGATTCCCCAAACAGTTACAACAGTTTTTCTGATTTCCCACACTGGTTATCAACAAGCTAAAATTAAAAAATTACACTGCTGCCTTTACTGCGTTTCAGTCTCTGGATCCCAGTCAGCAACTAGGTCCAATGAAGAGATAAGTTATTCAAAACTCTATTCCCTTTACCAAAATGTTCTGCTGACCCCAAAGGGTCAGCCACATTGCCAGATCAATATAAGTTTGGATCTCATCTGAAATGCCATGCTGCCAGGCAATCCTTTAGTAACTAAACTAAAGGTTTGTTATAAAAGGAAAGAAACAAACGATAAGAGAAATGTTAAATGGTCAAAGCAATCAGATACATACAAATGACTGTAAAGTCCAATACATATCAGATTTTCATTAGAATTGTGGAGTTTTCAGGCTTGTACAGTCCTTCTGGTGTACTTGGGTGGGTCTCAATCCTTTGTTGCACAGCTTCAGTTGCAGATAGATTGATCCAGAGGTAGGAAGATGGAGGTGGTGCAGCTGCCTTTTATGTCCCTTTGCCATATGGCTTGTCCCAAACAAAACTACAGAGCACATGGCATGGAAAAGTCCCAGAGTCCCCAGTCCCTGGGTACATTCTTACATGTTGGTGATTCATAAAACGTAGTGCCTGAATTCTTTCACTGGATTCATAGTACTTTTGAGTTCCCTTGATGGGCAATTAAGCAGGCTTAGTGATGCTGCCATCCTGTCTGGGGTGTCACAGAGAAAAATAACACATGATGAAATACCAATGTATTAGAACACTATATATATATAAAACACTGCTACATAGATATATAAATATGCTTATCAATTTTAGCAAATTATAACCTTTCCAACAGTTTGACATTGCATATCACATACAAATTATTGTACATTTGCAATAGTGATATTAAATAATATTATAAATGATCTCTTCTACACCAGACGACATCACACCCTGAAAGATAATAGATTAAATAATTAGGCAATCAATTTGCAAATACCTAGAAGATAATAAAGTGATAAGTAACAGCATAGATTTGTCAAGAGCAAAGCATGTCATAGCTTTAACAAGCCTTGTGGATAGGGGGAAGTGGAAGATACAGTATATCTTGACTTTAGTAAGGCTTTTGATACTTTGTTGCATGGCCTTTTCACAAACAAACTAGTGAAATATAACCTTACTGGAGCCATTATAAGGTGGATGTATAAATGGTTGGAAAATTGTTCAGAGAGAGTAGTTATCAGTGGTTCACTGTTAAGTTGGAAGGGCATATCCAGGGGTGCTGCAGGGATCAGTTCTGGTTCTGTTTCTGTTCAATATCTTTATGTATGATTTAGATAATGGCATAGAAAGTACAATTATAAAGTTTGTGGACAATAGCAAGCTGCAAGTGCTTTGAAGGATAGGTTTAAAATTCAAAATGATCTGGGCAAACTGAAGAAATGAACTGAAGTAAATAGGATGAAAGTCAAGAAGGACAAATGCAAGTACTCCACTTAGGAATGAACAATCAGTTGCACACATACAAAATGGTAAATGACTGCCTAGGAAAGAGTACTGCAGAAAGGGACCTGAGGGTCGTAGGGGATCAGAAGATAAATATAAGTCAACAGTGTAACACTGTTGCAAAAAAAAAATAAAGATCATTCTGGAATATATTAGCAAGAGTATTGTAAGCAAGACATGAGAAATAATTCTTCTGCTCTACTCCATGCTGATTAGGCCTCAGATGGAGTATTGTGTCCAGTTCTGCCACAAATTAGAGACAGTCCAGAGAAGAGCAACAAAAATTATTAAAGGACTAGAGAACATGACCTATGAGGGAAGACTGAAAAAATGGGTTTGTTTGATCTGGAGAAGTGAAGACGGAGAGGGGACATGATAACAGTTTTCAAGTACATATAAAGTTGTTACAAGGAAGCGGAAGAAAAATTATTCTCCTGAACTGCTAAGGATAAGAAGCAATGGGCTTAAATTGCAGAAAGGATGGTTTATGCTGGACATTAGGAAAACTTCCTAACTGTTGGGGTAGTCAAGCACTGGAATAAATTGCCTAGGGAGATTGTGGAATCTCCATCATTGGAGATTTTTAAGAGCAGGTTGGACAGACACTTGTCAGGATGATCTAGATAATGCTTAGTCCAGCCTTGAGCACAGAGAACTAGCCTAGAAGACTTCTCAAAGTCCCTTCCAGTCTAGATCAGTGTTTCTCAACCTTTTCAGTAGCAAGTACCCCCTAACTTCTGAAAATTTCAATAAGTACCCCAACACTCAATTTTCCATGGGATTTATATATTTACAGACTAATGTGAGCCATAAATTGGAAGAAGGGCTGAGCATATAAGGCAGTGATATGACAGATGTCAGGTCTAGTGTGGGTAGGGTTACCACCTTTACACCAGGTGTGCACACTCAAGTATGTACCTGGGCTAGAGGTAATGTTGGTCAAAGTTAGGAAGCTTTGAGCGGTATACCCAGGCTGGGAAATTTAAAGCGCCACGCCAAATTTTTTGTCATTTGAGAGGAGGAAGGGGTGAGAGTGAGACAGGGAAGGAGTGTGAGAGAGAGAAAGAAACAGAAAAAGAGGATAAGGTGACATCTGGGGTTGTCAAAGATGTCAATTTCACTGCTCTAGCTGTGTTTTCTGGGCACTGCGCTTTGAGCCAGGGAGGGGGGCTGCCATCTGGGCATGCTGTAGGTGGCTGCCGCCTGACTGCCAGCCCAGGAGGTGGGTGACTGCCACCCAATCCATGCTGGGACAGAGGAGGCTTCCACATCAGCTGGGATCCAGGGATGTGGGCAGGCGGCTGCTGCCCGTCTTCAAGCCAGGGCGCTGGAGGCTGTCCCTTGGCTCAGAGCCGGGGTGCGGGCGGCTGCCATCCAGCTGCAAGCCCAGTTCGCGAGACACAGGAGGCTGCTATCAGGCTCCCACCCTCCTTCCTCCCTCAGTAGCCCGCTGCTGCCGCCTGCCTCCCAGCTAGGAGCTGTGACTGGGTGGGAAGCAGGCAGCTGCAGCCCAGCTTCCCAGGACTGTAGTGGCTGCCGTACGCCTCCAAGCTGGGAGCTGTGACCAGGCTGGAAACAGGTGGCTTCCGCCCGCCTCCCATCTAAGAGCTGGGGCTGTGTGGGAAGTCGGCTGTTGCTGCCAGGCTTCCCCAGAAGTCAGCAGCTGCCACCTGCCTCCCCTTCACTCTGTTTTTCCCCAGGCACCCCCTGCCTGTGTCTCATGTACCCCAGGTTGAGAAACTATGGTCTAGATAATGCTTAGTCCTGTGATAAGTCCAGGGGACTGGACTAGATAACCTCTCAAGGTCCCTTCAAGTCCTACGATTCCATAGTTGTCCTCTCGGCAGTGGAAGGGTTGTAGTTTATGTGATCTTTGTTAAGGATTTCATAGTCAACTTTTTTCCTGAAACAATCAGTGTAATGATGAATAGTTTGGTTTCATCTACTCTATGGTGTCCAGGCAGATGATTCTTTTTTCTTAGATTGTTGGGGGGACATGCTAATTGTGAGTGGTGTCATCATTGTTGTGAAATAATTCTTTGAGGTGGAATCAGTGGAAGAATTCTTCTAGTTCTCTACATGTTAGTATGATATCCAGTTCTGTGGTGGGTAGAAGGTCAGTCCCTTAGAGAGTACAGATAAATCAGCTCCATTTAGGGGTAGTCTTAACAAATTGATGGTGTTCAGGGGGTGTGTAGTGTCCATGTGGAGGGTACCAGTGCATGATTTCTCCCAGAAGTGGTGGTCTGTGGCATGTGGAGTAGTAGTTGATTCCATTTTTTGTTCTGGTGTTGGAAGGCTGTCATCAAGTTATTTTTATAGTTGTTTTGGATTTCTTGCATGATTTTCAGGTAACCTTCCTGGGATTTTTTAATTCCGGTGTGGGAGCATGTGATGATTTCTCGTTTGATTGGGTCTTTTCTGGAGTATGTGAGGTGCGGTAAATTATTCCTCATTTTTGTGTTAAGTAACATCGCTCCTTCACACATTCATCATGAGGGTTTTACAGCCAGAATGAGTCACAAGTTCAAGGCAAACCCAAGCCTACCATTATACCGAGATCTCCTCGACCACCCAAAAGCCGCCTTCTTGTCAAGGTTTCCATTGTGAGCCCACTTTCCCTGCCCAGCTTCTCTGTGAAGTCTGTGAAGGATAAAGAACCCAATCTCTTATCATTAGCCCGAGCATGCATGTACCTGGCTTTGATTTGCCATGCCACTTGTGAGCCCTTCTTAACTAATTTCAAACAGGCCAGGGTCAACGACCAGTCAGCCTTCACCCCTGGGGCCAATGAGAAGATCCCAAGTGTGGCTCTGATCAAAGACAGAGAATGTCATACATCACTGACAATTGCCCTTTGACCAGATTTGGTGGTGGTCTAAGGGTTCTACACTTCACTAATGAGACGGAAGCAAATTGGCTTGGCAAATCCCGCATCCAATAAGAAGATTAATTTAAAAGAAAAGCATGTGCAACCTATTTCCCTAACTCTTCAGTTACAACCAGGAACTTGCACATACCCTCCATTATGTCAATGGATTTTGTGTAGACTGAAACTCTTTTTAAAAAATATGAAACTCTTCTTTTAAAAAGCAGTCAAGGATTCAACAACAATTGATGGTTTAATAGAGATGGCCTTCTAAGCAGAAGAGTACTGAATGTGCTTGGGGATGGTATTATAATAAGGGTAGACTCTTGTAGAAGGTTCAGGATATATACCAACTTCTGAAATTTTGATAAATATAAGAAATTTGGCTCTGCAACAATTTTGGCCTTGTGAGTCAAAGCTAGTACTCTCAGAGGATGGCATGTGTAGAAATATCAGACTGACTTTGTAGTGTTCTCCAAATTATTTTCCTACATTAACAAGAACATTGCCCCTATGTATAAAAAAATTGGTATTTGGACAGGGAACTAACACAGAATCTGAGTTATCGTATATGCCTCGCTGTATCACTTCATGGCTGGGAGTTATTAGAATGTACTGCCTTTTGTGTGTTCTGAGGCATCCTAGTGGCATAAATAGAGGACAAAACCCCTAGTAGTAATGGAAGCTAATAGAGTTTCTCCTGTCACCCAATTTGTAGAAGTCTGTGTAGAGTAAAAGTTTGTCCTCACTATGCAAATATCCAAATATGCTGCAAGATATGGACATGTTGTGAAATATGTGGCTCTAGTGACAGATTGAAAGGCACTGGGAGATGGTGGTTCCTTTCAGATAGAAGGCAAAAAGGGAATGGGGACTACAAGGCGGAGGAAGTATGACTTTAAAGAAACTAGAGCTAGAGTTAAATTAGAGCCATGACTGGGGGCAGTCTGTTTAAAATAAACACTTAGTTAAGAAAGACTAGTTGGGTAGGTTGATTAGTCCACCTTAGCTGGCTTTTAACAAAGCTGCATCTAGTGAACTGGTGAACCCCTATGGCAAACCCCTTCTGTCTCCCCCCCATCACCACAAACACACTTCCTTTTCTTTCCATCTAGTAGGGAAAGAAGGTATGGTCTTTATTATGTGTGAGTTCAGATGAATCTATACAGCAGTGGTCCCCAAACTTTTGGGGTTTCACCCCCTGCCCCTTTACTTGGTCTGTGCTCATCCAGGAACACAATCAGGAATAAGGGTGGAGAGTGGGACCAAAACTGCAGTAGGGGGCTGGGAGTGGGGCCATGAGCTGTACCCCAAGTGGCTGGGGCTGGGTTGGGGGCTGGAGCTGCAGCCATGGGGTCTGGGGTCAGGGCCATGAATGGGGCTGCAGGGCCCAGGGCAGTGAATAGGACTGGGAAGCAGGGCCCGAGGACAGGAATGGGGCCAGAGCCCTGGCTGCACCCAGGAGACAGGACCAGCCAGGGCAGAGGATGTGGCCAGGAGCAAGGCACAGGGCCCAGGAGCCTAGGCTGGGGCTGCAGCTGGGGGACGGGGCTGGACTGGAGATAGGGCAGAGCTTGAAGGTGCCTGCGCCCCACAGTTTGGGGACCTCTGCTTTACAGTAAATGCAGTCCACACCCTAATTCCAAATACAACTGATAAATCAGTAAAAGGGGTGAAGCTTCTTTGTAAGGTTAACTTCAAAAATTCATTCCCTCAGGATAAAATACATATGTTTTTGACAGCTCTTACCAGTTTTTTCCTCCATTCACTATAGAACATTATTTTTTCTGCCTGTAAAGGATTAGGTTGGTAAATCGAGTTGTTATATTTGAAAGCAGAGGCCATCCAGGGAGAGAGGGAATGATAATAGAGCCTATTTTTCATTAAGACACTTTAAGGTTTAGTCTTCAGTAAGAACCTTATTTAAATTGAAAGATTTTTGGTTCCTTCCTATGGGAGTCATAAGTGACCTGTAAATGGAGAGAGCTTTACAAATGAGAAGATGTGGGAGCTTCAAAACTACCAAGGTTGGTTAATACAAAGGGTACAAAATATTCCTTTTATATAGCCTTTCATGTTAGAACCTGCAAATTAGGCATTAAAATGAATAATCTCCTCACTGTAAGAAAAATGATAGTAAATGAAACATAAAATTTCATTTTAGTTTAAATAATTTTATTGCTAGAGCTACTTTAATAAAATTCCCAACCTACTCACAAACCCTGTTTTAACTACATACATTATACAGTCCTGGGAGTTAAAACATAACCAATGCCACATTCTTGTTATCGGTGTGTTTTTTCCTGCTGGAAATGCACATGGCTGTCTGGAGTGCCGACTGCTGAAGGTCAAAGATGGTAGCTGGATCTCAAACTGATCTCTCCAGAAGCCAGGCTAACATGTTGCACCAGGGGCAAGGTCAAGATGTGGCAAAGATTGCAAAAGCCTTAAAAGTTATCTCCCTATCCTGTATATGCTATGGGGGCAATCAAGCTTTATGCCTGATTCAGTTCAGTGCAGGGATCAAGGTGGCAATGCAAAGGTGGCTTTAAGCTTTCCCACATGCTATGGCTCCTGCATACTGAAATGGCACCCAGTACAAGCTGTAAAAGCCTGAAGATGTCCCTAACTTACATGCCATTGCAGCAACTGAGAATAGCTGGCATGTAGGAATGCTGTGGCCATATCACCTCCAATCTTGTCTTTGATACCCTGCCAGCAAACTCCCTGCACTGCGGGTAGGAGTCCCTATGTGGTGTAGAGTAGGCTATACCAGCTATGGATCCCCATAAATGTCAGGGGGACTACCTAGGTGGCTGTTACACTGGCTTTACAGCCCATTAGTATGCCCAGAGATAGCATAAAGGAGCTACAACACAATGATAAATTCCACCTTGCTTCTGCTTATCTGTCTCCCTCCACCACTTACAGGAATTACTACTAACCTCAGGCTGCAGTAATCCTGACTACACATTCCCCAAGAGGAGGACTCAGATCTTGTTGGGGGAGGGGACATTTTCTGTATGTATTACAGAAAAAAATAATACCTTTTAGTTGGGGAATGGGCCCAAAGGAGAAATCTACATCTGAACAGCCTCAAAGTTTGGGACCGTCAATCTTGATATACAAACTTTGCCAGTCACCACTATTTTAATAATGACCTGAACCAAACAACGGATCCAAACAGCTTCCGACACTGAAAAAGTTTGTATCCAGTTCTGGATCTGAACTTTGTGGCTTGGGCTAATATCTCTTTTCTGCCAGTGGTGGAGCTTGTGTGCTTGGCCTCTGAGTGAATGGAAGGAGATAGTGGGAGGGACTCCTCTAACTGAGATGGAGCTAAATGCCCTGTGTAAAATGGAATGTACTTGGCCATGTGTCACCTCCTTAACATCTTGGCTTAGCTGTAGTTTGGAGCTGATAGTGAGATATATTTTGAGCCACAGAATCCTTTTAAAAATATTTTCTGTCTGACAAATTAATCACACAACTTTTTCTCTGTTCCATCCCCAATAAGGTTGCCAATCCTCCAGAGTTGTCCTGGAGTCTCCAGGAATTAAAGATTAATCTTTAATTAAAGTTTGTCATATGATGAAATCTCCAGGAATACACTGCACCAAAACTGACAACCCTAATCCCCACCCCACCCACTACGTCAGAGGATGCATTCGGTGAAACATTGTTTGGATTGCCATTGACATACAGAGTCTGTGACTCCACCTGTGAGGTGAGAATTGGGTTAGATGTCGCATTCTATAGCTGCCATGTGAAACGTATCCTTTTAGAGTAAGGTGCATTTTCTGCTGCTGTACACCCCTTTTTAACACATGATACTTTTAAGTAAGATTCACTAACAGTTAATCTAATTAAACTAACATAATCTTGAATAATGACCTCAAATATCATAAAACACCTTTGTATTTCTATATAAAGATTGGTCCATCAGCTATATGGACCATTAACCTCTGGATATCTCTAGGTTGGTACCATAACATAGACGTTAATTGAAGCAATTAGAGATGGAAAAAACTGTTTGGTCATCTAGTTCATGAATGTGCCAGATGCTTCCCTAAAGTATATTTTCTAGTGCTTCGCTTAGTCTGGTTTTAAATGACCTTAGCAATAAGGCTACTGATATTTCCTGTCAGAGACTATACCACAGCATAATAGATTTCAGTATATGAGGTTTTCCCCTATTTTGTGAGGATATTTCATCTCCTCAGATATAAGAGAAAGGGAAAACATAGGAGTTACAGATTTCTCAGCAAGAAAGGAGCGAGGTGGAGAAGCCAGATGTAAACAGCTGGATTGAACAGGAGCAACCAAAGCAGCGACTGCTGCATTGGGAGTGAGGAAGTAAAATGGGGCCCAGCCATGGCCCACACCTCCCCGCCAGTTTTCTCTGGACCCCTAGGGTCACTAGGAGCTAGGTGGTGCCTTGCCTTTACCCACCATGTAGCCTGGAGAAGAACTGAGAAAGCAGCTAGCCAGAAACTCCAGCTAGTAGTCACATGAGCAGCCAAAGCAGGGACCTCTGGACACGCCAGGAAAAACTG
Organism: Mesoclemmys tuberculata; assembly: GCA_007922155.1. Classification (NCBI taxonomy): domain Eukaryota; kingdom Metazoa; phylum Chordata; order Testudines; family Chelidae; genus Mesoclemmys; species Mesoclemmys tuberculata. Next base: position 22,253,384 of record ML675618.1, on the reverse strand, counting down.
TTAAAAATGTCTTTGACTTTCTCTTCCTTCTGCTGATTGGTTATTTCTCAGTCTCTTCACCTTAGCCCTCCTCTCCTCTCCTGCTCTGTTCTGTTCCCCTCATCCCTTTCCCTTTTCTTTCCATTTAGCTGACTTAACTAGACTAATGTTTGTTGCCATCCCATTGTTTACTCTGATTATGTGGTCCATCTTTCCCTCCCTTCCCCCATGGCTTTCTTGTCTATGTAGACAATGTTGTCTTACTGTTTCCTTGTACTCCCCCATCTTTCTATAGCCATTTGTTGTCTCTTGTCTTATATTGTACTTTGATTTTAAACCCTTTGGAGCAGGGACATATTTTTGTTCTCTTTGTGCAGCCCCTGGCACAGTGAGGCCTTGGTCCATGACTGGGGCTCTTAGGCTGTACAGTAATACAAATAATGATAATAAAACAGCCCCCTTAGGGTTGTGACTGGTTGTTTCTTTGAGATTTAAAGGATCTGCTTCCAGAAGAGAGCTTGCTGGGAAAGGATGAACCCAAACAAGAAATTTAAATTATTACCAGTGTTACCCAGCTACCCTATCACACACATTTCCCCTTTGGTCTGTTGGCATTGCCCCTACTGTGTAACCTGCTGGAGCCTTTTGCAACACATTTACCTAGCAGAGGACAACTCTCTCCATGCCTTTGATTTGACCTTAACTGAGTGGGTTGTTTAGGTAATATAAATCCTTTCAGGCTGTTGACACTTGAAATGCTACCGCAGCATAGGTGAAGTGCTGCTGTTGTGCCACTGTAGTGCTTCAGTGTAAACACTACTCATGCCGATGGGAAGCAGGAGGTTGTAAACACGACCTATGCCAATGGGAGTGGTATGCCGAGTGGCTGTAGGTAGGTTGACATAAAAATTCTTCAGTGGACCTGACATTCTCTACACAGATTTTTCACACTCCTGAGCAACGTAGCTGGGTCAGCCTAAATTTTTAGTGTAGAGCTGGCCTTAGTATCTTTCCTTTGAGGATGCAGACTTCTTTTCTAGCTGGAGAGGAACCATTGAAAGACTTGCACTAAGCAGAATTCCTTAAAATAATATTAAAATCTGAGAAAATATATTTTAAAAAAATCCAGGTGGTTTGCTTAGCATATCTGGATTGCCTCTTCTTATACAATAAACTAGGTACAGCATTCCAAGTTTAATCACAGAATAGGAAAGAATATAGATGTCATGATCAAAGAGCAAGTCCTGGCCTTGAACTCTCCTGTGAGAGTTCCCACCCTAAGTTATCCAGAGAGAGAGAGAGAGCCTCCCTCCATGTATTTATCCTCCTTTTCAGGGGTTACCTGACCTCACCTAATATGGTAATAAGTTCTCCCCAACCCCAGATCTGGCTAACCCCAGGAGATAGGTCACCTCCAGTGAATTCAAGTTTCCCTTTCTGCAAGCCTTAACCATAAAACTTTACAGATTGTCCTTTGAATGTCTACCTTCATCTATCAAATTGATTGGTTTCCAATGGGCCAGACCTTTCTTCTTGGGGAAGGTAATTCCATCTGACTGGGTGGAGTTTTTTTCTATCACTAAAAATTTACGTCTCTTGGTTAGGAAATATTAATCTGACAGACTGTAGTCAGTCTGTCAAAAATGGGTAGCTCTTAGGGAATTGTCTAGTGCTCAGGTAGAAAGACATTCTGAGATTTTTCAGAGATGAGTTTTCCATTATCCTACAATATTATATTTATAAAAAATATAGGTACATCAGTTGCTGCCTGTGCTTTACCACCACCTCGTAAGCCAAACCTTTCCTTTTTATCCCACTGCCTTTTGGTGTACAGTGTGTATCTGCATCACCCAGAATAACTCTGCTTCTTTCTTGGTGTTCATCTCAGAAGTATTTGTAGTTAGTGAGCCAAAGTCAGCCCTGGGATAAGCCCAGTGAAGTCATTTTCTCTTGTAGTACCTGTTGCTCATATAAATTATTTGCCTTTGAAGACATATTTATCCATGAAAGATAATTCCACAGACATCATTTCTTTTTACTATTTTATGACAGAGTGAGAATGAGTTTCCACTAGAAACATGGTTACAGGAAGCTCTAGTAACCTGAGCTGCCTCAATCTGTTGCTAAATACAGCAGGAAAATATCTCACATCTTAAATTAAATTTCCAGTGGATATTTACTAAATTAAATTAGTCCTTTAAAATGTCACATCTGTTGGAGAATTTTGTTGTTAAATTAGTTTTGCAATTACATTTCCAGTGTGCTGGATGTGTGTGACACATTCGTTCTCTGAATAACGTTTTTTCCCCCTCCTGTAGCAAAGCTGCTAAATGTTAATATAGACTCTTAGAACATGATAAACACGATTTGCCTTTTTAGAATTTCTTTATTAGGCTTTTATAAATGAATCACCATTTTTATATAGCCACCTAAATACCTCATGCAAATCAATTTCTTTCCTATAGTTATATATTTTTAAAAGCCCTACTAGTGGCTAGAAATAAAGATGCCTGATTTACTCTCGCTGTTAACACTTTATTTAAGATGCATTAGTTGTTGCTGAATTACATTAGAATGCCTCTGGATGTATGTAAGACACCAAATAAATAACCAATGTGGTGCCACCGTTAATTTTACTGTTTAAAGAAACTGTCTTTCAATGAGCAAAGAAAAAATAATAGTCATTAAAAACTCTATTTAATAAAGCCTTTGTCATTTAAGTCACATCCCTTCTTTCCAGTTTTTTACTTTGCATTGACATTTTATTTTTCAGTAGTGTGTACACTGTTACAAATATAAATAAGAATTTGTTTAATGATAGGCAACTACATTCTCTCCTTTAATAAAATGCACATTAAGCACAAAGTTGCCAATCCATAGAATACATAATAAAATTCAGTCCAGCAATACACATAATTTTTTATTAAACTAAGCAATCAATGAGAGGTGAACATAACTGCTTTGAGTAATTATACACATTTCCAACTATGAGTAGTCATATGCTCATGATTGCTGATATGTAATACCTGAATAGCCCTTCAACTGCTACAACATCTAATTCAATTTTACTGGTGGTGAAAAACCACCAGTGATGATATGTCACAATGATGTGATGATATGTCACTACAATGATACGTCAAAGGTCACACAGTGCCTGATCCCCACTGAAGTCACTGGAAAGCCTCCCAATGATTTTGATGGGCTTTGATTCAAGCTCACAGGGAACTGGTGGTGGAGCCGGGACTGAAACCTGAGAGTTCTTGGCTCTTCTGGAACAGACTGCAGCACCACTGAAAGAAATAGTTATAAAAGTATGTCACTGTGTTGGTCAATGATAACTTAGTGAAATCAGCTGAGTAGTAAAACTTTCAGATACAGAAAGTAGTAAAACTTCAGATCCAGCCTTCTGCTCAAAGGATTGACACTCAGATAGTAATTTCTTCAAAAATGAAGTATCGCTTTATTAAAATACTAATTGTAATACAGCGTGATTTTTAAATCGAAAATCCATACAATATAATAAAATGAAATAAGCCACTTGGCACAACAGAACACCATAACCTAATCAAATATAGCATAAACCATAACATTACAATACAGTACTCACAACACAATGTAACACTTCCTAAGCATATATTACTATGTTATGAATACTTATTTGTGGTGTGGCATAAAAAATATACAAAGTTGCAACACATAACATAAAGAAATCCTGCATACATATGTATAAAGCCTTAATACAATGCTGTATTAGAATACTAAACTTATTAAATATAACATACAATTCCCTTAAACGTATGTATAGAGTGACATTACAATAACACACTTACTAATACTTCTACAAATTAACTAACATTCTGAGAGTATTGACCAGGCAATCATAGCATGGGTGGGGTTGGAGATCATTCAAGCACAGGCATCCAGCTTTATTTACAATCATACACATGCATTCCTTATATTTAGAACATTTATACTTACTCTACTTCTTCTTCAGTCCCTCTGTCCTATCTATGGACCCTTCTCCTCTGTTTATTCTTTTGGTTTGTGCTATGGCTGTTCCTGCTGCAGGTGATGTTCTTCAGATGTTTCTCTTGATTCTTCTCCATCCGCGGTCACACACACGCATAAGCCTGTCAGCCCGCTGCCATATAGATGATTTTTCTGACCTTTTCTGACCCTTTTTGATTGGTTGCTTTCTTAATGTCAATCAACAGCATCTTTCCCACCCAGGCATGAGATAATTTGCTCAATCGGCTAATTAGCTTCACTTGTTTACTTCAATTTGGACCTCCTTCAGATCCTCCTTTGAGGTGATATTTCCAACCAATCACATGCTAATTAGCTTCACTTGTTTACTTCAAATTTTGGATTCTCCTTCTTACCTAATGACTCCTCCCTCTAGGTATTAGGAGTGACCTTTATTTCCTCCTAGTCTACTTTTTTGCTTTTTATCAGTTTCTTAACACCTCCATTTTGTTTCTTTCTCTCAGCATGACATCATTGGCCACCATTTTAGATTTCCAGCTAAAACGTGCTCTAAACTTTCATTATTTACTACTTATCAAAAGCCTTAAACTAAAAACTAAAAATATTTTTATTCATGCCTGATCATTATGGTTCTGTCACCATCTTTGTTATTTAAATCAGAACAGATACAATTCATGATGTTTTTCTCCCCCTCTCTGCCGGCTTTTTAACTGTGTATTTAAATGCTGTCTCTGGTGCTGATCTGCTTACATGAACTAGAGCAGTGGTTCTCAACCTTTCTAATGCCATGACCCCGCAATACAGTTCCTCATATTGCGGTGACCCCAAACCAAAAAATAATTTTGGTGGCTACTTCAAAACTGTAATTTTGCTACAGTTATGATTCGGAATGTAAATACCTGATATGCATTATGTATTCTCATTGCTACAAATCAAACATAATTTAAACATAGTGATTAATCACAAAAACAATATTTAATTATATGTTGAGAAATATTTATTACTAATTCCAATAAATAACATTTCACCATGGCATAGCATAGGTTTAAATTTAACAACAATTCCAAATAAATAACATTTCACCATGGCATAGCATGGGTTTAAATATAATAACAGTAATATAACAGTAAACAACAGTGCAATATGTTGCAACAGTATGCTGCCAAATTTAGTGAGATGGTTGTGGTTGCTTCTTGCTTACCAATTCAGAAATTCTTGGGGCGGTCTTTGCAAGGGCACAGCGAATATCATTTTCCACAACAAGTCTACTTCGGTATTTAGACTTGATTACCAGCAAGCTGGAAAACCCTGTTTCGCAAAGATATGTTGTTGGAAAAGGAAGAAGAAGGCGCAGCATAGTCTCAGACAGAATAGGATATAAATGTAAACACTTAATCCAGAATTTTGTCAGTGGCATCGTAGAGAAATCTGTTCTCGCTGCATCATTGTTAATTAGGTCAATGAACTCTTCTTGCCCTGTCTCCGGAACATCTTCAACTTTCACTGTGAATGGACTTCTGGCAAGTGCAAATGGGGTGTCAGGTAGATTAGGAAAGTATGATGAAATTTCGTCTGCAAGCATGTGCAAGTGTTCTTTCACAGAAGTTATCATCATAATTTTTTTGTCTGGCTCAATGTCATGTTCCCCAAAGAAGACAGATAATGTAGGAAACATGTAAATTTTATTTTTATCCAATTTATTTTTCCAAAGCTGAAGTTTCATTTGGAATGATCTAATTTTTTCGGACAAATCGAGGCACGTTGCATTTGGTCCTTGCAGTGATAAATTTAAGTCATTCAAGATGACAAAGATGTCCACCAAGTAAGCTATTTTCTGCAGCTCAGTTTTATCGCTAAAAAGTGCTTCGAATTGCGGTCTTGCTTTCTGTTTAAAAAATGTTTTCAGTTCATCACGAAGCTCAAAGACACGTTTTAAAACTTTTCCTCTTGATAACCATCTGACTTCAGTGTGAAATAACAGAGCATTGTTTGGCGCATCTAGCTCGTTGCACAGTTGCCAAAACAGCCGACTGTTTAAGGCGCTCGACTTAACAAAATTGACACATGTTATGACGCTTTTCATTACTTCTTGTAAATCTTGCGGCAGTGTCTTAGTCGCTAATATTTGGCGATGTATCATACAGTGTGTTCCGATTGCTTTTGGCGATTCATTTTGTACCAAACGTTGAAATCCTGAGCGACATCCTAGCATAGCAGGAGCACCATCTGTGCAAATACCGCAAACCTTTTCCCAGGAGATGTTATGCGCTTTTAGAAAAGAACCAACTGCGTCAAAAACATCATGTGCAGTTGTTGTTGTTTCAAGCGGTTTGCAAAAAAGAAACTCATCTTTAAAGTCGCCATCATTAATATACCTCGCGTAAACCAATAACTGTGCACAGTTTGCCACGTCTGTAGATTCATCAAGCTGGATACTGAATATTGGTAGTGGTGCAGATTTAATTTCCTGGATCACCTGATCAAGAATATCGGCAGACATGTCCTCTATTCTTCTGCGGACAGTGTCGTTAGATAAGGAAATTGCATTCAATTTCTGAACATATTCATTTCCAATTATCACTCGAACTATGTCTTTTGCAGCTGGCAACAGTAAATCCTCAGCAATGGTGTGAGGTTTCATAGCTCTGGCGATTCTGAGTGCCACCAAATATGACGCTTCAACAGCTGCTACATTGTGTTTGTGGTACTGGCCACCAGTGTCAAATCTAGATTTCTTGAGTCCATCAGCTTTGCTTCTAAAATAGTCGATATCCTTGCCAGCAAAGCTTGGGTGCTTGCTATCAAAATGGATTCATAGATTCATAGATTCAGCTGAGAGAACTTCACAACAAATAACACATTGTGGTTTCTCAATTCCTGCTGTAATTATTGAGGTAAAACCATACTGCAAGAAATCCTCAGTATATTTTCTTTTCCTAATATTCTTGTCTACACGATCCATTGTCATGAGACGGTTTGCTAAAGAAAAAATAAAAGATGGTCGCGTCTAAATAGTTTGTTAAAGTTTCTATTATTTACTATTCCCTGTGTTGTTTTCTATTACACACCTGTTACTATGACCAGGGGGCCGTATTCACATGCTTAACTAATGGATCTGTTTTTTTCCAGATTAGTGGCAAGTTTTCTATATAGAACAGTGTGAACTACATCTTATAGTGGTCTCTTATAGTATAAGACCGATGTAGTTCACACTGTGTAAATGTATGGTGCTTTGTGTAAGTGTAAGCTGCTTTGTGTACTGTATAATGATTACACACAAAGCACCTTACACTTACACAGTATTGTGTGTATTGTGTGTGTACTGTTTTTACATTATTAACCTTTTTTACACCAACAGGCTGTCTCGCAGGCTCTCTTGGCTCTCCGCCTCTTGGCTCTCCGCCTCCTAGGCTTCTGTCCTCCGGCGCTTGCTGCGCCCGCCCACTGATGACGTCAGCAAGCGCCGGACACACGTAATGCGCTGCTATGGACTGTGGAGCGTTCCCCCCGCTTCCCCCGCCCCTTAGGCCCCGGACGGATGATGCAATCACGTCTGTGCATGCGTGCAGGCATTCAGTTTGGAACGCGCATCCATAACGGTGTGCGTTCCAGCTGAATAGCGCTGCTACAGATGGTAGCGCGACTTCTCAGCGGCTAAAGCCATCGGAAATATGTATTTTCCGATGGCTTTAGGCGACCCCTGTGTTTTGGTCGTTCGACCCCCGCCGGGGTCGCGACCCACAGTTGAGAACCGCTGAACTAGAGCATCTTAAAAATCTCTTATATCAGAGTCAGTGGCTGTGTCAGCTAAGCACTCATAACCAAAGATGCCAGTCTGAGGTAGAAGGGCAAGAGGCCTTCTATGTAAGAAGATGACACCAGGTAGTGTTGAAAGGAAATATTTTTTAACACAACACATGAGATTCTGTGCTGATCCTCATACAGGAACCCAGTGGGAGGAGGGGCTATGGTGGCTTTAAGCTGCCTTTGCACGTTCCTGATTCTAGGGTGCTCTGGGGACTGCAGAGGCCCCTGCCATTATTTAAACACTGGGACCTAAATTATTGCTGCATCCCTGGCTACCCTATGTTAGCCTTAAACTCTTCATCAGTGCATGCTGTAGTCATGCCCCTAACACATCCCTCCCACACCTAGCATGCCACATGTGCCAGGACTTGTGGGGGTCATCAGGTGTCATCTTTATGTCTGTCTTTCACTGCATAGGGGGATTCCAGATCAGGGTAATGAACCTCATCCCATAACTTTAAAATTCCTTTTCTGATTTTTTCCCCCACAATTTGCAGAAAAATTCTACCCTACTTAGAGATATATCCTATGAAATTTCAGGGGGACTGGATTGATTTGGAGAAGTCTGTAGAAAGATTTTTTTGTAATAAATATATATATGTCTTTCTTTGTGTTACTTTATCTCTCTGTCTTCTGCGCACAAGCCATTGAAAGTTCCCTGAATAAACTGAAAGCTTCTCTATAAACAAATTTGCCCATGGAATAAAATAATCACACTGAATTGAAAGCTCTCTGACATTCACAGTTCCTTTTGTCATCGAATCTATCACTGAAGGTAACCATGCATATCACTGTTCTGTATGTCCCCAGTTCTTTAATAGCCCTGCTGCATATGCACTTTATGATCTAATGCACTAAACCACAAGATTGAGTAGCTTTTCTTTTTAATGTTTGAAGTGGAAAACTTTGAAACAGCTGTTTGTTTATTGGGGCTATAGCAATTAAAATTTACCTGACCCCTTCAACTCTTATCAGGCAGGACATTGACCTTCTCCCTATACTCAGATTGGGAGTTGTGATCCCTCTGGGGGTCATGAAATTATTATTTGGGGGTGTCCTGAGCTACCCAGGTCTGAAGGCAGCGCCACCACCAGCAGCAGCACAAAAGTAAGTGTGCCAAAGGGGCACTAAATCTGCTGTGGAAAGTGAGATTGACAAAGTTTCTTTGCACCCCCAGTATTAAACAGTAACTATTTAAAAAAACCCACTTTTCTGCTTATAACAATAATTCAGTAAAATGTGTTTTAGTCTTAATTTAAAAGTGGTGTGAAAAGGTAAATTCATTTTAAGCAATTAGGCTATAAATGTAGCATTTAAAATAGCATTACATATAAAAATATATATTTTAATTTACAAGGGGGGGAGTTGCATTCAGAGCCTTGCTGTGTGAAAGGGGTCACCAATACAAAAAGTTTGAAAATGACTGCCCTATAACTCTCTGTCACTGGAATCCCACTATTGCTAGCGTGGGATTGCCAGCTCTACCTCAGACTCAAGGACAGGGAAGGTTGGATGCCCTGGAGGATGGGTAAGGGGGAATAGTTCATTAAATTGAATAGGAAAACACATATTTCTTCAGACAGGTTATTGAATCCTTAATAACAAGAATGCCCATGGTTTAATATAAATGGGTTCCCCATATTTGGTCTATTTGCTGTAATACCTCTATAATAAATAGATAATCACTAGTTAAGTACTGTGAAGAAATCTTGGATGATTTTATCAAATGTTTACATTATATGGTAACACATAAAGGTCTTTACTACAATACCATAGTGACAGATGCTCCTCTTATACCAAAAATCAGTTTTACACCATTTCTGTGGTAAATTAGACTCAGCTGCTGCTACTTGATAGCTTAGACTTCTGGTATTCTCTTAGTTTTTGTCACTTTACCATCTAACGGGTGATTCCTTCTTTTCGGAGTACAAGATATGTTAGAGTGTGGAGAAAACAAAATTTAAACATTGATAAATTTTCCATGCAGACTGCGTATAGTTTATGACAAATGTCTTCCAATCATAAACAGCAAACATTTCTCTGAATATAACAGACTGTCATATTATACTCCATGGGCAATTTCATTCCGCTAGCCGATACAAGGTACCCTATCAGGACTGCTGGGAGTTAATAAAATGTGGCCATTAGTGTGAAATAGCTGGAACTAAAGAACAGTCCAAGCAGAGTTATGATTTAATCTTCCTGAAAGCTAAGGGGATTTTTCTATTCATCATTTCTATACGTATGTGAAATTTGACAGCATTACTTGCTAAATCAATAGGAATTACACTATTGCTGCAACAGCAGCATGAATGGACTGAGTGGAAAATTTTTCACTTCCCAAAAATTCTGAGGTAAGAATTTAAACTGAATTTAAAAAATCCCCAGCAAAACATTTAATCAGTGAAGATTGTCTCAGCCTGAATTCAAGTGCATTCATCACGGGGGTCAATGTTACGCAATACTCTTTGTGGAGCCTCGTACGTATATCATGATCATTTTCTTAAAAGCTGCGTTTCCTGAAGCTCCTGGCTCCCCTGTGTAGAGACAAATCCTTGATGGTCTTTTATATCCTGATTTTTTAAACCTAGACCCCTCCCACTTAAAGGGATTTTCAACTTTTTCAACTTCAGAAGATGTTTTTAAGGGAAAGATTGCTTTATCCTCTGCCTCCAGTGGAAAATATAAGTCTTTAAACCTTCTGTACAAAAATGGACTTTATGAACTCAACATTTACTTCAGGTGCCAGCAGCCATGAGTGTTGCTTGAAGTTTTGGAAACATTTGTTTCAATAAGTGTCTTTAAACATTTAAAAAATTCACTATGGCTTCTGTGACATATCGTGCAAGGAACTACCATACCACCATGTTCAGACCAGTCATCTACTTAGCTTCCCAGTGATGCCAAGTTTCAAACATTAGGAAATGGCAGATTTGGGTATGTGGAAGAAAGTGGAGATAAACTTCTTTAGAGGAGGTTTTTCAATTATTTTTTCTCCCAGCTGTGAGATATGCTGAGATCCAATTATGTTATTCCTAAGGGTCCTAATGATTTAGGCCTTGAAACTGCTCCCAAAGCTTTTAATGATGCAGGATCAGTCCCTTATATAGTTTTTGGATGTTACTAAGGAACAGGTACTGATCTTTACCTATGAAATATGCCTCATGCCATGTGATACCATCACATTTCACGGTTTTTGAGAATCTAGTGAAAGCTTTTTGTTGTTTTAGTCATTAGTAGCAATTTTTCCCCTCTAATACAACAGCTTAAAATTATTACAGAAAATAAAAGTAAGGAAACACACAGCTAAAGGTGATACCTGTGCAAAGTTGACCACTATATGATTTTTTTACTTTTTTAGTAAATCATATTGAAAAAAATCCAGTATTACTTTTTTTTCAGATTTACTATCTTTTCTTGAGTAAGAGACCTGAGATAATTATGTAAAATAATTAAATGCAATTTTTATTTGCTTCTGCCCTTTTAAAAGTCCTAGTGACCATTTAACTGGTTTTATACTAACCCGTTGAGGTAACTGATTTTAGAAATTACAACATGTACTACTTTCTTCATCTTTTTAATCAAACTATATCATAATCAATGTAATTGCTATCACCTGCACAAATATTTGCCATGCTTGGGTTTTTTTCACTTGTTTTCCCTAACACTCTTGATAATTGTAATGCAATGTTTGTGTTTGACTATGATAATTCAAAATAATATACCAGTAGCACGTTTGCTTATAATTTCCACTTGATGTGTGTGATTGGAGTCTTATTACTGTGAGTTTTTTTTGCAAAGTCTAAGGCTGATATTGCTTTTCATATCTCAATTATTTTGTGTCTCCAGAAAGGCTACAAATAACATCAGAAGCCTGGTATGTCATGTGGGTTTCAGTTTAGTTAAAAACTTGGCAAACTCTTTATCTTCTAGAATCTTATCTTCTAGAATGTAAGGAAATGACATTAGAAACCAGATCCCTTGCTGTAATAGAAGATTGTACAAATTTATATGTAGGATACAAACTTCTGGACAAAATTAAGAATGTGAAACAATCGAGGCCACAATAGTCTTTTCCCAACTGTACTGGACACAGTTTTAAAGATACTGAACTTCAGTCAGATTATGTTAGTATATAAACATCATTTGACAGTGAGATATGAAAAATCTATCTTCTAAAAATATTTTCTAAATCTGCTCAGTGATGAAAATAGATCATCTGATACTCACAAATGGGAACTATGGACTGGCTTTTGTTAATTTATCTGCATACCTGTCAGAAGCTGAAGATTTACAATGCATGTTGACATAGTTCCCTGTGGACAATCTGACTTTCAAAGCACCAGCCATAAGAGCAGAGAGAGAGAGAGAGAGAGTGCCTGTGTGTTTGTGTGATGCAGATTTTCTGTGTACCAAGAGAACTATTCTAATTTGGTTTGGTGTAGGAGCAAGATACTCTACTATGGCCGAGTAGAACAGATTTATAGGTGGAAATGTTGCATAAAATGCACTATGGCCCCTGTGCAGCGCTGGTCCCTCAGCATATATTAGAGCAAACCGAGGGCTACTCTAATTTAGGATGATTATTCATGACCCTAAGGGACCTTCAATCCAGCCTTAAATCAGAACAGTGCATGACTGTCAGTCCTCAATCCATTTACTTTGGTTAGTCCCTCCTGTGCTGGCAAAGGGGAGGAAGGGTGGCAAATGAACCTTTATGCCTTCTTGCTCAGCGACTTTACATTGTGGATCCACAGCAAATTCCCACTGGCATCGTGGCACAAAGTAGCCACACTACACAGGATGATTTGGTCATATAGGTTTTAGATATATATTTAACATAGACTCATAGACTCATAGGTCAGAAGGGACCAATATGA
>ML675618.1:22109039-22240331 GCA_007922155.1 Mesoclemmys tuberculata | reverse complement strand
ATATCCCCCCGGAGCCTTCTTTTGGCCAGGCTAAACAAGCCAAGCAAGTTCTTTGAGTCTCCTTTCATGCACAGAGAGGACAAAGCACAAATGGAATTACATTCATTAGTAATGTTCTCAGCAATTTTATGTGCAGGTCTGCTTAGCAGTGAAAGGAAAACACCATCTAAAATTAAATAGACTCTTAGACACATGCTGTCTTTTTGCTGTGGAATTTGGAATTATTTTTGGCACATTCTGTCTCAGGACTCCATGTATGAAATTCAGTAAATGCAGATTAAGACCATGAGCAACAATACATTTCCCAGATGAATCTCTAAATTATTGAACATGCAGAAGAATGATTTGCAACCTTGATTAGAGGATTGTTAATCAGCCCCATAATAGTATGTAGGTCAAAAACCAATTAGAAGGGTGTGACTGGCATATATAATTAGGAATCTATTAAACACATAGTTCATTAAAGAAAAGAGTATTGAGATGGGATGCCCAAACATTAATTCTTTCTCCAAGTACTAGATTCACTCTGACAGTTTGGGCAGCAATAAACCTGCAAGTTAACTATTAATCAATTACTAGATTTAGCAAATTAGAAATAGTTTGACTGATGAAAAGCATATTGAGCCCTTGACAAATACTTGGCTGTCAGGATGGTTTATTTAAAATACTATTGTTGCAGCCACAGCTCTGGCTTTTATTTTTGTATCCTCCAAATAAATAAACTATGTATAGTGTTTTTACTCAGGCTTTGAAGTTCAATCTGTTCTGGCAAGGCAGTGGTACTTCACAAATAGTAAAATTACAATTTGTGCTGTAATTTATCCTTCTGGAACCATTTCTTTATCAAAGAAGCTTGCAAAACAATTGTGCAGCTGTATCTCCACTAACTGTAAAGTTTTTCAGAACTGTGCCATGGAGACATTAAGGGAACAAGGCAGCAACTCTGGCATTTTACAATGCACAAAAACAAAGATAAAAATGAAATACTTTCTCTGATTTTAATCAAAGATGATATATGACTACCATGTCACTTTATCCCTTCTGTAGCGTTTATCTTCAGTAGGGATAAACATAATTTCACTGTATCAGAAGCTTGTAAAAAAATGAGGCTTTGTCATTCCAGTGTGTGTGTTTGTGTGGGCGTGTTTGGGAAAACCACCTTTGAAATATAATAGACAGAATACATTTAACTTAAAATATTTGCTACTCCAACCTGGAAACCTTTTGAAAGACATTTTAATTTCCAAGGAAAAAAAACCATAGTACAAGGTGAAGGATGCTACAGATGAAACATTCTCATGAGCTGCCAGCTCAAAAAGAGTTATAGAGAAATCTAAATTGACAAATCCCTTAGGGGAAAGGGACATTGCTGAAGAGATTGTCATGCAAGGAGGATATTCAGTAAACAGGATTATCTATAATGAGATAATCCTCTGATGTGCTCAAGCTGTGAAGAGATAGTTTGAAAGGATATTAAGGAAACCCAGTGTGTGTTGGAAGGATTACAGGGTGCATCTCGGGTCTTGTCTCTTTCCAGGACAGTGTATTTACTTATTCTCTCATAAAAATCCAATAAGGAGGGGGCAGCAGTGATGTCTTCTGAGGGATCCGTAGTGACAATAAATATATCACCTCTCAAAGAAATTTCAGTGTTGACAGCTAACGATGCTGTCAGGAAGAGGAATACTGTGAGAAAAAAACTGGAAGCAGGTTTGCCATGGCTCATTTTTATCTTTATAAAATGTGCTGATTTGGCACAATTTTATTTATGTATATACTTACAAATTTGTTCCAAATGCATAGACTACGAGAACATTATAAGCATAAGTGATCATATTACTGTGTGTGTCTTCTTAAAGTCTTTATTGCTGAGATTTCAAAGTGTTTGGAGACTAAATCAGAACTGCAGAGGATGGAAACTCTAACTGTATAGTTTAGGAGTAAATGACAGTGATATTTTAGGCCATAATCCTGAAAATCGCTCCTTATGATGTTTTACCTACCGCGGAATGAACCACAAATCAACTTCAAGACATCCACAAGTAATACTAATTGTACTAGTAATAAGATATCACCTTCCATCCTGAAGCACTGCAAATTTCAGTTAATCAAACTTCACAACAACAATTCTGTGAGGCAGGTAAGTACTATTATATCCCTCATTTGGTCAATGGAGATACGACGGCACAAAAAGATTAAGTAACACAGGAAGTATCTGTGGTGATTCAACAAGTACTAGCACGGTCTGATGAGGTTCAACAAGGACAAATGCAGAGTCCTGAACTGAGGATGGAAGAATCCCATGCACTGCTACAGACTGGGGACCGACTGGCTAGGCAGCAGAACTACTGTGAGAGACTACACATGCTCTAGAGCAGCTCGACAGCCAGTGGCAGCCCACAGCAGTGAGTCTCAGAGTCTGGGTCTACAGAATTGGGCTTATGTTACAGTGCTAAAAATAGCTGTGCTATAGACATTCAGGCTCAATCGGGAGCTCAGGCTCCTCAATCTAGAGTCAATGGGTGGGTTTGAGAGCCCAACCTCCAGGCCAAGCTGCAACATCTACAGCTGTTTATAGCACCACAGGGTGATCCCAGAGTCCCAGGCTCACCGCCGCAAGCTGTGCAAATGTAAGCTCAGTGTCAGTGTTGTGGGGAGGCTGAGAGTAGAGTTCACAGAGTAATTGGTCACTTCTCCTCCCCCATAAAGTATAAGCTAACCTATGCATGTGCTGGTAAGGTCCAGATTGCAATTAATGTTGTACATTGATATAAAGACAAGATACTTTCCTGAGAGACTCGTGATTATGAATTCAGATCAAACAATTGATCAAATATGGCCAAGAAACCTTTAGAAAGGAAACTGAAGAAACCGCTGCCCTGAAAAATAGGGAGAGAATGTAAAATTCATAACATTCATGAAAAAAGCGAAAATGTGATTCATTTTATTCTAAATTAGATTCCAGGTAGTTAGATGCCAGTGCCACCCTAGCTATGGCAGAAAAAATATCAGCCAGCTGAATAAGAGATGTCAGTCCACACAAAGTAAGGATTCATTGTATCATTTAACATTTTAAAATATTACAAGACAGAGTCTTCTATCTCCATAAATTATACACCATAGGGTGTGATGGGGTCTATCAGGCCTTCTTTGCCCCCTGCTGGAGGTATTAACACGCTAGCTCCTCTTGCTCAGGATAAATCTACTCAGATCAGATTACCTTCTGAAGCCTAGAAGGGCCAGGAGGAAATACGGCTCAATTAAGAGCCAGCAGGGCAGTTAAGAAGGCTTGCCGGCTTCTCAGGGCAGTGCAGGGTGAAACTGGGAAAACGGAGGAGCTCCTAAGTGATAACTTAGACAGGATGCCTCATGTATTGCCCTCAGGCATTGCAGATAGATATTTGCCTTGGAGGTTTTGTTTTGTTTTGTTTCTTAATTTAAACGTGCATGCTGCCAGAGTTAGAGTTTGCATGCAGTGTAATTGTAGCCATGTGAAAAAGACAAGTTTTTGAGCCATACAGGGCTTGTCTTTGGGTCTGGGAAAGGTACTCTGAATGTCACAGCTAAATGGGCACTGTGGGGAGGCTCCTGGGCTCCCTGTGAACTGCCCCTCAACTCCCCAGTCCCTGTTGGGAGCTGGGAGGAACCATGCAGGGCTTCTATGTTCCCCAGCAGAATAGGCAGCCATGTCAATTTCATGGTTCAACAGTGTAATTCACATGGCTGCCAGGGCAGGGAGCAGGTGAAGAAGCTCCCAGACTTCTGGCCCCAGCTCCTAGCAGACAGTGGAGACCAGAAGCCGTGGGTTCTCGCCCCACTCCCAGTGGAGTGTTGAAATTGACAAGAATAAGAGCCCCACCACCAATGTAAGGAGATGCCGTGTCTACATTGACACTGCATTGCCCTAGCTATGCCACCAAAAGCCCTACACCTCTCATTGAGGTGTTTTTATTTTATCGAAAAAACAGAGCAGTTTTGTCGGCCGGGGGAGGGGGCAATTGCAGTGTGTACACCAGCACTGTTTTGTCGACAAGACTCTATAGTGTACACCAGGCCTCACTTAATTTACTCACCTAGCTATCCCATTCTAGCTTCCATAGTATTTGCTTTGCTCAGCAGCCGTAGATCTCCATCTACGAATCCATGAAATAACTTTGTAAGTTCTCTAACCAACTGCAGAAGTCAGCATTAAATTATGCTACCATAAACCCTGAAAAAATGTGGAAGATGGTGGAAACAATGCAGAGATGTTCACATCACATGACTGAGCTAGATAAACTTAGTTTGGCCTCACTCCACCACAACGACCAGGAACTAAAAATAAGAGCACGGATATTAGGTCAGCTAGTGTAATGGACCTGAACTATAGCAGTCTCAGTGAAGAAGTATGCACTCCTGCTGATTCAACTAGCTTTCATGCATGGAAATACCAGACTGAGACACAGGCTGCTGAACTTCAGATGAAATCTGAAATCACTGATAAGAGAAAACAAATGGCAATGCACTAATGCTCAAGAAATATTAAAGTTCAATATAAAGTAAACTTAGTGGATCACTTGGCTTAATTCTTTTTCGCATTGAAAATATAACCATACAAACCATATAACGTTCTGTAGTTTTAAATTAGAGTTAAAATTAAGGTCTGTATAATTGCACATTGATTATGAAGTGAGGCTTTGTTACACTAACGCTGAAAGAAACAAGTGCAGGTGGTTAAGCCACAGTTTTGCCTAGCTTGTTTAATATGAAGTATTATTTATGATACATAACCAAATGTTATTAATTTGTTATTATAATTAAACTAAAAAATGTGTTTAATCATGGATTAAAATAATAAAGCATATTAAAAACCACAGAAAGTCAGGAAATTCCAAGGTTAAGGGTCATAAAGCAATGCTAATTTAGGACGTAATGGATGATTTATGGGACACACTGTACAACAAACAGTAATATTATATCAGTGTTATAAACTGAGTATATTAAGCTACCTAGTAAGGACCTTGCACTGATGTTAATGGGGTTATGCATTGGTGCAGAGTCTTACTGCATGGATCTCATTGTAGGATCTGGGCCTATGCCGGTAAAATCGGAATAGAAAATATTATCTATATGTATTGCAGCTCAGTTAATATCGCTATGTGTACTTTCCCATCTATTCATACTCACCCCTCCTGTTACTCACTTCCATCCTTGTTCAGTCACCCTCTTTCCTTTTGCTTTATCCTCCCTACCTATTCTGGTCTCCATATCTACATTGCCTCATTCTTTCAGCTCTCTCTAACCTCCCAACTTCATCTATACTCATTTTTCTTACACGGTTGATATATCATGTATGTATATGCTCACCGAGTATGTAGACATTCACACGGTTCTGAGACATAGGTTTACAAAAGGTGGAACCACCAAGATGTGAACATAAAAATATATTCACTGTCCACATGTTCTTGTAAAGTTGTGTGAGTATGAGAGAACAGGGAAATATAAATCTGCAGTATAAAACAAAATTGCCAATAACAATTGCAAAGCTTCAGTTTTTACATGTGAACAATAAGTAGCTTCAACAGCTCAATCTTTCCAACACTTAGTACTGTTATTCAAGCGTTGTCTGAGGTGTTTTTCATATTAAAGCTACAAGAGCTTGTCTTTAATAACAAAATTATTTTTATTTAAAGATAGTATAGCTCTAAAAGAGCAAAAAGCTGGGGCCTTTTTTCATTGCAGCCTGCAGTGAACTCTTTCTCTCTGCAGTCCCCTCAGTCAGACCCCTCATCCTTAAACAATGACAGCTGCTCCACATACAGTCCAAGAGAAGCCTTTACTCACATGTAGTCTTTTGTAAAGACCAATGGGAATACTCGTGTTGATAAACTTACCTGTTGCAGGATTAGTTCCCAAGCTCGTAGCCAGGAACTTGCCATGATTAATTTGTCTTTAAGAGTTCTGTAATGGGATCTTTTAGTGGTTTTCAAGGCTGTATTTATTATTCTGAGTCTCCTTTCACTTCCAAAACAATTTCTCTTAGTGTTTTGATACTTTCATGTTTAACGAAGCTTTATTACTAATCTGAAATTTCTATGAATATATTACATTTATAGGAATTTACCATTCTGTGTTTAAGTTCTAGATATAGTCATCATTTGCTGTCTAGTATTTTGTGAGCATAAAACACAATTGATTTTCTGGAGGGCAAAGAGGTAAGATCTTTCTTCTTTTGTCTGGTATCCAGAGTAGGATCTCTCAGTACTGTCTAGTAATAGAGCCAGGTCAGTATAGTTGCATGTGTAGAAAGCTGGAGGCAGGGCTGAGCAAACATGGTCTGATCTTAGAGACATTTCAAATGCATGAGTGCTGTGCTCTGAGGTAGCTGAAATGTTAAAAGGCTTGACATTTGTAACATAGAGTGGAGGGCCAAAATATTTTTCTTAAATGTAATTTCCCAATCTGTCTATTTGTAACAGTTCAAATAAACCGTTTGGTGTGCTAATTTGCATACCCAGAATGCTTCTTTATGACTGATTTATTGTTGGACTCATTTTCAGAAGTGCTGAAAATAAATAAGTACAGTTTAATGATTGCTCAGCATCTCTGTGAGCCAAGATGTATTTATTACGTTCTGAAAGCATGTTCAAGAGGTAGGAGAATATAGGATCACTGGCCTTTGTCAGGACCAAATTAAAGAATTTTTGGCCCTGTACAGTGTGAAAATTGGGATATCCCCATCTTCCTTAAGGGACCTGAGAAACCAGAAGCCACCCTACTCTTATGTGGCTCTGATCACCAGGGATATCTGTTGAATCCCAGCTGCCTAAGGAGCCAGACCTATCTGTGCCCCTGTCCAGGACACAAGACTGAGCAACTCGGCAACCTCCATGTATCAGGTTGCAGCACACTCAGTGAAGATTGGTCCGCCCTCCCCATCATGGGTCATGACGGGGGGGCACTTAGGCCAAACCTGTTCAGGACCCAAATACGTTTGCCATTTCTTAGAGGCACAACAATAGCCACTGACTCTCCTGACCAGCTGACTCTGCTCTTCTCCTTCCAGGCGTTCTCCACCACCACCCAGACCCTCCTCTTCCTGTCCCAGACACCCCAACCCAGACTGACTCTCTTCTTTTCCTGTCCCTGGCACCACCACCAGCAGCCTGCCCCCTCCTACTCCTCCAATCAAGGAGCCTCATTTCAGGGACTCTTTTCTGACCCTTTGTGGATGGTGACCTTCGGGGTCCATCCTGCTTTTCCATGTGAGAGGAGTAGAAGCTCAGCCTCTGCACTGGCATGTTGAAGGAAGGGACCCGGGTGCTGCACCAGCAGTGCTCCCAGAAGCCGTGTGACCTGAGCATCACAGCAGAAGCAGCTGCTGATGCTCCTGGGCAAGTGCTAGGCAACAGTCGCTGACTGCGATTTGCTGGGTTGTTTTCCCACTGGTAATTTACAAGCAACGTGTAAGTTAACAGTGAAAGGGGAAACAAAGCAAGGCCTATTACACTCAGCAACACGGAAGAAAAAGTGGCCAGGTGACAACCCTGTGCCGAAACCTGGTCGGGTGGCCCCCTTAGGATTGGGAGCCCTGTACACATGCACGGAGCGTACAGTGGCTAAAGTGGGCCTGCCCCTTACAATCTGAGGCCCTAATCCTGAAAATAGTAACGATTAGTGCAAATAGCACCGCCACCAACAGGTGGTATTGTATCTTTATCTTAGCCTTAAGTTGTCTTGCTTTGATGTTAACTTCTTCCAAACCAACACAATGTAAGTCCTGCATATGTGGAGTTGTTACTTACAATGTTCAATAAAGCCTTTGTTTTCTATAAGTGAGTATTGCAAAACACACACATGCATAAGTTTCTGCACATGAGTAGCCTTTTGAAGCCAATGGGGGCTATTCACATGTGTAAGTGCTAACTATTTTATAACAGAGTTTGGGTCTAAGCTTTGAGGACAAACTGACGGGTTAGTCCTTGCTTATATGTACACAGAATCTATCACTGTATTCTCTGCAGTATGCTTTTCAAACCATTTCCAACAAGCATATGCATAAAGGGTTAACAGTGTGCTTATTTTAGTTTTTCATATTTTAATGAATAAATGGTATTTCCACCGTATTCATTGTGATTTGAAAGCTGATAAATAATGAATTGTTCAAGTGATAATTACCTTATTTCAATATTTACAGAAAACTGGCACTTCATCATCATCAAAGCACATTGAGAATTGTCTTATTATCTACACAAGTGCCAGGTTTCTATAAATATTGAAATTTGGTAATCATCTCTAGCACTGTTTCTGACTTATCTGCTTTCTTTTTTGAACAAATGGAACTGCCATTTAGTCATTAAAACCTCCCAAACATCTACCTGGTATCTTTTTAATGATTTTGGCCAAAGAAGTGAAGTAGGTCAATAAAAATAAAATTAAACATTGTAGGATCAAGGGTGACTGAGGGAATGACCACATTGTCTACAAATCTAAACTTTTTCATGCAGCCCAAGCCCTCGATCAGCATCACCTGCTTCTCCCAGAGCTGACAACAGGCAGCCCACTCACCAGTCCTGTTCCCCAGCCTCTCTCTCAAACTATACCTGCCAGCTAATGAAAGAGGAGATAGCCTATTGCAGTATACTTAATTTGGACCTTGTGGTACAATGGAATATAACCCTCCCAAACACCACACACCAAACCCAAAAAACTTGTCTTCCTGTGAAGAACTTGACAGAGGCTGGGGGAAGATTTGATATGCCCTGCCCAGAGAGAGAGCGCAGGGTGTTGCTTCTATAACTCCTATACATGGTATACATATATCTGATGCTCCCTTCTACATCAACGTATTCTGGTAGGCCTTAGAATTCATTTTCCAGTGTACAAGGGTGCTTGAGGATTTCTTTCTTCACTCTCTTCTAATTCCTCTCTGAGCAGAATATATTGTTATAGTGCCCAAAGTGTGCTAGCTTTGCAGAAGGCCTAGATTTTAGACCCAAATTTGGATATCCAACTGAAGATGGCACCTCAAAGGAGCCTTATTTTCACAAAGTGCAAGGAACCACACTCTCAAATTGAAAATCCATTAGGGTTTATCTGATTAGATGCCCAAAAATGAATGCATCCAAAACCACTGACCACTTTTGAAAGGTAAACTATGGTTCATGCACCAAAGAACTTATAGTCTTACATGCAGTGCAATGTAATGAACAAGGGTGTCAAACAATGGGGAGGGAGGTCAAGGGATATAAAAGTCCAGTAATAATGTACTCGATTTATATATGAGCATTTCTTTGTGGTTCTATAAGTTTTAAAAAAATATATTATTGACTCACCTGTAAACTTGGGAAAAGTTAGTTCCTAGGAGGTTTTTAAATAAGGAGACAGTAGTGACATGGCAGACCAGAGCAGGCATGCATGATAGACACATTCATTAAAGAAAAACAATTATACAATATAGAGAGACCATTTGCCCCTTTCTTAAAGTGCTTCTAGCACTATCTCCTCCTTTGTTCTCATCTCTGAATTAGTGATGACTCAACTTTTCTAACCTTCCAACCTCTTAGCCATATTTCCTCCAAACTTCTAGCTTTCCTTGCTTCCTCACTCTTCCAGTCACATTCTCTCTCATCTATAATCTTTTCAAAAAAACCTTCCTTTGATCCCATCTTTCCATTTTGACCTTCCTTTGATCCCATCCCATTTCCAACTACCAATCTAATCTCTCTCTTTCTGTTTGCCTCCAAACTTCTAAAGTATGTACACTGCTCTCTCCGCCTTGACTTTCTTTCCTGGATTTCCCTACAGTCTTGTTTCTGTGTCATCCTACACATTGAAACCACTTCTGTCAAGGTCACCAATGGACTCTTCTTGGTCAAATATAAAGGCCTCTGCTATATACTCACCCTCTTTGGTCTTTCTATTAACCACACCCTCTTACATCATCCACTCTTTCCTCCCAGTTTTATTTACTCCTCATGGACCCTCTTTTCTTCGCGTGTTTCTGTGACAGTATATGCTCCTGTTCCTCCTCCTAGTCCTCTTTTAGTATCTCTTCTTTCTGCTGGTTCCTTCTCCACCTCTCATCCATTCTCCATATGCAGTCTTCAGAATTCATTCCTTAGCAATTTCATCTTTTCCCTTTACTCTGTCCAAGGTTGATCTCATTTCCTTTCATGTAAAGCTTTAATTACCATTTTTATCCTGATATATTACAAATCTGTCTCTCTACTCATAATCATGCACCAGATTTCTGGTCACACATCTCTGATTCCCTTTCTGAGATCTCTTCCTTGAGGCTTCTGGCTTAAACTGTGATTGACCATGGCAAAAAATAAGCTCTATATTCTCTTTCAAGTTTCCCTCTCCTTTCCTTTTCCACAACTGTTAAAATCCCTATATCACTCAAGCTCACAACATTGGTATTACTTTCCTTTGCTCACCATCCTTTTCCATGCCATATCCAATTTGTGATTGAATCCTCTCCATCCCAATGGCTAAAACCTTTGTCTTCCACTTGATTAACTCTTGTCTAATTTGTTGCAACCTCTTCTATGTTCTTCCCAGTTCCTATGATATTCCCTGCAGCCTGTCCAAACTATGGCTTTTTCCTTGCCCATCACTCTGACAATATTACCTACCTTTTCCAACCCCTCTTCTGTATTCCTCTTGATCTCCACGTCAAACTAATTTCCTTATCCTGACCTTCAAAGCTCTGGCCTATGTAATTACTCCCATGTAACAGCAATCTAATAATAATACAACCCTTGCCTTTTCCCTCTTATCCTTTTCCCATTCTTATCTATTTGACATCTTCCACACTGACTCCTGGGGCATTCTCTCCATAGGGGTGTGGCAATCATCAGTTTTTTGTTCCTTCCACCTAGAACCTGAAGCGCTGCAAGGAATGAAACTCAGAATACGATATTGAAAATAAAAACTATCATGCATCTCTACAACTTCATTTTCCATAGGTTTTGTTCTTAACTGTTGTCTTGGTTTCTCTTCTTACATTATAAATCACTAGGAATAAGTGTTTCAACATGCTAGGTTCTCTGCAGTGGTGAGCACACTGTTGGTGCACTACAAATAGCAACTAATAACAACTGTCTACAATTAGGAGACAGCATTCAATTAAGATGCCTTTCAGATGCTTTTTTCTTACAAGAAAAACGTCATGCACAATAGGAATATGCAAAGGGATCATGATTGTCTATTTCTAGTTACAGACCACATGTATAATAAAAGGAATGTAATGTGGTCACAGCAATGTTTCTGGTACTAAAATACCGCTACAAAAAATTATGCAGTGATTAGAGTCTGACAAAGTAACATTGATCCACCCATCGCCAGAACCCAAGAAGCTTCAGACCAAGCCAAGACAAATGTGCACTTGCAGTATTTATTATGTCTTCCCATTAAAAAGAGCAATGAAGGTAAAAAACCCATAATTCATAACTCCCGAGTTACATAGCTAGTCCAAGCTGTCCTAAGAGATACAAAAGTATGGAGTATCTTTCCCACAGTGCTATGACAGTGAAATTAATGAGAACTTCTCATGCAAAGAGGAACTAGAAATGAAAACCTTGGCTAGCCACTCACTGCCTTTTGTTTTTTGATTCTTCCACTGAAAGAAAGCTGGAAACTTAAGGTGTCCTAATTACTCACTATGTTGTACTGGTGTCAATTCCTGTAACAGACTATAGCCCAAGTAACAAACCCACTTATCCTGTTTGGTGGCCTTTCTTTAGCTAAGCTGAAGGTAAGAGAAATTATGGTTAAGCAAAAGATAAATTCATAGTACTGAAGTGATATGTAAGAACAAAAGCAGAGGTACAAACAAATTATTCATGGAAAACACAAGTGTATACATTTTTTATCACAGTAGCAAATTACAAAGAGGTGTAACCACATCTCTAAAATTATCCTAAATATATGAAACCATTAATCAACAGGGCTCAGCCATGGCAGTTTAATGCAGTGCAAGAGTCAGCAATGTATGAAAAGAATGGAAAGTGGAATTTGTCAAAAATCCCGTTTTTGCCCTCCCCAATCTTCTGTTCTGGCAGTATTTAGTTGAAATAAGGAGACAAAGAAAAGCAGTATCTTCCTTGCAATCAGTTCCACTCCTTCGCTCTGCTTTCCCTTCTCTCATTGGAAGCGCAGAGTAGTTATTTGGTGACCTTTTACGCCATCCACAATAGGCTTCTACCTGGGCAAGAGACAATGATTGTTTCAGGCCCCATTATTATAAAACCTGCTCAGACTACCGGTAGGGTATTCTCTGCCCGTGATGGACTTCTAGCTACAATCTTTTCTTCTGCCAGGCAGCATGATGCTGCATCGTGGCTGTCAGAAGTTCAGGGAACTGCATTGTGCGTCACAATCATATTTTATATATGGTATGTTGGCCTTCTCTGTCACCTTCTATCGGAGGATCTCAAAGTGCTTTGCGATTTAAGTATTCTTTGACGAGGCTGAATGACTTGTCCAGGAATAGGAGCTGTCATGACTCAAGAGAATTTGTGTTGCATGGGGAAATCATCAAGTAGCTCAAGAAGCAGATTCCAACTTGTATCACCTTCCTTTGAATGTTCATAACTGGCAAAATTTGACTGCAGGCATTCTTCACACAATAAATATTCTTTTTAAAATCACAAGTACAGTAAGATTTTTTATTAAAAAAACCTGAAAATCCTATAAGAATTTTCATGTTACATCATAATCTCTAATACATTAAACTAGTTCCAAAATGATTCCTCTCTATTTAAAGGCAATGGGCCAAAATCATTCTTGTTTTAGTTTAGAAGACAATTAAGTTAAACCTTGAATGAGTTGGTTCCAGCATTTTCAAGGGTTGCCTGTCACTGTGTTATGAAAAGCTAATAGATTTATAAACATGCATAACTTACAACAGATTTAAGATTTACAGCAGAGAATAATTTTGACATATTAACCACTGCTAATGCATTCCCTTTATTTAAGAGATGCATATTTCATTATAAATTACTTATTAAAGAGTGAGATGGCATTTACGTCTGCCTTTATTTCTTTATGACTGGGTTTTGGATTATTCTAAGTAGTCAGCAACCATAACAACTCTCTTTACTTTGTTTTCAGCAATGCCTGGTTCATTACAAGTAGCTTCTAAAATGTACTGAAGCCATTTGTAATGAACTATGCAGGCTGAAATGCATTACATGTTTTCACAGTGGGTGCAGACATGTTCATCACCTGTAAGTGCTTCAGAGATCTTTAAAATTGCAATGTTTAGATTTTCTAACTTTATACAGCCTTAAGCTAGCCACTTTCTTTTTAGCCTCAGTTTTAGCATAGAGTTAGCATGGTGAAGTGGATAGGCACAGAAGTAGGAGACAAGAGATTTTGATTCAGTGCCTGGCTTTGCAACTGTCTCACTTAGCTTCTGCCTCAGTTCTTTCATCTGTACAATGAAGCTATTAATGATCAATCACTTTTGAGCTTTTGTGATCTACTTATCTAAAGGCAACTGTTATATTGCTTAATTACTTTCTTTATTCCTTTCTGAGTGTTTCAAACTTCGGTATTTTTTAATTACCATAGTGGTGTCTCAGACAAAATGTTACTACATTTTTGCTTGCATACATTTTTATGTATAGCAAATGGGACTAGGGTTACAGTGGTAGATTTGAATGATTTGCACAGCAAAACAATTGGTATAATTTTGAGTGTTAATTTATTACAGATTCTAAGCAGGCTCAATTAATATTTTGAGCTGCAAATTTCAACATGTAACTTTTACAACTCTGGCTGAGAGTCCCTTCTTGTGGACAGTCATCAGGCTGGTTACAACTGGACCCAGCCTTTGAATTCCACATTTCCAATCCCTGATCCTGTCTCCAGCTCTGGCCCATCAGGGACACTCCTGAGACTCTGTGTAGTACTCTTTGCTTGGGATGTGAGACACTGCAGTCCAGCTGTAGGAAGCGCAAGATCAGTGCTGAATGCTCCAAGTCTCCTCAGTAGCATATGCACCCTCTCATCCTCATGGGCACCCGAATGAATAGCATAACTCTTTGGGGACATGTGGTAGATAAAGTAAGGAACACACAGGCTTTGAAAGCACAAGGTATTTACATATCTTTGGAAAAACTACAAATTCCAGTTCCTCCTGCCCTTGCTTCTGCTGATGGTTGTAGAATGGGTCCTCATGACAGAGATTCTGTCTCTTTTTAAAAACAGTCTGACACACCCTTTTTTTTATACCTTCTGCTGGGGGGTAGGGTGTGTGTGTGTATTTCCATTCTCCAGCCTTCCATGGGTTGCTGTGTATAGATAATAATTAACAGTAAATGGATCTGCTGGTAGCCCTCATTGTCCCACTCAGGAAAGGCTATTCAAATATTGAGCTCTCCTTCATGCAGCGTCAAACATATGGACACCAGGTCCCTCCCCCTCCAACACAAAAGAGATGAAGCAATCCAACATGACAGTTGCAGTTTACAGTGAAGAAAATAATTAAGGATTCAAAATGGAGGTTGAAATACATCATGGTTTTCACAAAATCAGGTTGAGGACACAGATTTAGTTCCAGAACTGTCACCGTAACCAATATGGATTGCATTTCCTGATCATCTCTGAAAAACTTGCAAAATGCTAAGGAGGTATTGCTAATTTCAGAGATTGAAGACAGGTAAAATGATCTTGTGACTGATTTGTTGAGTGTCTGCAGCATATGTGAATTTGGGTGCATCATCTGAAATCAGACAACGAATGAGAAAGATTATATTAACAGCTAACCTTGCTCTTGTTGTGGATCCGAGTTGCTCTAAACATCAGCACCACGGTTACAGCTTAGATCAGTGCGACTGACAGCTATTGATTTTCACTAGCTCTTTTCCTGGCTGTTGGTTTACTAGAACAGTGTCTCACCTTGGTTGTTATAACTAAGAGTAGATAGATTAGAGCATGTTTGGCTTTTTTACCCCCCTTTCCCTTGAAGTTATAGAATCTTCACTCTGTCAAATTCCTAGAGTGGATCACTGTTGATTAACACTCTAGGTTGAGTACTAGCACAGTTATCCGCAAATGAGAACAGCTCATGTGCCTGAATACTTGAGAAATGTCGGGTTATGGATATATCTGTTTTGTAAACAAACATTTATTCCCATGGGTAGATATGAAAACTATAGGAATGAGTGGATTTGTAGGTAATATTGGAAGGAACTGGAATGAAGACTGCTTTGCAAGAGGCTGTGTAATGTGGGAGGAGAAAAGAACAAAGGTTAGTAATTAAGAATTAAGTTCATTCTTTATAGAGTCTTATAACGATTAAGCAACATAATTAATAATAACAACTTAATGTTTACAGCATAACATGGCTACTTTATCATCTACATATGTTATCTTTAGTGATACATAAACGTAACTAAACAAAACAAATTAAATCTAAAAGGTCAGTCCCCCCACAGAAACAATGAGAAGTAACTCAAGAGTTTCCAAGAGCTTCTTTTGACTTCATCTGAGTCTCAATTACGGCCTTGGATCACAAAAATCTATACAGTCTGCTGAACTAAAAGCGCTGCAGAAGCATCTTCCCTCTACTTGCTTGTAGAAATCTTCAGCTGGAATCCTTGCAGCCTCTTCCTCCTCCTCTGCTGAAATCACTCAGTATAATCAGCCAACCAATTAACCAACCACTCAGATTAAGTATATAGATTTTTAAAAACCCATTACAAGAAAAATAAAAATGGAGAATAGCAAATACAGTGACTCTTTCCCCATCATCCCATTTAAATATGAGACGAGTTGATGAATCATACTAGGTCGAGACAATTTAGCTAAACCAGTTTGGCTAAAATCAAACAACATTAAACCATATAATTAAAATAAGTTTCCCCTCCCAATTTTCCCTTTCTATAAATAAGACTGCCAGAGCTTTCCTGCTGGAGGGTTAACAATATCACTAACCTACTGCAAAATGCTTCAGAGTTAGGGAAAAAACAGTCTGTTTTCTGCTCCTGGGCTCAAAACAGCTGCCCTAACTAGTTGCCTTCAATGGATTCTGAGTCCAGCTATACAGAACCTATTGAGCACACCTAAACCTCTGATTATGGAGAGCTAATTGTGTATCCACCTAGTATCAATGACTCGACACAACTCATTCCTACCACTCTCTCCCACAGATCTCTTAAAGAAATATCTCTCTATTAGGGACATGGTTACACATGTTTTTGTAGCATAGGGAACTGTTCCTGACTGTGGACCAGCCATGGTCAAAAGAAGTTGACTTGGAGAAGATATGAGCTGCAGAAGAAGGATCCTAGATGTCCTCAGGAGACTCTAGCCTATGCACAAAGAATGCTCCAAGATAGTGAGGAAAGTCATGCAGGGAAACGTGTGTAGAATTGTATTATTTTTTGTATCTGGATCTGTATATCTGTTGTGCTATCTAAAGTAAAGAGTAGTTGTGTTTAGAAACCTTTGCAGAGCCTGCATGCTTATTTCCTTTCACTGTCACATGTCTCTGAAGAGGTGAACTATAAACCCAGGGTGCGCACAAGGTTGGAGCTCTGGGAAAGGTGTGCTTATGTAACGGGAGAGTTAGCACTGCTCCAGGTGAAGGGGTAATAGACACGGATCCTGTGTCCAGGAAATGTGTCAGAGGTGCAAAGGAGAGAAGCAGTACTGCAACTTACTCAGACCAAGGCTTAAGACCATATTGGCCCAGTGTTTTAGACCCAAATATAGCAGCCTGGTGAGTGTCTTGCCAGGGCTGTGTTTAACAGTGTGCAAGTCAGCTGCTGAAAAGCAGAGTAAATTTGACAGTGAATTAGAGTATGAGGGATATGAGAGTAAGTGCATCAGTCTTTGAACTTGTGAAGGAGTGGATCATACTTATAAATTAACAAGCTCATAAATGTATTACAACTTGTACGTTTTATTATTAAAATGCAATAAACTCATACTGAATCTTCAGTTTTGCCCACATGTCCCCCTAGGCATCCTGCAGGATGAATAAAAGAACAGCTATGAATCAAATATAATTGTGCCTGCAATAAATAAGCTCAACAAACAGCCCCAAGGATAGCTTCCACACATAAAATGTACCATCTTTTTATTAGCTATATACACAGCCTCAAGATACTTTGTCACATGATAACACCCATGGCTCTTAAAAAACAAACCAAAAAACCCCACCTCTTTTCATCTTCCCATAAAATTTGTAACACGTGGCTCAGCCTCCCAACCCTTTGCCTTATCTCCAATGCAGGAAAGGCTAACTTGTCCTCTGCTGAGCCATTCACTGCAACCTGTTGCTCTCTTGATCACCCCCTGAAACGCAGTTCTGTTAATCCTGCTTTGCAGAGACAAGTGCAAGGAATTTTATTAACGCAATACCTTTTAAGTGGTTTAGTTTTATCCTTTACTATTGATCTTACGGTTTTAATCCATTAGGAAGGTGCAAACAGACACTTTGTTCTTTACTTAGTAAATCCACTTTAGAAAAGGTAACACCATCATATTCACACCTGTTTTTTGTCAGTGATACTTCGAGTCAATAAGGAAAGTTATATCGTTCCTCAATATTTTCTCTTTGCATTTGTACCTAACTTTTAAATATAATTATGATTTTATTTCAGATTTTTTCCTAATATTCTATTCTATATTGTCCTAAAAATATATAGTGTTTTATGACTCATGCTTAAAACCTTGCATGCTGAAAACGCCCATTGAAATCATTGCCGCATTGAACCTTTCTGTATAGTACAATATATCTGAAAACAGCTGTGACATGATATAATAATGCTTTACACATATATAATAATAATAATATCCAGCTCTTATACAATGCTTTTCAACAGTAGATTTCAAAGCACTTTGAAAAGGAGGTCTGTATCATTATCCCTATTTTACAGATGAGGAAACCTCAACTGAGGAGCTCAAGTAATCCACAGAAGTTCAGTTTTACAAAATCCAAATATGTATTAATGATCTGTTTCTGCAGGTGGGTAAATTCAGAGAAGGCCCCAGTCTTGCAGTTTAATCCACATAGGCATACCAGGTAGATCAGAATGGTTATAGCCTTTTACTCCTACTTTCCGCAGGTGTGAATGACTACAGGTGGTACAAGACGCACAAGAATCAATCCCAACTGATGTGTGAAGCACTCTGTGGACAAGTAAAAGGATAGATTCCTTTCTTGAGTATTTTAGAAGCTGTAATAGACATGAACAGGAAGGGATGACAGTAAACAACAAGCAGGTAGTAAGATCAAGAGGCAGGGAAGATCATGAGATATGGTGTTTAAGATTATATATACTTGTTGTTTTTCTTTGCATTTTTAATATCTGTTAAATAAATGTAATGAGGTTTGTGTGCAGTGTCTGGAATAAAGGTGAGGGAAGACTGACAGGTTATGACCCTTGTATTGGAGCCAACAAGGCACATATCTAGTATACTGCTTCAATTGTTAATCACTAACTTCCTACATAACTATGAATATGCTAGGGCAGCATCTTAGCTCTCCATGAAGCTGACAAAGATCAATGGAATAATATTTACATCACCACAGTGCTGCAAGCTGTTTCACCTACATCCACCTTCTTGTGGTTTATATCTGCTCCTGAGTGAGTGCCAAAGAAATCTTGTGAAATGATACATGCATATAGTGCATGTGGAAGTGGTGGAAAAGCCCAGGCTAAGGGAGTATAACGAAACATTAATACTCATAGCACCAGTGAGAAATGTTAGCGCACTATTTCCACATTGAGTGGAGTATATGGATATGTTTTGTTGTTAATATATTAGCAATGGAACTATTAAAGGGAAATCAGTATCTCTGTGATAAAGCATCTGTAGATATGAAAGCTGTCAAATGTATTTAAAACAGATGTAAACTGTGACAAAACTGTCTGAGGAAAAAATCCTGTTCTTTCCCTAAGATGCCCAATACCTAGACTTCTGGAGTTTTAAAATTCCACCTATCCTACAAGGGATTTCCTACCCTGCAGAGTAAATTCCACTGAATTCATTTTAGTTCCTGTAATGAATGAGTATCACTCCCATCCCACAGGACAAGAGGAATTAGTAGTCTCCTCCACTGCAGTATATGTACTCTCCCTGTGTCTACAATGCTGGCACTGGCTCTGTGACACAATGAAGGACCTGGATAAATGTCATAACCCTTAAACAGTATTGGGGTATGAAGATACAGATATTTCGGAAGGCTTGTTTAATGGTATTTATCTTTCCCACTATTGATAACACTATTGTAATTAAAAAAAGCTAATAACCTAAAATCCGGTGTAGGTAACATCTATATCTATATCTATATCAAGGGGTTTTGAATACTACATTGTATAACTGCCCCACTAACACTGAGGTGAAGGAAGCTGAATCAGATGGCAATAAGGGGAACTGTAGCTATACTGAAATAGCTATATAATTGAGGGTCCCTTTTCCTTTCTGCCTGCTCTGCTTCCAGTCCAGCTGGTGTCAATTATAGGCTGTCAATTGCCATGCCTAAGGATGCTATATGCTTTAGTTGCTTTAGAGCTTTATCCAAAGCCCATTAATGTAAATGGAAAGACCCTTTCAAGCCTGTTGAAGTCAATGGACCAGTCCTGTGAATGGGCCTTCAGTGCCCATTGCTACCATGGAACTCATGACGCTCAGAGACTTCCCAGGAAGTGTTCGGCATCTTGCAGGCCTGGATTCAATGGAAATTATTTGTGTGAATAAAGACTAATGTGGGGCTGTACAACTGACCCCTTACTGAGGACAGAGAATAATAAGTGGAGGTGTATGAGTGAAGAATCTAGTAAAAGAGACTAAGATCCAGATTTACAAAAGGATGTAGGTGTCTAAGGCTTGGTCTACACTTATCTTGACGATTTGGCAGCAGTCGACTGGAGTTATGCAAAGTATGCAAAGAACTTGCGTAACTCCCGTCGACTTCTGTGCTTCCCTTCTGCGCACCGTCTTCACTGCACTGCACCACTTGAGGAGGTGGTTTTAGGACGTCAACATCTGGATTGACTGAGTGGGTCTTCACTGACCACTCAATCAATCCAAATAAGTTGATCTGATTGTGGCGACTTTGCCGCTGTCAGTATAGACATAGCCTAAGTCCAAAATTTAAGTGCCTCAAAACCTCTGCTAAGCTGTTGCCTAAAATTCCTCGGTGTCTAAATTTCCATGGTTAACATGCACAAGTTTCTGCTTCTAGGCACACATACTTCTGCCTCAGTCTAGATGCCTGGATGCCTATCTCATGCTTAAGCCCCAGTGGAATCCTCAAACCGGGTGAAACTAGACAATCAGGTAAATGTTCAAACACACCTAACTCAACCCAAACTGGTTTTGGTAAGGAGCAAGAGGAGCTCTCCCTTATGACCATTAGCCCACTGGTTTGGGCACGCCCCTGAGAAGAGGGAGACCTTAGTTCAAGGGGGTCATTTCCCTCTTCTGCCTGATGAAGAAGAGGCATTTGAAAATAGGCTTCCCACTTCATGTTAGTGCCCTAACTCTAGACTATAAAGTCATTTTCACTCTTTCTGTGGTCCAATGCATATTTAATAATTTATACACAGGTTCAACAGGAGTGACTGAGTGCCCCACAACAGAATAGCCCATAGTCCAGTAGGACATAGTTAGGAAACTCAACTGAGGTGGGACTTCGATGTTTAAATCCATTCTATTTATCAGGCATGGAGTGGAAATTGAGCAGGGGTCTCCTGCACCCAGTGAGAATGTCCTCACCACTGAATTATAATGGATGCTGTGTTTTCCTTTCCCCCACCATTTTGTGTGGAGGCAGGTGCAAGAAATGAGTTAGGTGCATGGCCAGATTTACTCCTTATGCACCCCTAGGCATGGCATCTTCAGCCCCCCTCCCACCTACACCTGACCTTCATGTTTTCCACATGGCGGGGGAGCAATGGGAGAGAGAGGGGTTGGCCGGGCCACCTGCATGTGGGGCAGTGTGTGGTGTGGGGAGATGGGCTGGGGTGACCAGCTCAGCCAGATCTGAGCGGGGGCGATATGTTCACCACATATGTTCATCGGGCTCTGGTTTCTATCCTAGCCAGGGAACGGGTCCCAGGAGCAAGGAGGAGGAGAAAGGGACAGGTCCAGAGTTCCAGCGCTCATATAGGGCCTCACATATTGACTGGAGCAGTAATCTGCCACTGTTTAGGCACCCTAGAACCCTAGGCATATGCCTACTGTGCCTAATTGGAAATCTGGCCCTAGTTAGGTGTCTGACTCCAAGAGAAGAGCTTTCAGCTGTGAATCCCAAGCAGAGGAAGGCATGTCCCTCTAATCTAAACTTGGGGCCTAACTCTCTGAGAGGGACAGGGTTTAAGCACCCCCCCTTTCTTAGCATCTGCTATTGTCTAACTGAGGAGACTCCCCATCTAACCTGCTGGCTTTTGTGAATCACATTCTCCGGCATCCATGGCTTCCCATGCATTGTGTCAGAAGCCTATGCCCGTAACTCAGGCTTTGTGGATTTTAGTGGGTGGCTAGGCACCTTCCAGTTAGGCACTTCAATGCCTAAATCCCTTTATGGATTTGGCTCTAAGTCCAAAAAACAGCCGAATGGTTCGTATTTCTCACTTTATTCTCTTCTCTTATTTAGGTTTACATTTATAGCGCCTTTGTCCATAGCACTGGTGTGGGATTCTGATAATACAGTCCCTTGTCCAATCGTAGGCAGTTCTTTTTGACTAATGCAGGAATCAAAAAGCATATCAGCACTTCTTCAGGGATCAAATGGATTAGGGTTACCCTCCCAGCTATGTGGTATGTGAGGGGTTACTAGATATTGCAAATGCAGCCTCTGTCTTTTCTGTTAATACAGCCGGTTCCTACTGAGCCAAATCAGTACTGACAGCTAGCCAGATGCTTCTTCTGCCTGTCAGCAGGACTTTGGTCCCTTTGGAGCATCTGGATATGTGGACATTTTTGAAGCAAACTCTACAGCCAACCTTGTTTCTAAAAATAAGTCACTGAAGAAAGGTCATTCGGTTACTTCAGTAACAGGCCCATTAGTCTCTTTTTTTAAATGTGGAGGAGTAGATGTGGCTCTTGACTACCGAGTCAATTTATATTGGGGTAATAAGTAGCTAGACACAGCTTTCTGAATAGATAGAACATTTAGATTATATTTATTACACCCTGTGCAACTCCCCTGACTCTAGCAATGCTGCATGAAGGATAAGCCAGCGCAGAATGGATTGGTTCCAGAGTTTATTTTGGATGATCACAACATTAACTTTTAGTAGTGAGGTCTTTGGGTCATGGACTCTATCTTCATGTGCAGCTGGATAGTGCCTAGCACCTTTTGAGTATCATTGCAATACAATTAACAAATAATAGAGTTTATTTTTCACTAACCAAAGCAGTTAGTACAGTACAGTATTCTCTACAGTGGATAATGCCACTTCAGTGCATTAACTTAGAGGAAAAACTGAACTGTATTCTGATAATTGTATTCTTGCTGCATAGAAGCATGCAGTGTTCTTGAATAGCACTGGAAGTTTCAAGTGCCAAAAAGAGCCTTTTAATAAATATGCTTGTTTGTTCTCTATAAAATACAGTACAATTTTTATTTGCCATGTTTAATACATTATGATAACCAAGTATGAACTGATTACTTTTGCTTTTATTTTTTCTCTTGATTTCATTCTTCTAGCATGGCCTGTAGCATATTCTGAAAATATTTCTACTCAATCAATTGGAAGGTTTCTTTATAGATGGACTTCAAAGCCCAAATATTTAGCAGAAGATACTATGATATTCATAATCAAAGTTGTGTGTTTCTGTATCGTGTTGACAAAAGTGTAATTGCATAATTTTGGATGCCAGAATATGTGCTGAAATATATTTGTGGTTTTGCAAGATAGCCTCATATGACACAAACAGTAACACATTCTGCTATCATTTTCTGTATGACCAAATAGCTAGCATTGGCTATTTAAAAATGCAAACACCTGAAATCCAGATGTTTGATGTAATTGTTATCTCGTTGTGAGCAGTAGAATATTCCTGTTGTAGCAGCTATTGGTAACTTAGGCTGTGGGTACATGAGCAAGTTTACAGTGGCACAGCTGCACTGGTGCACCTATGCTGCTGTAAGCTTTCTAGTATAACAACTCTGAGTCAATGGGAGAGAGCTCTCCTGTCAACTTAATTAATCTACTCCCAATGAGTGCTGGCAGCTATGTCAGCAGGAAGCCCTTAGGTCGGTGTAACTTATGTCGCTTGGGAGGCAAGGCTTATTCACACCTCTGAATGACATAAGTTATACTGACATATATGGTAGTGCAGACATGGCTTCAGAGTCAGGATATTTTCTAGCATTTATTTGTTTTCAGGACGTCCAAGAATCCTGTTTCCTTGAACAGACAAGTTTGCAAACTGCACTCTGGTAATTTCCTTCATGTGGAAACTTCAGCTAAGGCACCATTGCCCAGTCACCAAGAAGCAGCTGTTTTGTGCCTCTGCCTTTTATGGAATTTCCTGTTTCTTCCCTTTTTCCTTCCTCAGAACCTGGATTTTTTACTTAGGCAAATCTTCTAGTGCAGAACTGCTCACCTTGGACCTCATGGATCTGAAAAGATAGTTTGGATGTTGATCTTCCTTTTGTGTAGCACAGGTAGGACGGTCCTCAATCAAATAAAGGAGCATGTTTTAACCTGCAGAATCGCTTTAATGACTGATTGGATGTTGTTAAAGCATGGTGTAACTAAGGGCTAGTCTACACTACAGAGTTCTGTCAACAAAAGTTGGCTTTGGTCACCAAAAAGGTGCAGGTGTACACACTGAAATGCTTCCCTCGTTGATGTAACTCCTCTGCTATACTGACACACCTCGACGAAAGGTGTAGGGCTTATGTTGCTGTAGTTAGGGCAATTCAGTGTCAATGTAGACAATGTAGAGTATGACGTAATTAAGGGGTAATGTACACTACAGAGTTCTGTCAACAATGAGACACTGCATTCCTTAACATTGGCTCACAGGAGGAGGTCAGCTCCTTGCTGACATGGGTCCCTGTTTGAACAGTAGCGTTCCATAGGACTGGAATGGACAGATAGTAGCTCAAAAACATTTCTACAAATGGAAATCACCATGGGATTGCTGTCTTTCACAGACCTCCTGGAATTTTTTTAGGTTAAGGACAAAATGGATGTCACTGATAGGTAATTGGAAAACAAACACATCAAAAGAAACCCTATTTTCACAGTATTAAAGCATATACAAGCTTAGAGTGAATAAATAAACAGCACTGGGACCAGAAGGCCATTTTTCTCCAGGGTAAATTGTCAAAGCAGCATGAATGAAATTATGGCATCTCAATAAAATTATGGTTACACGTACTTCCCTTGAAATGTCCACGTCTTTAATTGCTTTCATCTTACTTTGGCTATTGTTCACATGCCAGCTGACACGTGTTTTCAATTTTTCCCCCCTACTTAGTTGCAGGCTTCTGAGCAAGTTAGGTGAAACTTCCCTAGATTATTGCACTCTAGTTGGAAATGCTGGTTAATGTTATATTTTGCAACATGCTACAGTGGAATAGTCATACTTGGGACATCCCATTGCAGATATTTTCCAATTAAGTGCATGTCCTGAGTAAGAGAAATCTAAAAATATCTAACGCAGTTAAATACAAGGCAGAACAAAAGCACGAGTAAAAATGTTATTCACTGCATTTTGTCTTTATTTCTCCTAGTTGCAAAATTAAAAATAGAGTTTTACATTTCTTTACAAATGGATACGCACTGTTTAACACATTGGCACCAGCCAAATGCATCTCCAGTAAATGTGATTTTGTTATTTATAGCAGAACTGAATAGCAGTTATTGTCCTTAGTTTAAGGATCATGAAACTGGTTACTGGGGAAAGGTTCCAGTTAAATGGGTTTCCTTGACCAATGTGCTGTTTTTTTCATTGCCATCAGTATGGGCTTGCAGCTGGGGTTTCAGGAGATGTAGGTTCCATTCTTAACTCTGCCTTGGGTAAGTAATTTCACCTATCTGTACCTCAGTTTCCCCATCTGTAAACTGGAGATAATGATACTTCATTTATAACATGTTTTGAGATCTCCAGATGAAAATCACTATATATGTGGCAGATATTATTGTTTATTAAATGTCCAATACCTTTTTATTGATTATTTTGGTAAAATAATATTTTGTATTAATTTTGGATATTCAGGGGCCCTCACTTACCCTCTCCATTTTCACATGTAGAAGCCCTGCTTATGCTGTATCAGATACTTCTGGGGTATTTCTCATCATCCAGGGTGGCCCAGATTATTTGGGGGAGTATATTTTCCATCTGACTTTCTGAGGTAATTTCATGTTTGCATGTGTGTAGGGTGGGGCGGGGGCAGGGAGGAGGATTATGTTTCTCTTCCATCACCTCCCAAGTGGTGGAACATATTCCTGGAAGGGTAAGAATAATCCTCACCCTCAGCTAATTTTCTTGAACATGGGAGCAAATTTTTCTACAGCCTTCTTTGTGTGACACAGATGGACCTGCCAACCATCCTTCCTCTGGTCTCTTCTCAAAGACCAGCAACAGCCTCATCATGAGGTGCTATTGGCCCCATCTCTGTTGAGTATTATACTATTTATATTAATAATAATTAGTATTTACGTAGCGTGTCTTGACTATAGATCTCATAGCACTTTACAAAAGTGTGTGAATATCATCCCCATTTTCAGAGGCACAAAATTATTAAGTGATTTGCCCAAGGTTACAGAGTAAACAAGAGACAGAGCGGGGGATAGAAAGGAGGTGTGTTTCTGCCTTAATGGTGCATAAACTTTCCTGAACAGAAAGCCGGCTTCTACCTGTGTGTGTATTTTGCCTTCTATGTGTATTTGTATTTTAAAGACCAAGTTTTACCCCAAGATTAATCTATTCACCTTCATTTTCTCTTTACAAAAACTGATCAATTTTAAAAGAGAGTTCAAGAGTCTCTCTAAGCATATCCCATTGGCCTCTGAAAATCTGAAAGGGAAACAACATGCAAGTGAAAAATAAATGTGATACATTTTTAAAAAAAAAACAACCTCTGGTCCAAACCCTGCTGAGTAACTGTTACGATGCTGTTACCTTTGGTTTGATATTCAATGTTACAAAACTACCCACATAACCTGCAAATAACAATTGTATTATTTTTAAAGATAACATTTAAAATGTAGATATCTATTCAATTAGGCATTAAAAGCCTGCTATGTTTTCCATAATTAAATGCAGAAAATACCTTTTCTAGTAATGTTTTTGAATGCTATTCATGTTGATGCTCTATGTTAGCTCATGAATTTAATGTGACATACACTGCCATTGCAGGGGTGAAATTAGGAAGGCCAAAGCACAACTGGAGTTGCAGCTAGTGAGGGAGGTGAAGGATAACAAGAAGGGTTTCTACAGGTATGTTAGCAACAAGAAGAAGGTCAGGGAAAGCGTGTGCCCCTTACTGAATGCGGGAGGCAACCTAGTGACAGATGACATGGAAAAAGCTGAAGTACTCAATGCTTTTTTTGCCTCACTTTTCACAAACAAGGTCAGCTCCCAGACTACTACACTGGGCAGCACACTATGGGGAGGAGGTGAGCAGCCCTCAGTGCTGAAAAAACAGGTTCAGGACTATTTAGAAAAAGCCGAACATTCACAAGTCCATGGAGCTGAGTGCAAAGCAACCGAGGGTGCTGAGGGAGTTGGTTGATGAGGATGCAATGTCTTGTCCATTATTTTTGAAAACTTGTGGTTATCGTGGGAGGTTCCAGTTGACTGGAAAAAGGCAAATATAGTGCCCATCTTTTAAAAAGGGAAGAAGGAGGAACTGGAGAACTACAGACCAATCAGCCTCACCTCAGACCCTGGAAAAATCATGGAGCAGGTTCTCAAGGGATCCATTTGATCAGGAACAATCAGCATGGATTCACACAGGGCAAGTCATACCTGATCAAACTAATTGCCTTCTATAATGAGATGACTGGCTCTGTGGATGTGGGGAAAGCAGTGGCTATGATGTACCTTGACTTTAGCAAGCTTTTGATACTGTCTTCCACAGTATTCTTGCCAGCAATTTACAGAAATATGGGTTGGATGAATGTTCTATAAGGTGGATAGAAATATGGCTAGATCGTTGGGCTCAATTGGGCTCATCAGTGGCTTGATGTCTAGTTGGCAGCTGTTATCTTTTTGTTCAATATCTTCATTAATGACCTGGATGATGAGATGGATTGCATCCTCGTCAAGTTCTCAGATGACAGTAAGCTGGGGGGAATGGTAGATACACTGCAGGGTAGAGATAGAATTCAAAGCAAACTAGACAAATTTGAAGATTGGGCTAAAAAATCTGATGAGATTCAAAAAGGACAAGAGTCCTGCATTTAGGGTGGAAGAATCCCATACACAACTACAGACTAGGGACCGACTGGCTAAGCAGCAGTTCTCTGGAAAAAGACCTAGGAGTTACAGTGGACAAGAAGCTGGATATGAATCAACAGTGTACCCTTGTTGTCAAGAAAGCTAACAGCATATTAGGCTGCATTAGTAGGAGCATTGCCAGCAGATTGAGGAAAGTGATTATTCCCCTCTATTTGGCAATGGTGAGACCGCATCTCGAGTATTGTGTCCAGTTTTGCGCCTCCGCTGCCGCCCCCTAGCCCACTACAGAAAGAATGTGGACAAATTGAAGAGTTAGGTAGAGAACAATGAAAATGATTAGGGGGCTGGAGCACATGAATTATGAGGAGAGGCTGAGGGAACTAGGCTTGTTTACTCTGCAGAAGAGAAGAGTGAGGGGGGATTTGATAGCAGCATTCAACTACCTGAAGGGTGTTTCAGAGAGGATGGAGCTATGCAGTTCTCAGTGGTGGCAGATGAAAGAACAAGGAGAAATTGTGTCAAGCTGCATGGGGGGATGGTCTAGGTTGGATATTAGGAAAACCTTTTTCATTAGGAGGGTGGTGAAGCACTGGAATGAATTACTGAGGGAGTTGGTGGAATCTGCATCCTTAGAGGTTTTTAAGACCTGGCTTGACAAAGCCCTGTCTGGGCTGATTTAGTTGGGGTTGGTCCTGTTTTGAGCAGAGGGTTGGACTAGATGACTTTCTGAGGTCCCTTCCAACCCTAATCTTCTATGATTAATAATTGTAAACCCACAGTGGCTTCAGCATGGGCTGTACAGTGTATCCTGAACCCTGGGTACGTACTCGTGTTGCTAGCATGTACTTAAACCTCTGCCTTCACAGCTTCACTGATATTTTTAGCCATGCTAGGTAGATTAAGGCTAGTGATAAGAAACCCTGTTTTGACATGGTCCCAGTTCCATGAATGGGCAGTGCTGGAAGGGGTGGTAGATTCTCTTTTAGATTCCCCACCCACTCCCCAGCAGATTCAATCAACTTTCTTTTTTGTGGCTTCCACATCTATCCTATGCTATGTCATCTTCACTCTCTCCTGAGTTTTGCCGTGAGCACAGCTGCAGCACAAAGAGTCCCTGACAATGTGGCTCCTACAGGAATTAGCACAAACTGTATTATCCAGGGGTCCATCAGGCAGCAGCGCGAAGGACCCAAAGTCTTCACAGATCTTGGGAGATACGCAAGTTTAGGGGCTCGAACGTCTGGCCACCATAACAGGGGGAAAACTATTCTCCTTTCCCCTTAATATCATTCCGATCCAAAACCCTGTTATGTCAATGGAAGTCTTTCCATAGATTTCAGTGACTTTGCATGAGGCCCTAGAAGAAATGCAGGGCAATTCTTTGAGTTGAAACTTTTCTACAACGCAATAACTTACATAGCAGAGAATGTGCCATGAATCAGGATGTCCTTTTACTAGTATATTTCTTTAAAATCATTTCCCTTTAACCCTCGTTTTGTTCTTTGCATATTTTTTTCTACTTTGATTGAAACAGTAATAAATATTTTTGTAAAGAGTTCAGGAGATTTACTCCTATGCTGCTGGGGAAAAGTACTGTAGCTCCTCTCCTGGAAATTCCTTTGAATTTGAGTTTTGAACACTGATTACTCTCACTTCTGAACTACTTACTGTCACTGAAATAACCATGAACTTTGAATTGAAACAAATCAGCCTATGAGCCATTGGAACTCATCTCCTTTCTTCATGCTGATACCATGTCTATTTATTATAAGTTCAATTAAAAGACAAAATTAGACATGACAGGGACCCAATTTTCTCTTTCCACAAGTTTAATGTATAACTAAACCACAAAAGTAAATGGCAATGTTTACTTCCAGCACACACGTTATAGTATTTCTCTTGCTGTTGTATTTGCAACAGGTGGCTATGAACTTCAATTGAGTTTGTGGCTCATACTGAACTTATTTGTACAAATAACTAAATGTTTCAGCAAGGTTTGTGATAACCATGGCCATTTCAGCCTGTGTAACTTCATTTTTTAGCAGTAGTTAACTAAAGTTATCCAAGAATAATTTGGAGTACATAGTTTGCTGTCCATCCAGCAGCATGTCATTTGGATTTTATGGAAAAACTTATTAAACAAAATATTGTGGTGATATTTTTCAGAGATATTGAGATGTGTTGTAAGATTAAATCTATCTTTGCTCTTAACATAGTCGCATTTCCTGGGCTAGAAGGATTGGCTGTATAAACAACGAGAGTCCTGTAGCATTTTAAAGACTAACAAATTTAATTTCTGCAGGTATAAGCTTTCATCGACTGCAGCCCACTTCGTCAGGTGCAAGAAATAGAAATCAGATAGAATTTTTTTTTGTAGAAGTATGGCCAGTCGGAGAGCACTTCAATCTCCCAGGACACTCTGTGCCTGACTTGAAAGTTGCCATACTTCTAAAAAAAACTTGAAAAACAGATTTCAGAGAGAAACTGCAGAGCTGGAATTCGTATGCAAACTTGACACAATCAAACTGGGTCTGAGTAGGGACTTGGAATGGTTATCTCATTACAAGAAGTAATTGTCACTGTTCACACATTCTCACCTTCTAATCAATGGTTGTGAATAGGCCTCAGCTACGCTAACTGAATGGACTTTCCTACACGTACCCACCCCGTTGTTGTTCCTTACCCCTGGATGTGTGTATGTATATATATATCCACACACACACCCATCTGATTTCTATTTCTTGCATCTGATGAAGTGGACTGTAGCCCATGAAAACTTACGCTTGCAGAAATTAAATGTTTTAGTCTTTAAAGTGCTACAGGACTCTCTTTGTTTCTGCTGTATACAGACTAAAACTGTTACCCCTCTGGAACTTTTCACCATTGGCTGTATAGTTACTTACTTAGAATGTTATCAGTGCAAGGGACTTGATTCACCACTACATTACTCCAAGTTTACATCAATGTAAATCCATTGATCTCAGTGGAGTTACACCAGTGTAAACTTGGGGTAACAGCGGAGTGAATTAAGCTCACAGTTATTATTAGCAATTTAGTGACACTACACATAGTTGA
The DNA here is from genome assembly GCA_007922155.1 of Mesoclemmys tuberculata. Lineage (NCBI taxonomy): Eukaryota > Metazoa > Chordata > Testudines > Chelidae > Mesoclemmys > Mesoclemmys tuberculata. The sequence goes on along the minus strand of ML675618.1, from coordinate 22,209,887 downwards.
AAGCAAATTATATTTGTTAATGAAACTGATGTTTAGCTTCTGTGCTATGCCCATTTTATGTGTAGATACCAATACTTAAATATGGTTGATCTAAAATCATTGGTAGTTTGAAATATTAATTGAAAATGTTTCAAAGCTGTGGGTTTTTAAAAAATGTACTACCTAACATCATTTGAGTTCTTTTTATAGATTCAGTATAGTTGGATATTAATTGTTTTTGCTGAGGAGTATATGATTAAATTAAAGGGCTGTGTCTCAGTAACTACAGGTTCCAAAGAGAATAATTTATTCATTCATAACACACTTATCTTTGAGTTTCCCCAGCAAAAACAGTTATCTAAGGTGAAAGCATGCATTGACTAGTGATGGTAATAATAAACATTTGCAACAATACTATCTGGATTTCCAATTACTTTAATATGCATATTACAGTTGTTGAAGAAAAGATAAAAGTAGCAAAAAAAGCAAAATGACTTAATGCTAACCATAGTGGTCAAGGTGAAAAAGGTCTTTTATAACTATATCAATGGAAGATGAATCGCTAGGGAGAAAGTACATCTATTAAATGGATAAAATACGGGCCGAGGCAATGAATGAATGGTGATTTCAAATAGCTGACATGCTATTTCCATTTTAAAAGCTGCTTAAAAAAGGAAAGTGTAGACAAGTAGTATGGCTAATTAGTAAGGAAAGTCAACCCAGTAAAAATAACTTGGTGGACAGGAAAAGGATAGGGAAAAGTTGAACCGATGCAAATCAGCCAGTTCAGCTTACATACTTCCCAGGATATTAATGAAACCAGTAAGTAGATAGGGGCAGATTTTCACAGGCCCAAAGGGGACAGATGGGTACCATACTCCTGTTGAAAGTCAGTTTGGATTTGAGAGCCTAATTTTGCTTCATACTTTGGCAATCCCCCACTACTGACCTATAAACAATTATTTTTGAAGAGTCATGTACAAGTGGGGCAGTATCAGGACACTGGAAAAAACATGTAATACTATTTAAAAAAAAAAAAGAAAAGTGATCCTGGCAACTAGAGTTCCATACATTTGACTTCTATCCCTAATAAAAATGAAACATTGTAGGAGAAGAATAAAAAACTTCTTAACGGTAATAGAGTCCTGATCAGTAGGCAGCATGGGTTTATAAAGAATCACTGTGCTAGGTGTATTTGATTCCATTGTGTGGTTTCTTTCACAAAATTAGTGGATAAGGCATTCTTATTTCACAAAAATGGATTCACCCATCCCAAACTCTAGGGAAAAACAAACATGAACAAAATATCCAACTTGCATTTGTTTTTCTGTTTTATTTTGTTTCTTTTATTTATGAGGGGACCTAGTCAGTTGTTAGAAACAGAAGCAAGAAATATATGTGAAATAAATTAGTTTTAACCAATGTAAAATATTTGTATACAATTTTTTGCCACTTATTTCAGTGAGTGCAGAATTGGATCTCGAATTGTGCACCTTTGAGCCACATGTAAAGAACACCCTTCATGGACATATCTATGCTACAACAAGAACAATACCTTGCTCCAGTGAAGGAAATAGAGCCATGCTGCCCAGGAGCTAGAAAAGGTGGCTGCAATTGGCTATTTCAGATGCAAAGGACTTCTGGGCAGATAGCTTTCTTTGGCTTTCTCCAGTTCTTCCAAAATATAGCAGAGGTGGAAAGGATCTCAATAAGGGAAATTAAAATGATTGGAGACATTGAAAGGCTTGCATGGGAGGAAATATTAAACATATTAGAACTATTTAGTTTAGAGAGAAGAAGAATGGATATGATGCAAGTTTGTAAAATATAGAAAAGTTAGATTGTGGGCTCCATTTTACCCTTTCTCATACCCTTTCTCATCTGTATTGGGACCTGTGCTGTTCAACACATCCATAAATGATCTGGAAAAGAGATAAACAGTGAGGTGGCAAAATTTGAAGATTATACAAATTTACTCAGGATAAAGTCCAAAGCAGACTGCAAAACGTTACAAAGGGATCTCACTAAAATGGGCAACTGGGCAACAAAATGGCAGATGAAATTCAATATTGATAAATGCAAAGTAATGTGCATTGGAAAACAAATCGCATTTAAACATACAAAATGATAGGATATAATTTAGCTGTTACCACTCAAGAAAGAGATCCTGGAGTTGTGGATAATTCTCTGAAAACATCCATTCAATGTGCAGTGGTAGTCAAAAAAGCTACCAAAATATTAGGAACCATTAAGAAACGGCTAGATAATAAGACAGTAAATATCATAATGCCTCTATATAAATACACGGTACACCCACGTCTTGAATACTGTGTGGAGATCTGATCTCTGCATCTCAAAAAAGATATGTTAGAATTGGAAAAGACACAGAGAAGGGCAACAAAAAAGATTAGGGGTATGGAACACCTTCCATATGAGGAGAGATTTAAATGACTGGAAATTTTCAGCTTGAAATTAAAATGATTAAGAAGGGATATGAAAGAGGCCTATAAAATCTTGAGTGGTAAGGAGAAAGTGAATAAGGAAATGTTATTTACTTGTTCACATAAAAAGAACTAGGCATCACCCAATGAAATTAAAGGCAGAAGGTTTAAAACAAACATAAGGAAGTACTTCTTCACACAACGCACAATCAACCTGTGGAACTCATTGCCAGGGGATGTTTTGAAGACCAAGCTATAACTGGGTTAAAAAAAGAACTATAAAAGTTCATGGAGGATAGATACATCAATGGCTATTAGCCAAGAGGGTCAGGGATGCAACCCCATGCTCTGAGTGTCCCCAGCCTATTTGCCAGAAACTGGGAATGGCTGACAGGGGGTGGATCACTCTATGCTTGCCTGTTCTGTTCAGTCCTTCTGAAGCATCTAGCATTGGCCACTGTCAGAAGACAGGATACTGGTCTAGATGGACCATTGGTCTGTCTCTGTATGGCCATTTTTCTGTTCTTAAGCAGGGTCTGAATGAGCTCTCCCGTGACATTTAATGATGAACTTGGGAGAAAGACTTCAAGAACAGATTATATTTACATAAAGACGCCTTCTCTGCATAGCATGTTGAAGCTGCTTTGCCAAAATGATCACTTTTAGTGGTGTTGGATTACAAATCCGTTTAGTATTGAGAGCAGGGATGATGAAATGTTGTTATTCTTTTTGTATGAGTAAAGAGCGATAGAACTGTCCCCTCTCCAGTGTTTAAAGATAGAGCTGTTTAGACTCAATTGAGAGTCATTGTCTCTGTTCAGTGACTACCAGAACTGAATCACTGAGAAGTCAGTTTAAGGGCAAGTCTTTGACCCAGTGTAGGGACAGAGTGAAATAAAAGCGCTGTAGAAGCTGTACTGGCAGTGAGATTCCCTGATACCCAGTGAAATCACTAAAAGCGGACGTCACTAAATACCTGGGTTACGCAGTGGAACCTCAGAACACAGGGCTGTAGAAGTAGCATTGAGCATCCCACAGCTGCAGCACACAATCAACAGTAGCAGAGAGAAGCAGCAGCAGCAAGTGACCAGGGGCAGCAGAGAAAAGCAACATGAAACAGCTAGTTGCACAGTAACCACAGAGATTGCTCAACACCCCCACTTTCCCGCTCTTTCTAGGGTGGGAGGTGAACCCCTGTGTATACTCCTCTGAACTCTGCGTCTTGGCTAACCAAGGGCAATCAGCTGTGAGTGGAGTGCACTGGAGGGAAAGGAGTGTGTTGTGTTAAAGGGACATTCTATCATCAGCCATTCCCACTGCAAGATGGCGAACTGAAGCAAAGGACTGGACTGGGGGGGGTCAGGTTTGCTTATGGTCGCATGCTTTTGAATGTGGTTGTGCTATTTTCCCAAATGAATGTGTGGTTTCCTTTCCATTTTAATAAAAGTTCTCTATTGCTATACACAGACTCAGTGCTTGCAAGAGGGGAAGCATCACCTCTTAGCGGTGTGCAGAGATGGTGTTAATTTTTCCCAGATTATTGTGTCAGGGGTTGAGCCAGTTCTGTTTTGTATTGATAACAGGGACTCCTAGATATTGAACCCGGCCCTTGTTGCTGCCAACTGCACCTGGCAGAAGGGTTACATCCTCATACTAGTACAAGTAGACAATTAAATTAAAAAGCAGCGCATTTAAGGTAATCCTGTTTTACACAATGAATACTTAACCTTTGGCAGTGAGCGCCACAGGCAAGTAGGTGAAGCTCTTATCAGGATTCAAAAAAGGATTAGGTATTTTCATGAATAATAAGAACATCCACAATTATGTTAGATGAGATTAAAGATGAACAAAGGATATAAATCATCATTCTTCTGAGCATAAGTTAAGCACTTATTGCCTGTGGCAAGTCAGGAATTTTCCCGATGGATAGGTTATTCCACAAGGGAGCATTTTGGAGATTCTTCCCTTTCCCTCTGAAGTGTCTGATATTGGTGAATGTTGGACTAGATGAACAATTGGTGTGATCATTATAGTAATTCTTATACCCCTGAGGCTGCAATTCCTTGGGCAATATTGTCTTGAAAATAATTAGCCTGATTCTACTATGACACCATTTTTGCCTATTGTAACTGACTTCACAGAATCATCGAAGATTAGGGTTGAAAGGGACCTCAGGAGGTCATCTAGTGCAACCCCCTGTTCATAGCAGGATCAACCCCAAATAAATCAGCACCACCAGGGATTTGTCAAGCTGCACCTTAAAACTTCTAAGGATGGAATTGAAGTACTTAATTGAAGTAACTCCTGATTTATCCCAGTACGAATGGAAAATCAGGATCAATTGTGTCTAATGCTGTAGTTGAACTCAACTCTTCTTAAAAAGTCCAGAAAGTAAAGCACGGATGTACCTTTCAGTCACTGTGGTGAAGTCTCTCATTATATATGTACTGCCCTCAACAATTCTTTAATTTAATCATTATTTCTTGTTCAGAAATATTTCCAAAATCTTGCCAAATCCAAAAATCTTAGCCAGCTGCAGAACAGTTGATTGTCAAAGGGTGAATTGGTTTGTGTAATGAACTTTTGAAAAGGATATTGAGGCAATCGCAGCATGCCAAAGACACTTATATAGAGTCATAAACAGTTCAAAACAAGGATGTTCCAAACAGAGAATCAGGCTGAGGCCAGCAATAAGGAAATAAAGAAAACAGAGGGTCTGAGGAAATTACTTCATTACCTAGGCTTGTTGGTTTTTATGATAACCTGAATTTAAAGTAAAGTTTTCCTCTTATGGTCCAGTCCTGCAGCTCTAACATGTGGATAGCATGGCTGATTTCTAATGATAATGGTAAAGGATGTAACTAAGTTTTGACATTATACCCTTACTTATCAGAAAGGTCCAATTGAAATTACTTGTGTAGCTAACTGGCAGGTGGATTGGGCCCATAAAGGCTAAATTAATTCTCAAACTGGAAGAACTATTTGCCTGTACTCCAGTGGCTCTTCACTGGTTGATAAATCTGCACTTTCCATGCTTCAAATTAGAGTTGCTGTAAGAGTCAACTTTGCACTGTCTGAAGCATTGTACAGTATGTTTACAAAAGTGATTTGTAAGAACTGGATTGAAAGATAAGAGTATGAGAAAAATAACATTTTGCTGACTAGAATGATTTAATAATCTTCTTTCTTTTAAGTTTCTGATCACAGTAATCCATTCATCTAGGTACCTCTTTTAGCACTGAGTCATTCCATCTTGAGCTAGTTGGGACCTTGAGCCAGCCTTGGGCCAGTCACCATGTGATGCGCTGATTGTGGGGCACACGCCACCTACACTACCAAACTCTTCTCCATTTCTACCACACCATGCTGTTTCCTGGGAGCAATATGCTTGTCCATGTGCCAGGACCAAACTTTGATGACAGTGCCAGCAATTTTGCCTTTTAACCAGGTGCAGGAATTGGAAATAAAATTCCCATTTTGAGCAAGTTCCCTTTTGTGCAATTTCCATGTACAATGCTAAATTTTAGCAGCCTTATAAAAAATTAAGTGAGATGAAACTTACATGAAAAAGTACACATGAAACAAACGTGAAAAAGTTATTTAGCTCTTCAAGACGTCAGACCTGCATAGTCCAGAACTCCTCCTGGGAACTGCTTGGCAATGGCAACACCCATTTACACTAATTGGAGATCAGTGTGTTCAACATTTGATAGGAAGCATTCCGCTTCTCTCAGGAGTGGGACCTAAGGGTTTTTTCTTGCATTACATGATGATGTTCTGTAGAGTTGCTCTTAATATTATCTAGCTATCTATCTTTTTTTATTTGCATAGTTGATAGTTTGGGTAGGTGTATGAAATTCCTGGGACATGGATATATCTATTAAAAGGTGACCCACTAATGTTTTAATTTTATAAAATAAAATAAGTCTGCTTTTATTATCTCAAGCTAGGAGCAAAGAATGCATCTGGGGTTAAGAAATACATAATTACCTTTTAAATACAAAATTTATGAAAATCATAATCTCCCTTTGATACCTGAAGAGCCTAAGCTGCAGAACCGTCTCTTTCTTCTTCCAAAGTGAATGACAGCACAAAGTCTGTAAACCTAGAGTCAGAGTTTGGGAAAGTAGCACCAAGCCATGCAGCTGTAAAGCCTTTAAACCCACTCTTTGTGCTGCATTATTTGGTATTAAAAAAAAAATAGGAGCTCATCATGTAAGATACCACTAGCTTTGTCGGAGGAGTTGGGTAGATCTTTGTAAATAAATCCATTTTTCAGTTTGCTGTCTGAACTGAAAAATAGAACCAAAATACATGGATCAACCCAAAATAACAAATTTTCAGTTTTCTCAGTAAAACAAAATGTCTCTCCCCTAAAAAAAAGTTTATGATCACATGAAACGTTTCATTTAACCAGAAATGTTTCATTTCAAATTGTATCATTTTTACCTGCCTTTTTTTTAAGCAAAGGAAATTTGAAAATGTCATTCACAAAGGAGGGTATTATATTATAATCAAGTCCTTCCCTCCCCCGCCCCGGTTCACCGAGTAAGTGCGAGTCTGAGTTCCTGTCCCCACTCTGCCTGATTCAGGACAGAGACTTGAATTTGGGTCTCCGACATTGCAGTGGAGTGGCTACAGGATAGTCTGGGATGGGTTTTGCTCCATACTTCCTGCTGAAGTTCCACTTTGTATGAAACACCTAAATGTTCAGTGGAGCAGGAACTAGAACCTGGGTATTATCCCTCCCTGGCAAGTGCCCTATCTGTGAGGCTAAAGAGTCATTCTTAGTCCTTTGCTGGCCAAATGAATATTTAATTAATTAAATATACAACGTGAACAACTTCCACAGGAGAGAATGAAAGCTGCCCACCCAGAATATGCAGGGATTAAGACACTCATCTGTAACATAGGAAACCTAAACTGAAACACCAGCTCGGAATGACGTAGAGTTGTGACTTGAACCTGAGTCTCTCACAGCCCACATGAGTGCACTACTACAGGAGTATCAGTCTGAATTTGGTGCAAGCACCACTGACAGCGCCTCCTTCATTTTGTGAAAGGAGCCTAAATCCCCTTGTGAATCTAGCCTGAAAAATCTAATTTTGGACAAAACTACTTGAGGAATTTGTGTCAAATCCATGAATAGTTTTGGTTGACTTAAAACTATATTCATAAATAAACTCAATAAACTGTCTGAAAAACATTCCCTGCTCTAGCACTGATCCCGCCCGAATTCCCAAGGCAGTCATATGAGTGCTCACCACCCTCTAGGAGGCATTGAGGATCTTTTCAGGATCAGGATTGAAGATAAATACCTTCAGAAGGAAATCTTCACTGGCAGAGCACACAAGCTATTGAACCCTGTTTCCCTCTGTCACTGTCTCTGCAGTGACAGGGTGGGAGGCTGTTGTTTGGAAAGCTAAGTATTTAGGAGTTGGAAAGGGAATTAGAAAAATGGTAAGTTTTAAGAGATTACCTCACAACCACGCTGTCAGGATGGGCGCTGTCTCTGAGCTTCTCAAAATGTAAGTCTACACTGCCATAAAACACCTGTGGCTGGCCTGTGTCAGCTGACCCGGGATTGTGGGGTCAGGCTCAGGGGCTATAAAATTGTAGAATAGATATTTGGGCTCAGGCTGGAGCGTTGGCTCTGGGACTCTCCCCTTTCATGAAGTTGTAACCCGTCCGTGCCCAGGGTAGCCCACTGATAATGCCAGGGTCAGGGCAGGCTGTAAAAGGAGAGCAAATCCTGGTAACTTTTCAGGTATGCCTTTAGTTTCTTCCTGGGCCTCTGGCCTCTGTAAAGGTCTTGATGGGCCATTAAGCAGGCTATTGTCCTGTGGCCTCTCTGTCTGGAGTGTGTCTTTTACAGCACAGTTTGAAATACAGGTATATCAAAGATCTCCATAACTTTCCTCACACATATTACACATGAACACAAATATTATCATCTTATTCAGCATATCATAACCTTTCTAACCGCATCTGACATGGTATGTCTCACATGAATCGCTATGATTTTGACATATTAATGTCAAATAACACAAATGCCCCCCCTCCCAATCCAGTCTGCATGACAGAAGTCACCTCAGTGTATACCCTGCAATTATACAGCCCCCATAGCCTGAGCCCTGCAACCCTGAGTTAGCTAGCCAGGGCCAGCCGCTAGTGTTCTACTTCAGTGGAAATATACCACAGGAGACTAAAGGATAACACAAGAAAGAAGTAGTGAAATATAAGAAAGAAGCATTGTATCATTGGAAAACTCTGATACCTGGGGGCAGGACTTCATTAGCCAACAGTAGTTCAGGGTTGATTACATCCTTCATGTCACAAAGACAGACTGACAAAACCTTTTGTCCACTTGCCAGCAGCTCCCAACCTGAAAATAAGAAGAAATGGACGGCTTATACAGAAGAAAGGAGTGAGCAGAAATTCCACCTGTCGGCTCAGTTGCCAGAAGCAGAGGACTTCCTGTCAGAGCCACAGATTTGCATTAGATATTTGGTCCTTTTGCCTGTTATACTCCTTAGCAATATTCTCAGCCTCTGTGTTTTAGAAATCCAGATTCTGCTCTGTTACGCAGCTGTAAGTGAAGGCAAAATCTAATCCACAGAGTCCCTGACTTCTGAAAAAAATCAGAGTTTATTTTGTGGTATTTTAACGTAGCTTGCCTTTTTATTTTCTAATGTATTTTGCTTACGAAGCCAACTTTGCAGTCAATGCTTTTGTGAATTTTCACTTAGGGGGCTTTCGTAGTGTAACGTGATTGCTTGCTGTTTGTGTTACTGTCATTGTGAACGTAAACGTGATGTCCGTTGCTCATTTAACAGCTTATAGAAAATATAATAAGCAAGTTGTAATTTACTGTGAAAAATATTTATTTATTTAACAGAAAAATAATTTTAAGCTTGAAAAATACATAGCACAGTAGATAGTTTCTGGGTTTTTCTATTTTCTTACTATTTTGGTTTTTTTGGTCAAACCATTGGTCGACACTTTCTTTCCCACTTTCTTTGGGCTTGATCCAAAGCCTAGTGAAGTGAATGGAAAGATTCCCAGTGAGCTTTGGATCAGGGCCTTTTTTCTATGACTTTTATTCTGTGCAAGGGACTTATATATCAACCATTACCATACCGTGTGAGCGCTTCCAGTCTTTCATTTATTATCCTCACAACACTCCTGTGAGGTAAGTCAATGGTATTGCCCCCGTTTTACAGAAGGAGAACTGAGGCACAGATAGTCTGAGCAACATACCCAAGAAAGTGTGTGGCAGAGTAGATAATTAAATCAGGGTCTCTTGACTCACAAGCTGTTCCTGGCAGAGGTAACAGGTCTCCTGTCATTGCCGCTCCTTTGCTTTATATCCTGTATGGCTTACATTCCATTTTTCTATTTGTGCGTGATGCATTGGAGCCTGATCCTGCCACTCTTATTTATGTGAGCTGTCAATTCCATTGACTACATTTGGACATGTAGAAGGGTTATTTTTCTGTGTGTTAAAGGTTGAAGGATTTGGCCCTTAGTAAAAATCTATTTTACATTTGTCTGCACTGAGTTTAATCATCCAAGTGTGTCACACTTTAGAAAATAGTCCCAAACTTTTCAAGTATTGTTTTTGTTGGGCTGGATTTAAACCTTTTTCTAGTTTTGTTGCATTAGCTATTAAATACAATAAGTTCACACCTAGATACATGTTTGTAGTGTTTACACTGATAAGAAATCTTAAAGCTGGGAATAAAACAGAGATCCCATGACATCTTGTTTAATGCTTAAGACTAGCTTATTTTGTAAGTTTTCTGTGTTCTCTATTTTAATAGTATAAGCACATAAGACCCAAAGGTATTTCTAGCCAAATAGAAATAGACAATGTTCCAAGAAACTAGAGATGTAGCGGAATCTTCTAGTTTACTTGGCAAATATATTATGTTAGTGAAAGTCCCTGTGACAGGAAACTGCTGGGTATGTGTGTCTGTGTTTTATGAGGGAGAAAACAAAGCTAGCCAAGCAGCAGGATTTTGGCCTCATTCCATGGTAAAGCAGGAGGTGTTTCCAGGACTGTCCAGTTGATTTGCTCAAAGTGTTTGCTAGAAATGGCTGCTGTCTTCCCTGTGTATTGCTTCACTGAACATTTACCATATGTATTTGTCAGGAAGATTATTCTGAGCTTTCACTGTACAGCATGAGTTCTTTCATAAAACTACTGCCCTAGGTCTCCAAAGCAGATGGTGCCATTTTATTCAAAGTTCTGTGTTTCTGGACTGCCACCAGTCTACTTTTGCATAACAAGTATTACTTGAAAACATATGTTTGGGGGGCAAAAAAGAATAATGCATCAGCCCCAAAATGTTATAAATTTTCTAGCTAATGCTGAGTGTGAAATTCTTTGTGCCAAGAAAATGGACAAATAAGTAAGTCAAGGATATTAGGTGCACAAATTGAACTCCACCAATAAGTCCAGAGCAATAGAGGGTACGTTCAGCTGAGTTACACTCTCTCCCTTTTGCTTTCCTAATTTAATTCAAAAAGGGTCAGTCTAAAACAACATGTGATGGAGTGCTCCATTTTGCGTATTTTGCAGAGTAGAAAAGAGACTGACTCCTGATCTGAAGGTTTTCTAATGAAAGGCTATTCAGTTCTTATGAATTCCTACCATTTCTCTCTGCTGTAGAAGCAATGATTACCTGGAAGTAGCACATTTCCATTAAGAAAAGAACAATAAAAATGATTAAGGGGCTAGAGGAATGGCTTTTAATGAAAGATTAAAATAACTAAATGTGCTTAGCTTGGCCAAATGATAATTAAAGGGGATATAATGAATGGGTGCAAGTCCTCGAAATGGTTCATAAACCAAAAAGGGGTAAATATTGTTAAGGGTGGTATAGGAGTGGTAAAAGTCTGAGTACTCAGATGAAGTAAAACAAATGAAATTTTATGTTTAAATTTAGGAATATTTGCCTAATGGTGGGAGCTACTAGCGCAATGAAATCTCTGAAAGAAAGTGGTGGAAGTCCTATCAAATGGGTCACTTTAAATTGGACTGACAAAGAAAGAGCAAAATACAGTGTAGGAAAAAAATCCTGCACTGGTTGAGTGGAATAGACTAGATAAACCAATATAAAAGTTGGTCAAAAGTAATTATTAAATCCCAACCACTACACCCTCAGAAAATGGGATTTCATCAAGAATTAAATGTTTCGCAGGAAAATAATTTTTAACATTCTTTTTATATTTTGGAGAAAAATTTAAAAATCATCTTTAAAAAAAAAATTTCAGTAGTGGGAAAAATCCTATTTTTTCATAGTTTCTTTTAAAACTAATGAAGCAAGACAAAGTAGGCAAAAATATTTTATTTTTTTCCACTGAAAATTATTTTAAAAGTTTTTGAGAAGTGAGAACTTTTCATTTTCTCTCCCTTTTTAAACTTTATTTTATTTCAGTTGGTTTTGAGTCGGAGTAAAGAGGGAAAAAGTAGAAAAGTGAGAGAAAAACAGTGATGAAACAACCTGTAGTATATCAGATGCAAGATCAGTTTTCAGCTAAGTGGCAGTGCAATATTTGGGGGTAGGGAGGGGAAGTCCTTGTATTATTGTTATTTCCTTACTATTTGTATTGTTGTAGCACATAGGAGTCCAAGTCATGGATCAGTGCTCCAGTGTGCTAAGCGCTGTACATTTAATAAGAAATATACATCATCAGTTATCAGTTCCATGGTCTAATGTATTTATTTTTAATTTATATGGACATTTTAGAGCCTTGTGAGTTTTGTACCAATGTAACAAAGATTCTGCAAGCATTTGGTAAATGGAAGTCATTGAGATGAATGATTTATTCTGATGGAACTGAGTATGCTTGAGTGCTGTGAGTATAGGCCTCAGCCAGATTAATACACCTGCAGAGCACTAATTAGATCCTGAAGGGAGAAAACCCACATCCTCAGCAGCTGTAGACCTGCATTGTGGACATCTAATCCCCCCCATTCCTCTAAACCAGTGACATACCCTGCCACCCCTCTCTCCATTGTCATATATGCTGCTGCCCTGGCTTGGAGCTTGAAGTCTTTGTGAGTGAGTGACAGCTGGAGAGACAGAATATAGACCAAGCTGCCCATAAAAAGAGGGGTGGACAGAGCTGCCCAAACAGAGCTGTGAGATGGTAAAGATTGGATTTTGCCCTGTGCGTATAAGAATTGCATATGCAGAGCTACTTTCTGGATCAGGCATTGGAATTGCATCTGAATAGAAGGTTTGCCCTCCCAGTCTGCTCTTCATGGCCCACCGTACCCGCAGCTACATAGGTCCCCGTGGAGCTATGCTGCTGTTGAATGCTCCTCATGTCTGTACAGTAGATGTCACTGAAGGTTGTCTGCAGCTGTAATGGTGCTTTTGGCTGTAGTAATTTCCGTGTGCCTTTTCAAGAGAAAATATTCAGGATCCTGGGAGGAACATGTCACAGAATGCAGTTGGTCTTGTGCAGGAGCCCCTAAAGCAGAATGGGGCCGAATAGACTTCTAAGGGCTTGAGGAAAGCAGGAACTCTCCCTTTTGAAGTCTGCTTCCTTCATTCCATGGGTTTAAGGCACCTTGTGCTCTAGTATCCACACCTTTACTTCCCACAAAACTGTGTAACACAGGGACAAATGCACTTTTCATCCTTAATGCTTTTATTTGGTATACTCATTGTGTTTAGTTACCTCAGCAACACCAGGACTTGCCCAGGTAAGTAACAGATAATATTACAGATATAATTTTAATGCTTGCTTTAATGAGCTTAAGGCAAACTTTTTGAGGCACATACTTAAGTCAATGTGCAGAGCTTCAGCTCTACGACACCCATTAGCAGTAATGAGGGGCAGCTAAACATCGGGAATTGTGTTCAGAAGATACTCCTGAAGTCACCAGATTTAGTTTATTTAGTTGAATGCAAAAACCTTCATGTCATTTATAGGTTTGGTTCATTAGTCATTGGGGTTGCTATAGAGAATAGAACAAAATTTTTCTGTGAAACCTAATTTTCACAAATTGTCCCCATTACTATATGCACTCTGGGAGAGTGGCTAGATTTTATTAACAATGAATTATCTTGAGCTGCCATTAAATAATTCTCTGGGGCATGACATTGATAATGCCATATGCCGGTTTTCCCCCCTTTTTAAAATAGGCTGCCTGACTGAATGCAGTGGAGTCTCATTAATTTAATTAATGAATCATAAGGCCACAGGACCATGAATTAACATGAATTACTCTGTGAAGAGAGACTGCATTAATTTTGGGGAGGAAGAAGCACGTCGGTGACCTCCAGTCACCTGAATAGAATGAGCTGTGGTAACCAACCGACCAAACAAAATAATTTACTGCATCTAAGACTTAAACATGCCATGGAATAATGGCTAAAAGTCTGTACTATTTTTAATAGAGATTTCAGGAGATGGAGATTTGCTGATGTACCTAATTGCATTTCAGCCAGAACAATCCTGGGGGAAATATTTATGTATGCTTCAGTTTCCTCATCTATAAAATGGGGATGATAATTCTTAACGGCTTTGTTAAGCATATTGTGGTGAACGATGCTATATAAATGGAAATGAACTGTCATTACTTGTTAAACAAATGCTAAGGCAGCACATGCAAGGGCAGAGTTTTAAAGGTAGTTAAGTGCGTAAAGATGCAAGTAAGCACAGGAGGGATTTTCAAAAGCACCTAGGTTCCTAGTTCCTATTGACTTTGTTCTTCAGAGAATGGGCCACATTTTCTGCTGATGTTAATTCCAGTTCCTCAGTCTCCTTCTGAATAATTTTGATTCTTGGCGGTCCTCTAAAGGTGAGAGGGTGCTTAAGTCCCTGAGGCTGTGATTTCACTCACACTGGTGTAGCCCTAGCTCTGGTAGAAACAGTAGGAGTACTAGTTTAGATTGGTCATAGGTGTTCTTACCCTTGTGACTTTTAGCTGTGCCCAGAGCAGCTTGAGCAGTGTTCCCACTGGTGCTACCGCAGTCTGCCTTGGGTCAGTACAAGGCTGGCAAAGATAATTCCCTAAAATTATAAGGCCTTAGAGACTTAAGTAGTTTCTCACACTCTGAATGGTGTCTCCATAAGGGAGCTGGGACACTGTAGGAAAGTTGCTACTGCTCCTGGTTTTTTTTCAGTAGAAAAAAAGAGTATTCCATTCCCTGTTCACTAGAGAATGAAGAATGAAAGACCCCCATTTACCTATTGAGTGGATAACAAGAAGACATAATTCACTACAGTGAAATATGTGGAGAGGGAGAGTGCCCTTTTTTAACCTTCTGTGTTTGGCTCAGTTCATTACTTTTTGACTGCCTATACCAACAGTGGCATTTGGAATCCTGCTGCCGTTTCATAGTTGGATATAAAAGAATGATGTTTCATTATGGCTTGCCATGATCTGTATGTAATAAATCAGATGAAAAATCTGAGCTCATTCTTAAATGAAAATATAATTCAGAGGTTTTCCCCCACCAATTTGGTTTAACAGTTAAAAAATTAGAGATGTCATGTGAAGACTTGATACTAGAAAAATAAATCAGTATGTTATATAACAGATGAATGCACATTAATTTTTTCTAGTATTGTTGCTATGATGGTTTTAAAACTGAAAGGTGCTTTCATGCTAAACCTCTACTTTCTCATGCTTAGTCTTATTCCAGCAGTGATACTTTTGTTTGTTTGTTTGTTTCTTTATTTTGATTTTTGGTGAGGGGAGGGGAAAAGAACAGGGGAAATTTCATGGATCTCTTTAACATTTATTTGAATGTACATAAAATACAAGGTTGCACTGTGAACTTGTAAAACTGGTTTGTAATTTGGGCAAGTCAGTGGAAACTTTGGAATTCTCTCTACCAATCAACTCCATAACTTCTTCAGTTGTGGTCTCCCGGTCCTGCTACACCCTCCGTCAACTCATTGGCAAGGCCCCAACCTGTTCATACCTAAGTACCTCTGAAAAGCTCACTTCTGTTTTACTACCTGCAGTGAATCTAGTTGACTTTTATATATAAAAGATCCCTATTTGTAGTTTCCCTTTCCCTAACTTTTGCCCCTAAAATAGTGATACTGAGAATACAGTGGTTCAAAAGCCAAATTAGTGAGCAACATTACCCAAAAAAGCCACAGTAGCAGTGGGCTATAGTACTATATATTTATATTTAAATAGTATGACGGGGAAATATTTAGTGTGTATCTAATTCTCACAGCAAATAAATTAATAACTTTGTACAAGATGAGAATTTACTTGGTTAATAACATAATAAAAGCATCCAGATTGGTTAATAGCTTTGATTGGTTAATAATTAAATCACAGTGTTTTAATATCATGTGTTGCAAAGAGACGCAAGAGACACATTAAAGAGCCACTTGCGGCTCCCAAGCCACAGTCTTAGTATCACTGCCCTAGTGTCTGTGCTGCTTGGTGAATAGGCCATCACTCCTCAATGTCTGGAAAGTCTTTTAGAACATCCAAGGAAATACTATTTTTTAAAAAGGATGATCATTAGGATACATTTTATGAAGTCCTGAAGGAGGACTAATGTGTTTGTCTTCTCTAAAGAGATTTTGTTTTAGAAAGTAAGTTTTGGAGGCTTTAAAATAGCTCATTATGAATGCATAGCACATTCTTTTTCTAAATTTCAGAAAGATGTATAGAGGTGCATTTCTTTAATTGCACATGCAGTTTTTTGCATGTCTATTCATTCAAATTACATCATGAGAATGTATTTAAATTTACAGTAATTCAAATACAGCACTTGGAATAAATGTGAAACTATAGGGAGTATCATTTAGTGGATTTATTATGGGCTAAATTGTGGTTTTACCACAAACCTTGAGTGTGACAACACGTTGTCCCAGAAACAATGCTAATTTTAACACTAATTTCACCACAAGTTCAAATAACGATGAAAAAAGAGTGTGTAAGAGTTTAACTATTACTGATGTCTTTTACTAGCTGATAAAGTCCCTGAAGGTGTGGATGAGCATTAGCCAAAATATGTATTTTCCAGATGCCAAGTATGGTAGTGCTTTTTATAGAAAAAAAACAGATTCTCTATTGGGTCTACAACTGAAGTTAAGTCTATATCTGAAAAACATTCAGAAATTTCAACTAGTGCAGGATGTAGTTGTCTGCTTGTTAGTGCTTTTTCATGCAGGGAGAATTATTACATCAGGGCTTCAGTTTGTGCTGGCTTCCAATTCATTCCCAAGTACAATTCAAGGGGCTATATTTTACTTATAAAACCTTTCAATGTCGTGGGGCTGTCAGAGCGCTACTGGGCTTGTATCGCCAGAATGATATACTGGGATACAGACAGATATGGTAAAATCAGGCACTGTGCCACCTTTTCAAGTGGGGAAGGGTCATCCTGGAAATTCGACACCAGGGCAGAGTTAGGGCAGTGAGGGCAAACAAACAAATGGACGGTCAATAATGGTTGCCCTGCAAAGTGCTGTGGGTTAGCTGCCGGGAGCATGCACAAAGTGGTGTGCAGCAATTGCGTGCAGCTGAACAAAATAACTGAACTGACTCAATTCAACACAAACCTAGTTCTCTTTGCAAGGGACTCCAGAGTTTCCAATAAATGCAGAATTTATACACAATGAGGGGTTGCGTCATGTGCATTCAGGTGTTTTTAAACTGGATTAACTCTATTTGATCTGGTTTAAAACCCTGTGTAGACAAGAGACCTCTTCTGTCTTCATGCTGTATGTCAGCATCTGAGATCATTTGGGACATTCAAAATGAGAACCCCCATATTCAATTTAAATCTCTGGTGGCAGGTTATACTTAGCCCTAGATTCTGAAATTCATTTCCCTTTTTGGTACAACAGAACTCGAGTTCGTAGAACTTCTGGGTGACTGCAATGTCTATATATTCACTCGGACTTTTTTCAGATGTAGTGAGTTGAGTAGGAAGATTTCTAGTAGATGAGGGAGTAATGTAGTCTATTTTTTCTTATGATGTGAATCTAAATGATTATGATGCATGTTTTTAAATAATTGTGTTGCATGTGTGCCTAGAGGAAGAAGCTAAGGGCACATTATAAATCAGATAAATAAACAAATGGAAGTTTTGAATATGCGAGGCAGGCTGAATTTGGCCTCCCCACTGACTCTCAACAACATTTTTGAGATTTTTGCTGAATATCAAACAATGTAAAAAGTATTTTATCTTTATTTATATACTAAATAAGTGAAAGTATTTCCTTCAATTGATATATAATATGATAAAACAAATGTCTGGAAGCATATTTTGTCCTATGACTTCCTTATCTACAGAATATTTTCTCCTTTTTCTCCCACCTATGGCTTGAGCTAGAAGCATATAATGTTTATCAGAGTGTGAAATGTCCTTCATGATACCCGCTGTGCTATTTTAATTCCACTATCCTGCTTAAGCTAAATAAAACAAGAATCAGACACTTTGCTGGGCTCTGGAAAAGCTCTGTGCCATCTCAGTCTCTTACCAGGAATTCTCAGTGCCTGCAGGGTTTTTAGCTGTGTAGCTCCCATTAAAGTAAATTGGAGTGGTGTGATCAAAATCCCACAGACTGCTTTGAAAGTTTACTCCTAAGTGTTTTTTCTGACCTCCAGTTCATGGCATGGGTTTACGTTTTGTGAATAACTTATTAAACACAAACAGCAATTACCCCTTCTGTGCACTTACAAAACTACTCAGTTTCAGGTACTATAATTTGCAGTAATGAAAGGCTCTCAGTCTGAGGTCTCCTTTGCACTGATAAACAAAATTAAATGTACTTGTAGGGCTCCTCCCTCAGTCAGTTCCTTTCTGCAGTTAGATAATAGTGACATAGTAATATCTTAATAGCTAAGCAAGAGCAAACATGGGCTGTGCCAAAACTGAGAGTTTTACAAGTCTGGCTCCTGATTGATCCAGTGACCCGATCTGTAGAACATTAACAAATGCTTGGACAGACACAGTTCGTGACCAAATCGCTGTTTTTTTCTGGGTTCACTTTTTGTCTTTTTCGTGTTCTCCCTTCAACCTAATGTTTTAATTTGTTATCTCATGCCTCTGGTATCTCAGTAAAAATAGTAAATTCCTGCAGGTTCGAGAAGAGAGCAGAATGTTTCAAGGTGAACAGGAGCTGCTTGAACATCTTTGTGCATGAAACTCAATCTTCCTGTGCCAGTATCCTCTCCTTTCCAGTAATCTGTTTTCCCTGCTGTTTTTCCAGCTGCTCTGGAACAGCTTGGCTTGCAACAGAGGTAGTGGAACAGCAAAGACTAGGAGAAATATATTGATTTGCCATAGGACAATGTGGAGAAGTCATGTTCCTCAGTATATCTGTGACACAGACCCACACTTAAAAGCAATTAAATCCGTGATACTATAGGGAAGAAAGAAAAAAATTAATGAAGAAGCGTCTGGGGATTTTTCACCATCAAATTTTTTGGGGAAAAGTGTCTTTTCCTGAATTTTAGAAGATTGTGGACTGATATTTTTGGCAAAAAAATAGTGGAAGCCTACTTGCTACCTGATTTAGAATTCTAAATTAAATTTTCAGTGACAAATCCCGTTTTCTATTATAAAAACACCCAACAAACAAAAAAACCCTGGGCCCCCATAAAATATTATGGCAACACTGTTAAAATCACAAAGTCAGATAATGCTGAAGTTAAGGTTCGAAAGGCAACATTCATTCATTGGCAGCTCTAAATACAATTAATTCTGATATCAACCTACACATCTCCATCGAAACATAGTTTAGATGTTTTAAAACCTTGTGCACCAACTTCTGCTATTCCCATACCTGTGCTTTTTATACATGCTTTCCACAACATATGGAATGCTCTCCTAAATCCACAGGTGAAATCTTTGCCCCATTGACATCAATGGCAAAACTCTCGTTTGCCTCAGATACGGCAGGATTTCACTCCCAATCATCAATCCATCATCTTATCTTCAGGCTCACGTCTTGGATATTCGTCTGCTGGGATATGTCTGCATTGCAGCTGGTAGACAGATGCACTAACTCCATTCTAGCTAGCACGCCAAAAACAGCGGTGTAGCAGCAGCTCGGTCTGGCTCCCTGAGTACAAACTCACCTGGATCTCCTGGCTACATACCTGAGTGGCAAGCCCCAGCTGCTGCCAATGTTACCTATGGCTACACTACTATTATTAGTGCATTAGCCTGAGCAGAGCTACTGTGTCTCTGTATATCTGGGTTGGGCAGTACGCTTCCAGTGCAAACATATCCTTGATGGTGGGATCTGTTTCTGTTTCCAGCACATTGTCACACCCTCCTGAGTTTATGTTAGTTACATATGTGCTGGTAGTCCTGCAGAATAAATGGCAGCAAATGTACACATGTGCAAGAGTGAATCTGTTAAGGTGGCTATGGCTGTTCTCCACTGAGGTTTGCTGATGTTTATTTGATCCCTTCTGTAACACACGTCTTGGGAAAGGAAGCAAATATGCTGTGACATTTTAATTTCGTCGTGTTATTTTGAGCATCAAGTCCCATGAGGAATTGCTTAGAATGCAGCAAACAGAACCATGTTTAAATGCCATAAAAATAACTAAATATCCCTTGGCCAACTATATCCTTTATTGGCCAGGTCTTAAAACACTCTTTGAAAAAAAAGCAGCGTAGCCCACTGAAGAAGTAAGGCACAGGACTGAAAGTTAAGGATTCTGGGTTTCCAGCTCCATTTTTGACTTGCTGTGTAAAGTTGGCCGTCGTTGAACCTCTCTCTGCCTCAGTTTTCCTGTCAATAAAAACAAAGTGATCATATTCCTTTTAGTTACACATCTTTCTAATGCCTTGTGAAAACTATGAAAAGTTCTGGGTAAATGATAACGATTTATTTTGTCTGAGAAAGAAAGAATGGCTGGTGGATTTGGCACCAGATAAATTACGACGTTTTATCATGTATAATAGCTTAGACCAATTTCTTTGGAAATCTCTTTGGTAGTTCCAGTGCTAAGTCATTAGATCTTTGGGTAGCTGAGAATGTTACATTCAGCATGGTTTGTGAAACAACTGCATAACAGAACTTGGCCAATTCAGCAGCGTGCCGCCGATAGTCACTAATGGGTTGACACTAGTTCAGAAAAAGATTCTGACTCCCATGAACTGGGCGTCTAGAAAGAAGACCAGCAGCTGTAAATCACTCCCCAAACAAAGTTTGCTGGCTGATCTGTGCAGGACAAATGTCATGATTCTTTGAGGAATTTTTCTGCCTTTTGCCCATTTCCTACAGTACGAAAGGTTTGTGAAATTATAATGCTTTGCATTTCTGGGTTTGATTTTTCTCTTTCACCAGTGGGAATCAGGAGTAACTCAATTAACATCAATGGAGTTAGAATGATGTAAAACTAATGCAAGAGGGAGGAAGAGAATGAAGCCCTCGGCATCCTGAATATTGAGTATCAATATTGAACATTTAGCTATACACCACCAAAAAAGATAAGGAATTGTTACTACCGCCATTTTTCCAGAAGAGGAAATAGGCACAAAAGGCTTGATTTTAAACTTTCTTGTGACTTGTGTAGGCATTTACATAGTGGGTGGCTGTTTAAATCTGCAAAATGAGTTCCAAGTGGGTACAAAATACTACCATATATGTAAGTAAAGAGTGTTTTACAGCCACTGTGCACTTGCCTATTATCATGCAGAAATAAATGGCAGAACTAGGGGTTTTGCCCAGGTGTGAAATCCTGACTCTCCAGAAGTCAATAGGAGTTTTGCCACTGAACTCAGGAGGGCCACCATTTCACCCTAGGTCTCCTTTTATCTGGTCCTGCACCATCCTTGTCACAAGCAAAGGAATGAAACAAAAAGAAAATGGCATTGTTCTGAGCCATAAAAGTAGAAGTGTGCCTTTGGATTTCAGCCTACAACCAGCAAAGAGAGTCAATATTTTTATTAAATTTGCTTATGGTATAGAGGCACTGCATCTTTTATTTCCATGGTAGTGCTGCTGAGATCCTCCAGCGTGTCTCGGAAAGCCATAAACACACAGAATAAGTTTTTAGATACAAAAGGGTGCCAAAGGCTAGTCACAGCATGCAATTAAGTCGTGAAAACTTGATTTCCTTTTTTTGAAGTGACTGTCCAGATACAACCTTGAAAATCTATATCTTAAAAAATATTAATTTTGCCCCAGTCTAAACTATCATCTGATGCCCAGAAAAAAACTGAATTGGACTGTATGAATTATTCATTAAATCCAATTTAATATGAATACTACTTTATTTGAATATTAAGTGCTTTTGAACAGTATCAAAGAAGGTGAACTTTTTCTGACAACTGAACATTCAAAATGATGACCTGACATTTGCGAAATCCAGACCCTAAAGAATCAAAAGGACATACTTGAGGGAAGCAATGGGAGTACATGTGAAAATAGACTCTGCTAATAAGGTCATACAAATATTGGCATAACATTATGCAAAATCCAAATCCATTCATTAGATGATGTTACATTCATTAGAATGTAAGGCTTTTCAAGTGGTGTTACAACCCTCTGTACATATAATGAGCTCTTCAAATCTATGTACCATAAACTTCATATTAATCCGTTAAGAATTAATACTTTAAGCCAGACTTTGTCAAATCTATCTTTCTAAGTATTTGTAGAGACTCAGTGTAGATACTGCTGTTCTTATTTGGCTTGCATACACTTTGCTGTGGTATATAAATAATTACACAAGAAGAAGAGCAATGGCGAATTGGGCCCATGATCTTAGTTTTGCACATATTGGTCCAACAACATACACTGGGAGCACTTCCTAAAGCCATGTGGCAGATGAGAGGGCTTTGCAGTGCTCTTTGAGTCCAGGCTTTTTGTGGAGGTCTATTTGGATGCAAATTGCATTGTCATCATATGACTGTCATACTAATTTTACGTTCTTTACCAAACAATTCACGGAGCATCATTGATGGCTCAAACTGACTCATGCCCTGTCTTCCGAGCCAGAGGCACAAATCAGTTTCTGCATCCAGCTAGTGTGGAAATGAGGGGAAAAGTCAGAAAAAAGCCAGCTCGAGAAGAAGCAATGGGTAAGACACTATGGTCAGATTCTTGTGACTTCTGGTCATCAAAGCAAAAATAGAATTTAAAATGTCCATGGTAACATCATGGCCAGTTAGGAAACTGTTGGCTCATAGTTTGAAATGAGACTGTGAAGTTGTCTTAAAGATATTTTAATGTATTTAATTCTCAACTATAATAAAACCATTAGACATCCTTAATTCATGATACTAAAAACAGGCCTGTAGAAATGGCTTTATATATTGTGCAGAGAGTGATTGGCCTCCAGCTGACCTTGTAATGTGCAGGCAAACAGGAAAAGTTATCAAGAGAGGAAGGTTATATAACTAAAGCAAATACAGTAGGAGGAATAGGTCCAGAAAAGTATAGCAGTGGCCTATTAACATCTGTGTTCTATATTGCATATTACTAAAAGATGAGAAATGCATGATTTTTTTGTTTACAAATTGTGAAATTTTAGCAGAAACCTGATAATAAATGTAACTGGGCAGAGACTTTCCTGGGTATCTTCATTTACAATGCGAAGGACGTGGTCACTGGTTAACATTTCATAATAATGAATAATGATCTTATTACACTGACAATTAACAACTTCCTTTTTTATAAATTATAACCCAGTATAGACATCAAAGCAGAAAGTCTTATAGTGGGTCCAAGAAACAAAATTAAACAGATTATAAACAGGTGAAAAATATATGCAAAATAATACTGTACTTAATGTGATTAGTATTATGGGCAGGTGAAAAATGTGCATGAAATAATACTGTATTTAATGTGATTACTATTATGGGTGAGAAGAAATGATAGAGTATCTTTCCTTGGCTCAGCTCAGCCTTGGCTCATTCCTCATTCATATAGTGAACAAAGCCAAAATAAGGTAGTAGCCTAAAGTCATTCACTTAGCTGCCTCTTGTATAAATATTAAACCCTTGTTGTATGTGTTAATAGGACATACTACAGATATTCACTATTGAGAAGACACCTATATCACATTAAAAGGAAGTGTCAGTCTTTAGAAAGTCTCAATTTTGAATTTAATTTTCAAATTGCTAACCGTCAAGAATTAAATCAAAATGTTTAGGCTAC
Organism: Mesoclemmys tuberculata; assembly: GCA_007922155.1. Classification (NCBI taxonomy): domain Eukaryota; kingdom Metazoa; phylum Chordata; order Testudines; family Chelidae; genus Mesoclemmys; species Mesoclemmys tuberculata. The sequence goes on along the minus strand of ML675618.1, from coordinate 22,186,344 downwards.
ATGTTACATCTTCCTATGGTTGTCATTATGAAGAAAGCATCCAGTTTCACCCTCTGAAGAGCCTCTTTCACCGGATCATAGATAGCCTGGGCCAAGGATTTAGCCAACATTAAGTCCTCCTTGTGCTTCCCCAGAAGCACAACACAGAGTTAAAGCAGCCCTGAAAGGGCTGCTGGTGATTCTCTTGTCAGGGGGCTCCCACAGTGGTATAAAGATGGCATATCCATCCTTACAACATGTCTTTCCACCTTTCTGTCAACACAAGGTGCATTCCAGAGTGGGCTAGGGCCTGAAGTGGCGTGGCCAGAGTTTCAAGTGTAGTCCTTTGGTTCAGAGATGACCCAAGCTTGCCAATAGTAGGGGGAACAGAGTGAGGGTAGCTGGCTTCAGCAGGGTTACTGAGCACGCTCAGTCGATGTGACCAGGCTCAGTACAAGCCAAGCAGCAAATCTTGGGGGGCCCATGACCCCGCATGCTCCTCCCCCACCTGTCACCTCTGCTTTAGTTGCTCTAACCATCCAATTGGCAGTTCCAGGATCAGGAGAAATGGGAAAATGGCTTAATGTCAATTTTGACTCCTCTATCTTTCCACTTACTGAGTATGAGTTCAGTGCATCTGAGAATTGTGCCCTCTATATTTAAATTTCACATTTAGCTTCCTCAGGTTGATATTGGCCAGGTGCCAATGCTATTAAATATTGTGACAAAGATTTCTCCACCTGGAAAGCAATTCAGAAACGTGTTGGGATTTCCTATCATCCCATTTCATATTTGCAAATGAGAGTGCCATTTTCATTATGACTTGAGAAAGACATTCTCAGATATAGCTTCAAGTCTGCTACAATAGGTGGGTGTTGCACCCTCCCTAAAGATTTATTTATGATCTAAACTTCTTCCTTTTATTTTAGGGAAACTCTTTACTAGAACTGAGTGATATCTGGCATTTCTGTCACACTGGAAATTCCAGTATTTCCACGTTTATATTTGTCCCAAATTGGGATAAAAAGTTAAAATATCCAATATTTTTGCCAAACCAAATACTCTGAAAAATTTTGATTAGGAAGAGTGGAAATGAAATATTTTTAAAATGTTTAATTGAAACAAAACATTTCAGCATTCCTGAACTGAAATGTTTCCTTTCAGTTTGTTGAACTGAACCAAATTTTTATGTTTCCAGTCAGTTCAATATTAAACTGCATTTTTCTATTGTATCTCATGGGAGCTGTAACTTGAGAGCATGATGCCCCCCTTCTCTCCTCTGGGTGAGCTCCCAGGCCATCCTGCATATCCTGTTATGTACCAAGAGCCATGGGACTCCCATGATACACCAGGCACCTTAGTCAGAGGATGGGTCACACTGCATTACAGGAGATGTATTTCAGCCAGGGAACACAGCCCTTATAGAAGAATGCAAGCCCAAACTACAATTCTTATGAGGCAATGAATCACAGTAGGGAAATACTATTTAATGCTGAACCAATTAAAAAATAAATGTTTTGTGTCAGTTCAACAAAACAAAATATTCCGATTTGGAGCAAATGACCCAAAATGAAGTGTTTTGTTTAGGTTTCCAGGTGGAAAATCTAAAATTTTCAGCAAGTTTCCTATAGAATTTTTTTTTTTTTTGGAACTTGCATTTTCGATCAGAACATCATTCAGTTGGAAAATTCTTGACCAGTTCAGTTCAGGTCTAAACCTTATCCAGTTCAAGCTTTGTTGTCAGACACCTATCCCTGAACATTTCTAGCTTAGCTATTTATGAAATAACCTGTTTCATTCTATAGTTTACAATTACAGATTAGGTTATCACTGATGGCAACAAGCTGAGCCCATGTTTAGTGCCCAAATAGAATCTGACTGGGGACACTACTTAGCCACATTATGACTGGCCAGTTTGACCTTTTTGGTGTCACGCCCTTGCACCGTTGGCTGTGGACCCTACTTGAGATCTCATAGATGAAATGTGCTAAAAAATTCCCAGGTTAAAAAGGAGGAATTAAAATAATTAAGGAACCTGTTAGTAAGGTTTGAAGGCAAGCAATTGTGGAAGGAATTTGAGATAAAGGGGATAAAAGAAAAAAAAAATCAGATAGTTTGAAACAGCCCTCTTCCACTCAAAGTCACAAGATGCCATTTCCTAAAAGTTTGCCATTCCTTTAACAGATTTTTGCACTTTCTTTCTCTGAGGTAAAAATGAAACTGGTAACTGCTCAGTGGTGAAATGTCATAAAAAGTGCTGACAAGGTAGCTAGATTTCTGGGGTATAGGAGAGGGATGATAGAGTCCATGTATACCAGATCCTTAAAATAAAAAAAGAGATTGAAATTTAAAAATAAAAAAATTATGTGGGTTCAAAATAATAGAGATGATTGATGTTTCTATTTTCTCATCATTATATCAGGGTCTACTTTTCATAGTGGAAGGATACTTTGTGAAAAGAAATTTGGAATATTTTTAAGGGGATCGTTAAAAAATGACAAAATGAAGGAACCACATTCAAATATCAACCAGCCACTGGATAATATACATTAGCAGACTATGATGCCCTTCTGGGGTGGTTGATCATAGAAACATAGGGATGGAAGGGACCTTGAGAGGTCATCCGAACCAACCTCTTGTCGTGAGGCAGGACCAAGTGTATCTAGACCCTCCCTGAGTTGATTATATGAGGTCAAAGCACTGCACCTGAACAAGTCACCAATAGCCTACTAGTTTACACATTGTTGTGGCTTATTGGTATATGGTTAAATATTAGAGGAAATTCTGGTATACTTTATGTCAGATCATTAATACCTGGAATTATCAGTAATATCATGGAATCACACTTTATAAAAAAGAAGTTAGAAATCAAAATATGTAATAATTATTTGTTCTAGTTTAAATCACATTAAATTTAAAATAGTGTGAAGATATCAAACAAAAACTAACAGGGATATTATCTATGTATTCATGATAATAGTACTTATATGTTAATATTAAAATGCTATTACAACAGTTTCAGTTATCCAATGAGAATGATTTTACAGAAGACTTTAAATGTGTTTAGTTATAAAGGAATCCATATGATCCCAGATAATGGGAAACGAATCTAATAGTATGTATTTGTTGGCTGCTATTATTTTGGATTGGTGAAGGATATCAGACACAATATAAATAGGAATTACCTGAACCCACAAAATGGTGATCTACCATGGAACCAATAAATCCTCTCAGATAATTTGATTAGTCTGTTGTCAATTCTTTAACTTGTTGGTGGAAACCCACTCATGATTTAAGAACAAAAAGAACATAGTTTAAAGAGTCATGAAATGACATCATTCTAAACTAAATTTGTTTGACTAGGCCAAATCCTCAATGATGCTTAGCACCTGCAACTCCCATTTGTATTGTAGATGCTCATCACCTCTTGCGATTTTCATTCCCCCAGTAATGGGAAAATGCTCATTAACACTGACAATAATAGCTGCTGTTCAAGTCTATATAGGATGTTCACTATTAAGCTTATTCAGCATTTGTTTCTTCCAGATGGTTATTAGCTACCTAGTAATGTATTGGAATATAAAGTATTATTGCTTTAGTACTTTATGACACTCTCAATTGTTCATTTTAGTCCTCTTCCTAAAGTTTAAAGAATAATCTATTAATATGTATATATGTAGGGTGTTTTGAAGTTTCCAATATATTAAGCCTCCAATCCAGCAAAGTACTTATGTATATGCATAAATTTAAGCGTATCAGTAGTCCCAGTGAGGTCAATGCTGGCTCAGGACCTTTAACAATGGGATAATACCAGAAGACTTAGCTCATGAGACATCTAATATTTCTTTTGAAAATTGAGGCTAGGGATGAAAATTATAGGTGCAGTTCCTGAAATTTTGATGCCTGGATTTTGACAGAAGTGCTTTTTTAAACCATGACATAAAAGCAAGACATCCCTATAAAAGCACAGAATACAAAAATCTGTCATTTCAGTGCCATTATCACTTCCAAACATTTAACTATTTCTTATAATTCAAGAATAGATTGAAATATATCAAAAATAAATGCAAATACGAAAACAATAATGAATGTGAAATCCTAATTAATATTTTGAGAATGCTATCTTATTTCCTTACCCAGATCTTTTTTTTCATGCTGACTTCAAAGAGACACAGAAACATCTACTTTTCATACTAAATAATGCTTGTTATTCTGTTCTTGAAGCTGACCCAGCAACCAGTGACCTGTCTGAGAACCCGTGCTGACAAACTCCACAGGTGTCCAAGCTTAATGTTGCTCTGGAGTGCTTCTAATAGATAAGCATTCTCTATGTGCTCTGGCAAAGAAAAATAGGGCAGACAATCAGGCAACCATTGTCTCTAACCTGAGTGGAATACTTAACATAAGTCAAGGGTAAAAAAACCAGTCTTCCCTCTGAAATGCCATTGGAAGATCTCCGTGTGTATATATATATATATATATACACACACACACACATATGTATTATAGAAATATAATTTCAATGAAGCAGAAACCTCTCTGTTTAGTAAACTGAACAGAGCATAATACTCTAGAGGCTGTAGCCATCTATCAGACTCCATAAGAAAATATATACAGAGGGAATAAGTTTTGACGTGAAGGACAAATACCTTGCTCTTTCTTGATGCATAAACGGTTCCCTAAAAGTGAAAAATCTAATGATATTTCCACACCCACATCAGGAAAAAAACCCACCACCACACAATTATTTTATTTCTTTTTATCATACTGTGAAAGATGTATTCCCTTTTTATTGCTGATTGCAATCTACTGCAAGCTAATCCTGGTGTGCATTGCAAATTCCTACTACTTTCCCTTTTTTCTTTCTGTTGATATACACAAAATAAAAAATTTGAAAAAGTAGTACAACAGATTCCCCTCCCATTTGCTAGATGTTTTGGGTCATGAACTTTAAGGCCAGAATCCCATTCAGTTATCTCATCTTCTTTAAAGCTTGCCATGTAAATTTCCAGATCTATGGATGATAGGGGTCTAATACTATCAATTTAAAAGGACTGGGAAGGCTTATTGGCTAGAGAAGTTTGGGGCATTTCTGAATTACATGAGAGGCTGAGTGAGAGTTTAAAAGCCATTTCAGAGACATAACTCCTTGGGAAAATGCAGCATGAAATCAGTACTATTAGGGAATGAGGGAAGGGTGAGCCTTCTCATCCTATAACAATTGCAATCTCATAAGGCTCCTGATTGGCTCCCCAGTCTGTAAAAGCCAAAGTGGAATTCTAGTAAGTGTCTAGGCAATAGTGCAGATCTTCTGTTGTTGACATGATCATTCCTTCTTTGCTTGTCATGAACTCCTGCCTTTCACCTCATTTTGGTTTGGAACATGCCTCTTGGTGCGGATGCTGAAACCTGACTCAGACTCTGATCCTTGTTTTTGACCCTGGCCTGGAACTTGATCACTAGTTCCCCTGATACTCTCAGGCCCGGTCTATACTTACCTTTGTGATTCGGTGCAGGTCTGCATAGACCGCTCAGTTGATCCAGAGCGGTCGATCTGACGGCGGCAAATTTGCCGCCGTCAGTGTAGACCCAGCCTCGGCCTCAGGTTTGTCATGATCCTGATAGGTTGGATGAGATAGAAGAAGTTGTAAATGGAGCTAGTCAAACTTTCAAAACCTGCAAAGTAAAATAGTTAGTTTTCATTTTTTTCCTTCTCTTTCCCTCCCCCTTTTTCAATAGCAAAAAGAAAAATTAAGTGGTGGAAACAAGGAAATGGGAGAGATGGGAAGCCATAAAAAACTGAAAAAACAAAGAGAGTCCTGTAGCACTTTAAAGACTAGCAAATTAAATTTCTGCAGGCATAAGTTTTTGTGAACTGCAACCCACTTCATCAGATGCAAGAAATAGAAATCAGATAGGGGGTATGTATATACATCCAAGGGTAAGAAACAACAGTGGAGAGTGGGTGTTAGCAAAGTCCATTCAGTTAGAGTAGATGAGGCCTATTAACAACCATTGATTAGAAGGTAGGAATATGTGAACAGTGACAATTACTTCTTGTAATGAGATAACCATTCCAAGTCCCTATTCAGACCCAGTTTGATTGTGTCAAGTTTGCATATGAGTTCCAGCTCTGCACTTTCTCGCTGAAGTCTGTTCTTGAAGTCTTTTTTGTAGAAGTATGGCAACTTTCAAGTCAACTGCAGAGTGTCCTGGGAGACTGAAGTGCTCTCCGACTGGTTTATGCATGTTCCTATTTTTTGTGTCTGATTTGTGTCCATTCTTTTGCATAGTGACAGTCTGGTTTGGCCAAGGTACATGAGAGAGGGGCATTGCTGACACATGATGTCCTATATTACATTAGTAGATGTGCAGGTGAATAAGCTACTTATGCTGTGGCTGATGTGGTTAGGACCTGTGATGGTGTCACTAAAGTTGGTGTACGGACAGAGTTGGCAATGAAGTTTGTTGCAGGGATAGGTTCCTGGGTTACTGTTCTTGTTGTATGCGGTATGGTTGCCGGTGAGTATCTCCTTCAGGTTGGGGGGCTGTCTGTAAGCAAGGATAGGTCTGCCTTCCACAGCTTGAGCGAGTGACGGATCATCTGATACAACAGGTTGTAGATTCTTAATGATGTTTTGGAGAGATTTTAGCTGGGGGCTGTAGGTGATGGCCAGTGGTGTTCTGTTGCTTTCTTTGTCAGGTCTGTCCTGTAGTAGGTGACTTCTTGGTACCCATCTGGCTCTGTCCATTTTTTTCTTCAACTCTCCAGGTGGGTATTTTAGTTTTAAGAATGTTTTATGGAGATCCTGTAGGTGTTTATCTACCTGTTTGAGGGATCGGAGCAAATCTGGTTGTATCTTAGGGCTTGACTGTAGACAATGGATCATGTAATGTGTCCAAGGTGGAAGCTGGAGGCATGAAGATATGTATTGTGGACAGTTGGATTTCAGTATAGGGTGGCATTAATGTGACCATCCTTTATTTGTATTGTAGTTTTCAGGAAGTGGATTTCTTGTGTGGACTGGTCCAGGCTGAGGTTGATGGTGGAGTGGAAATTATTGAAATCCCGGTGGAATTCTTCAAATCACTCTTTCCTGTGGTTCCAGATGGTGAAAATGTCATCAATATAGCACAGGTAAAGGCGAGCTGCTTGGGGACGAGTTTTGAGGAAGTGGTGTTCTAGGTCAGCCATAAAAATGTTGGCATACTGTGGGGAAATGCATGGGGAAAATGTTCCTGATGTCTTATAGTCCATCTTTGTGTGGAATGTTGGTATAGAGAGTTTCCACATCCATAGTGGCTAGGATGGTGTTTTCTGGGAGATCACCGATGGATTGTAGTTTTCCCAGGAAGTCAGTGGTATCACGAAGATAGCTGGGAGTGCTGGTGGCATAGGGCCTGAGGAGAGAGTCCACATAGCCTGACAGTCCTGCTGTGAGAATGCCAACGCCTGAGATAATGGGGTGTCCAGGATTCTCATGTTTACAGATCTTGGGTAGCAAATAGAATAACCCTGGTTGGGGCTCAGGGGGTGTGTCTGTGTAGATTTGTTCCTGTGTTTCTTTAAGGAGTTTCTAAAGTAGGTGTTGTAGTTTCCTTTGGTATTCCTCAGTGGGATTGGATGGTAGTGGCTTGTAGAATGTGGTGTTGGAGAATTTTCTGGCAGCCTCCTGTTCATAATCCGACCTATTCATGATGACTATGGCACTTCCTTTGTCTGCCTCTTTGATTATAATGTCAGAGTTGTTATTGAGGCTGTGAATGGCATTATGTTCTGCATGGTTGAGGTTAAGGGGAAAGCGATGTTGCTTGTCTACAATCTTAGTTTGTGCACGTCTGCGTAAATACTCTATGTAAAAATCTAGTCTGTTTTTTCGACCATCAGGAGAAGTCCATGCAGAATTCTTCTTCTTGTAGCATTGGTAGAAAGGTGTCTGGGGTTAGTGTGTTGTTAAGTGGTGTGGTGGAAATTTCCCTTGAGACGGCGAAAGTAGGATTCCAGGTCACTGCAGAATTGTATCGTGTGTGGGGTGGTGGGGAAGAAAGAGAGTCCCTGGAATGTTGGATGGGATGGGAACTGAGTTACTGCAGAGAATTCTTTTTTGGGTGCTGGCTGGTGAGTCTTGCCCACATGCTTGGGGTTTAGCTGACCGCCATATTTGGGGTCGGGAAGGAATTTTCCTCCGGGGCGGATTGGCAGAGGCCCCGGAGGTTTTTCGCCTTCCTCTGCAGCGTGGGGCATGGGTCGCTTGCTGATGGATTCCCTGCAGCTTGAGGTCTTCAAATCTCACTTTTGAGGATTTCAATAACTCAGTCATGGGTTCGGGGTTGTTATAAATGTGTATGGGTAGGGTTTTGTGGCCTGCCTTGTGCAGGAGGTCAGACTAGATGATCATATTGGTCCCTTCTGACCTATGAGTCTATGAGATAAAACCGGCTCTTCTGCTGAGTTAAGCGTATAGCTGGATAGATTTGCAATATTTTTGGATGAGTCAAGTGTATCACAGCTGTGGTCTCTTGTCACATGTAGGAGTTTAAATAGTTTAGAGTCCATTTTTCTCTATAGAGAAGCAAAGTGAGTGTTGTAAATGTCCCATCTTGTTTTTGTAAAGATCAACCACTTGGAAGTTTCTGTGGAAATTTGGCTTTTCATGAGATTATCCAGCACTGAGAGTTCTTTCTTGATCTTCTCCTGTTTGCTGTACAGAATGCTGATCAGATGGTTCCATAGTTTTTTTGAGAGTGTGTGACACAGTCTCACATCATAGTCTGTATAATATGTCGATCGTAAGGGATTTTTTACTTTCAGTCCATTTGTTAGGATGTCCATTTGTTTGCACTTGGAGAGGAAGAGGATGTCTATCTGTTTCTGTGCAAGGTTTTTTATGAAGTTGGTAGATTTCCATTTCATACGGCTAAATTTCATACGGTCTTCCATGGTGAAAAGTTCCAGAGGGATAGCCGTGTTAGTCTGTATACAGCAAAAACAAGAAGAGTCCTGTAGCACTTTAAAGACAAACAAATTTAATTGCTGAGGCATAAGTAATTGTCACTGTTCACACATTCTCACCTTCTAATCAATGGTTGTGAATAGGCCTCATCTACTCTAACTGAATGGACTTTGCTAACACCTACCCTCCCCATTGTTGTTCCTTACCCTTGGATGTGTATATATTTATAATGTATATATATATACTAACATGGCTACCCCTCTGGAACGTTTCATAAAAACTGAATCCAGCTGTTCCCAAATCAAATAAACAAAAATTGTTCCTTTTCAAAAACAGCCAATTTTTTTCAAAAAAATGTCACAAGAAACCTTTCCAGATTTTCAACTACCTGTAGCCATAAACTACAGCAGCTCTCTTGGACTCTGCACTGTTTGTATTTCATCCAGTTTTCCTAACAAAATTATATACTAGAATCCAACTGTTCCAGTGACAATGTTCTATTCACTGTTTTCTTCATATGACATAAGTATAGAGATACGTAATGTATAATCATTGTTCTCTTGAGAGACCTTTCAAAGAGTTGTCCTACCAGTTATTCTCTTATCATTGAAAACAATAACTTGCAGCTACAAGAATGCCCAGTACTTTGTAGGATTGAGGGACAGTGGTCAAATCCTGTGTAAATATTGCATAGTGCATCAGTGAGACAAAAACCCTGATACAATTTCTATAGCTTTTAAGTAAAAAGAGACGCCTGCTTACATATTCAGCATGTGAGAGAATGATAAAAGTTTGTATGAAGTATAAAGAGGAGGAGAAAGGCGTCAGTAGTTGGTTCACATTCTGAAGTTTATTCAGGCAGCTTGTTTCTAATGTACATGTTAATGGACTCTGTGTCTTTGCCTTCCTTCCTGGTGTTTTTTCAGTCTAATTTTAAGCTGTCCCTTGTTGCATATCCATTTCCATAACTGTTAAATATTAGGTCAACCCGAGGTCAAAGTACTGTATATATTGCTTGGGATCAAACTATACACCATATGGCTAAAACAATGTGATGGATGATAATTAAGGGAGAGCACATCCCACTCCATGTTTTTTTTCTCTTTCATATCCGTTCAACTAGCGATACTGAGTTAGTTTAATCAGAGCTAAATTTTGGACTGCTGATTTTTCGGGGGATACAAAGACAGGGGGATTTGAGGCATGAAGTCCCAAGGAGATGAATCTAAAATAAACCAGTAAGGCTAAATTCTGCCCAGACTTATACCACATGCACCGCAAGTCATAATTTGGCCAAAATATGATGGCTTCGAGCTTACAGTTAACCTGTACATTTAAGGATTTAATTCTTCCCAATAGAAACATATACTCACAGGCAATGCCTCTAATTTAGTTTAAGAAGTGCATTGAGATGTTATAGAGTGACTTGACCTGATGGTGTGTTAAGTTACAGAAGACCATTAAAAAATCACCATGGTCTTATTGCCATATGAGTTTAAAGTTGCCAGAATTTGGATGTTAGTGTTTTTTGGAGGGGGAAGAGGGTGGGGCAGAAATTATGTTGAAATCATGTCCTTTTTGTGTGTCTTTCCTTATTAGTCAGGCAAGTTTATCAGAACAATACATAGAGAAAGAAGATAGCTGTCACTGTCAATAACTAATTTTTAAACTAAATTGCACAGACCCTTCAACCTCCTTTTTAATGTTCTTTCACTGCTGGAACATAGTTGAACAGATATTGCCATTTATCTTGCTGAAGTTAGTGTCATTTTGATAAAATACAATACATTCCACTCTGAACAGTAAAACCAACATAAAATGCATTTCACCACCACTGCTTCATGACATTTGAAATGACAAGTTTCCAATTCATATTGTATAAATCCAGTAAATTTCAGCAATAGAAAGTCTTGGAAATTTTCAACATTCTATTTTTCTTATCTTTTGTGGTCGTATGCATTGGTTATATTATCTGCACTCTCCAGTTTATTCGTAACCTTGATCTAAACGTTTAATTTCTCATGAATAAACTTCTACTAGGCAATCAAATAACTTGCAATGTATATATATATATATATATATGGTGAGCGATTCTGCTAAGTGGTTCTGTTTGTTATATTTTCATGTATTAGCCCCTTTTATTATTTAAATAATAATGTAGTATCCAGGCTACACAGAAAGACACCAGTTATTGCCAGTCTAGGAAAAGTAAATTAAAGTTCATTGTGGACAGGTAAAAAGATGAAGTCTAAGACACAAATACATAATTAAACAGTTTTAAATATAATGACCATACTCTAGATCTGAGCCCGGCCCCACACATTTGAAAACAGTGGTTCCTAGTCTACCATCCTTCCACTAAGAAATGGTTTACAAGTGCAATTTATTTCAATGGCAGTATTATCAGAGAACCAGACTCTGGTACCCTTACTCACATTGCAATTACACATTACTCTACAATTACTCCCATTGAAAATCAGCTTATCAATAGACAGTCCTAAAACAGACCAGCTTTGTGTGGATTGTGCATTTGCTTTGGAGACAGATCTTGTTGTTCATGGAATTTGTATCTTTTCTCTTGTTTCTGGTTGAACCATTGCTATATCTACTAAACTCCTACAATTCTGACATTACATTTTTTTAAAATATGTCAATGGCAGATAGTATTTTAGACACTTCTAGCCCTCTCATATATTTGTGTACAAAGAAAGCCTTCTGCGGTGAGTGTGCCTACTCAATAAGAGCTCCCATACTGTGCCTCCGTGTTTTTTTAGCTGCCTCTCTTCTCAAGGGAAATAGATTTCCTTTATGATTTTGATTTGCAGAAATTCTGCATTGCTTTGTTTTTTTCACTTCCCTGTTAAATTTCCCAAGAGTTTTCTTTACTACCTTACTGGTTTTAATGGTACATAGGCCCAACTTGAAATTACATGAAAGCTTTGCTACAGATTTTCTGTTTTTCAGTCAACATATTATTTTCAGCTTTACTTCAATAACCTTCCGAGTTTTTCTTCTATTCAAATCAAAAGGCCAGAAGATAAAAAGATTTCTTTTTCACTTGCCAGAAACCATGGCAGGATGCAAAATATAGACCTTACTATTAGCTAAACATACTAAAACCATGTAGCATGTTGCGAAAACCTTCTCATTGTTTCGAGAAAGGGAGGAAGGGCTGAGTTGCAGTTAAGCAGGTAAGGCAGTCAGTGGCGAAATGGCATTCCACAGTGACTGAAAAGAAAAGCAGAATTAAGATGTTTCTCTGTAGTTCTTTGTGCAGCTGCTCCTTATGTACTAGGGCGGGGAGTCAAAATGTGGAGCAGACGGCTTCTTCTTTGTAATCCTCCTCTGTGGGTTGTTGTGGATAGGAACCAGGGCTGTGTCTCCTGCTCTTCCTTCCCACCTCCTTGCATGGAATCCTGCTTCTTCTGTGAGGGAACAGGAAGGAGAAAGCAGTAGTCCACTAAGCACAGGAACTGTTATTACGAGCAGTCCCTATGGAGCCATGCAGAGTGAGAAGCAGTGGGGTTTATTGCTCGCTATTCTACTGGGCCTGCTCATTTAATGGGGTGAGAGGACGCTGAGGCAATATTATGTATAACTCCATTACATTCCCCTTTTTCCTGCACCTCTTCCTAAGTCTTTGCATAGGCCAGAGTTCTGTCTTTTCGGGACTTTTCAGAGAGGATGACAAAATTAAACTTCAGGGCTATTCTATGTAAGACCCAGGTAAGTTAATAGTTCCCAGGCAAATGCAGTTTCTTCGTAATCGTTTAATGCGCACTGAAAATACTGTAAATGTATTTTACTGTCTCAAACACAACTTTGAGGCACTGTTTGTGGAAAATTATTGGTCCAAGCTGGAGTCTAGGGCCACATGACCATATCACATGTCTTTACATGGCTTGATAACTCACAGAGGCAGATTTACCCATGTTCTTGCTGAGGCATTCATAGAAAGGCTGACTGGGCAGGATGAGTTTCTTCTATGGCCCATTGTTAGAGTGAAGTGTCCTTAATGGGCCATCAACACATAGCTCTCTAGCCTTGATATAAACCTTATTTTCTGCTAATAAGTGAATGTTAACAACTTGTTTGGTTTCTCATGATAAACGTTCAGAACATTAATTTACTGAAAAAAAAATCCTCAACTCCATGAGACATGTTTGTATCACTATTGAGATATCACAAATGTTTTTCAGTTTTTGTTTTTGAGAATGAAGACACCTTATCTTGAAAGCACAGTTTTGCAGCCAAATCTTTTATGCTGAGAGAGGATTTACCTACTAATGATAAAATATTTAATGGTATATTAAAGGGGATTTTTTTTGCTTTTGCTTGTATCCATAAAGCGACTGGGATTGTGGTATTCTCAGATCCACTGTCTGTTTTGATATTTACTTTTCCCCCATTTATTTCTAGTTTCATACCAAATACTTATAAAACCTTACTTTGTAAATGTGTAAAGTGACCCTTCAAAAAGCTTTGTCCTGCAGTTCATGAACAGATTTTGCTTTTGTATTTCTTTGTAATTTTTGCTGAGAACGATCCACTTTTGCATAGTGGTTGCTTGTATTGTCTTCATGACATCACACTGCTTGTGCTAGTCACTTTCATATTGTGACTGCCTCTATATTCATTGCAAACAAATCTGGTTTCTGCCATTTGTCTACTCTTGTATTCTGCTTTTGTGCCTTAATATACATTTGTAATTAGATGCGTGTCTGTTCTTTCAGACGCTTATCACATTAATTTGAAAAGCAGTTTTCTCTAGCCCTGCAAGTATCCACAGTTCTTTGCAAAATCTTATCCATTTTTGTAATAACTTTGTGTTGACCTGATATTCATTTATAGTATAAATAATTTATTTTCTGATTGATCTACCTGCTAATGGTTTAAATTCACAAAATTTATCTTTAATTTGTAAGTCTGCAATATAATGCTATCGTCTGGCAGCTAGTTGCTTGTAAAGAAAAGGTTTCTTTTCCAGTGACATTCCTGCATGAATGACAGTATTCATGACATTTTTGGATGACTTTATCTAGCAGTTTGCTATCCCTCTCTTGCTCTGCTGAATTATACAAGGCTTCTGAGCCTGGCCATTTTGTTATTGTGGAAGATTTTACACTCTTAGTTCTCTCTGCAATACAATTTCAGAACAATTTGGAAGCACTGCAACAACCTCCTCCAGTTCTTTCCCAGGTTCTCTTCCAAACTGAGGGATTAGTTTGTTTTATTTCATTTTTTGACAAAACTTCTGTTTTCTTCTGACACTATCTGCTAGAAAGAGTGCTAGAAACAGTCTGTATTTCCTAGCTCTAGACATGTATTGTGGGTCAGGGTTACAAAGGATTCCTGCCAACCTGGCAGAGGTTGGTGTCCAGTGACTCAAGTGACTACTTCAAATGAAAGAGGGGAAATTAAAATATTAGTGGGCAATATAAATAAACTAAGGGCCTTCTCTCCTCAGATGAGAGAAGCACACGACACCCGTTTATATCAGTGGGAACCAAACAGGCATGCATCTGAACGCACCGTTTGCCCAAAGAAAAATACTTGACTGTCACTTTAAGGGGAGAATATAAACGTTAATTTTGAATTTTCAACTTTTACTTGTTTGCCACAATCTTTATATTATGTAAATACAGCTTTCTGTTTAGTTAAACAGCCTGTTTTGTTCAATTCAACTGAAATCAACTGAGGTTATTTTCAGAGACTATCCCAACCCCAGCTCTTCTTTAACAGGAATGGCATTTGCAAAGTCACAGAATAATTATACTGGATATTTTTGCAAAGCTGTACAAATCTTTAGCCTCCTGGTGCCACTGTGATTTGTCAGCAGGATTAGTTAGTCAAGTAACTAAGAACCAACATTGGCATAAAAACATGCAGGGGAACAACTAAACCCTCAGATAAGCAGCTTTTAGGTGTTCTGTATTCTCCTTCATTACCTACCTCCCCCAGGGTGGCTTGGATCATGTGTTTGAAGGAGCTGACTCCACAGGTAATGAAGCCAGTGATCCATGGTATTTAAGACTGCTTTCCTTGTCTATGAGAGACAAGGTGGATGAGGTAATATCTTTTATTGGACCAACTTCTGTTAGTGGGAGAGACAAGATTTCAAGCCACACATAACTCGCCCACCTTATCTCTCTAATATCTTGGGACTGACCCGGTACAATTACACTTCCTTGTGTATGTTCAGCCACAACTGCAGTCTTTCCCTCTGCCTGCTTTCCATGCTCCCTCCTCCTTCCCCTCCCCGCATTACCAGTGATAGCAGAGCGACTCCCCACGGTTCTGCCTTTAGCTATGGACTGTTATGGCAATCTAGAGGTAAGCAGGTTCTGAATGAACTCTCCCTTGCTAAGCTAGCTGGGGATGGAAGGAGGGGGGAATGAGGAGGCAAAAGGCTTCAGGATGAGATTGTGTTTGCATGAGCATACCCGCCCTGCCTGGGTGCTCAGCAGGAGGGGACTGCTTTGCCCGAATGATCATCTTAGCTGCTGTTGGGTTACAAATCATTTTGGTGTTCAATGCAGGGGTAATTGTAAGAACCATTGTAAGAACTTTTTGTAAGAACAAATGGCAGCAGAATTGTGCTTAGCCTGTTCTGATGGAAGGGTCACTCTCATCTGAGTAGAACTGCCTAAGCAAGGGGCTCAGATGGAGGCTGACAAGAGATGGGGGTAGGTGTTTCTGGTTGGAAGTGTGGGCTCTGCCTAAGAGCCACTGGTCAGAAAGAGAGCTCATTAAGATTCCATTAGGAGTCTTTTATTTTAAGTGCCCATTACAGCTGACCTCATCTATTGTGGGACAGTGCTCCTGCCTGCTTCAGCACTGAGGTTTTTCTACCACTAACTGAAAATCACGGAGAGCTGAAATCACTGAGAGCGGGTGGAGCCTTAAGAGACTCATCTACAGAGGTCATAATAGCAGCAGGTGCTGGCAGAATGCCTTGCAGAGTGGCTAATGGAGCATGAGCAGCTGTCAGGGTGGCCAGTGGAGTAGTTAGCAGTGTGGCCAGCGGAGCACAAGCAGCCAGCCGGGTGCTTGGTGGAGTGGAGAACAGTGTAGTAGTGGTGGTCGGCTGGGCAAGCAAGGTGCCTTCTTTCCCCCTGGCAAGGTGGGAGGTGAAATCCTTCAGCTGCACTTCCAAGCTCTAGGTCATCACTGACCAAGGACAACAACTACGAATGGGCCATGGGGAAGTAAGAAAGGGGAGACCCCATCTACTCGGAGGGGAGGGGAGAGGTTGGCTCATGTTTTTTTGTGTTCATGAATTGTACTTGCACTAGTTCTCCAAACTAGTGCTGAGTTACCTCATCCCTTTTATTAGAAAGTCTTCTTTCTACACTCAAATGCTGTGCTTGTGAGAGAGAAAGTATTGCCTTTTGAAGGTGCCCAGGAGATAGTGTGTAATTTCCCAGGTAATTGGGTGGGGATTCAAACTGGTTCTGTTGTATTGTTGGAAAGTAAAGCCCTAGGTATTGAACCTGGCCCTGATTGCTGCCAACTCCACCTGACAGAAAGGTTACATATAAAAAGGGGAATAAGAACAACCCAGGGAATTACACACCAGTCATCTTAACTTCAGTACTTGGAAAGATAATGGAGCAAATAATTAAGCAATAAATTTGCAGACATCAGGAACAGTCAGTATGGTTTTGTCAAGAACAAATCATGTCAAACCATTCTGACAGCATTTGACAGGGTAACAAGACTTGTGGATAGAGGAGAAGTGGTAGATGTGGTATACCTTGACTCTAGCAATGCTTTTGATACTGTCTCAAATGACCTTCTCATCAACAAATTAGCAAAATACAACCTATATAGCGCTACTATAAGGTGGATGCATAAGTGGTTGGGAAA
Source organism: Mesoclemmys tuberculata (assembly GCA_007922155.1). Classification (NCBI taxonomy): domain Eukaryota; kingdom Metazoa; phylum Chordata; order Testudines; family Chelidae; genus Mesoclemmys; species Mesoclemmys tuberculata. The sequence goes on along the minus strand of ML675618.1, from coordinate 22,169,542 downwards.
CTGTTTCCAAAGAGAACATATCAGTGGTTCACAGTCAAACTAGAAGGGCATATCAAGTGAGGTCCTGCAGGGATCAGTTCTGGGTCTGGGTCTGTTCAATATCTTCATGTATGATTTAGATAATGTCATAGAGAGTACACTTATAAAGTTTGTGGATAATATCAAGGTAGGAGAGGTTGCAAGTGCTTTGAAGGGTAGGATTAAAATTCAAAATGATCTTGACAAACTGGAGAATTGGTCTGAGGCAAATAGGACGAAATTCAATGAAGACAAACAGAAGTACTCCCCTTAAAAGGAACAATAAATTGCACACATACAAAATGGGAAATGACTGCCTAGGAAGGAGTACTGCAGAAAGGGATCTGGTGTCATAGTGGATCACAAGCTAAATATGAGTCAACAGTGAACTCTGTTGCATAAAAAAGCAAATACCATTCTGGGATGTAGTGGTAGAAGTGTTATAAGCAAGACACAAGAAGTAATTTTTCTTCTCTACTCAACTAGAGTATAGTGTTCAATTCTGAGTGCCACATTTCAGGAAAGATGTGGACAAATTGGAAAAAGGCTAGAGAAGAACAACAAAAATGATTAAAGATCTAGAAAGCAAGACCATTGAGGGAAGATAAAAAAATGGGTTTGTTTAATCTGGAGAAGAGAGGGCTGAGAGGGGACATGGTAACACTTTTAAAGTAAATAAAAGTTTGTTACAAGGTGGAGGGAGAAAAATTGTTCTCCTTAACCTCTGAGGATAGAATAAGAAACAATGGGCTTATATTGCAGCAAGGGTGGTTTAGGTTGCACTTTAGGAAAAACTTCCTAGTTGTCAGTGTAGTTAAGCACTGGAATAAGTTGCATAGGGAGTTGAGGAATCTCCATCAATGGAGATTTTTAAGAGCAGGCTAGACAAACACCAGTCAGGGCTGGTCTTGCTAATTCTTAGTCCTGCCTAAGTGCAGGGGACTGGACTAAAAGACCTCTCAAGGTCCCTCCAGTTCTATGATTCTATTAGTTACTCTCTGTAACTCTTCTAAGTGAGTCAATTACATGATTCATCTGTTGAGGAGGAGATATGTGCTGCATGAGTCTTGTACTATATATTTCCCACTCAGAGATTCTGCCCGCTTTGTGAACTTAACTTTGTAGGACCAAAGCTGGCAGCAGGGAAACTGACTTTTTGGGACTGGACTTAGAGCACTTCTGTTCTTATTTAACATTTATGTGCAACCACTAGGTGAAGTGGCAAAATGACATGGATTCAAGTGCCAGCAATATGAAGACAAGTCGCTCTACTTATCCACCACCCTGCTATCAACATAATGGCCCCATGCTTGCATGAGATCAGCTTATAGATGAAGAACAGCTGGTTGAAGCTGAACCAAAGTAGGACAGAGGTGATGCTGGTGCATAAAGGAAAGCATTTTGAAGACTTTGCAGCCAGGTGCCATCTCCTTTGGTTGCCGGTGCACATCCAACATCTGGTCAGTTCAATCTGTAATTGAAGAGTGCTCCTGGATTTCTCATGGACACTAAGCATTCACAAAATGCAAGTAATACTTTCTACAATTGCCAGTTGGCTAGGAGACTTCATCCTATCCTGACAAGTGACAAAAAGGCTCCAGTTATACATGCCTTTGTCATATCCCATATGGACTACAGCAATGAGATCTGCCCAGACATATGTTGCACCGTCTCCTCAGCAACTATGACTATTGCCTATAGATCACACCTGTCCTCCACTCCCTATACGAGCTTCCCATAGAATATCAAGCCAAGTTCAAGGTCTCCCACATTATTTCCAAAACACTCAATAAGCTGGGTCCAGTATATCTAAAAGACTTCCAGAAGCAACCAGGGAAAGACTCTGGTTGACAACTTTACTCCTCTGGCATAATGAACTTTGTACCATATGAATAAAGCTTTTCTGTTTAAGAGGAAGAGCTTTCTTGGTGCTGGTTCAAAGCTGTCGAATGAACTCCTCCAGGGACAAAGGACCATCACAAACCTCCTCACCTTCCAGTCTAAGTTTGAGGGGCATTTCTCTGACATTGCCTTCTCTTACATAAACACGTAGCAGTGTGAACATTTTAAAAAACCCACAAAGAACCCGCATACACCCCTACCAAAACAAAACACGACACTGCACACAGAGTTCTAACCCTGGGGAAAGGCTGGCAAAGACTGAACCACATGTAACAGATGTTAGTCAGGTCCCATGTACACCTGAAAGGTGCACAGATACTATGATGATCATGTAGGCCCAAAGCTTGACTGTGTTATACTGCTTCTATGTGAAATAGCCTTATTCTTTTAGTACGTGACAAACCACCAGCAGTCCCTGTGAGGCTTTGCATTTTGAGTATGTAGGGTTATCTATTCCCTGTTCATTAGTTTGTTTAAAACCACCATCTGTTTGTCCCAAACTAATGTCTGGTCGTTAATTAGCCTGTTTGTAAAGTTACCAAAGGTCATGCTGTGAAACTGTTGCTATTGCTGAAGAACATATGTGAACCTTAGTGGAGTAGCACCTGAGCTGGTGGAGCTGACTTCTGGAACCAGACCTGGCTGCAGCCAAGGTGGTGGAGGCAGCTTTGTGGAAATGAAGCTACTTGCTGCACATCACGGTGGTACGGATTTCATAAGAGTGCTGCAGACTGGCTGAGGAGTGCAACCTTCGTCACTGACTTTAACTTGGCTTTTGAGTGAGGTCTAGGTGGATGGGATTGTTTTATGAGTAAGAGTTCTGGGCCTGAACAAACTGGACAATTAATAACTGGGACGATGGGACTGCCCATACCGCTCATATGCTCATTTTTTGCTCATTTCATTTTTTATATAAATAGGTGCTTATCATGGTCTCCCAACTAAAATGTATTTCCAGTTTCACATTCCCAGGGATTCCTCAATGCTTGTCAATGGGGAAGAAGGCTATAAAGGTGAAAAGGGCAGTGCCAGAGGACAGTTGCTAATGCCTGGGAGTAGATAAGGTTTTAGGTGGGGCTTGACCCAATCACTTTATTTATTTTAAGTGGAACCCTTAGACATTAGTAGAACCTGGCCCTTGCTACTTCTAAATGACACCCGGTGCAATTATTGCACATATAGCATTAATATATCAAAGTATGCGGGGGGGAGGGGAAATGGCTTCCTTTGAAGTTTACATCAGTGACCTCAGGAAGGACAAGCAAAGGGTTTCTGAGATGTCTATTTTTCCCCCTATAATCAAAGTGTGTCACTTCTAGGATGCATTTATTCTACACTAGCCCAATGATAAAGATACTGTGCTCCAAAATCAAGCATCAGTTTCTGACACAACTTTGAATAAAAGCATTAAAACCACTGCACTCAGTTTCTCAGTCTTGTAAAGATATTGTGATGGAGCTTTGATCCTGATCCCAATTTGTCTGCTTATTTTCATTCTAAAAATCAAATGCAGTTATCAGGCGAGTCCAAGCTGCTTTTCATCTTGAATTTTGGAAAGAGCTCAATCTGCATCTAAAAGCATACCCAAACCATATCATTTGTTTCCATTAATAAGGTAGATACTGAATTATGCAACAAGTTCCTTGCGAGCAATTACATTTTAATTATTTTTCTGCAAACACGTTCCAACAGATGATTCATTTCCAAAGCTAGGAATTGTGCATATATATCGTAACTTGGTAAACTACTCAACTTCAGCAGACACATTTCCTAATAGGGATGGATGTACAGTACAAGCAAAACATTAACTGATAGTTAAAGTCAGTTTTTTCTTTTATAGCAAATTTTAAACACAGCACGACCTCCTGTAGCTGAACCCCTGTAAGACTACATTTCCATTTGGTCAGTCTTGGCTTTGTTTCTTAGATTATAAACTGTGAATTATTTTTATTCTTATTGTATGGATTGTGGGTTTATTCACTTTGCTAAATTAGCTGGTGATATAGTAGTATACAGAAGGCTGAAAAGAGCAGTATATTATACAGTGAACTTTGCTGATAGTTAATGTTCAAAAGCACCTTTATTATAGCCAGGGTGGTGAAACAGGATGATTTTTATTTAAAATTAAACAAACAGTAAACCCTCATTTTAAAAAAATAAATTGTGCCTTTTATAATTTAATGTTTTCAACAAAAAATCATACATTAAATGCATTTCAAAATTAAATGTATTCATTTATTTACATTTTGGTTTTACACAATTTCCACACCAAAGGGCACCATCCAGACCTATAGGTGCCCTTGACATGCATTGAAAAACACAAGAGCAATGGAGATAGAAAGTAAAAATAAAAAAAGGAAGCAGTACTTCTTTCTCTCACTCTTCAACTCAGAATCAAATCCCAATCTTGCGATCTCTACAGTTTATAATCCCCCATTGCATTTGCCCATGCGACAGAAATCACACTGTCAACTGCCTCTATGCTCTACTAATGCTCACTCATACTAATGAGCTTTGCAACATGTTTAGTAGGTCAACAAATGCAGGCTATTTCAGACCCTGATTAGCACAGCATTCCAAAGGAAGGGAGGACTTTATAGAGAATTCTCTGCCAGCAGCTGCTAACACCACCCCCTTTACAATGGGTAGATTCAAACTCAAGGACCTCTGCTTATCATACCTGTGATAGTATCACAAAGGGAAAGAGGAAGTCTCCCAAGTAGGCAGGTTCCAATTTAGGGCTGTATAGTTCAAAACCAATAACTGAAACTGCAGCCAGAAACTGACAGTCAGCGTAGATCATGGAGCTTCATAGGCAGGCTGCCGTATTCTGTACTGGCTTAAGCTTCTGGATAGACTGCTGTGATTTATGGTAATGTCTAGCTGTAAATAAAGTGCACTTGGACCTTGGAGAAATAATCATGCCCAAAACATTCTATTACCATTGCGTGGTGGGAGAAATTATAAAGTACACCATAACAGCTTTTGCTCTTTGTTCCTAAAACAATGACTCTTTATGTTATTGTCTTGTCAAATAATAGAACATATTAATAAACAATAACTGGAATTTGTTGTACAGTAGGTTACAGTTCATACAGGATCAGAACCTTTGCTGTTGTAAATTGGCCTGCCTCCTTTGAAACCAATGGAAGTGGGCCAGTTTACATCCATGGTCTTCAGAATTAGCTTAATTTTAAAAATCTTATTAACATCAGAAAAAGAAGGCAAGATTGAAGATAATTAGTTGATTAAGCTGTAGTACCAACTCACACATTTTTATCATGAGTCTCAATAGATCAGGTCTTTTTCTTAAAGACATGCTACTGGAATTAACATACTACATGAGAATCTCCGCTTTGAAGTTTCTAGCTCTGGTGGTTGCAGAGAAAAGCTTCAACATGTGAAGGAAGTGTACCACCCTAAAAGCTCAGAAACCAGGAGGCAAATAAAAAGATCACCACTTTTATTTATCTAAAAAAATCTCCTGATTTTAAGCCAGTTTTGTCATTTTTAGAGCTCTTTCATGATTTTTGAGCACTTGAGATCAACAATACTGCGTGAGTCTAAAATTGTGAATATTTGAAATTTTCATGTTGAAATCAGGCAGAAAACTGAGATGTAGTGTAAAAATGAGAGCAACATATATTGTGGATGAGGGTAAGGGAAGTGGGTGAAATGGAAATTAAGGTTTACAGTAATAGAATTACATGGTTATTCGGGTGTGTTGTGTTCATGTATTAAGAAATTATGTAGTTTATGTACACACTGTACAGTATGTTTTGCTGATGATATTAACATTTTAAAATGATTTTTGTAAAACTTATTAAGCCATAGGAAATGATGGGGAGAGATTTTCTAACCTAGTAATTATTTAATGTTTGTATAGCTGTTTGAACCTGTAAAATGTGAAGTATATCAGTTTGAAAATGTGTATGTTTTATTTTATTTCCTCTCAGAGGATTTTTGTCTGATCTATGTACAGGACTAGTAGTTAGTCATGCTGTTTTTCCACAGAATTACTTTTCAAGATGGTAGATAAATTCTGAGGTTTTTTGTCTTATTTTATTTTTTGCTGAGTTTATGAACAGTTGCTGAGTTTATGAACAGTTCGTGTTTCACGGATAGCCTCTAGCCTCAGATGCAACACTAAGTATCTCAGAACCTGCTTCTGTGCTTCTGTTACTGAATTAGTGGTACGATTTTCAGATCCACGGAAATACAAATATACATTACAGATGAGAATATAGTTGTGGATCTTTCCTAGTCCTATGTTGTTCACTTTTTAGGTGTATTTGTTTTCTAATGCTCTAGTTTTTGCTTCTGTTATCTTGATCATTAGTGTTTTCACTTGAGTGCAGTACTGCCATTTCATGTAAGCTGTGTACTACTGGGTCTAGTTTTTGAATCAGTATTTTATACATCTTGGTTTACCACAATCTTTTAGTAAGGGCCTGCCTCACCATCTAATATACTATGAGTTTCTCATTTTTCATTTGCTATTGTCATGAATTGAGACACTGTCTGAACAAATATATGAACTACATGTGGGATTATTAACTCTGTGCATTTATGTCAAGTTGCAAACTCCATTTTGACTATGCAGCTTTTTTCCCTTCTTTGTGGACAGTTTGCCTCCATGTTGGGCAGAGATTCCAAGTCTGATGTCAAAAAAATAACAAAAAAGATGTGTTGAGGTTAAGTGCTCTTCCATTGAAATGCAATTGCTCTAGATAATAGACTAGCTCCCACCCAGAGGAACTGGTTTGTCAGGGGAGAGGTCACTCCCCCCTCCCCTTCATTTGGCAAAGAAACTCCTGCCTGGAGTTTGTGCTAAGATAGGGAATCTGGAAAATATATCACCTGACAGAAGAGAGTAAAAAGGTTTTAAAAGGGCAGAAGCTATTCTACTCAGAGGACCATTTTCTCCAGTCCACAAGGGAGAAGCAAACAAGCATGTAACACCTCAAGAGACAGATGGTCCCAAGGATTCATAAGGAAAGAGCGAGCTAGTGAAGGACATTGTGGTTTAAGATGTTTATTGTTTTATATGATCCGTACTCTCCTGTATTTTGGTGTTAAACTGGGCAAAATGTCTCTCTCTGTCTTAAATGCTTCACAACTACTGCTTGCCTCCAGAGATGGTTAAACTGAAAACCAGAAGCTTCCCATCTTCTTGGTGGAGTTCTGGGAGAGAGTGTGTTTAAGTACAAGGAAGAATGAAGAGTCACCATTTTGTCCAGGAACTAAACAGCTGGACATAAGCTTCCAGCTTTCAGAAGCGGTGCCATATACAAAATCTGCCCACTGAATACTGGGCTATGCTACAAATTTATGTCGGTATACCTACGTCACTCAAAGGGTGTGGAAAAGTCACACCCCTCAGTGATGCAGTCATACTGACCAAACTCCCAGTGTAGATAGCGTTATTTCCACAGGAGAGCTTCACCCATCAACATAGCTGCCGCCTCTCTAGGGGGTGGAATACCTACACCAATAAGAGATGCTCTTCAGTTGGCATAGGTAGTGCCTTTAGTGACCACTAGAGCATGTAAATACAGACACTCTCTTAGAGTGTGCCTAATGACCCTAAGTTTGGGGCAGTGACTGGGTTCTACGAGCTTAAAACAGCCAAGGGATCTGGGGACACAGAAGTCTGGATTCCCTCCAAAGCAATCCAGTTGGGTTGCTGAAAGGGAGTGTTGGGCCAGATCTGTGGCAGCTGTCTATGACTCTTTATCAAGAGTTACTAATTATTGCCACAGCGATTCACTTTGACATAATTTCCTGACTATTACAAACTCCACATTTAATTGTCCTACCAATTCCATTTAAAATAAACAAAAATTCAGGCTAAAGGAACATTAAGGTTACATAATTATACACTGAAAGGAAAGAAAAATGCCAAAAATGAAGTTACTTGAGCAATCTTAACTCTGTATTTTAGACATATGAATTTCAGTGCAGTTTTTAAGTACACAATAACTTACTATGTCTCAGTTAACACATTGTTTTTCATTAAATTTCATTATTTAATTAATAAATGCTGAGGAGTTGAACAGATATTATGGCCATAAGAGTCATATGAGTAACTACCTGGGTAGAAAAAACTACTTGCATCCAAAGTCAGCTGAAATTTAGTTATTATGTCAGGAAAGTCATAGGGATATATGCAACTGACTTAAACCAAAAATTGAACAGTATATCATTATTTATGATCCACTGTCAAGTTGAAAAGTGGTGTTCACTGAGGTCTGATGGGTATCCATCTGGGTTCAAGACCATTCAATACTTTTTAATGGCTTTGGGGATGGAGTGCAGAGTATGTTAATCAAATTATAGGTGATAATGAAGGTGAGAGAAACGGCAAATACTTTCGTAGCTAAAACCAAAAAACAGTGTAATCTTGAGTAATTGGAGAAATTGCTGAAACCAATTAACCTTGATTTACTAAGACAAATATATTTGCATTGCTTAATGAAAACTCTATGAGCTTTATTTAAAAAAAATGAAAATACACTTCAAAGTAGTTGAGAGAGGTTCAGACCCCACTGAAGTCAATGAGAGTTTTGCAAATGACATTACTGTGGCCAGTATTTTACTGTGTAGATTACTCAATGTATGTAAGAGTGGGAGAATGGGGCTTTAAGACAATAATTTATACTATATCACACCACCATTTCTACAGCAAAAGTGTTTATATCAAACTATGACCTTGATTGAGAAATGTAGTGTAATTATACCTGTGTAAATCTAGGATACTAGAGAGATGAGGTGGGTGAGGAAATATCTTTTATTGGACCAAGTTCTGTTGGTAACGCAGACAACAGAAGTTGGTCCAATAAAAGATATTACCTCACCCATCTTGCCTCCCAGTTTGAGGAAGGCTCTTAAACATATGCATAACTTTAAGTATGTGCTAAGTCCCAGTACTTTCCTGAAACAGGAGCTGTATTAGGTGATAAATTTAAACTTTCATAACCTCAACTGATGCTTGAAAGAGGAACTATATTTTTAGCTTCCATTCCCTAGTAGAAGAATAGTCCTTTGCAGTCTTTTGAGGTATTCCAATTATACTTCACAGACTCTTATTGAAAGGTGTCAGACCCAGCAGAAATAACTTATTATATTTTGATATAGCTCATCCTATTTTTCTTAGTCATCTTATTTAAGTTTCAAATACATTTTTAATATAGGAAAAGAATTTGCTCCCCAGATTAGACCTTGTCTAATTTGTATTGTAATGAATGCAAATTTTCTTTTAAATGAATGAATTATAAATCTGTGTCCATAGCGAGGTGTTCTAATGGAAATGCTTACACCTTCTTAACTATGGCATTGTGAACAGTAATGCTATAATTTACTATAGCAGTAAACACTTAATCAATATGATCTCATTAAACACAAATACATCAGATTAATCAGGGGAATCTACATTTTTCAACAGTAAATTGAAGGTCTTGTCCATCAATGTCTAGTTCAATTCTGATGCTATCATTGACAAGTAACAATGCATTTCGTTAAAAGATAATGGTGTACAAGCTAATGTGGAGGTCATCTGTCATTTTTAAAACATGATCAATACCATCCATAAGCTGTGCTCAGCCTCATTTAAGAAGGGAAAAAGAATAGGTCAATAAATGCCCCAGTGAATTGCATATGATTTTCTGCATTTCTTTATTTTTGTTAGCTTCAAATAGCTTCTGTATCTTACTGTAAAAATAGTTGAATTTAACTATTTGTACACGCTGGTATATTCTCCTATTAAAGTATTTTAACACAGTCATAACTAAAATTCAGAGGGTGATGAACCATTTTTATTTCTAAGCCCTTAAAAAGTGCAGCTTGTTTTCAGACACACTCTGGCATGTTGAGTGTAATTGTGTCTTTGGTTCATTTTGCAGTAGAGAAAAAATAAATAAAAATGAACATGCCATAAAAACTTCAGCAAGTTTTCTGCTTTTATTTATATTTAGAAACACTAACCTCCCATTTAGTGGCTGGTGTTTAAAATAAGGTTAAAAATTTTTCTTCTTTGACCTCCTGCCCCTTTCCCCCAAATTGTTTCCTGTTAAATGTAGTTGATAAAAGACACAATTCTTTTTAATTCTGTTGAAAAACTAATTTCCACCCCACCATCAACCTCAGCCTGGACCAGTCCACACAAGAAATCCACTTCCTGGACACTGCAATACAAATAACAGATGGTCTCAATTACGCCACCCTATACCGAAAACCAACTGACCACAATACATATCTTCATGCCTCCAACTTACACCCTGGAAACATTACATGATCTGCTCCAATCCCTCAAGCAGAGACAAACACCTACAGGATCTCCATAAAACATTCTTAAAACTACAGTACCCACCTGGAGAGGTGAAGAAAAAAATTGACAGAGCCAGACAGGTACCCAGAAGTCACCGACTACAAGACAGACCCAACAAAGAAAACAACAGAACACCACTGGCCATCACCTACAGCCCCAAGTTAAAATCACTCCAAAACATCATTAAGGATCTACAACCTATCCTAACAGATGATACCTCACTCGCTCAAGCCGTGGAAGGCAGACCTATCCTTGCTTACAGGCAGCTTACAGGCAAATATTCACCAGCAACCGTACCCCATACAACAAGAACACTAACCCAGGAACCTATCCCTGCAACAAACTCCATTGCCAGCTCTGCCCGCACATCGACTGTAGTGACACCATCACAGATCCTAACCACATCAGCCACACCATAAGGAGCTCATTCACCTGCACATCTACTAATATAATATATGCCATCATGTGCCAGCAATGCCCCGCTGCCACGTACATTGACCAAAACAGACTGTCACTACGCAAAAGAGTAAATGAGCACAAATCAGACAAAAAATAGGAAGATCCATAAAACAGTCTGAGCACTTCCATCTCCCAGGACACTCTGCAGTTGACTTGAAAGTTGCCATACTTCTACAAAAAAGACTTCAAGAACAGACTTCAGCGAGAAAGTGCAGAGCTGGAACTCATATGCAAACTTGACACAATCAAACCGGGTCTGAACAGGGACTTGGAATGGTTCTCTCATTACAAGAAGTAATTGTCACTGTTCACTCATTCTCACCTTCTAATCCACAGGTGTCAAACTCTTGGCCCGCGGGCCAAATCTGGCATGCGGGCTTGTGCTATCTGGCCCGCAGTCCGAATCCGGCCCGCTGGCTTGTGCCGGCAGTGTTCTCTGAGCGGAGCTCAGGAAAGTTGTGGGAGATCTTGCCTGAGCTCTTAAAAAGGAAATGGCCGTCTGAAATGGTCGTCTTAAAAAGGAAATGGCCGCCGAAAGTGACCCTGCAGGGAGATTTCACGGCGGAGAGTGGAGTCTGCAAGTCCCTGTGAGAGCTTGTTCTCATTCCTACTCTTCTACTGTGCCGCCGAATTTCACCCTGTGAGGAGATTTTTCGGCGGAGAGTAGACCATGAAAGGTAGAGTAGACTAGTGTGTGTTATGCGTGGCCCCCCTGAACTCAATTTAATGTAAATGTGGCCCACCATACGAATTGAGTTTGACACCCCTGTTCTAATCAATGGTTATTAGTAGGCATCATCTACTTTAACTGCATGGACTTTGCTAACACCTACCCTCCCCATTGTTGTTTCTTACCCTTGGATATATATATATATATATACCCCCTATCTGATTTCATGCATCTGAGGAAGTGGGTTGCAGCCCATGAAAGCTTATGCCTGTGGAAATTCATTAGTGCTATAGGACTCTTGTTGGTTTTTGGTTTTTTTTTTAAATAAACTTTACTGTTCCTTTTTTGACAGGGAAAGATATCAACTGACATAATAATGATTAAAGGCTATCTTTCCTTGTGTGATCAACAAGTGAGAAAGTTGATCCCTATATGCATTCAATTTTACAAATGCAGCTTTTGAACTCCTATATAATGCTTTTGAAAGATTGGCAATATTTTTTAGGATTTGTCTTGATTAGGATTTAGAGATATGTTATTAAAAAGTGTTAGTTAACACCTTCTAAATAAATGTGTTATACAAGTGTAGTGTAGGCAAGACACTGTAGATTTTAATAAATGCTAAGCCAATCTAGTTGACATCTAAGGTGAAGTTTAGGTTTCATCTCAAACAATTGAGTAAGATATGTTAAAAGTCTGCACTGCCATATCTATAGTAAACTTTTAAAATATGTTACTTAGAATGTGTTCAATAACATTTTAACAGACATTTCAATCCTAGACAAGATAAACCCTAATCAGATTATCATTGCTTCAGAAATACAATGTACAAGATTAAAATATCTATTTGTAGACCTGAATTCAATGAAAGTAAACTTCCATAGTGGTATTTGCTTTGGAAGTTTAATTAGAGATTCCCATTGCTAACAACTGTGATACTAGAATAACTATTCTGGTCTAGGTTCTGGAGTCAAATTATTTCACCGAGCAAGAAAATATGCTATAAAAATCTGATGTTGAATCAACATTACAGCTGGTTTAAAAAAATCCAGATGGAGTGTTTTTCTTTTGGAAAATGATATTTTGTCATAAATAAATTTTACTACAGGAACATTTGGTTAAATGAAATCTCATTTTAATGGAAAAGAGCATTTTGATAGGATTGAAATATATGTTTTAGGTTTATCATAAAAGTTTCAATTTTTCATTTCAAAATGACTTTTTAAAAATTAATTTTATATAAATTGTAATATAATTTTTTTAAAAATTGAAATCAGAACAAACATCTTGTTTTTTTTTAAATAGATTGGTTTGAATGAAATTATTTCTTTTCAACAATTTAGTTTTGAAGGAAATTTCAGTTTTTTTTCTTCTTTGGAAGGAAAACAAATTTTGAAATGTCAGAATTTTCCATTGAATGGACATTCCAAATTTCACCAGTATTGTTTATGAGGTAACTCTCAGAAGAGTAATAACAAACTAGATGTGAAGAAAATCCTACCTAATTATTATGTTGCTATGAAGTATATAAAGTGAGGAGAAAAGTGAAATCAAGTAAGGTTAAAGGTTTTATTTTAAAGGGATCAAAATCTGCAAAAGCCATAGTTTCCAGTAAAAAACTGGATATTTCTCTACAGGTACCATATGTCCACTAATACAAATAGAACTGACAACCTAAGAAAGTCCTAAATATCTACATGGGTAGAAGAAAACCACAAATTCCTAAAGCAGAAATTGTTGAGCTATAAAATAGAAGGCCCAATCCTGCTTCTATTTAAATTAGTAGGGAGGAAAGTACCACTATCAGGTACAGTTGAGAAGGAGAATCTGTAATGATTAAACAGTTCTTAAAATAACTTAGAATGGCAATGAGTGCTTTCAAGAAAGGAAATTGAGCGACTTGAGTAGATAATAAGCAACAAAGAAGTGTCAAAAGGTAAGTGCAAGGTTTTCATATCTAGTAAAGTAGATAGTAATGACAAAGAAGACTTACAGGTATATTTTATTCCACTGTCATAACCACGTGTTGCCAAAAAGGCAATGTCACCTGGAGTGGCGGTCTGCATAGAATGAAGGATTCCAGAATATTGCCTGCTTTTTTTTGTTTATTGTTTTAGTATACAAATCCAAATGATGGAAATAAACCAATAAATCAGTAAACAAAATCATTTAAGAGCAGTGGTTTGTCAAGAGAGCTACTGAATTAGTGTTTCTGCCGAATATTGCTAATCAAAAGAGTCGGTTTGATAGGATTTATTCTGCCAACAGATTGTGCAGATGTAACAGTGCCAACCTTCTTTTATCCTACTCACCAGACTACACCTTCCCTTTGTACCAATCATCTACAACTAATAGTGTTGAGAGGAGTAGTTTGATGCAGGAATGTGTGCAGTAGGGTCATAAGGGATGAGAGGGTAAACTTCATAGATGCTTACATTCAAGGCCAGTGCATATTTTTAGAAAAACATCCCATCTTGATTTAAAAAGTGCCTCTGATGGAGAATCCACTATGACCCTTGGGTAAACCGTTACCCTCACTGTTAAAACATGTACTTTATATCCTGTCTGAATATGTCTAGCTTCAGCTTCCAGGTATAGGATCATAGTATAACTTTCTCTGCTATATTGAAGAGCTCATTATCAGATATTTCTTCTCCATGTAGATGTTTATAGACTGTAATCAAGTCATTCCTTAACTTTTGCTTTGTTAAGCTAAATAAATAGAGCTCTTTGAGTCCATCACTGTAAAGTACGTTTTGTAACTCTTTAACATTCTTGTGGCTCTTCTCTGAAGTCTCTTGAACTGATCAACATCCCACCTGAATTGTCTAAACCAGGACTGGAAACAGTATTCCAGGAGTAGTTGCACCTATGTCAAATACAGAGGAAAATAACCTCTTTACTCTTACTCAAGATTCCTTTGTTTATGCATCTAAGGATCACATAAGCCCTTTTAACCATACTGGAGGCTTATGTTCACCTAATTATTTGCCACGCCCCCAAATTTTATTCTGAGACATTTATTCCCAAGGTAGAGTTCCCTATCCTGTAAGTAAGGCCTACAATCTTTGTTCCTAGAGGAATATATTTACATTTAGCTGTATTAAAACATGTAACTTGCTTGCACCCAGCCTACCAAATGATCCAGATCATTTTGCATCAGTGACCTGCTCTCTTCGTTATTTACAACTCCCCAAATTTGTGTGTCACCTATCAGTGACAAATTTATTTTATGTTTTTCTCCAAGTCTTTGATAAAAAATGTCAGAGAGATAAGAACCGATACCTGTGGAACCCCACTAGAAACACATCCACTCAATGATGATTCCCTTTTCAGAAGAAGAAGTTGGTCCTATAAAAGATATTACCTCACCCACTTTGACTTTCTAATATTCTGGGACCAACACGGTTACATAAATATTGCAAACAACACTTTGAGATCTATCAGTTAGCCAGCATTTAATCCATTTTATATTGTTCTAGCTCTTTAATCAAAATGTCATGCAATTCCAAATTAAATGCTTACAGAAGTCTAAGGGTATGTTGACAACACTTTTATCTTTGTCGACCAAAATTATAGTCTCAACAACAACAACAAACAAACAACTTAGTTTTACAGGATCTATTTTTCATAAATCCACATTGAGGGGCATGAATTATGTCACCTTCCTTTAATTCCTTATTAATCAAGTCCCGTTTCAGCTTCTCCATTATCTTTCCTGAAATCAATGCCAGATTGACTGGCCTATAATTACTTGAGTCATCCTGTTTATCCATTTTAATGGTACAACATTAGCTTTATTCCAGTCTTCTGCAACTTCCCCAGTGTTCCAAGAAAGAGACACTGGAATTATGGCTTGTTACAACATTTTGTAGCCCACCAACCCCTCTTTTTGTCCTCTGACTGCACAGGTGTTAACAGTCCATTCTACAAGTGGTTCCTTATAATATGTGCTAACTGTGACCCCTCCATGCCTAGGATAGCCACCTGATAATGCCAGGGTCAGGGCAGGCTATAAGAGGAGAGCAGATTCTCCCAGCACTGGTGGGTGACACTGAAGTCAGACTTCCCAACCAACCACAAACAGTGCTTCTGATTCCCCACACAGCCAGTATACAAATACACACAGCCCCTTCTATAGCATTTCAGTCTCGGCTCCCAATCAGCCACTAGATCCAGTAAAGAGACCAGTTATTTAAACTCCATGCTCTTCGGTTCCCTCTGATCCCAAAGGATCAGCCACAGTACCAGATCAATATAAGTTTGGATCTTACCCAAAATAGCACGCTGCCAGCCAATCCTTTAGTAACTAAACTAAAGGTTTATTATAAGAAGAAAGGAACAAACAATAAGAGAAATGTCAAAGGATTAAAGCAATCAGATACATACAAATGATTTGAAAGTCCATATATGTTAGGTTTCTAGAAGAATTGTGGAGTTTGCAGGCTTGTATAGTCCCTCTGCTATACATCCAGTACCTGAATGGGTCTCAGTCCTTTGTTTCACAGGTTCAGTTCAGTTGCAGATGAATTGATCCAGATGTAGATAGGTCACTGAAAGCTGAACAGGACTGAAGACTGGTGACTGAAGACAAAATGGATTCCTAGGCCTCTGCCTTATATATCCTCCGGCCTTGCCATGCTGCTTGTGGAATTTTACAGGAACCAACATGGAGTTCAGAGTCACATGGGCCAGACCTGGTGACTCATCAGGTATATCTCTGGGTACTCCCTCTGGGCCCCATGCACCTGGGAATGTCTTAATGGGCCATTAAGCAGGCTATTGTTCTGTAGCCATCCTGTCTGAGGCATTACCCAGACAGCACAATCTAGCCAGCATGACACTAATTACTTATGCAAAAAAATCTGTTCCATCTAGAATTTTCCTATGTCACTGGGTGTACCTTTGGAGACTGGAAGGAGCATTCTGTGTGACTCAAAATCTTGTCTCTCTCACCAACCAAAGTTAAATCACCTTTGACAGCAAACCAGCTCTGCAAGTGTAGTGAGAATATTTTCTTCAGTTCAGTTTATTCAACTAATTCAGTTCAATGACTATCTCAAAGTTAAGAAACCACTTGAGAGTTGAAAAAACAGGAAAGCTTGTTTTCCTCTTCCATTATAAGAAAAAATAATTATGGGCATGAGAGGATGAGATCTACTAGAGACAAGAAAAAATCAGTTCAATTCACTAGCTATAAGAATTACTGTTTGTTTAATAAAACAGCTGACTTGCATTTTAAACTATCTTTTAGAAAGTTTTTGTTATGTATCCAGCACATTTAAGATAATTTTATTAAAGAATAATAAAATTAAAAGCTGTTTTGCATATTTTAATTGATCTGAATTTCTATCCAAATAAAGTTTGACACAAATCACATGTAAACAATGAATCATCTAGTAAATAAATGCATCACTTACCATTTTCTAAAATAAACATTTTAAAATTAAAAATCTGAATAAATGTAAGTTATACTATATAATTGCTTAAATAACTGTGTAAATATAATGTATCCTCCATGTCAGCAAAAAGAAGCACCACATTTAGTGTTAAGGCTATTTTAGTTGCAAATCAACATGTTTTAGTGCAACCAATGAGAATCAGCGAAAAAGTATGAATGCAAAACACATTTAAATTTCTCAGACTGCCTGTGAGCAGTTACTGTACAGTAGCTGATGCCTATGACATCTCTGTTCATATCCATCAATAAATTGTTACATGATTTGGACATGTATCTTAGTAAGAGTCATATTTCAAAAATTCTCATCCCCGTCTCCATGCTAAGAGATCTCCTTAATTCACTGTGATTAACTCACAATTATTTAATTTTCCGTAGGAGGAAACAAATGGGCATTAGAATGGGCATCTAACATCCCTTATTGAAATTAAAAGTGATCCCAACATGCCTTTCCCAAGACAGCAAGAGCAGAATGCAGCATTAGCCAGTCTGAATGGGAATTTGTAACTCTAGCTCGAGTGAGAGTTATGTTCTTTGCTGTCCGAATAAGAAGTGAGAGATCCATTGTCTTATATGGGAGAACATATAATTTGTTCTCCAAATAGGCAAAGCTGAAAGCCATTTGCATTTTGGGAATAGATGCATTATTTCTAAATTCAGTGGAAAATTTTTAATCTTACCTTGGGAAGATTTTAAGCATTCAATTATATGTTTCTATAGCTAAAAGAGTCTTCTTTCTTCAAATGACTAAAGCAGTGTTATTCAGTTTTTTATTAAGTTACCACATATTATTTATGCCCAAGCTTTTTACATGTCTGCTTCATAAAAATATACCCACTTTGACTGAAAAATAGTTACAACCATTTGCGGTTTGTATATAATATAAAAATCCATATACATATTTTCACCTCAGAAAGTGGTCAGCTCAGATAGTGGCTTTCCCAGCTGAAAAGATGTGATGAACAAGACTGTGTTCCTAAAGCAGGACTATTGAACCAAGAAATTGAAGGAATACCTCAGCCATAGACCTACCCACTTAAACTGCCTTCAGCTAGTCAGAATTCTAGAGATCAAATAAACAATGTAAGCAAAAATATGTGTCTAAGGGAAGGTGGGGAGAAGAGCACTTTTAGTGCAACTCATGTTATGTTTTGGTATTGCAAACTGTTACTTATCCACATGCTGTATTAGCATCCTGAAATATTTAGGAACTCATATTTCTCTACAGTTTCTAGCACTTATCCCTCCTTTGATTTTTCTCTGAGGTATATAGCATGTAAAATAGACTGACAAATTACACAATTAATTGTGCTTTCTGGATAGCTGATGAGCTTTCCACCAAGCACTAGCCAATCTATTCAATATCCAGGATTCATGGAACTAAACTCATTCTCAAAATCTGAATACTTTATTCATAAATACAATAGCATTAGAAAAAGAGAGTAATTTGTCTTGTTGTTTTGATTTATTAAAACTCAAGGTATCATAGTGTGGCTGTCTTCAAATACATTTAATTAATTACTTTGTTGTAAGTTATTAGCCTGGAGCCCTTCCTGTGCTATGAACCATTTGGTGCAGGAAGGGAAGTGGGGAATAAGGTGGGGAGGAACTGTTTAGGGAGCAAGTTCTCAAACTCCTCTAGTCCCAGCCCTTGCAAAAGTGAGAGCAGGCTGGGGATTATTTAAACCAAAGGTCCATATACCCACTTAGTGTTTCCCTTTGCTAAGGCAATTCTCACTTGGCTAGCTAGAGTCATAGTCTGCCACTTCGGGCTATCTCAGCAGTACTGGTGCTCAGACCAGGAAAGAGAATCTGGCTTATTATACTTAGCACTCTAAAGTTTACAAGGCATTATATAGAATAAATAAGACAAATCCCTGCCAGGAAATATTGTAATTTCAACATGGAAGTGAGTGAGTACACATAGAGAGAAAGGTGAGGAGAAGGTATGAGGAAGTACAATGGATAACAATAATATCACGTTTAGTAACTTTGGGCCTATGCATATTTTCATGGTTCATTTAAATTTACGTATAATGTGTGTGTAAGTATGTATGGTTGCATGTGTGTGTGATAGCTAACACAATAGGGAAACATGCAGAAGTTAGTTGTTTAGGACAGATTTCACTAAAAGAGGATGGTGACTTGAAGAACAGGGAATAGGTGAAAATTCCACTTATAAGGAGCCGTATAAAAAACAGGTGAGATCAAAATCAGATTCTTGATCTAATTCATGTAGGGTTTTTTAAAAAAGAACCCACAGTATACAGTGCTGTGCATGGTTTTGCATTGGTGGGTGTAGCAAGTAAGGTCTAGAGTCCAGCTGCAAATTGTGACTGATATGGTTTTCTGTTATGGTTAGGAGAACTTATGAACCACCATTGTACCAAATCTGAAGACTAAACTGTGTTACTAAAGTGCAAATAAAAAAGATACACATCCTGCTGTAATAGAAAATTTCATCGCAACTGTGATTATAGCAAAAACAATGAGAGCCCTGTAGCACTTTAAAGACTAATACATTTAATAGTGATTATAGTTACTTCCAATGTCTCCATAATATATGTACTATTTAATGTATTTTTAACTTATTGTGCCCCTCCTTTAACAGTGGAGAAATAGAACAAAGCTAGATAAATAACATTTATACGGAATGTGAGAATCCTGCAGTGAGCTTTAACTTGGTTAGTGTTCCAGCTTGTTTCATATGGACATCCAGTGGACTAGCGCGAAGGGAAGCTATCGGTGAAGTCAGTAGAACTACTGGTGTTTAAAGTTAAGCATGGTTTTAATGTGCTCCTGATGAATGAACTAATCTCTGTAGTGATGAAATATGTGAATCCTCCAGTGCCTGATGCCTAAATTATTTCATGCAGCTGTTTTGGTTATAGACAGAACCTGTAGTTTATAGGATTGATTAGTATAGTAGTTCCCCCACCACCACCACTTGTTTCTTCTCAAAGTTGAACCAACCACATAATCATATCCTTTCTCTGTAACCTTTTCACAATATTTTTAAATATATTTCTTCTCTTTCAAAAATGTTTTAAAGTAAAAAATCTTTTTGTAACTTCCCATTCAACCACCAATTAAAATAAATAAATAAATCTGTGCTGAGAATAAACATGAGAAATTCCAGGCTGAAATGATTGTTTTGTTTTGAGAAAGGTTGAGGGAGCTGGAGGTTGAAAATATTACTCAGGGTGGAAAAAAGTGTTGCAGTTACCAAGCCACTTTAAGGTTCTTCATCTTTTCTCTGTCAACATTTGTTTTATATTATGCTTCATGTTAACTGTGTTCTTGACCTATAGTATCTTTCTGTACTCTGTTCTGTGCTCTGCTTCTGGTATGTGACATCCAGTGCTATGTGATTATTTCCCAACTTCCCAAAGCAATTTCCACTTTAAGTATATTTCTTGAACATTAATTTTATTTAACAAAACTACTTTCATGTTTTGTCTTTGATTTTCAAGGCGATTTTTTCTTTGCAGCAATTTCTCTGCCTCTTTTAAGCCTTAACAAAGTATCACCCTGGATTTTTATTAATTGAAAGGATTAATAGCTAGGCAACCTGATCAGAAGTGCCCAGTTTATACATCGTGGTGCTAATTTACTAATTAAATTGGGATTCTACTGTGCTTGTTGGAAACTCATTTGAGGAGTAGCCAGTAATAAACAGAATAATGCTAGCAGAAGCGAAATGGGTCAGCAGCACTAGTATGAATTCCTCTGTTTGCATCTGTTTCTATAAGGTGCTGATTGTTTCCTGTAATGTGCTGAGTACCCTCAGTTCCCACCGAAGACAAAACAAATTGAACATATTCAATATCTGGCTGGATTGGGCCCTTCCTATGGCATTACTGCCATTCTCAATTATATTATTATAGACTATAATATTATAGTATTATAAATACTGCATTAAAAGACCTTGTTTTGAGTTTTTTATAACTTTGCCAAATTTTAACTGTTTAGAGAGATATTTCCCATGCCACAGGCTGAACCGTTTTTAAAAGTTTTAGCTACAATTGTTCAATCATTTCTGAAAATGAGACTACGGGAAAATTTGCAATTTTGCCTATGTTAAAAAAACTTCTTATAATCATTTTGAGATGCTCTAGCAGCTTTATGCTTTGGAGCAGGGATTTAAACTTTGGCAGGGGAGTCCTCTTACCCACTGGCCAAACTGTGGGGCATGAAGACAACTGATAGGCTGTGCAAAGGAACAGGTAATGGGTCATGCAATGTTTAAATGAGATAACAACCTGCTCATAATCAAAGGGTGGGGCAGCGTTAACTATTTCTAAACATGTTTTAGTAAGTGTCTTCAAGGGGCACCAGCTCTCCGTGTAAGAAACTGGGAAATGCCCATCCCAAACAACCCTGTCCATCCCAAAATGGTCATCAGTAAAATCCAGGAATAAGAAGTCTCCATCCAGAACTCACCTACAGTGTCTCTGTGACTACAGGATCTTCAGTGCAAATGTCCTTGCCTGTACTACTTCTACCTGAGCAGTGTGGAAAAATGGATAATTTAGATATTTTACACCCAGGGTCCATTCAGGATGTCCTTCATAATTAAAATTTTGAATTAAGAGATTTCCCCACCTCGGGGGGGGGGGAGACTAACCTTTACCAGGAAGGTGCAAAACATTCAGGAGTCTAGCCTAACCCAGACAATTGCAATCATCCCTCCAGGTAGATGGAAAAAAATCACCCTATCACCTGAAGGGAGGTTCTGGTCACCATCTACTCTTAGCCAGGTAGTTTGTGGCAGTCATCAGCTCTCACTGTAAGAAAGAGGCAGTAGGACTGCCACCTAAGGCTGTCCTCAATAAAGGGCTCCCACCAGCTCTGGGCTAGGTCCTCTGCGAAGGTATTCAGGTCTGAGGTCCATCCATGTTCCACCTAGCCTTCACTTCAACCCTCCCTCACACAATCACCTTCAATATTTACTCAGTTGGACTTCTTATAAGGGACCAACCATTTCCCCTTTGGACATTCAGACTTGGGAGTTGATCAGAGCCAGAGATGAATGGCTCTTTAGAGAGTCATAGTTTCACTGCACAGCGGTGAGGGCACGGCTACATGGCAGCACAGAAGGAAACCCCTTCCACTGGCCTCAGCCACATTGGAGAAGAAGGGGATTGAGTGATCTGCCAGACAGATGCCTGGCCTGATTCTGCACTCTGGCACAGATACAGGATTTCATCATGCCTTCAGAGAGGCACCTGCGTCTTTGTACAAATTCAGCCAGTGTATGAAGCTGTCTCCCCCCCCACTGCCTGGAAGCCTGAGCCATCAAATGCCTTCCAATAAATGATCCTTGATGATCTTCTGTAGAAACATTGACTTTCACTCTATTCCAGGTGCCTTAGGGAATATCCTCAGACATATGTAGACTCTTATGCCCCAGAATGATGGTATATGAGGGACAGCAGATGGCTGGCTGCTTTGAAATGTTAACTATCTCCATCACCTAGCCAAGCTAACCAAGGGGAACACGAGGTTAGCATGAAACTTCAAATTGCTCCCACTCAGACTGAAATCACTAAAGGGCCCTCAGGCACCAAGGTAGACCATGCTTTTCATGGCCTGTCTGCCCATGACCAGTAGATCCTAGTCTTCACTTGCCCTGTAGTGCCTTTGAGATGTAATAAAAGGTTCTCTACTGCTTGGGGACTCCTTTCTTCCTTCTCTTTTTGTGATCCACCTGACCAGATTAAGTTAGAGGTGCAAGAGATCAGCATGGATTTCAAATTGGTCATATTGGAATTTGACACTTTTCATGCCTAGCCACGTGGGCACTCAGCCAGCACAAATCCTGCACAGAACCTGGTTGGGAACACACCACTTGCTCATCCAACAAAGCCAAAAGCAGAAACCTGTAATCTCCTGATTTATCTCCTAAAACACTGGAAGATAAAACAACAAAGTGTGAATTGTTGTGCTTTAGTCTGTTGATTCCTAAACCAATCTTATTACTTTAGGGGATCTGACTTGTGGTGTTTGACTGTGCGGAGTTCTCAATATTGCATAGAGTGCTTTTCTGTTCTATGCCCAGAACTGAGCATTAGGACAAATCTCCATAGCCTCCACATGTAAGACTCTGTTCTGCATTTCTCTTCTTGGCCTCCCCCCCTCCAAAAAAAGAGGGTTTAACCAAGACGGTCTGTGAGAGCAGGAAAAACTATATTCGTTCCTCACACATCTCTTGGGTGAAAACCCCTGGGGGATGCTTGAGAATTGAATTGTTTATAAAATTCATGAATTGTTTCCCTCTCAAAGGTTAAATTTCTCTGAAATTTTCCTTGACTCACACCCCCACACTTTCTCAAACTCAGAGCATTAAGCCAACATGCCCTTAGAGACAAAGAGCTAGCTTTTGCCTCTGCTTCTGTGACTTGGACATCACAGGATTAAGTCTTTTATAGTACACAGTGTGGCCACTCATAGAATCATAGAAGATTAGGGTTGGGAGGGACCTCAGGAGGTCATCTAGTCCAACCCCTGCTCAAATCAGGACCAACCCCAACTAAACCTCTGAGGATGGTACCCCTAGTAACCCATTCCAGTGCTTCATCACCCTCCCAGTGAAAACGTTTTCCTAATATCCAAACTAGACCTCCCCACTAGAACCTGAGACCATTGCTCCAAGTTCTGTCACCTACTACCACTAAGAACTGCCTAGCTGCATCCTCCCTAGAACCTTCTTTCCAGTGTTTAAAGTCTGCTATCAAATCCCTCCTCATTCTTCTCTTCTGAAGACTAAATAAGCCTAGTTCCTTCAGCCTCTCCTCATAAATCATGTGCTCCAGCCCCCTAATAATTTTTTTTGCCCTTAGCTGGACTCTGTCCAATTTGTCCAAATCCTTTCTGTAGTGGGGGGCCCAAAACTGAACACAATACTCCAAATGTGGCCTAACCAGTGCCGAATAGAGGGAAATAATCACTTCGCTTGATCTGCTGGCAATGCTCCTACTAATGCAGCCCTATATGCCGTTAGCCTTCTTGGGAATAAGGGCACACTGCTGGCTCATATCCAACTTCTTGCCCACTGTAACCCCCAGGTCCTTTTCTCCAGAACTGCTGCCTAGCCAGTTGGACCTCAGTTTGTAGCAGTGCATGAGAGTCTTTCGTCCTAAGTGCAGGATTCTTCACTTGTCAGAATATTTTTGGCCCAATCCTCCAATTTGCGTAGGCCACTCTGTATCCTACCCCTACCCTCCAGCATATCTACTGCTCCCCCCCAGCTTAGTGTCATCTGCAAACTTTCTGAGGGCGCAAACTACTCCATCCTCCAGATCATGAATGAAGATGTTAAACAAAACCAGCCCCAGCACTGACACTTGGGGCACTCTGATTGTTATCGGCTGCCAACTAGACATCGAGCCATTGAGCCCAATGAGCTAGACAGCTTTCTATCCAACTTATAGTCCATTCATCCAACCCATACTTCTTTAACTTGCTGATGATAATATTGTGGAAGACAGTACCAAAAGCTTTGCTAATGTTAGGGTATATCATGTCCACTGCTTTCTCCACATGCAAGAGTCAGTCATCTCGTCATAAAAGACAAGGGTTGATCTGACATGACTTGCCCTTGGTGAATCTGTCCTGACTGTTCCTGATCACCTTCCTCTCTTCCAAGGGCCTCAGACTGGATTCCTTGAGGACCTGCTCCCCAGCATCTTTTTTGAGTGGCTAGGCACAGCTGCCTATCCTCCATAAAGGGGTATACCCTATTTCTCCCCCATTACAGTTAACTTGTTGGTACAGATTGGAGAGATGCCAAAGGGTTAACACTGGTGTGTAGATTTAACACAGTAACTAGTCCAGGGGGAGTCCTTCACTTGTTATCCTCTTGGGGAATGCAAGGGTTTGGTTTTTTTAAACCCCACTGAACGTAACCCTTACCCAGTAGTTTTATTTGCAGTCTCCTACCCATCAAGAGAACATGGAATGGGAGGAATAATTCAAATAATAATGTCAGTGTTGTTGTTTTCAGTTGATACTGATTTCATTCTCTCTGTTGGAAGTTCTGTAAAACTGTTCTGCCAAATGTATTCTGTGGGCTTGGACCATCTCCTCCATTTCCTCCTGCTCCACATGACCACTTTAAGGGAGGAAAAGATATCTTTCTTCAGGCTGTTTTCTTCTTGCTGTTTCATGGCAGAAAAGGAGCATTGACCAGTCTTGCTGTGAGATGTAGAAGCTTAGCAGAATATCAGTAGAGCCGGCTCAACTCCTTCCAAACCAAACTGTATTGGACCCATGAATCCACTACTTTCGCTGCTCCAATCCCCTCTCTTAGACTCACTCAAAGCTCCTCTCTCTGATTCAATCAATCCCTCCCAGGCCAGCTCCCCAAGACGCTCAAAGCCCCCACTGCTTCCTCTGACCCAAAGCAGCTAGAACACTTAGATATTTCTTTTGTAAACCCTTTGAATCCCTCCCAACACAACTAGCAAAAAATCCCAGGAGCTGTGAAGTTCAGACCAGCATCTCTCAAGTTCTCAGAAATGGCAAAAATTTTCAGAGCTCCACTGATAAAGGAATATCCCTGAACTTGTTCCTTACTTTTTGCACCCTGGTCCTCCCCTACTCATCCATGTGCTCACATATATGCACACCTACACATGTTCACACACTTGTTCTTCATACAAAGTACTTATCTGTTCCCAAGGACGTCTTTGGACTCTCCTTTTCCCCCCATGATCCCTGTTAAATCTCTTCTTCATAGTTTTTAATTTCTCTCTCTCTCGTTCCCTGACTTTCTTCTGGGTCTGGCTCTGGCCATGGGGCTCTGCATTCAGCCACTCTGCTGAGTAGCGGAGTCCCTCTTCTGGAAGTGCAGGCTAGGCCTCATGTGCCACCACATACTGCGCTGACTTCACAGTGCTGGGCTTTGTGCTGAAAGGAAGACATTACGGTGCAGAGATAAGATGTTTTCCCTGCTGTCTTTCTCCTTTTTCTGTGATTTAGTCAGAAATAGTGTCTACAGGGCTCAAATTAGTGTTCTCTGAATCTCCCTTTCCTCTCTGGTTAGAGCAGGCATCTATGGAATGGGAATCCCACGAGTGTGGGCAATTTCTACTAATAAAACAGTTTAAAATTCATGTTGCTTTACTGTACAATTTGCCACATGCTGCATTATATTGTTCCAAATCTGGGATAAAGAGATCAGCTCATGCAATTGGTTTTAGATGCTCTTGCCATGAATAGATGGGTTGGACCTGATTCTTCTTTCATTAACATTGGTATAAAACATAAATAATGGTATGCAAGTGCATGAGATTACACTGATATAAAATTAGCATGAAGGAAGAATCAAGCTCATAATGTTTATCTGACTCTAACATTTTCTGGCAGCTAGATTGTTACAAAGTCAGACACACATATGTTGTATATGTGATATAAGGGCACTTCTGTTGCCCATTTGTCTATGTTTTGACAAAAGCAAGCAACATTTCCCACAGCTGTTCATGAGCTGAGCCACATAGTTGTAAAGCCCACATCTTTGGAAAGGGGATGAGTTAGTGTTTTGTATTGTCCTTAATGAAATGAGGAAGTTTAATTTCTAAATCATCCACATATAGAAATGAAACAAGAATCTTGTGCTGCATGCACAGAGACATATCAGAAGTCATCTTATTTTAATCTTCCCATCCCTTTGCACCAAGGAAAAGCAAAAATAAGTATTGTTAAATACATTCAAGACATTTAAATATCTGAACATATTTGCACAAGATTCAAAAATAAAAACATTTTGCATGGTGAGAATTATTATAGGAAATACACAGGCAGGGAAATTCTTCCAGAAACATATGATAGTGTCGCTATAAAGATTTTCAAAAGAGAGTCGCAGGGTTGCCTGTTTACAGAGATGTAATTTCAACACCACCAACAGCAGCAATACTGCCTTAACTGTTGTGATGTTGATATCTGGTTTTAATGTACCTGAAAAGTTCACAGTTTAAACAGAGTCAGCTTCCACTAATGCACATGCAGTACAAAGATCTGAAACGAAGTTAACAATAGACTTTGACTTATTTTGTTTCCATTAAATTCCAACATTAAAATGTTTCATGTTTTGCTATATGCTTTAAGACAACAACACTAATATGTGCAATTCCACATGTTCAAATGTGTTTCTCAGTGAACCGTATTTATGGGTCAACTGTCTTTGTGCTCTCCCTCTGAGAAGCAGCTACTCTACCTCCTCTGGGATAACAAATATTCAAGGGCAGTCAAAAGTCACAAAGAATCACCTTTTCTCTGGACTCTGTGCTCAACCCTTTCCAGGCCTTCCACTGCTTTTCCCAGCTCTGGTATCAAGTATTGTCCTGCCAAACTAAAGTCTTCCTGAGACCTGCAACAATCTCTGGCTTTTCTGCCTTTCACAGGAGCCAGTCTTCCTATTTGCTCCCTATTGCTTCCCCTTTCAGACTGAACTCTCTCATGGGACTCAGGTGTCCATTAAATTATCACCTGAGGTCTCCTAGTCCTGTCCCTATGCTTGGAAGCAACTAAATAGATGCATCTATTGCACCTGTGCTATTATTAATTAACTGTTAACCCCTTTTCCAGCCCGTGATTCGTTTCACCCCATCATACCTTCCTTCCTCCTTCAAAGTTATCTAAATAGAAGCTCAGGTAGAAGAGTGTCAGCTAAGCACAGACCAACACTAGCATGAGAGGGTGATACATGATTTTCTGGTGTGAGGAAGATGGACCAGATACCAGTGCATCAACCGTTCTGAAAATGGAAGTCACCGGTACACCAGGGAAAGTACCTTATCTTCGAAAGACCAAGAGGAAAGCAGATTAGTACGTGGAGCCCAGGATATTAGAAGACTGTTGCACTAAACAGCTGAAGTAGCTGCTGGAATGCAGCAGAAGAGGCCAGAGCACCAGAAAAAATGGAAAATAAAACACAGCAGAATTCACAAAAGTAGATGCTGGAGTGCCAAAGCAGAAATGCCAGGAGATATGCCAGATCACCAGGGACTATGCCTATGCACTTGACTTTAGTATGGTTGCCTTAATTAATTGTGAACTGGTTGGAAGGTAATTTTAAGAACACACAGTGAACATTGATAGAGGAGCTTGGGCAATGCAAAAAGAGTGAACACCTAGATAAGAGACTCCTACACAAGCAATATATTTAGAGAAATGTTATTTTAATCAGTACAGAGTATATTTTGCAAATCACTTATGCAGCTGGTGAAGCTTACAGCATAATACACTTATTTCAGCTTCACATTTTCAAGTGGTATTTTAAATTAAGAGATGTCAAATTATAAAGACTATGACTGGATTCACTTTCAGATTGTGAAGACTTAACTACCTTCTGTCAGCTTTGGCAGGATTTTTTGCTTCATTCTCCTTGTTTTGATGGCCCACTATTTGCTTTTTGTGCTTTCACAAACTTTCTGCTGTTTGCATTAAAACAGTCAACACTTCTTTTCCCACTGGCAAAGCAAAAAATCAGTAGCAGCTGATTAGTAATGCTGATGTTTATGGATGGTATGGTTTGAAAGGATAAATCTTCCATCTTTATGATAGTATCCTTTGAAAACCACACAGGACATACCAAAGCTTCTATCCTCAAATGTACTAGAGTCAGCACCTAAAATAAGGTGGCAAATGATTTTCTAGATGTACAGTATGCTTCAACCTTATACTGTACACTTCTATCAAATATATATATTATCGGTCAATATGAGCCACTGAGCATTACAGACCAATTTCTGAAGTTAAAAACTGAAATCATGATTCTGCCACTTTTATCCACACTAATTTCAATGGGACTTACCGAGTAATGATATCCTCTTCAATATAATAAAATAAGAGTAGCATATTTGGGCCTTGAATAAGAGCTTCAGGATTTAGCCCAATATAAATAGGCTTCTGTGGACTGGAGGAACAGAGGATGAAGGGTTAAAAAAACAGATAATTCAACTTGATCCAACAAAGATGCTTATAAATTTAAACGTGTTGGAGAGGCTGCCTAAAGCTGTTTACTGGTACAATTAACATACTCAGATGGTATCGGATTGGCAAATGATAATATACCACACAACCATTTCTACAGCAATGGTGTTTATACCAAGCTGTGACTCTGTTTGAGGAACACAATGCAGTTGTTGCCATGTCTGTCCCAGCATATCAGACAGACAAGGTGGGTGAGGTGATATCTTTTATTGGAGCTACTTCTGTTGGTGAGAGAGACAAACTTTTGAGTTACACAGAGTTCTTCTTCAGGTCACCTGAAGCACAAAAGCTTACCTCTCTTACCGACAGGAGTTGGTCTAATAAAAAGTATTACCTCACCCACCTTGTCTCTCTATAGATAAGAAAGACCATCTAGTCCTTTTCACTGCTGATGCTGATTTAAGAACAATATAAGGGGTTACTAGACTAATTTTCAATGTCACTAGAGATGCGTCTTTCACCACTTCCCTTCAGACACTGGTCTACAGTCTAAAATATCATAGTGTCAGGAAGTTTTACATGATATCAAGCCAAATTTTCCTAGTATCCCATCACTTCTAATTTTATACCCTGGTACCTCACCAAATAATTCACTCCCCACGCTGTTAATGTATTTGTGGATGGTTAACATTTGATCTTCAAGGTGTTACATAGCCAAACTACATATATTTAGTTCTCTTAATCTTTCCTCAAAGATTAGTCACCTTAGCCTCCTCAACATTTTAATTGTTCTTTGATTTCTGTCTAATTTGTCTAACACTATCTGGTAACAAAATTCCTGGAACTGAAGACAGATTCTAAATATGGTCAAACGGATTCATATAGACAGGAACTATTGCCTCCCTGCTCAGTTTTATGAGGTTTCTGCTTTGGTTTTTGTGGTATCTATATCTCATTGCAAACTCCAGCTAATTTGTGTTTCCTATTTTTCAAAAGTCAGCCTCACTGCTGTCCAAATTTTGCCATCACACTGGAAATCCTAATTTGGATTATCTTTTATAATTGTTATCTTGCATTTTCTCAAAATGAATCTAATGTTGATTTCTGTCTATATTTCTAACTTCTGTAAATCCCTCTCTATTATTTCTCTCTCCTCACTAGTGTAATGATACATGATGCAACAATAATTCCTCGTCCTGCACTGATGTACACAGATGGCTGGCATTACAGAAGTACATTTTTGGATGCTCTTTCTTATCGTTTACATACAACCTATGTAACTGTTCTGCTACAGAGAGAATCAATAACAAACACATATGCCCAAATTAGTATAAACAACAGGAGGGTTTTGCAATTCATTTTTCCCTTTGGTTCTAAAAAGCCTAAATCAGATGACTGTCAGTGATTATTGAAAAACAACTTTTTTCCTAGGCATTTGAAAATGGTGTATGTTTATTGCATTGTAATTCTAGAGGTAGGGAACTACTTGGAAGATTGCAAGATTTGGGTTAGGTTAAGTTAAAAGTGCAAATGCAACAACTTAAGATATGTCAGTGCCTCCTATATCATCAGGATGGGTGACGTTTTAAGTACTTCCATAAAAAGAAATAGAAATAAATAAATTTAAACAATTATTACAGGCCAAATTTTATAACTGATGTTTTGATGAGAAAATCCTTATGAGTTAAACCCTTTCACTGTTCATTTGATAAACTGATGAATACACTAAACTCTTAGCGACAGCTTCTGCTACCCCTTCTTTACTCCTCAAGTAGTCCCTTATGGTAGTACTCAGTATAAATTTATGTAAATATAACTGAATACTTTGTTCTTGTGGAAATTAGAATGGAAGAGGACAGAAGTGTGCCAAAGGTTTCTTTAGTTTTATGCTGCCCAGTAATCTGTGAAACATGGAACGTGGAAATAAGGAAGCTTAACAGAAATAATTCTTCAGTATAAAAGAACATCCAGGAATTCTAATGCTATTTTTAGATGGAATTGTCTGTCTGTTCAGTTCAGGTGTCGATGGATTGTTGTACTATCCCTTTTGAAAGAAAGTGGTATTAAAGGTCCTACCAAATGTAGTAACATCGACCGCTGCTAACATAAAGTGTGATACTGTGATCTCACTTAAACTGCCTAAGTGATCGCTGGCTAATAGTAAAATAGCTAATAGTAAAAGAGAGGGTAAGTGCTAGGTGGGATTCATACATTAAAAATAGATTGAACAAAAATCACCTGCAAATTCAGAATATTTATTTACACTATTACATTATGTACATTATTACCAACTTCCCTTTCATATATGATACGTTATTGAGCTATGAGGTAGGTTACTTATATATAAAGGGAAGGTGTGGATTTCAGCAAATCATATAGGGATATATCCCTAGCTGGCACAAATAAGCAAAGCTCCATTGAATACGTTGGAGCTACACTGATTTATACCACATGAGTTGTTGGCCCACAATTACCTTGTCATTAATTACTTTGGGTCAGGTCAAGCCTCCGAGATATGTGTGCAATGAACTCTATGAGAAATTCTGCTCCAGGCTCCATGACACCATGCCTCCCTCTCCTAAACCATGTAGAAAGTTCCAGAGAGGTAGCCATGTTAGTCTACATACAGCAAAAACGAGAGTCCTGTAGCACTTTAACGACTAACAAATTTTATTTCTACAGGCATAAGCTTTTGTGGGCTGTAACCCTCTTCGTCAGATGCAATTAATAGAAATTGGATATGGGGGTATATATATATATACAGACAAGAGTAAGGAACAACAATGGGGTCGGTAGGGGTTAGCAAAATCCATTCAGTTAGAGTAGATGAGGCCTGTTCACAACCATTGATTAGAAGGTAAGAATGTGTGAACAGTGACAATTACATCTTGTAATGAGATAACCATTCCAAGTCCCTATTCAGACCTAATTGTGTCAAGTTTGCATATGAGTTCCAGCTCAGCAGTTTCTCTCTGAAGTCTATTTTTGAATTTTTTTTGTAGAAGTATGGCAACTTTCAAGTCAACTGCAGAGTGTCCTGGGAGATTGAAGTGTTCTCTGACTGGTTTACGGATGTTATCATTTTTTATGTCTGATTTGTGTCCATTTATTCTTTTGCATAGTGACAGTCTGGTTTGGCCAATGTACATGGCAGAGGGGCATTGCTGGCACATGATGGCATACAGTACATTAGTAGATGTGCAGGTGAATGAGCTCCTTATGGTGTGGCTGATGTGGTTAGGACCTGTGATGGTGTCACTAGAGTCCATGTGCGGGCAGATTTGGCAACGGGGTTTGTTGCAGGGATAAGTTCCTGGGTTACTGTTCTTGTTGTACGGTGAATGGTTGCTGGTGAGTGTTTGATTCAGGTTGGGGGCTGTCTGTAAGCAAGGATAGGTCTGCCTCCCACTGCTTGAGCAAGTGAAGGATCATCTGCTCAGATAGGTTGTAGATCCTTAATGATGTGTTGGAGAGATTTTAGCTGGGGGCTGTAGGTGATGGCCAGTGGTGTTCTGTTGTTTTCTTTGTTGGGTCTTGTAGTAGATGACTTCTGGGTACCCGTCTGGCTCTGTCAATTTGTTTCTTCACCTCTCCAGGTGGGTATTGTAGATTTAAGAATGTTTTATGGAGATCCTGTAGGTGTTTGTCTCTGTCTGAGGGATCGGAGCAAATCCACTTGTATCTTAAGGCTTGGCTGTAGATAATGGATCGTGTAAAGTGTCCAGGGTGGAAGCTGGAGGCATGAAGATATATACTGCGGTCAGTTGGTTTTTGGTATAGGGTGGTATTAATGTGACCATCCTTTATTTGTATTGTAGTGTCCAGGAAGTGGATATCTTGTGTGGACTGGTCCAGGCTGAGGTTGATGGTGGAGTGGAAAATACTGAAATCCTGGTGGAATTCTTTGAGGGACTCTTTCCCATGGGTCCAGATGATGAAAATGTGGAGTGTCTTCAATGTGGTCAGAAATCCTCAGCTGGGGAGGGAATAGAAGAGGGCAAACAGAGCAGGGCAGGGGGATAACTTGCATAGCTCTGCCCCCCACCTCTAAATCCTATGGGAACTCTAGTTTATGCCGTTTGAGGGTGCCCTAACTTATCTACTGATCCCTGAATGTACAGAGTGAGCTTTGTATGGGGGTTCTGTAGACATCTGGTGCTGCCTGTGAGCCCCAGGGCTCAGGTGGTCCTGGGGCTGGTATGGAATCACATGCCCGAATGGGTTGCAGTGACTTTCCGGGGTCCAAAGAGATCTCAAAGGATCTGTGAGTTCTGATTTTGGATAGAGATGGGGAGATTTACCCTTCCCTTCAGACAATTTTGGTGTAAACTAGTGAAATTGTTGTTCTTCTCCTGACCCCCTTATGCTGATTTTCTTACAGGAGTGGATGATCTGGGCCTTACTAATTATTTCTAGGTAACATTAAGCGTACTCAAAAACGTTGCTGTTGAGTACAATAATTAAACAGATGGAATGACAATGCTCTCCATTTTCTTTTTAATAGGCATGTTACTGAACAGTGCAAAGAAGGAGATCTTTATCTCTTTCTTTGCATGTTATAGGGACAGGTTTTTAATTGTTGCCCACACTAATTCTCTCTTTGTTCTTAGGGTAAATCGTTGTTTCCTTTTGTGGGATTTTTCAGAAACATCCATCATTAGCATGATCTTTGTAGGTGTCAGCACCATATACTATACAAAGTGGGAAGGCAGAAGGAATCCCATGGATACCAGAAAAGTACATTCCTTCTAGTGCCTCTGCCCTTGCTACCCATCTTGTTTAGGTGCATGTTCTCATGCTGTGAGACTGGTCTCCTGGGGCAGAAGCTGACCTCTTCCTAGGAAGGCTGAAGCAAGTTGTTTATTGAAAATGAAATGAAAAGAACATCTTTTTCTTTCTTTGGGAGTGTTTTCACTTAGGACATAACAAACACAGAAGCATCTACTGAATTTTTTTGAAATTAAAACCGAAAAAACCAGACACCTTACAGATCTGCTTTTGCCAAGTGGTAAATGGAAAATGATTGGCAAGAAAAAAATAATCAGCTTGTTCCATGTTTTATAACAGTCTTCCAAAATAAACCATTTATTTCAGTAATTTTATGTGGGCAATTTCCCAAGGTGCCTCTGTTTTACATATACTTATGTTATGGTAAGAGGCCCACACATTCTTTCAATACTTCATTACAGAAACTGGGGACTATTGAGTACAAGTAAAGAGGTTATTTTACCTCTGTATTTGGCAGTTGTGTGACCACTAATTGAATACTGTGACCAGTTCCGGTATCTCCAAGAAAGAAGTTGATAAACTGGAGAGGATTCAGAGAAGAGCAATGAGAATGATTAAAGGATCAGAAAACATGCCTTACAGTGACTGAACTCTTTGAGTCTATCTTTTTATCTTAACAAAGAGACATTTAAGGGTTTACTTAATTACAGTTTATAATTACCTACATGGGGAAAAATAGTTAATAACAGGCTTTAGTCTAGCAGAGAAAGATATAACATGATCCAATGGCTAGAAGTGTAAAATAGACTCATTCAGACAGGAAATAAGGTGTAGATTTTTAACAGTGAGTGTAACTAATCATTGGAACAACTTAGCAATGGTCATGGTGAATTCTCCATCAGTGACAAGTGCCAAATCAAGATTGGATGTTTTTCCAAAAGATCTGCTCCAAGAACTATTTTGGGAAAGCTTTATGGCTGTTGTTATACAGGAGCTCAGCCTGATTATCACAATAGGCCCTTGTGGCACTGGAATCTATGAATTTAAGGGGTAGGCTATGGTGGAAGATTTTGGAAAACCCTGATAATCAAATAAGGTTCTTCTCACCTGTCACTGGTTGGTTTTCTGTCAGCTTTTTCATCCTTCTGATTCCATGCTGGCAAGTTTTTTACAGATTATAGGCTAGATTTTTACTTGGATTAAATGTTTATGCAGGAGAGTAAGGCAGATTCTTATTGCATCTTAGGTCTCTGCATACCTAGCACTCAAAAGTCATCATGTCTACTCTAGTGCAAATGTCATTTGTTGACGTTGTTGCTAAGTGTCTATTTTACACAGACCTGGATTAAAAACCAGGGCTGTAGTTTCCAGGGCCTTGTCTCTTTAGGGTTTGGAACTTTACTGAAAGGTCAGAAGGACACAGCTCTGGTGAGCAGGGAATGGATGCAGCAGAGTTCGAAACTCTTGGATAAACACACCAGTAATAAACTCTTATAAACTGTGAGTATTGGCTGTTTGATTCCTACAAAAATGTCAGTGAAATGCTCCAGGTTGAAACAAAACTCTGGTCCGGGAGTTTAACATACGCACTATGTGTACTGCGCATGCTGGTGTGGCCCCACCTGTCTAGTATCATAGCATGAGGATATTCAAAATAAGGAAAGTCTGACTTGTGACTTTTTACACAGCTTTGGGAAACTGGGCCTGAGGCTCTGCGTGATGTGTCAGCGTGTATTCACTTCAGCCCAGAGCCACTCAGACCAATCACCAGGAACAAGGTTTAATTCTGCAAGGAAACATATAACAGGGTTACAGTCCATCGGCCTCCTCCCTGCTTGTCTGCCACATGCTCCCAGCCTCAGTCAGTGCAGAAAACGCCCTGCAAAGAGAGCAGAAGGTACTTTGTATAATGCAACCCCCCTTACAAACCAATCCTAACTCCCACAATAAGTGAACCCTGAAACAAACAAGCCAACATTGTCCTTTACCTCATTTTAACTCCTCTCAGGGTGCTGTTGAAGCTCCTTTTGGTCCTACCTGCAAGAAAACATATAATAGGATCACAGTCCATTGGCCTCCTCTTTGCTTGTCTGCCACACGCTCCCACCCAGCCTCAATTAGTGCAGAAACTCCTGCTGGGGAGGGCAGAGGGTGTTTCCTGGCAGGAGCCAAGAAGTTCTCCCAAGATGCTGCAGTTTGTAGTCCATAACTTGTTGTTCTCACTCCTGCTGCTGAAGCACACTGGACTTTGGGCTACAGCAGGATAGGCTTCTCTGCCCAAGGGAAGCAAGTGACATAGGAAGGGGCAGGGAGTGGACAGTGTTTTGGTTTTGCTTCCCCATTACAGCACCCAGATCAGATTTTCTGCACAAAGTTTGTCATACAAACTCAACAAGCCACAACTTACTTCCCCTTACCTCTCCCACACTAATGCATGGGAGGAAATATATGGAAGGGTGTCTTGGAAGCAGAGTGCCTCTTATAGCTACTGCTGTTGTGGTACAATTGATGCACTATCTGCCGCTCAGTGCTGTACCCAAAGGCACAGCTTAGGCTTCCTGAATCTAAGCATTTGTTATTTAAAGATTATGGATTTGTCTTAACAAAATATTTTTTGATTGCCACTTGCTCTTTGTTTTTTATTCTTATTGATGTTACCTTCATGATTGTATGAATGAATTCAAACGAAAGCCTGAGGGTGCACATTATCTCTTAACGTTAGTTGCATTTGAGCAAGAACAGGCACTTCTATTAATGATGTGCACTCATGTGGAATGGTAAGACAAGCAACACCTTTGATATTGTTGGTAATGTGAATGGGTAAAATGATATATGAAAATAGATCCCCTGTAGCATATTGCCTTATACAGTAGGGTAAAATAATTTACACCTGACTATAAGAGAAGGAGAATTCTTTCAAGCCTTTATCCAAAGACACTCTTGAAATGTGACAGGCCTATGGAGGACTCTTGCTTTTACATTTTTCTGGATTTGGAATATCTGGGCTGTAAATGGAAGTTTGTCCTTGAGTGACAGGTATCATGTTCGGTTCAGTCTATGTTAACGCTATTCCTTACTCCCAGCATTCTGCCCAAGAAAACCTTGTTAACATGCTGACAAAAACATGCATTATGGGAAATAAACACTCATTGTGAGTTATATTTCAGTTCTGGTTAACCGCATGTAATATTATTAAAGAAAGTTATTATATATTGGACACCAAATTAGTTAGAACAGTGAAAACTGAATATGTAATTGTTAAAATAATGTCTATACTCACTATAACAAGACTGTATTTGAATCACAGAGGCAGGCAGTACTTTCAACTAATCGCTGCCATATCTTACAATGGGGAAAATTAGAATTAATATTCCATTAAATACCTCCAGTAAGCATGTATTTCTAGAAATACTGAATTCCATCACTCTATCATTGAGACAAATGTAGAAATGAGCACAAACAAAAACCTTAACATCCCTTATTTTAAGAAACGTAGGAGATCCAAATGAGGATTTCACTCGCTTTCTTGAAACACCATCTCCTTTCACTCTGACATAAGTTTCCTTTCCACTTGGCAAGGAAGCACAAGATATCTTTTAAACTGATTTCTCCCAAAAGATTACAAGCTTCAATGGCTACATTGGGAAAATTTTAAAGTAAACTAAAAAACTATCACTTCTGCTTTATTTATATATATATTTACAATATATATATTTACAATGAACATCACAGAGATTTCTGCTGTTTCTGTTAAAATTGAAGCTCTTCCAGTCTATCCATTTGTGTATGTAACTTTTTGGGAAAAATCAGTGTAAAAAACCCTGCCTACTCTACACACACACACTGTGTCACTTATTTTCAGAAATGTGTATTTTCAAAATATTACTCTTTCCAAAATGTCTTAATATCTTTCTTAACTATGCAAGTCACTATAGCAAATAGAGGAATTGATATGACCATTACAAAAATGTGTCTCTGATTAGTAGACTAAATGAATCAATAGGATAAATATTATTTTTTAAAAGGCTGCGTATAATTTTGAAAGTTTTGAAAGTTAAGCCATATACAGAGACATCATATCACAGAGTAAGGAGATGGAAGTCCTTTAACCTGAATCTTAACAAATAACTTTTAAAGCCTTAAAAACTACCTTTGAATGTTTTAATCTAAAAATTTTCACTATGTTTAAATAACATTTAGGTTTTCAGGCAAAATGACAGGATCCAGTTTAATCAATGACCTTCCATCCATAACTTGCACTGTTCTCTCTTTAATGTAATAAATGACACAAGTTAAGTTTGAATATACTCCTCTAAGGTTTTCAGTAAAGCAAGACTTTATTTCCTTATATAGTTCTTTCTAGTTCATTTCAAGTCAAATATCAGGTGACATATAGGAAATCCATAATTATGCATCAGCACACACTAGAATTAAGGCACTAGATGCTTTAGATTCTTCAATCTTTACTCAGATGAAACTCATTTACTTCAAATGGAGTTTGACCAAAGTAGGGACTGTGGAATCTAGCCCCAGTAATGTATTTCAATATACTAGAGCATGTTGAGAGGACTGTGTCAGCCTTAACTTTGAATTTCCTGTGTGTTTTGTGTTACAAACTTCATGTTGTTTCAAGATAATGTAATGCATTTAATTTTCTACATTTTGTTCCATCCCATTTTATCTCTTTTTCTATAACATGTCTTGCACAAAGATAGTAGTGATAGGCCACTATTAAAAAAAAAAAAAAGAAGTTTTGATCTCTTACAAGCTTAAATAACTCATGCCCCCAGAGGACCTAAAAATACATTTAATCTGTTAGACTATATAATTTTACAAAGAAAATAATTATTTGTATAGTGTAAATGAAGGGAATATTGCATTCCACTAAGTTTTTCTATAAAGCACAGTATTTCATAATCATATCTTCTGTAAGAGATTCTTGTATGTGCTTTTAGGATTTACTGAATTTGAAAGGGGATGCAGCCTCAATAGGTACAAGGAAAATTAAAGGAAAAATGCTTCTGATTCTGTGTACAGTATTTTCTAAAATGCTTACTACACTCAAACATATTGCTTGTACATCACCTCACTATCATGCAACATGTGTCACAGATTCTTGTTAAAATTTCTCCTTCAGGGCACCAAAGGTCAAAGAAACCATTACCTACTGCTAGAACTTAAGTATTTTAAAAGTCATTTATACAAAAATACATGATCATATAATATGATTCAGGTATCATTTAATCTAAATTTAAATGCATATATCCTATTCTCCCCAGTCACACATTCCCAATTTCTGTTGTGCACAACTGTAGATGGGTCTTAGCCTCTTGACAGCATCCTTGGTAGCAATTTGAGATCTCCAGAACTGACTCTGGGATGTGTGTGTGATGAGATTTGTGGGAATATTTACCTCACTGTTTTCAGTTTATAGCTTGCTCTACTAGCAAAGCCTACTATGTCAGTTTTAAAATGTGCTAATTATAAATGCAACTAAAGAAATACACTGATAACTAATGCAGAAAGTTTAAACAATTATGAGATTTTGAACCAGAGTCTGTACCTAATGCATCTATCAATACTGCAGCCTAACAGGGTGGCAGTTACCAAATCTATCTGACCCATCTACATTTCCAATAATTTAACTCTTTATACTTCATATTTTATACTCAGAACACGTTAGCTGTCAATGCATACTCTTCGCAGAATGCATAGTACCTGTAATATAAATTTTTCAAAGAATCTACTTTGTCTTTGTACTGCATCAAGTACTTATTGTTATAACAATAACTTAATCTATGAATAGTGTTACAATTAAAAAATGTAGATCCTACAAGTGTTCTGGATTCTGCACAGAAAGCACACATTGAGACTCTTTCCATATGCTGGTGATTCTGCTAGCATGGGGCTCATTGCAGGATCAAGGCATAAATTATAGGCAAGACAGACCAGGTAAAATAATCTAAGAAAGGGATGAGAGACGTGAGTGTATGCTTATACAGGTCCTCAGGTGATGAATACGTGTTCAGTGGAGGCTGGCTTGGAGGTGGACAAATCAGCTTCTGGAAGTCATTCAAAGCATCTAGGTTAGCAGGGAAAAAGACAAGGAGACGCTTGTGTGGTAAGAGACACAATGTATATCAAGATTGGGGTAACTGGTGAAAGGAGAGGGAACATGAAAGAAGACCATGTCTGAGATGTAGGCAGCGGCTGCCTGATGTAGACCCTTGAAATCCTGGATAAACCGATTGAATTTGTTCATTCTTCAACAAATCAATTCCACAGTATGCACAAATGTGGTCCTAGTGAAAAAAGGTATACTTGGTTCTGGATTGGCTACTGTCAGAAGAGAGAATACTGGGCTAGATGGACAATTGTTCTGACCCAGTATGGCCATTTTTCTATTCTTGCAAATCTTCCTAGAAGACTTTCTTTCCAGCACATATATTCACCAAACACAGCAAATATTCACCAACTTCTAGTGTTTGCATTTCACTTGATATCTATTCTTTTCTTCTAGAAAAAGACTAAATCTAATGCTGTTGATATACTAAGAAGGTAATAAGAACCTAAGAATGGTAATACTGGGTCAGACCAACAGTTCATCTAGCCCAGTATCCTGTCATCTGACAGTGGCCAATTTCAGGTGCTTCAAAGAGAATGAACAGAACAGGTAATCATCAAGTGATCCATCCCATTGCCCATTGCCAGCTTCTGGCAAACAGCAATCCCAGCCTATCTCGCTAAAAGCCATTGATGGATCTATCCTTGATAAATTTATCTAATTCTATTTTGAACCCCTTTATAGTCTTGGCCTTCACAAAATCCTCATGGCAAGAAATTCCATAGGTTGACTGTGTGTGAAGAAATACTTCCTTTTTTTAAATTTTAAACCTGCTGTCTATTAATTTCATTTGGTGACTCCTAGTTCTTGTGTTATGAGAAGAAATAAATAACACTGCCTTATTTACTTTTTTCATACCAGTATGATTTTATAGATCTCTATCATATTTCTTTAGTCATGTCTTTTCCAAACTGAAAGTCCCAGTCTTATTAATCTCTCCTCATATGGGAACTTTTCTATACCCCTAATTATTTTAGTTGCCCTTTTCTTTACTTTTTCTAATTTCAATATATCTTTTTTTGAGAAGAGGCAACCAGATTTGCACGCAGTATTCAAGATGTGGACGTACCAAGGATTTATAAAAAGGCAATATTAGATTTTCTGTCTTGTTGTCTACTCCTTTCCTAATGATTCCCAACATTCTGTTAGCTTTTTTGACTGCCACTACACATTGAATGGATGTTCTAAGAGAACTCTCCATAATGATTCCCAGATCTCTTTCTTGAGTGGTAACAGCTAATTTAGACCCTATCATTTTATATGTATAGTTGGGATTATGTTTTCCAATGTGCATTACTTTGCATTTATCAACATTGAATTTCATCTCTCATTTTTTTGCCCTGTCACTAGTTCCATGAGATCGCTTTGTAACTCTTCACAGTCTGCTTTGGACTTAATTATCTTGAATAGTTTTGTATCATCTGCAAATATTGCCACCTCACTGTTTACCCCTTTTTTCAGATCATTTATGAATGTGTTGAACCCCTGGAGGACATCACTATTTATCTCTTTCCATTCCGAAAACTGACCATTTATTTCTACCCTTTGTTTCCTATCTTTTAACCAGTTCTCTCTTATCCCATGACAATTTATTTTGCTTAGGAGCCTTTGGTGAAGGACCTGTTCAAAGGCTTTCTGAAAAGCCGTATACACTATGTCCACTGGATCACCCTTGTCCATTTGCCTTTTGATCCCTCAGTAAATTCTAGTAGATTGGTGAGGCCTGATTTCCCTTTACAAAAACCATGTTGATTCTTCCCCAACAAATTGTGTATGTCTGATAATTATGTTCTTTACTATAATTTCAAACAATTTGCTCGGTGCTGAAGTTAGACTTACCAATCATTGGCAACAGAGTCCTGTAAATAAACTACAGGTTCCCAAATTCAGTATTGTGTATGAAAATATTTTCCTTCTCTTTTCCAGTGGTCTGTGTTTGGCTGGATGTTTCCTTGAACCATTATTGATCAGTAGGAAAGGGAATGGTTTCCAGTCCTATTTTTGTTATTCATTTGCTTTTATATGTCTCTTTCAGCACAGCGATAGGACTGACTCCACAAAAAAATCAGCTTCCCTCATATGTAATCTATAGCCTCTATTTAAAATTGAATTGATCATTCTGGGTTAAACTACAGATAGAGGGGTGGTTTCTGCTGGGATCTTTCCATGGGGTCTTCTCTGATGGGTTCTTCCCACCTATCCATACTAGAGAATGTCTTTTTACCCTGTTATAACCAGACCTAACACCTTATCCATACGCATAAGTGTTCCAATCTGCCTTTTCCTTATCTGTACTTCCACCACTATATAAATTTGGAGATGCCCTGCTTCTCATAGGTTGTTCTTTTAGATCCGCTTATTATTATTAACATTTACATGAACATGGTCCTGTAGTAACAGGTACACTGAGGTATATTTTTTAGAATATCACCTACTGGCACATTCTTTACAGTAATCGTGTAATTTTACTGGCAAAAGATTATCCTTAGGTCACCTACTTATGTGAAGATTCCTTAAGCTTGAGGCCTAGTATGACTAAGATCAAATTTTACAGACCTTGCATTATAGTTTACCTTACTCCTAAATTCTTGTGATATAATCTTATAACCTTTCAATTTAAATGTATTCATCATATATTGATTACATGTGAAATAATATATGAGTTAACCAAAACAATAACACAATTAAATGATAGAATGAACTAAATGGCTACAATTCTGCCTTCTTCGTGACCCACTGTCCTATACCTGTACGATATTGCACCATGGCGATTCTAATAGCACATCATCTTGAAAACTGCTTGGCTGTTCCTGTAAGTGATATCACACTTGCATCATCATGGTGCAGACATGATGCAGACGTGCCTGGAAGTGAGACTAGACTATTTATGCAGTTCCTTCAGGACCAAAGTGACAAGCTAGTGAAAATATGTGTGGTCCACATGCACTGCAAAATATGTTGTGTGGTCCACATGCAATCTGTTCCCCACACTCACAGTGTAGAATTATATAGATTGGCACATTAACTGTAACTATATCAACCATCTTTATGTCTTCCTTCTTGCGAGCAGCATAAGCATTTCTCTGCATGATGAGCCTTATGTGATAGAGATATCCTCAAACATGATAAATTATATAGGGCCTGGCTATGCTATTCTTATTCAGGTTGAATGGTATTTTATTTTGCAAGTCATATTGAAATCAATGGCACTATTTGTAAAGTAAGCTATTATTCTCCATAAGTAAGTGTGTTGGAATCTGGTCCATAATTTGATATAGAGAGTATCACCAACATTCACAATGGAGATAGGTGTGAAAGCAACATCCAATTAGCCTAGTCCCTCATCACTAAAGAAAGAATCACAGAGAAAGTATCTTCTTTCATCATCAACTAGTGAGATAAAATAATTAATGTAGTGATCTTTTGCTTTTAGTATGATGGAGGGAGGCTTATACTGCACAGAAAGGCTACAAGAAAAAAGGCTTTTTATAAATACTGAAGAAAAACAAAGTGCTAAACAAAACTTGTTTCTCTATAACAAGAGTCTCTCACCACGGAGTAGTAATAATAAGTGCTTGATGATTTCGTTCTACATGAAGCAATTTTCCCAACAAAGTAACTTTATTTGTAGAGATAATGAACAGCACATAGCACTTCACTTTCATAAAGGGAAGCTTCTTCTATACAACAGCTTTCTTTCTTTTTTTTTACAGGATGAGGCAGGAGACTTCAACTATGAGCCACTGAATTTTAAGCTTTTGTTTGTGATATAGCCACAATAATTTCAAAACTAGTGGCTTGGAGAAGTACATTGTTTCTGAATCAATCTTTTATCTTTTCAGACAACATAATACTTCTCATTCTGCTCTAGTCATACACTTGAATGGTGGAAGCTCTCTATTATTCCTCAAATACCTCAAGCTGTTGCTATCAAGTTTCTCTACACATTTCCTGAAGATATTCTACAAAAATGTGGCCATAAGAAATCTTTGTCAAATAAAAACCAATATAAATAATGAACATTGAAGACAAACATTTAATGTACACTAATGGAGAATACCACATATTCTTTTTGTATAGGATCTATGATTTGTTTACTTTATATCTTCCATTACACTTACACCAACAAGATTAAGCCTAGCTTATTGTGCTTGCCATTGCATACAGAATCCAGTTTATACACAGGAAATTCTAAAGTAAGACATAAGGGACAAACTAGTAAATTGAGACATTTAGCTGAATGAAAACTATTTCCATTCTGTTCAACACTGGAATAGCTTAAATGTTGGGAAGCAAACGCACATATCACCTTTAATCTAAAAATGCTTTGCAAACTATTATACATACTTAATACACTTTGGAACAATTTTTTTCTTGAA
The DNA here is from genome assembly GCA_007922155.1 of Mesoclemmys tuberculata. NCBI lineage: Eukaryota > Metazoa > Chordata > Testudines > Chelidae > Mesoclemmys > Mesoclemmys tuberculata. Next base: position 22,125,544 of record ML675618.1, on the reverse strand, counting down.
ACACTATTGGTACAAAATGCCAAGAGACACAGGCCACTGTGAACACAGAGACAGCCTTGGTGTCATCCCCATCACAACCGAAGACTGCTACTTAACAGAACAGATTTCCTGAGGCCTGTAAACTCAAGAGGAACTTAGAAGAAAAAGAATCCCCAAAACATAAGATATCAAAAACTCTCTGCCTCCTTTGGCAATAGGAGTAAAACTAATTGCCCGAAAGTAAACATCATTTCATTGACTGTACCTGTTGCCCTTAGCTTTTGGCTTAGACAGTGTCACAATATACAGTGTGACAATCTGAGGAACTATTTTTCCCTTTGGGCAATATTTTGTTCTTATTATTTCATAGAATTTTTAAATGGCATATATACTATGTTTATATTCCTCCAACAAGAACCTTGAATAGAAAAATCCTGTTTTCATTCAAATATTTCTGACAGTGAATGAGAGTGAGAAAAATACAGAAAATAAATACTATACATATATATATATATATATATATATATATATATATATATACATATATATAATGTGGAGGCATAGGCTTCCTAAGGACTATCTGTATGAATCTTCATAAGAGCTGTGATAAATTTGTCAGTTATGATTCTCATAGGTTTCAACTAACTGTTTTTGTGTCAATTTCAGCTTATGTGATTTTAAACCTTTTAACTTCTTCCCAGAATGATCTGCCATGTGACCATGGTTACTTTATGAAAAAAGAAGTCCCCTCAGTTTCAATCTATTTTGCCTCTAAAGAGTCAGCAGTAATTTTTGCTTCAATTTTCTACAAAAAATTCACAGGTCCCAAGAAGTTTTGTAGATAGTTTGGCTGATATTTTTTCCAAACCTTAACCTGAAACCAACTGAGTTTGGATTGGTTTCAAGTTTCATTGTAAATGGCTTGCCTAGCTTTAATCTTCTTGAGTTTAACAATTATGTTGAAGTGAAAAGGCCAATAGATGAAAGTTATGTAAGGAAGACATGATGGGATGTGGTTGATAACCATAGCTGTTTGCTTGGTAGTAGGGAACTGATTCAACAAAGCACTTAAGCATGTGCTTAAGAGGAAAGTAACTGGACAAAACGCTAGACAGTGAGTGAGAGTGAGGAAGACTGTCTCACAGTATAAAGAGATCCAGAGAATTGGAATTTGATAACAGAGATTAAAGCCACAAAAATCAGCAGACCGGGGGCTGGCCAAGGATGAGTAGGCAGACATTTTAGGAAACTAAGGTGTTTGAAAGACAGTAATCAAGCAGCTTAACAGAGAAGACATCTATTTTTTTTTCCAGCGAGGTGATGCCTGGAGCTTTCCAGATGTGTTAGTGTATGTGCCTGATAGTTATAGAGGACACTGGATGGAGAGCAAGTCTATTAGGAAACATAGGGCCAAGACGTTGAATTGCACTGTCAAGAGCTGAAAACAAGACAGAGAAGCGAGTTATCCCTTCCTGTGTTTAGAAAATGTTCTTTTTCCAATTTGTGCAGTTTACAGAAAGTATCCAATTAATGGGGTTTTTTTCTTACTGTTACTAGCAGAGGTTTCTCTGTATTCAAACTGGGTACAGCTTATTGACGCAGATATGTCATTGATTGTCACCTTGTGTTGGTTTACATGAGACTGCTTAAAAAGACAAATGAATACAGGAGAAGATTTACTGTACAATGATTTGAAGGAACTTTTGAGTTCAAATGTTAATTTCACATCAGAGTAGCTGGGGGTGTTGGTTTTGACAGAGTAGTTAGGCTGGTCTGTGTAATTATTTTTACATACCATTTCCTCCCTTACTTGTGTAAGTTTGTGGTTCATCACTGACAACCAGCCTAAATTAGTTTGTTGTAACAAATACGGTGCATTTACCACCATGTGTGTTTCTATGGTAAACTGTACATATAATTGTGTATTTGTGCAACATGAATATGGTAGCTTATTTGCATATTTAAGAGGTGATTGGCCTAAGAACTAAGTGCCAATTTTATTTCAGAATTTGTGCAAAGGTATTGACAAATTCCAAAATACCTAAGTGTGGTTTTTGCTCTTTTGGCAGACTATAAATCTGCCCCTTTTGGAGTTATGCTACTGTTATCTGATAGTCCCTTTTTAATATACATATAAAAAGCCAAGCCTTTTTGTCTCACTATTGTAGAGATTACAATATTTTCTCCTGTTTCTTTATTGCATTATTTCAAATTGCATAACCAATACAAAATGCCACATAAGTTTTCTATTTCTCTTTAGGATATAAATTTACAATATACTGAACATTATAATGCAATGCCTCAAATAATGGATTATTTTATGTTACCTTTTTAGTTCACCTCTCTAGTATTATAGTTACTTAAAATTCCATAGTAGATCTTTTCTTCAGTTGACATGGAATGCATGTATTTTATGAGCAATATAAAACTGGTATGTTTCTTTTGTTTTGTACCTGCTGACACTTATATTCAGTGGAATTAGCCAATTCAAAATGCATGTAACTCAATATTAGTTGCCCCTGTTGTATAATTTACACAAAGAACATAAAAGTGTCGATGGCAAGAAGCAATGAGGTTACACTCCATATGTCTATTCAGGTCTGATGATGCAGTTATTTTTAGCATTAAGTTTTTTGTAATGCCTGATATGTCAATAAAATAGTTACGTTAAACTTGAAATGTCTGGCATGTTTACAATCAGCATAAGGTTCCAGGATTGAGCAGTGTGCAACAAAGTGGAAAACAGAGTAACTCAGGCCCCCCTGTAGAGATTAAATTTACAGGAAATATTGAAGAATACTAGAGAGATTTTAAACAGGGGTTTGACCTATATATGGAAGCATTTGGAGCAGAAGTGTAATGAGACTTAGACGCTCCCCTTGCTTTTTACAGTAGCACTATCAGCTCCTCTTGATGTGTACAATATTTTCACATATGCTACAGGGGAGAAAGCAAGAAATAAATCAGTTATTGTAATATATGTGTCACATTGTACTTCTAGAAAAGAAACAGATGGTTTCTTGTGCGGGTATAAAATCCAAAAGGATTATACAAATATAAAAGAATGGATAATGAACTGTAGATTAAAGAGTAGGCTTGTCATTTCAGTGTATGTTCCTGACTCTCATAAGAGAGCAAACAGTAACAATATACATTGTATATATGAACCAGGCAAGACTGAAAGCCCTTGAAGCTGAAGTGGTCTCTTTGTTCTTGGAGAAGGAGCAACATAGATACAGGACAAGATTGTAGCTTTATGCTGCTGCTGAAGTAGTGAGGACTGGGGGGTTGAGGATTGCCTGAGGTTAACAGCTACTCCCAAAGATGTTGTGGCTGAAAGAGTAGGATCTGAGCAGTCCCTGCTACCTCCTTTACGTGAAGTAGCATACATTCCTTCATATATTGTACTATCGCAATAGACTGGTGTCGAAAGAAGTAGGGTCATGGCTCCACCCTTGTCCCACCCCATTCCATCTGCTTTAAGGAAGTTTACTAATGGTTGCTAGTCTCTTCCTGTCCTGATGCATCAAGAGCCTGAGCCCATTTCCTCATGCATGCCTATGCAAGGCTAGGCAAAAAGTCTAATTCCTAATGTCTACTGTAATACCTACTTACCTAACACTTACTGGTGTTGGGAAGGACTAGTTAATGTCTGCATGGTACTTTGAGAATGCATAATGCTATATACAGAGAGATGTTATCATTTTATTCTTATCTGTGTAACACTAGTAATTTTACTTAATGGCATGTAAATTTCCATGAGTCGGAAAAGCATTGCTCACTTAAGGATCACTAGGAACTAGTAGCTAAATCTACAATTGATTAATGCATTTTCTACACTTACATGGTAGATTTTGAGTTTGTACAATTTATAGCCAGAGATTATAAACTGTAGATATTAAGAACAGGTAAAACACAACCCCAAGGACTAAAGATTGAGCCATAAAGAAGATTGGAGTTATGGTCCTATTCCCTCACTAACCTTAAATGTAGAAAGTCTTCCACCCCACTAACGGAAACCTCCAAAAGCATCCACATGGCGTTCAAAGCTAAGGACAACAGGGATAACTTGTGATAGCCATACAAATAACCCATTGCGTTCTCTAGAGCAACGAATGTACTTGCTACTCAGGATGATTCTGAACACCTGCACATTCATTGTCCTTCAAGACTTCAACATCCCTGTAGGAACATCCCAGCATCTGATCTCCTAGCTTCTATGGAAGCCAATGGTTTAGTTAGACCATCAACAAATATACACTCACCCATATGGATGCTGAATCTGATATTTTAGCCTACGAATAAGCATGATAAATGTTCTGCTTTGGACACTGCCTCATCCAGGTAAAACTTGCAGCCTTCCTCTCCACCCTAGCAAAGGAATCATCTGATGATGCTGATTTGCATACAGATATTTTGAATCTGTTATTAGCTTTATGTAGGAAGAGTCTAACTATAAGATAAAGGTGCAAGAAGGCCAGTGCAATCAAGTGATATTTACAATCACTGATGCCTAGTGATAGGTCCCAGTTATTGAACCCCTAAATTGAATGCGGATATTCTGAGTGTGTTAATTAAAATTTAAATGTACACACAATCCTAAGTGTGGCTAAGAGTAAAAAGGAACCATTGTTTTCTTCTTAACAGTTAATATACCATTCCATTTCACAGTCAAAGACTTCTCCTAAAACTTCAGAAGCACGACATAAAATTAGACTACATATCAGGGAAACATCTTATAGTGGCAAATCCACTATAAAAAAATCCCTAACAGTGGATTCCAGGGGAGCTAAGTCCATTTGAAACAGATGTAAAGTACATATACATCTAAACAAAGTATCATGACCAATTTCAAGGGGACGAACCACTTAAAAAATTTAAGTATGACATATTGTCTTGGCCAGGGGATGGCACAAATGTAAAAAACAATGAATACCTCCTTTATTAGGATGTTGTATCAAGGAGGAACAGGATATTCTTAATGGACTCTGTACTGTAAGCATGGAAATAATGTTGCCTCCAGCCAGCTGCCCTGTCTTCAGAAACTCTTGACTCCTCTAATACAAACCTCCCCTAATCTTTCTCCCCCACAGCTCCCTGAGCTTGCATCCCTTTCCTTCTCATCCACACTCTTTCCTGGGCTACTTTGTGAGATGAAAATTCTATCTGTTGTTGCCTCTGGTATTCTTGCACTCCATATTGCTTTTCTGAAATGTTCCAGAAATGACATGAGAAAAAGCAGGGAATAGAATCAGTATGGGTTCAAAGAGGTACAGCAATGTCAATCTCTCTTGAAACCCTCCTGGTTCTGGTGTGGGATCATGCCAAAGCTGTTGTCATGTTACAGCTGCTTTCTAGCAGGCAAGGGTTGCCAGAATAGTGAGAGTTGTCAGAGCTGGAGACATAACTTAGAATGGTCTTGAGGCAATTCTAAGCTGCACCAATGGTCAAACCAACCAAAAGCTGACCCCAGGATCAGGAAAAGTGCAACAGTAGTGTATATCCAGTCTCAAGTTAAATCCTTTAACTAGTTTTCCTCCACTTTTCATATCAATTTCAATCTGCTTGTCCTCATCTGCACAATTTATTTCCCTATTACATTTCTGTTTTCATCCCTTTTACTCCTCAACTAACCTCCTTTTCTGTGCTCTGTCCCCTTTTCTCAGCAAGCCATTAAGTGATTTTATCTCGCTCTCATCTCTGGGTATACCTACCTGCAGCCTTTATGTTGAGAACCCATTCCCTTACCCCAACCATCATGCCTACACCTACTCCTCCAAGTTTCTCCTTAGAACACACCTTATCAAGCAGAAACACAAATCTTAATCCTTCCCTTTGTCTATGTGTCCATGTGCATGCATGAAATGACAAAGGCTTTTAACATAGAGGCAGAAAGACTTCTTTCAGCAAGAAGGTAAGAGGAGCAAAACCAAACAAAACCCACTTAACTCTCAAAATGTGTGCATCAGAATCTTCAAAAACCACACATTGTAGCACCCTATCTCACTGTCCTCCCTGTTCCTCTTGGTGTTTGTCCAAGTTCCCCATCCGTTTTGTCCAAAGTTAGACTGTAAGCCCTTTGGGGGAATGTTATTTGTTTGAAAATGTCACATATATTTATTATGCCTTAGAAATAATACATCAGGATCATCAAGCACTGTGTCAAAAAAATGAAAGAAGGCTGACAACTTTTATCTTGCTTTGCTCATTTACAGGGGCATTCCACTGAGCTGTAGTAAGAAGCATGGCTGTACAGTAGAAAACTACAAACCGGTCTGCCTGCAGCTATGGCTCTTACAGATTCTAGCAGATTCCCATGAGAGTACAATATAGCCTGATCCTATAAAGAATGTCAATTGGTACTCAGCTAATGAGTAGAGTGTACTGTTTCTTGTCCCAGAATCAGAAACACCAGAGTCAAAGTTGACAAGTTCAATATCTTGTAGGGAACCCATGGCACTCACCCAGAGAGCAAAGCACAACATTAACTACTTTTATTAATACAGTTAATAGAGTCAAGAAAGCTCCAAACCACATAAACAAACAACAATAATAGAGTATTAGAGAAATCTTAAAGGTTATTCCTTGCATAGCATAAGCTCACGGACTTATATACTCACACCCCTTTCTTGGAGAACTGGTGGTAAGAGACAAAGAGACAAAGGAGCAGCCCTCTTTGGCATGCCAAATGGTCCGATGGTCCAGATCTTCAATGCTTGGTGATAGATTATAGCACTAAAATATTGAAGAGTGGAAGGCTAACTAGCTTCTTCATGCAGGTTCTTGCTTATATAAGGCCTGGGAATCACTATGAATATTCATACAAGCACCCAGTCTCCTCTTTCCATATCCAACTTCCTCACCTTCATAATGTTGGGGTGCCTTTTCCTGATAGGCTAGCATATTAGTCCCCATTTACTCATTACCATATTGCTAAAGCAAGTCTGTGGTTAGACATCTGCCAACGATCTTATCCTAAAATATCCAAGCTTAGTATTAGTTCAGTATTACTGTAGTTGCCTAGTCTCATTTTGTGTCCACTTTTTTCTTAAGCAAGCTATTCCCAGTTCCCCAATATCTAGGGTGATTGTTGGGGTACTTTATCTATGCTAAAGGTCATAGACATGCTCCATTTATGCTAACTTACTTAAGCCAATGTCTTACATGATGCATGCCTGTAGATTCCTTGTGTTAATGCTTAGTTGGCTCTAAGGCAGCGGTTCTCAACCTGTGGGTCACGACCCCGGCGGGGGTCGAACGACCAAAACACAGGGGTCGCCTAAAGCCATCGGAAAATACATATTTCCGATGGCTTTAGCCGCTGAGAAGTCGCGCTACCATCTGTAGCAGCGCTATTCAGCTGGAACGCACACCGTTATGGATGCGCATTCCAAACTGAATGCCTGCGCGCATGCGCAGACGTGATTGCATCATCTGTCCGGGGCCTAAGGGGTGGGGGAAGCGGGGGGAACGCTCCACAGTCCATAGCAGCGCATTACGTGTGTCCGGCGCTTGCTGACGTCATCAGTTTTGAAGTAGCCACCAAAATTATTTTTTGGTTTGGGGTCACCGCAATATGAGGAACTGTATTGCGGGGTCACGGCATTAGAAAGGTTGAGAACCACTGCTCTAAGGTCTACAACAGTGAAAAAATCCAGAGCTGAAACAAGGTAGTCAAAATTCATAATGTGAAAAGGAGCCAAACTATTTCTGCTTTCAATATACCATATGCTATTGGTCAACCCTCAGAGGCACTCGAGCAGTTCTCAGCATACTTGAACAAGGTGGGGGCTAGTGAAACCTGCTTTCCTTTCTGATGATCCCTGAGACTACCACGGTAAGCTTTGGCCTCCAATATAAGTTAAGACAGATGAATAGTGCCAGCTTTTAACAACCTCTCTTACACTGGTGGAGATCACTAGCAGGGAGTACATTTGAGCCTTTCTGCATCCCATGCTGACAGAGGCTGAAACACCCTCTGAGCTGGAGGACTTGAGGGACACTGTTGTATAGCTGGCTATGCTGGCTTTACCAGGAACATTCCCAGTTGCCAAAACAGTCCAAAGAGGATTTTGCTGGGATGAAAAATCTGGCTTTATAAAGCAATAATATACTGGACAACATTAACTGTGAAAGCTAGTGAGGCGATGCCACAGCATGTTACATCAAATAGTGTTGTACTCTTACATATTTATGATAGAAGTCACTAGAATCTGCAGGATAAGTCATAGGTACATGTTAAAGATTATAGAGATGTTTCAACTTTGTCCTGATGAGAACCTTCCTCATAAAGCCCCTGCTGATAAAGGAAGACTTAAAAATAACACCGATGTTGTTTCAAGCAAGAATGCATTTGTGAGACACTAACACATAGAAATATAAAATGTTCTTACTAAAACCAAAGGCCGGCTGAAGAAATGTTAATGTATATACCCAAAAGCCCCATTCAGCAGTGCTGTTACATTATAACTATCCTACACTAAATGATGTTTTTAACAATTTATTTAAATAATGCACATGGTGTCTTTGTTTGAATTTAAGCATTAGGCTGACACCCTTCCATTGCAGCCATTATTATAGAGGCCACATCAGTGGCATTTGCCCTACAACACAAAATATTGTTGGCTACCAGTAGCTTCACACCTTCGGAGGCTGCTGTGGCATTGTCTGTGAGCTTCTGACCCAAAAGATTGCCTAATATTTTTGGCCTCATCCTCTCAGACTTTGCTGCCAGGATACTCCTTACTTCCGTGACTAGCCCATTGAAGCAATGGGTATGTGCAGAGATAATTGCCTGAAGAATCAGGTACATTCAGTTACCACAAAGGTGAATTCTTACTACTGCAGCCAAAGCCACAGCACGTTTGGATCTGTGTCTATGAACTGACACTGTACACCAGGCCATGTACATAACCTCTAAGAGCAACAGCTTTAGATATCAGGGCTTGTCATAGGCCGTCCTAGCCTATACCTTCTAATTACATCACCCTCTCAGACATCAGCTCTGACATTTTTAACCTGAATCGCCAGTCCTGACTAGCAGGGTTCCTGATATGTAAAAGGCAAGGGAATGCCAGCAAGGCCTAGTGCTAATGCATCGATGGCATTTTGTCTGACAAAGATCTACAGGATAATGGAAACAGTTGTTAGCTATACCAAGGGCTGACGTGATTTCACCACCCTAGAGCTACTGAGATATGTGGGACTGTTATTTCTTCCAGAACATGCATCAGTCTAACTGTCACATGTGAGTGATGAAAACTGGTTTGGTGGAGTGGCATCAGTGAGAATGTTGGTTTATTAGCACTAGTTGCTCATAGCTCATGACTATATATCATTGTTTGTTTTGGGCCTTGGTGTGGGGAGGCCAATTGATTGTTCTAGCAGTTATATTAGTGTAAAATAATGGGAGTAGCTGCTACAGAGATGATGAATGCTTTCTCCTTCTTCAGCACTCTTTGACATCAAGATTAGCATTCCTTTGTTTTGTAATAAAGTTTCCTAAAGTTCCTTTGTGATGTAAATAAGTCACCATTGTTAGCACACAAATCAATGTTGTCGTATCTATCCATCAACTGTTGGTGGCACATAGGTGAGACAGCAGTGTTCAATTTCAAATATTTGCAGAAAATAACCAACATATTTGATTTGCAAAATATTCAGTAAACTAGGAAGTGTGGGAAACCCTTTGCTTTTGCCTCCAGAAATGTTAGAAAGAAATAGTATTTCCTAAAAAAGCTGATGTTATAGTTCATATTCAGGAGATATAATTGTATGGAAAGACTGAAGTCTTAGTTCAGTGTTAATTTAAAAGGAAGTTATTGTTTGTAGGTGGGGGATTAGCCACAAAGGCAGGCCAGAAAACAAGAATTCCATTTTGTGAAATAATTTTCGGTTTCAAAATTGTTTTCATTATAATTTGGAAAAAATCCAATACTTTTCAAGATAGTCCACAAAAAATCACAAGCAAGAGACCCATACCAGAATAGCCAGTAATCTGATAGTCAGGGTTTACTTCAAAAGGGTTTACGTCTCTGCTCTGCCTGAATTCTACATCCTGGGTGACTGCCCCAACTACTGAGCTCTTAGTTATTGAAGGTAGGGCTCTCTCATTTCAACTAGAAATTCCATCCTGGACATAAGAAACCTTCCTGACAACCATTTAGTTGAAAGTGATACACTTCCATGAAAAGCGTTGGTTTCAATGAATCAGCATTTTCTGACCAAAAAAAAAATGCTGTCAAAAATTCCTATGAGCCCCAATTTTCAGATTAATAGCAACATTTACACCCAGGTGTTTTGAAAACTTAGCTTCTCAGTTCAACTTTCATGGGTAACATCTGCACACTTTTCCTTATAGCAATAATTTAAGAAATAGGTGGAGAAGAAGAGACAAATATCCAGATACAGTAAAATGGATTGTGTTGACTTTTGCTGACTTCTAATTCACAACACTTAAAAAAGCGCTGCCAAAATATTTTACATTGGGCTAGATTGTGGCTTTTAAGCCACAGCCAGATTGAGGGGTTCTGCATAGCCACCCATCCCATGAGGAAAAATTAAGCCTCTGAGTGAGCAACCTGATCCATCTAAATTGCACTTTAGAGAGCCAATGGCATAGGTGCAATGGTGCAACTGGTGTAGTTGCACCACAGCGCCAGAGGTTACTGGGGCCCAAACAGACAGAGCAGTGCTCTGGAACTTCATCTGGAGCATAGGGTCACAACATCACTAACACAAATTTGGCCCCTCCATCAGATGGGAGGATGGCTGCGTCAAATTTGAATGGCATTCTGACTGTGTGGAGGTTGCAGCATCACTCAGATTTGACCCAGCTGCTCCTTTGTCATGATGGAGGGTGGTCAGGTCAAACCTGAGCGGGACTGTGACTTGATGCAGCAGGTCACAATACCATTCATCACTCAAATTTGGCTTCCACTGTGAAAAGTTCAGGGTGAGTGATTGGAGTAAGCAGAGCCACTGGGTGGCCAGGATCAGGGGAAAACACTCTACCCCAGAACAGAAGCAGAGCACTGAGCTATTGGGAAGGGTTCTAGGGAGTGGCTAGGAATGTCCCAGAATGGATGTGGTGAGGAAGAGGTGCTGGGGGACAGTTCCTGGGGGACATGAGGTAGATGGGGAGTGTTGTGGGCTGTGGGGTGATGGTTTATGGGTAGAATCAGGAAAGGGACTCCAAACCTTTTCTTAAGGCTGGGCACCATGGGGCCTTGTTACCTCAATGCAGAAAGTGCCAACTTTTCTTCATGGGCCAGTGTGGAGGGGAACCAGAACTAATGCCTCACCTCCTTGTGACCTTTTTGTTGACAAGTTGCTCCACCACAGCCCCTAGAAAGGCTGCACTGGGGTCTCTCCCAATCTAGGCTATAATGTTTGAAATCTGTTTCCTTACCTAAAATGAACTTTCATCCATTGAACGCTTGAACTCTTGGTTGTTTTTTTGTTTGATGAGTTTGTTTTTTGTTTGGGGACATAGGCTTCTGGAATTGGGAATATTTATTTATTTAAAAGATGATCATGATATTTTGAGAGAGAATTTACTGCTCGCTTACTCTCTGTGGAGAAGTGATGCTTTTTTATTTATTTATTTATTTATTTAAGGAAAAATACTAAGAACTACATCTTCTTGCAGGCAAAGTGAAATTACCTGTAAAAGTTGAGTGTTGCTTGAAATTTACAGATCAAATATAGTCAGACACCTGACTTTTAAAGTATTAGTAGTTTTCCCAATACATTTCAGAAACACAATGCCCCATTTCCACCCACTAAATACTAGAAACATCCCTTTAAATTGCTCCCCAGACACATTAAGATAGTTGTGATCAGTCAAAAGTACTCATAGAAATGCCATTCACTGAATTAGCTTATTTTGTACTTTGAAATGATTAAATATTATCTCTTGTTTCTCCCCTAGTGTGGGGCTCTGATCTTGTCTCACTCTGTGCCAGAAACAAATTGAAATAGCTGTGCTGAACGCCTGGATACTGAGCAGTTTGCCCAGCAACAATTGCTTCATGACAGCTTTCAGTCGTTTTAGCTCTTCTCCCTTTGGGATAGTTTAGTCAGTGGTTTGGACAGCATTAGAAATAAAGATACAAAGTACTGTCTTGAGTTAGATGCCTTCCTGAGGACTCTACTGTATGTGAGGATTTTTCAAACAGTTATCCAGACATGAATGGATTCTGAATATCTCGAAACAACCCTAATATTACACCACATCATTTATATTTTCTGGAATGATAATGGAAAAATGCCACTATGAGAGCAGTCAGTTCCATAGTTAAAATGTGACTGCTTAAAGCTCAACTATTTATAGCCACAAGACAGTTTAACATGCTGTGCTACATTTTAACACTCTGAAAATTTATAAACAAATTACATAAATGTTACAAATATAAATACAATATAGCTTAAAAATAGCTTTTCAGCATCTATTGCTATCCAGTTTGGAAGTGGTGTGGTCTGCAGAGTCTCCTGTTTAAATTTCTATACACGAGAAAGTGCAGTCATTTGCTTCCCCAAATAAATAAATAAATAGCAGCTATTGATAATTCTTCTACATCGGCTAGTCATTGCTGTGTAAACCAAAAGTAAATCCTGGTGTGAAAGTATGCAGTGTGTTTAATTTGCAAAAGAAAAAAACCTGCCTTTAAAAAAGGGTTTTCTATTTCATTTCATTGCATCTTGGCTGTTCCAGAAAAGGTCTGTTGACTATAAATCCAAAGAGAATTTTTAGAGCATGGTGTTTGCTCAAGGTTTAGGGCTTGATGTAAGCTTTATTCTGTAGATGAAGGCTCATTTTAGCAAAAAATTTGTCTTAGCAAATAACACTGGTCTGTGTTTTTGCTATCTGCATTCCATCAGCAATATTTATTTTATCTGTTTTTGGCATGCAAAAACAGAACTGATTTGAGTTTTGGTAGGTAATGGGAAAGGTTTTTCATTCTTAATAGATTTAGTTATTAGGGCAAAGTTACATTAATTCTAATATTTAGGGCATTTCTTAAGCAGATAGAACCTGGCAATGTCAGGCTTTGCTTTAACACTGGTTTTGTTTACCAAAAACTCTTCTACAAAGAAAAAGTACCTGAGGAAAAATGGCCAGTGCATATGTGGTCGTTCTGTAGAATCAAACATTTGTTTCTGACTTTGGATACTTTTCTCTGTGGCTTCCCTTGCTTGACTGTTAGGGACTGATATATAATGTCATAAATTGATGTTGGGGCCTTTGAAACACGGTCATACATAGTCTGCAGATGCCTTGCAATGGGCCGTATAATCATAAGCTATTCTTTCCACTAAGAAACACCACACATAAGGTATTATCTATTAGCAGACCATAAATAAGCAGTCAGGCAGCTATAGTATTACTGTGGATTTGTAAGGAGAATGAAATATATATCCTTGTAAAAAATCTTAGTTTACTGTGTAGTAAAATGTTTTATATAAGTAATTCATAAAACAATGTTTTTATAACTGATACCTTACACCAATTTTATTCTGCAAAAGACTCTTCTAGCAATTATATTCAATGAGATATTTGTTTGCAATAAATGCAGAAAATATTATCAGCTGTATTTGTATAGACAGACACACAAATTATGGTGCTGAAATGTCTGTGAGATAAGGACTAGATTGACAAAGGTGCTTATGCACCCAACAGCACGTTTACATGCCTGAGTCCAAAATGTAGGCATCACTAACATTCACAAAGTCACCAGTCTGCTGCCACCTAACTCTGTAGGTGCCTAAATTTCCAGGCACCTCAGTTTCTGCAGTTGAGTACGTGCAAAGCCACTGAAGTCCGAATGCTTCTAGGTTGTTTGGCACCCTATCTCATGGTGGGATTCTCAAACTAGGCTTTCCCCTGCCTACCACACCTGTAGGACCCTGTTTGGTAGAGGTGCAATAGCCCAATGGCTAGGAAACTCCCCTGATCTGACTATAGCATCGATATCTCAATCTCTTTTCAGGCCAATGGATATTTAATCACTTTTTACAAAGTGGAACAGCCTTAACAGGAAAGATTGAGAGAGGCCTACCGCAGAGTGCCCAATAGACCAGGAATTATGGCACTCTTGTGGAAGGAGAGAGATCTGGATTTAAGTCTCTGCTCCAAATTAGGCAGAGTTGGGATTTGAAAATATGTCTAAATCATAGGGCAATGCCATGACCAATGGGCTATTGGCACTAATGAGGTGGGAGGATTCTGTTTCTATGTGTACTTTTACAAGAAAGGGGAGCCCATAACACCCATAGAAGGTCCATGGCTAAGAATCTAGAGCAGAGATAGGCGTCTCTCCTTGGCCCATCAGTAGATACCTAATTCCCTTGTAGGCTATGTCCTGTGTGCCCCACCTCTTTCCTCTGTATTTCATTCCTGGCTAGCTTAGGCAAATCCCCATTCAACTTGCTGGCTTCTGGGATCCTCTTCATTAGGAAGCCAACTCAGAGCTCTGAAGCCTTCTTGGGGGAAGGCACCTAAGAAATAGACATTGAAACGCCAACGTCCCCTTTGTGACTCAGTGTTTATGTATTGTGGGGGTTAAAAGGGCAGGGATGGGGTATCCACATCCCACTCCAAAATATATACAGTACAGTATCTCTTTTGACTATATTCAAAATGTGGGAGCGAATGATCGGCTAGTCACTCCCTGGACTGTATCAAGGAGGACTATGTCAGACTGGGGAAGACACTCAAGGAAATCGAGGCTCAGGTGATCTTCAGTGGAATTTTGCCGGTTCCTAGAGTGAGGCAGCAAAGGAGCGACAAGATTATGATGATTAACAGATGGCTCAAGCAGTGGTGCTATAAGGAGGGCTTTGGGATGTACGGTCATTGGGAAGCGTTTACGGACAGACAACTGTTCGCTCGGGATGGACTTCATCTAAGCAAGGAGGGAACTAGACTTCTAGGATGGAGGCTTGCCGACCTCATTAGGAGAGCTTTAAACTAGGAAGTTGGGGGAGATGGTTGGGAGATGTTCAGGAGATCTCCATGCCGGAATTTAACCTGGAGAGGGAAGCAAACAAAGTGAGAAGGGATATCCTTGTGGACCGAAGAATTGACCAAAGGAGGAAAAGCGGAGTTGAAACTAGCCTAACGGGTGATGCTGGTGGTAGAAGGTCTGTGCATGGCGGGGGAAAGAATGTCACTGATGCCAAACGTCAATAATTAAAATGTCTGTACACTAATGCGAGGAGCCTAGGGAACAAGATGGAGGAACTGGAGCTACTGGTGCAGGAAGTGAAACCGGATATTATAGGGATAACAGAAACCTGGTGGAATAGTACTCATGACTGGAGTACGGGTATTGAAGGCTATGTGCTGTTTAGAAAAGATAGGAAGAAAGGCAAAGGTGGTGGAGTAGCTTTGTATGTCAATGATGAGGTGAACTGTAATGAAATAAGAAGTGATGGAATGGATAGGACGGAATCTGTCTGGGTAAAAATCACACTGGGTAAAAAAGCTACTAGAGCTTCCCCTGAGATAGTGCTTGGGGTGTGCTACAGACCGCCGGGGTCTGATTTGGATATGGATAGAGACCTCTTTAAATTTTTTAATGAAGTAAACACTAAGGGGCAATGTGTGATTATGGGAGATTTCAACTTCCCGGATATAGACTGGAGGACGAGTGCTTGCAAGAATAATAGGGGTCAGATTTTTCTGGATGTGATAGCAGATGGATTTCTTCATCAAGTAGTTGAAGTACCTACGAGAGGGGATGCCATCTTAGATTTGGTTTTGGTGAGTAGTGAGGACCTTGTAGAAGAAATGGTGGTAGGGGACAACCTTGGTTCGAGTGATCATGAGCTGATTCAATTCAAATTAGATGGAAGTATAAACAAACGTAGATCTGGGATTAGGGTTTTCGACTTCTCAAGGGCTAATTTCAAAGAGTTAAGGAAATTAGTTAGGGAAGTGGATTAGACGGAGGAACTTGTGGGTTTAAATGTGGAGGAGGCCTGGAATTACTTTAAGTCGCAGCTGCAGAAACTGTCAGAAGCCTGCATCCCAAGAAAGAGGAAAAAAAACTATGGGTGGGAGTAATAGGCCAAGCTGGATGAGCAAGCAACTCAGAGAGGGGATTAGGAAAAAGCAGAAAGCTTACAGGGAGTGGAAAAAAGGAGGGATTAGTAAGGGAAGCTACCTTAGTGAGGTCAGAACGTGTAGGGATAAAGTGAGGAAGGCTAAAAGCCGCGTAGAACTGGACCTTGCAAAGGGAATCAAAATCAATAGTAAAAGGTTCTACAGCCACATAAATAAGAAGAAAACAAAGAAAGAAGAAGGTGGGCCGCAATACGCTGAGGATGGAATGGAGGTTAAGGATAACCTAGGCATGGCCCAATATCTAAATAAGTACTTTGCCTCGGTCTTTAATAAGACTAGTGAGGAGTTTAGGGATGATGGAGGGATGACAAACGGGAATCTGGATGTGGTGGTGGATATTACCGTATCTGAGTAGAGGCCAAACTTGAACAGCTTAATGGGACAAAATCGGAGGGAC
>ML675618.1:22047874-22104039 GCA_007922155.1 Mesoclemmys tuberculata | reverse complement strand
CTATGAGTCTATGAGTCTATGAGAATATTACATCTGTACTTAAGAAAAAGACCAGTCTCTGCTGACAAAATCATCAACATTTTTAGTTGCAAACTTATTGAATTTCTGCTCTAGTTGCAAATTTATGAATTTGTTCAGGGGCTAGAATATTGAAATGCCATTGAGTTTAAGGCCAGAAACTAAAACAAAATTATCCATTCTGATGTCTTCTATATAACAGGTGAGCAACACCATCCAGCCCCCATGCACTAACACCGACAATCAAAATGAGACCAAAGTATTACAGTCCAGAGGAGCCTAGATATTGTGTGCAACAGGCAGAGAATAGGAAGGACCAAGATGCACCAGTGCTTGAGACCCCAGCAGTGATGGGGAAATTATTAAGTGAGCTATACCCAGGTAAGCCTGGCAAGTGTCCCGCACCCACATGCTGCAGAGGAAGGCAAAAAGCACCCAAAGTCACAACCAATCTGAGCTGGGGAAAACTCCTTCCCAACCTCACATATGGTGATCAGTTAGACCCCAAGCATGTAAGCAAGCACCAGCCATGCATCTGAGAGAGAAAGAGAGAATGGTTGATGCCACCTCAGAGCTCTGTTCCATCTCTCCCGTGTCTCATCAGAGAGCTATGTTCTGACAGAAGTGGATACATTTAAACTCAGATCAAGCTTTGAAATACTCCATAAAATACCAATATTTCTGCACATATGTTTGCAAGAGGCAAAATTCACACCAGCGTGGAGCATTAAGGCATATTCTCCTCACCACCAAAATTCTTTGGTACCCTTCAGTGGGAACATAAATTGGGCAGCCAACCAAAAAAATCTGTTGAATTGTAATTGAACAAAGTGATGTAAACATGCGTTACAAAGTAACCATGAACGCCTTTTACTGTGGATCCTTGTCCTTCGTCCATTATCCATCATCATCACTTCACTTGTTGTATCATGCCTAGTACTGAGACTGTAAGTTCCTTTGGGCCTTTCTCTTCTATTCAGTATCTGGCACATCTTTGGGCTCTCTAAAATAATGTTATACTTACAGCTGTGCAAAACCTGAAACAGATGGATACCTTTAGATTCATTTCAAATTTGGGCTATGTTCAGCCACTTTTGCCAAAGTCCATAAATCGTCCAACAGAATTTGGCCAAGTTTTGGGTCAATTTACAGCTTAGAGTGCAAAGTGTACAAAGCGGTTGAGTTTTCATCAAAATCCTGACACTTGGAGGTTTTAACTGAATTTCAAATTGAAATTTTGGATTTGAGTCCATAACCCAAAGCAAAACTCAGAGTGTCACGTCTTCAGCTGGTGTGAATCAGCTCCCTTGAAACTAATGGAACTATATCTAGTTATACCATCTGAGGAGGATCTGGCCCTGTAGATGCAAACCCATGTAAACAAAAAAAAAAGAAAACATTCCCATCTACGAGGCAATGATGCCAAACTTTGCTCAGCTGTAGTTATAATACTGTTACCAAACATTATAGATATTTAATTAATTTTAAATAGAAGTAGAGACAAGGATACAGGGCAATTACATTACAGGCATAATGGAAGGCTACACTTAAACAGTCATTTGCCTATTGGGTCCCTGGCACCGATAAAGAACCCATAGACAATCACCTTCTTTCCCATGAGGGCAGTATCTTTCTCAGGCATGTATTACTTTGAAAAGATTATTTTGAAAAAGGTCACCTGAATACAAAGCATTAGAAAGTGATTCAGGCACAAAATACACAGAACATAGATTTTATTTGGGGACTTTGTTATCATTATTCCAACTGCAGTGTTATAATTAAGGGCTTGCCAACATTATATGGTAAGATTCTGTTTTCTGGAATTTGGCCTTTCAAATTCCCTCCGATGTGAAACTGGATGCTCCAAAGAGAGAAAACACAATATCTCAGCACAAGGGAAATTTGACTTTCTTTTTTACATTGTTTCAAAAAACAAAGATGATGCAGCAATCATTGGTTATGGGAATGGGAATTTACCCAAAATGTAATATATATAAATGTGTGTACACAACTATCAGTGTCTTTTACTCTTATTAAAAATGTATATTCTGAAATGAGTTAAGTGCTTTCCATTTAGGAAACTTATATTAAGAATTAAAAATCCGTTTCATCCAGATTGCTCAAAACAAACACTGATGAGGCTGGCCAATCCAATTTTAGGTGTTCGTAAATACGTAAAAATATAAATTGAGGTGAGGAATATGCCCCTTTCAGTTTGTGAGCATATTTGAAAGTCTGACCCATATGCATTAGTTGCATTTCAAGAGGATTTTCTTAGATGCATAGATTAAGGCCAGAAGGTACTATTATGATCATATAATCAGACCTCCTGCATAACGCAGGCCATCGAATTTCCCCAAGTACAAATGGTATTAACATATCCACATTCATGACTGATGTCAGACATCCAAAAACTCCAATGCATGAAGGACAATTTAATTACAGAGGTCTTCATATTTGTAATATTTTCAATTTCTGTTCTTGTTTATGACCTTGTATTAGACAAAGGCTTGAATTAGGTTGAAAAACTGCCATTAACCTATGTCACTGTGTCTGGGCACAATATTTCAAGAAACATTACATTCCATAAGCAATACAACATCAAGGCAAAATGGGATGAGTACATAGTGGCATTTGATTTATCCTGAATGTTTTCTATTAAAGGTTAAAAAACTTTGCCTGTTTTACCTATCAACTTATAATGTGCATTAAGGTCCTGATTTAACTCATAGTGAAATCAAGGAGAATCTTTTAATTAACTTCACTGGGAAGCCCACTGGCTCAATCCCTAAAATCCTTCTTTTGTGCTGACATCCAACCATAGATTCCCATTGATTGGCTTGCAGTCATGAAATATACAGGCCATACTACATATTTTGTAGAATAAATCCCCTTTTCACAGAAAACAAATTGACTTTCTACAATTCACTACATTTATTTACAATTTGGAAGTTTGTAATTGTAGAGTGCACTTAAAAATAGTTTACAAAGGGGGATGGAATCACTGTGACAATAAAAGGATTAAACAGCAAGATACCCTCTGTTTTCCCTAATGTCTAGCCATATACAGTAACTGTTTAGTTCATTACCTGAACATCACTAGTTGCTTTCAAGCATTATAAATGTGACACCTTTCTTTTTTGCCCTTGAAAAGCAGCTGTATTATTAGTGAAGCTGTCACAGATGGTATTAAGTGACAAGTGAAGAACAGAATTGGAAACAGAGACAATTTAGAAAAGTTGCTTAAAATAGTCAATCTTTTTTGACATAGCTTCTTTGAGGAACAGTCATGATGGTGGTGTTTTTTTAAAGAGACATTCAGTACAGTAACAGACTCTTCTATCATTGTTTAGAACTTTTCTATATTCATAATAAATATTTTAATAGTGAGGCCATTCTCTGATAATTAGGTTCTAGATAGTGGCTTTGACTGTTTGGTTAAAGAGGTCTCCTGCTGATTTAATGGACAGTAGTGTTAATAGCAAAATGTTTGTGTCTACCTATAAAATAATAGTCCTGACTAATTCACAGCCTCTTAGATCTTAATGTGAATTTTCAAACAAGTCCAACTGACTAGACTCCAAATTTACAAAAAGAGAAATTAATGCCTTTTTGAAAACTTAAATATTCACAACACAAGTCCGCCAGGAGAAAAAAATGATGACTTGGAAGATAAGAGGTGTCTGGATCTGACATTCTTTTGTAACTTTTTCTCTCTTTAATATTGTCTAAAGAGAAATTATAAATTTAATCTGATTTACATGGTTCAAAGAGAGAAATAAGGTATGCAGATGTTTTTGAATGGGACCACTGGCATAAGTGTTGTGAGGAGTCTTCAGTAACACCACCAAAGTGGCCTACCCTATGGAGATAAGGTTCTGAAGTAGCCTTAAATTATTCAGATCTTGAATCTATTGAGGAGCTTCAGGAGCACAACCCACAATCCGGGGACAAACTCCATTATTGTATGGACACTTTCATGAAATTGAACTTCATACTTCCTAGCAATCCTAATAAGGTTAAGCTGTGATTTAGTTTTTTCCATATATGTGATGTGCCATATAAATTTGTATGTGCCCATGGCAGGATTAATCTTGAATGATATCAGGATGGCATTCTATCAGCCTTTAGAATTAGCAAACTCAGAACAAAAGGGTGTCACTCGCAACGCTGAACTTGACAAACAGAGCTAGAAGTGGCTGTGGAGTGGAATACTTAGACAGTGCCAGCACACTAATGCAAAATATAAAACACGCTACAAAATATAGAGCTGTGCCCTTATTTAGTGATTTAACTTTCTGTAACTCAAACACATGACAACAAAGGTATTTTACAGATACTGATAGCTCATCGAGATGTCATAGTGATCATAGTAACTCTATACAATGTAATATAGAGAGGTAATGAACGGGTGTAATTGGTCAGAGGTTATGTAGGCAGTAGCTTTAGCATTAAACAAAGACATTCCAAACCGCACTGCACCCAAATCTTACTGTGCAGGGTATACCACCAGAAGACTGGTCAGCGACCTCACAAATGAAGAAACTAGTAGGCATTCTTCTCTTTATGACAAAATATACATTACTGAAAAATGAAAGTTATGGAGAATTAACCGTGTAAAAATGGATTGAGGAAATATCCCAATGCAGAACTTACTGTGGTGCACAAACTGAAAGAAAAAGTCTTACATTTTAGAGAGGTCAAAGGATCCTTGTTTACACCTTGCATTGCATATTTTGTGTAAAACTAAAATCTTGTAAAGTTGGAAGTATTTGATTACAGTAGCTGTCGTTGACTTGTTTTTAATCTATGTTTGACCATTTAAAAAAAGTATGTGCTTATAGCAATACTGACAAGTGAGATTACACACATTAGTGCAGGAGTCATGGAACCAATAATTGAACCATTCAGCAAATTAAAGAAAATTAGAGCAGAATAAAAGCATATAAACAGTGCCAAAAGACTGAGACTGCAGTAATAGATACTCAAACTAGAAGAGTGGGCACAGAAATATGAACATTCTCAAGCTAGAAAGATAAAAATTCTTATTTTGAACTAAATTTTTTATACAAATAAAGGGAGGATTGTCATAGAATCATAGAGTTAATGGCCCGAAGGGATCACCATCTAGTCTGATCTCCTGTATGTCACAGGCCACCAACATGACCCAGCTTCCAGGCATTAAACCCTTGCATTGAAATGAGACCAAAGTATTACATTCCACAGGAGACTAACTTATTACATTCCATGGCAGAGAATAAATAGGAGGGATCAAGGTCCACCAGAGTCCAAGGCTTCAATAATGACAGGGAAATTATGATGTTAGATATACCCAGATAATCCTGACAAGTGACTGTCACTGACACACTGCAAAGGAAAGCCACACACTCACTCAAAGTCATTGCCAATCTGACCTGAAAAAAATCATTCTTTTAATTTTCGGCATGAATTTCTTCATGGACAGTTGATACCCATTTGTTTTTGTACCAACATTGTCCTTTAGCTTAAATAGCTCTTCACCCTCCCTCATATTTACCATCTGGTGAACGGGCTCTGCTTACCACAGATGTGCCTCCTTGTGGCTATGCTAGGAGTTAGTTCTCACCCCATCTGGCACCCATGTCCATGAGTCACTCAGATTCTGACGCCCTCTTTCCATGACTCAGGGTGCTCCCTGTTCATAAATCAACCTCATGGCCGGGTCACTATATAGTTTCCCCCTTCTAGGGTAACAAAGTCCCACCAGGAAAGCTGTCCAGATGCTGTCTCAGGTGTTCTTCCATTCCTAATCTGGCCCAGTGTCAATTTCCTAGTGGTTTTTAGGGGAACCTGGGCCCACCCACTACTCCGAATTCCAGCCTAAAGACCTTATGACTCGCAAAATTTGCTCAGGCTCCGACATTGTTGCTGTTTCCATGGGCTCCTTTCTATCCCACCTGTTTATTTCCTTGTCTACCTCTGGGTTTACCATCAGGGATTCCTCTGCTCCCTGTGACTACTTTGCCTTTCTCAGTCTTTTGCCAAACTCCCTAATCCAAGTCAGGACCTCAGGGCTCTCTCTTCTGCTAGATATCCTCCTTGTCAATGCCAACATCTTTTCACTCTAGGGAGTGACTTCAGGCCTCATCCCAACAGCACCTTCCTGCCCTCATTTAGTGGCTTTATGTTCCTAGCCCAGTTCCTTCCTCAGCTGGGCTTCATCTGCAATTCGTGTTTATCAATCCTTGGCTTCCCTTCAGGTGCAGCATATAAAGTTAATTGGTCCCTTATGGCCCACATTAATCCACCAAGAGCTTCTGTAAAGTGGACAGCCCATCACATCCTTAATGGATTTATAGAGAGCAGGCATATCACTGCTCAGCATTCTTTTCCCTAACAGTGGCTGGGCAATAGGTGACAGACATACCTCAATTTTGGACTTGGACAATCTCGCAATAGAGTACATCAATAGAAAGTGGTACTTTTCTATGGTACTGGAGGCGCTTGTGGATCACTGTGCATGTTTCACTGATATCAATGTGGGTTGTTCAGGAAAGGTACATGATGTTCATATATTCAGGAACATTGGCCTATACCAATGATTAGAAGCTAAAAGCAGGGACTTTTTTTCCAGACAATAGGATTCCAATGGGGATGCTCATAGTGATCCTGGAAGATCCAACCTATATACTAATGCCATGGCTCATGAAGTCTTACATAGGCCACTTGGACAGCAGCAAGGAGCGCTTAAATAACAGCCTGAGCAGGTATTGAATGTGTGTTTGGCAACTGAAAAGTGCACTGGAGATGCCTTTATGGATTTAAATGAGAACAATTTTCCTGTGGTTATAGCTGCCTGCTGTGTGCTCCATAAGGGCGAGACGTTTGCATCTGAATATGAGCAGCCAGATGTCAGGGATATTAGAGGGGCACAGCAAGGGGCCATACGTGTAAGGGAGACATTGAGGGACCATTTTGACAATGAAAACCCATCGGGTGTTTTTTGAAACTGCGCTGTGATATTCTATGACCACTATACATCTGTACATGTGTGTCAATGGTAGGTGAACCTATCATGTTCAACACATAAATAAAGAGTGCTTCTTGTTTTGAGAACTTACTTTTATTATTAAACACAAACCAGCACACAACACAAACAAATCCTAGAGGGAGACAAGTAGTGGGGGGTAGTGCCAGCTATGATAGCTGCGCGTAAGTACAGCTGTCATTCTCATCGCTGTCTGAATGGGTGGAATGAAGGGGCAGTGAGATGGTCTGTGATTTTGGTAGGAATGTGTAGGTGGAGTTGGTGGTATGCAGGGGAAGAAGTTCTGTTGGGGCGGAAGTGGGTGCTAAGCTTGTATGAACTGTGTCTGCAATGACACTATTTCCTTTAGAAGCTCTGGCTGATCCTCCATGGCCCTGATCATTTGTTCATGGCCAGCTAAAATTCTTTCCTTCCATTTCTGTCTGTCCATCTTCTGAGATTCTGACATCAATTGTTGCCATGGACTTTTCTCTCTTTTGGACGCCTCAGAGGACAGGAGGAGTTCCTGGAACATCTCCTTCTTGCTTCTCCAGGGTCACTTCCTTATCAGTCATAGGTGGTCCGCTGCCGAATGGCCTTGGCTGCGAAGGTGACAACTGTTCAAGAAAAAGAAACAGTGAACAAAACCATTATTGTGAATGCTCTAATGGTACACATGAATCACTGTGAAATGCACCTCATTGTCACTGTCTCCTTGCACATTGTACAGCTCCTTGATGAGCCTGAGAATGGTGGGTTGTGTGGGGGGGACAGACCATCCAAGTAGGACTAGGTTCTGGGTTCTGGGTGGGTGCTCACTTGGGGTATAAATGCAAGTAAATAGGGAAAACAAATTTCAAATTGTGCCACCATTCTCCACAGGTAGGGGCCATAGAAGCAAGGATTCTAGCCTGCATCTCCTCCATACAAACAGCTTCAAACCAGGTCCCTATGCTGCATGCCTGTGTGCTGCTTTGGTCCCTGCTCAAGTGATTGCCAATTGGTGTGTGAAAGTGACCTACAATGTGGGCAGAAACACAGATGCTCTGTCCAGGAATCTGAGGCAGAGAATCATGGAGTACCTCCAAGAAAGTTTCCTAGGGGTCACACCAGAGAAATCTCAGCATGCATTAACGTGCTTCTCAGCCTAGATGACTGCCTATATGCACAAGGAAGCGCATGGAAACACAGCTACTCCTGTGCATTTCTATCCCTTCAACTACCTGTATGTTTTAGCCAAGCTAAGGACCCCCATGCCTCCTGTATAGAAGCAGCATCAGCTTCCAAACACTTACCAGAGCTCCCCTATCCTGCATCCTGAACGCCTGAGTTGAAGGGCTGAGGCTGACTGTAGCCTTCTGGGATTGAGAATAGCTCCTGACTCCCAACCTCAGCAAGCAAATTGTTCCCCAGCTCCAGGTCACCCTCCAGCTCCACTTCCTTGGTGATGACCTCTTTATCGGTGGTCAGTCCAGTATCCGGTGGCCCTGGGGCCACAGAGATGTCTATGGGCATCCTGTGGATGGCTGTGGGTCACCGCTGAGAATAGATTCCAGCTCTTTGTAGAAGCGGCAGCTCATTGGCTCCACACCAGAGAGACGGTTTGCCTCCCTGACCTTGTGGTATCTCTACCACAATTCCTTGATTTTAGCTTGGCACTGCAGTGTGTCCAGCTCATACCCCTTCTCCATCATGGCAAGAGAAATCTGGCCATAGGTATCAAAGTTCCTTTGGCTGGTGCGGAGCTGGGACTGCATGACAAACACCTCCCAAATGCTGATCAGGTCCAGCAGTTCTGGTGTGCTCCAAGCAGGAGCCACCATGGTCAGCTGGGAAGATGAGAGGCAAGCTCTCCACGCTGACCAAGCAGGAAGTGGAATAAAAATTTCAAAACTTCCTGCAACTTTCCTGGGAGCGTGGCAGGTGGCTTCAGAGCGGTGGAGTACAAACGGATGCCCACAGTGGCCAGGATTGGCATTGAGGGACATTTCTGGAAGCCAATTACCATGACAAAACCATACAGCAGTGTCTACGCTGCCACTTTGTTGTTAAAATATCGTTGCAAACAGATCTATGCCTCTCGTCGAGGTGGCTTTATTTTGTTGACAAAACAGGGCAGTTTTGTCACCAAAAGTGCATTTCAGTGTGCACACCAGGATTGTTTTGTCAACAAAAGGTGACTTTTGTCCACAAAACTCTCTAGTGTAGACCAGGCCTATATGAAACAACTGCTACTGTGAACTTGGAAATAAAACTTTTAAATATTGGAGCTGAGTTTTAATGTCTGCTGTTCTCACTGCTTAAAAAACTTGCCAAAATTATGTTAAGACCATTGGTTATACTTTATTTCTCATTACTACAGCTTTGAGAAAATATGTGCAATTAAGCATGATAGGTTAGCTTCATTTCCAAATACATGATTGGCCATGGAGAAGTCTCTTAGCTAATGTTATTAGGAAGTCTGGTTAATTGGATTCTAACATTAACAGTGATGTTTTTCCTTTGGCCGTAGGCATGATTAGTTGTAAGTTGTGATTCCTTATGTGCTTGTATCTATTCCTGTGTCTGTAAATTATTAGAATCGTCATTAAAATGTATAAGCTAAAAAAAGAGGATTTTAAATAAGACTGTTATTTCATTCTGTAAAGTACAAAATGTGCATTCTGAAAAAGTTTATTCAGCAACAATTTTACTGCATAATGGAATTCTCCATGGCCAACCATATATTTTTACTGCACAGGCAGACAACATAAACTTACAATAGTCCAGCAAACAAAATAATCCCTAAATTGATCTTAGTCTTATCACACTAAGGAATTCTACATTATACTGGTGGAATAGTTTCCCCAAGGGAAACTGGTGAAAGCTCTGTCACTTAACACAGAACTAGATAAAGCACTGGAGAATGGTCTGTGAGGAAAAAAATCTATTTCTAAGTTCTATAACTCAATTTGCCAAATAGAATTAAACAGGAGTGCTGGAAATCCCAGAAAAGACATAGAGGTTATGTTGGAGGGGAGAGGGAAGCTCTTTGAAAAAAATTACCACTGCAGCTGTACTCTAGTGTTTTCCCTGAGTGTAAGTCCATTGAGGAAGTCTGCTCTCCAGTCAGAGAGACACTCCACAGGCATGGGGTTCTTTACTGCTTTTCACTACTCAGAGATATATAAATACTTACAACTGTTAAAAATGCTCTTTTTCCACTACTGGCCAGAAGAGTGTGCCCCATCTTATTGGTCTGTGATCCATTATTTGTGACCTCTCAGCTTGATTCCTGCAATTCATTATAACTAGGAATGAAGCTGCTAGCCCTGAACAATCTCTATTTGATCCTGAATGCAGCAGCCCAGGCCACCAACATTACATCAGTGCACCATTCTCTACACTGCTTCCATGTAAAATAGAGAATCAAATTCTGTGCTTTGGTCTCAGTATTCAAGGCCTCCACAGTCCTGGACCAGATTACTTGACTTTCCTCTTCTCTGTGGAAACCAACAATAGCTGTGTTCCTGTAAAAGAATTGATCTGTCAGCCACAATTCAACTATTACAGCCAAATGTCATGAGACTTGTGAATAGCTTTCCCACAGTTGTGAAACATGCTGCTGACTACTTCTGAATGGCCACAGATCTCACAGCAAATTGTGATACTCTCTTATTTGATTTAGGTTTGTGGTGAGACAACATTCCCACCATCGAGTTGTCACAGATATTATTGACTCTTGTCAGTCTGGAAATCAAGCTCGGCCATGGGGTTGGCTCTTACTGACTATGGGACCATTTTCCTTGGTTTACATATCCACGCATCCAGGAAGAGTTCCACTGGACAGTGTCAATTGCCTCCCTTGACTTGAAACAGTGAGCTTCCCTTGAGTCCAGGTGGCGTCCTTTCTCACTCCCATCCCTCTTTTCCTTTTTTTAGTCTCATGTAAGGTAGTTGAACTTTGTGGTTTTGGGTATATTCCCCTCTTTTTTGTGAGAGGCCATTGTTGATTCTTTGGTGGTGGCTCTTGGGAGGTCTCTGCCATGAGGTATAGCTTTGTATTCATTCCCTCACCTTGGTCTGCAATAACCCATATCTAATGATCTTCAAGGCACACTGCAAAGCTCATTGTTTTACTCTGGCATTTATAAACAAGGAAGAACTACGAGGATGGTAAATGTTGGGAGAAGGAAGTTGGCTTTGATTTTTACTTTACTGGCCTACTGGTTATAAACTATATTGAATAGCACTGCTGCTTATATTTGAACTGACTGTATGGTCTCAGTTAAGTCTGTAATGGGCAGGTTGTTTGTGTAACCTAACGTGGGTATGGATGTGTGTGTGTGTGTGAGAGAGAGAGACAGCGAGAGAGTTACAGGTCACTCTCTGTGCCCAATACACAGAGTCCTTTAAATTAATATTTTCATATGCATTAATATTTGCATAATGTTCTCTAGAGTAAAATAATCATAGTCCAGCTCAGAATTTCTGGCACCAAATAACACATATAAGCACTGTTGAGAAGTTGCTGAAACATTATTTTGTTAAAATATGAGATCATATTCAATGTAATGAACATTGTTTTAATTTTTTTAAGTGGGTATTTTGTAAGACTACTTGGCCTAGGTAGTGAAAAATGAGTTCATGAGACTGGGAAGAAATAAGTGGATTTTCAATTTGATATTGCTTCCTATTTAAGACTTTTTGATTTGGTTTATTTTCTTGTTGGGCAGGGGGACATAGGCTGGTGTGATATTATTAGGTTGTTATGTGGATAATCAGAAAATTCACAGTTCTACATTTTTAAATATAGGAAATATATATCCTCAAGTATGGGGTCATAAACTGATTTCTGAATGCTTGGGAGAAAACTTACATAGTGGTCTGGGTATTCCAAATTCTCCACTATAGGTTTTCTTTCATTTGCCTCTGAAGTATCTGGTACCAGCCACTGTCAGAGTCAGCATACTGAAATAGATAGATCCCTGGTCTTAACTGATATGGCAGCACCTATCTTCCCTTATTCTTTTTTTTTTTTGCAAGCTGTTTTTTCTCCAGTGTACCCTAAGATGTGATTTTAAATTTCGACACTCAAAGAATGACACCAGGGGAAATGGATTAAAAACATTTTTCAGTAAATAATTTTAGTATCGGTTTCCATTGACATTGATTTTTCTTTAATATTGAGGCCTAAAAGTCCGCAAAGTTTCTTGTGAAACAATTCTTGAAAATTTTTAACAAATCTTTAGGCTGTAAGGATTATCTACCTAATTTATCCTTCATTAATTGAAAGCTAAACAAAGTAAACCATGGCAACATTTTACACTAAGTTAATTTTTCAGTTTTCAGCACAGACACCTGTTACATCACTGTTCAGCCCTTCTACTTCTACTAAAGCCAGTTATCACAAAATTACAGAGAAATTTATTGTGTAACTTGGTATAGACATAGTAAACCATGGCACCTAAATTATCTCCATGTTACTTTTTTAGTAAAGGCCCAGTTAGGCCTTGGAGACAGATGCTGATCCACATAGGGGTTCATGCACCGTTGCTCTGCTCCATTTTACTCTACAGATTGCACCGTGTCTCAAGGAAGCACATGGCTTACCAGAATTCAGATGTGCAGGGTAATTCTACCTGCTGGCTTTCCTGTTGTCTCAAAGGGAGTGCAGCGTAGCCTCATGGCTCTATCTGGTCCTAACTCTTAAGTGTCATGTTACCTCTATTCCCTACTAGTTCTGCTTTTAATTCCTGAAAGCGTGGAGAAGGAGCCTATGGGAATTTGTGGTTTGTCACGTAGTTTACACAGTATAGCTTTCTTGCAGCCATGCACCATCTCGCCAACTGACTCTTCATTACCCACTAAGGCCCAGAGACATGATCTTGATGTGAAGGAAGATTAGCTCTAATCTTCTGTGTCTGATAAAATTTTGGCCATTGTTTGGTGTTCTGTGGTACTCACAACTCATTCATGCCTAAAAGCACATAGGCATGACTCTAAATGCTTAATTTTCTTTTTAAATTTAATTATTACTCGGCAGATCTATGTATAAAGTACCTAAAAATAGGAAACAAATGTTGTGCTAGTCATCTGCACTTATAAACTAGAGAACGTAAAACATATTTAAATATATCTGTGTATAATCGAAGAGCTCTAAATATCTGGATAGTGAATTGAACCACAAATAAACATCAGAAGAAAAATGGTAATTTTGACTGGATATTTATGACTTACAGTAGATGTATAATAATCACATAAAATCTTACATGTAATATTTGATTATAAAATTGCTATTTATATTATTTGTTATCTTTTTTAATTGGTCATAAAGTACTGAGTTGCTATAAATAAAAGTAAAGCTTTACCCACATGCTGAGTCAGTAGGCTTTTGATATAAATCATGGAATAGTTTTAATTTTTCAAAGAGTAAGAAACAAAATAAACAAACAAACAATTCCGTCCCCACCCACCCTAATATCCAAAGCATTAGATAATGTGTAAACAGGCAGCAAATCAGACAAATAATTCTTGATAGCTTATGACATATCCTTTAATTGTTTGGTAAATATAAAATCTTTACCATTTACAGAATAACAGTGAGCAGTGATGACAATTTTGGGCTTTCTGTGACGCCGGCAAACATTTAATTTTCTCTAGTTTTTTTTTTACTATGTAAAGTTATTACAGAACTCATTACTGATAAATATAAGAAGCGTACTTCCTAAAGTTAGATTTGCCCTTTAGAAAAAAAAAGACTTATACTTCCTGAAGTTAGACCTGCTTCTTGGGAAAAAGAGTGTTGCTATTAATGAGTTCTATGTTCCCTGGATATGGTTAGGAAACTCTCTTAGCAGTATCATCATCTACATTTTCCTGAACCTTCTATTATGGCAGACATCATTCTTCACTGTATTCCTCAGAATCTCTATCATACCCCTCTCCTGCTTGCCTTGCCTTTAAATTCTCCTGATTCTTTTAAGAGCTGCATCCATCCCTCTACGCTCCCCACATACTCTCAGTTCCTCATTCACCTGATCTTCTCATACTATCCATCCTCTTCTTTCAGACAATTCATTTCCAAATACCACAGTCCCAGCTGCGTCCAAGAAATCCCCTATCCAAACCCCATGAATCCTCCTAGTTTCCTTAGAAGTTTCAGCCTGACCCTCCTTCCAAATCTTGCCACATTTCCACAGTCACTGGCACTTTTCTTCACACCCCAAGTGCTTTAAGAAACAAAATGATGCTTTCTATTTTACATGTACATGTACTAAATAACTGCAATGAGCTTCATGGAGGACCTGTACAAGAATGGCATCTTGAGAGTCTCCATTTCTGGAGCACTTACCCCCCTCTTATTTCAAATTCCTCTCCTTCCAAAAAAAAAAAAAGGCACTTTTTATGGGCAGGAACTGTCTTTATTTGTGACTTTTGCAGTACCAAGCGCATTACTAGAACTTAACAAATACAGTAAACAATGGAATTATAATTATTGTCTAATAATGAGAATATTGAGGTTCACATAAGATGCATGTGCTGTAAGAGTCATAATTTGGATTGCCTAGCATGCGGCAAGGAGGGCACTTTACACCAGGAGAGTTCCTTTTCCTTCCCCTCAGAGCTGGCTGGATTCTTCCAAAATAATGCTTAGAAAAACACCCGACAGCCTCATTTTAACTTGAAGCATCTCCTGCCCTCCAGTGCATGTGATTCAGTATACATCAGATAGCGGAGTGTGCGAAGCAGTCTGTGTGAAGAGCGCAGCTGTTGCAATGAATGTGGGAATGAGGCTTGCTTAGCTCAAAACCTCCCCAGGCCAATGCCGTTATTGCTGAGAGGCATATTTCAAATTTGGGGGTCTCAGTCCTGTGCCCTGTAGCCACGTATCAACAGCAGACAAGCCATTGGTGCTGACCACAATACTGTTGACAATCTCAGCAGAGAGGTTCAGGATTGACTGAACACATAAAGTGTCACTAGGTTTGGCCCTTCCAGGTCAGGATTAAGGCATATTACTGACTGTCCTTACCCTGCTGCTGCAGCTGTTCTGTGGATAAATAGAACAGTTCAGCCTTCAGAGCTGTAAGTCCTGTCACATTTCACAAGCCTTAAATACACACACAGATAAAAACCTTGAAAAGAGGCTGGAGATGAGGTGATAGAAATTTTTGCAACTGTTATACCATATTCACACACAAGTGTAATATGTAGGGCACTGTTTTATGAAATGCTTTGGTTAATTAATTATCACTAAAATAAATGAGAAAAAATATTTTTCCACTTCAGCCACTCTCTGGCTTTCCCAGCTGGTGGTGAGTGCCAGAACATGTGCAATTTGGCAGGTTTGCTTTGTAGGGATTCCGTGCAAACACTGTTCACTTTTTGGTCCCGGGGGGTTAGCCTTCTACCACTGCGTCACACGTTTGTCTCCAGGGCTGGAACAAACCCAAAATCTCAATTGAAATTGCTGAGCTTTACCTGGTTTCCCATCAAAACACTGGATCTTGCTTGATATTGCTGTTAAACCACACATTGCACATAATGTAACGATTAGTGTAGACAGCACTTCCACCCACTGACGGCGCTATATCTTTATCTTAGTGTTAAGTTGTTGTCTAGTATGTTGTTATGTTGGTCTGACATGGGTTAGCAGGAAGCTCTGCTGTGCCTGTTGGTACTCGCAGTGGTCAATAAACCTTTGATTTTTTTGGGTATTACAATTGGAGGCAGTGGCTTCAAAATGACAAAAGCACTTTTGCCTGAGAAGAAGTTTACTAGTCATGCAGAAGAGACGGGAATCCATGAGTGCTTGACAGGGTCTGATCGATTGCTCTCTGTGAATGTGTGCTCTGATGAGAAAGCAGCTTGATAACCAGATGGGGGTGCCCAACCCTTTTACCGAAAGCTTCCCTGTACAGATTATGATTCTTATAGACACTTATATGACTGCTATGAGGGGAGATTGGGCCTTTCGAACTACCAGAAGAAATAGCAAGCCAGGACGAGGTGAGAGGGGCACCCCTGCATAGTTATTTTTTTACACTGAGAAGACAATTCAACAGGGTGTTCCCTGAGCCTCTCCTGCTGGGAGATGGCTTTAGTAAAGCAGACCCTGCTGTGCTGAATATGGACCTGGCAATGCAGATGAGAGGCATATGTCCAGTGTCAAGCTGTGAGATAATCCTGTGGGAAAAGTCAGTTTATAAATGGTTTAACAGGGGGACTTCATAATCTACTGGCAAGGGAGCATACCATACTGGATAAACCTATGGATAAACCTATTATACACGGTTCAAACTGTGGAAGAAGAAATTGTTGTTTCCTTAAAGGTATCATCTATTAATTCCCAACTTCAGGATGATTCCTTTATACCAGATATAGCACTTGATGAAATGCTTGATAGTGAAGTGGCTAAAAAAATGGAGGAGACTCAACTGCAAGTTATTCACAGGCATCCCATGGGTCCGCAGACAGACTTTCCTGAATGGGTCCCAGGCCAGGTGATATTTGGCAGATGATGCAGAAGCAAAAGGATTGGAGACGGAATTGTTCAAGCAGAGGGTCGTATACCAAGGGAAATTAGAAGTTGCTAATGTAATAGGGTCACCATCAGCAACTATTAGAATGGTCCACATGAAGAGCTGCTCAGATACCTGTTCTTATGTTTGGAGACATCAGAAAACCACAATGTTGTTAGACTAAGGATCTGAAGTATATCTGATCTATGTTAAACACCCAGTTCTGAAAATGAATACAATTTGCACTGCAGGAGTTAAACTGATGACTATAAATCATCACCTACTGCAGACAACAGGAAAAATCCCTCTGAACTGAATGGACTTTTGCAGTGGTAACCAATATTTCTAGCACTATTGGCAGTGGATTTCACTCCCAACAAAAAAAAACTTCTTGGTTGTTAATAGAACACACTTGTCCCTTCAGCTGGATGTGGGTAGGAGGAAGAGTGAACCAGGTGTGTTGTTTTATATTCAAGTAAATCCACTACTCTTAATTCATTGATAATAACTAAACAACAATCTGTATTAGATACACAGTTAACATAGATACAGAACATATTTACTGAGCTAAATCTATCAGTCTAGCCTAAAGCAAAAAGCCTCCTCTGACTATTAGCTTCCACACCCTGAAGATACTACTCATTCTTTTGAAGCCAACGTTAACAACACATCTCTTTTCTTTTATGTGTGGTTTTAGCACAAATCTATTCATATATATATATATATGTCTTTTAACAGGTCTCCTCTGACACAATGACAGTCTCATTTCTGTATTAGTCACATTATTGAAGTTGTTCTTATTACTTAGAGGAATTATGTCATTTTCATTTTCTCACTGCGCTTGTTGCTGTACTATATAATTCCTTCTTTCAGCTGATTCTCATCCTGCAGGTGACAATGGCAAATGTCTCTGAATTTGACTCTACATTTGACCATCATTAGTCATGACACTGTAAGATTGAGATACTACCTCTCTTGTTACAGTGGCTTTTTGAGCCCAGCTTCTACCATTGCTCTATCTTTCACTTTCAAATAAGGTAGTTTATGTGATCCTCTATCATAATAATTCTTTTGATACAAACTTGATTAATATTTATATTTATTCCTTTCTTTATATCCACTTTGAAAAAACATAAGTGATTTGTTTTTAAGCCTTTCTGTTAAATAACAAGTGTACAGATGATAAACCCTGTTATAATGGCAACATTCTATACTTTAATAATGCCAAATATAAATCAGTATTCATTTCTTCAGCTTTTGTTAGTCATCTTTTTACCACTTTAACACCACTTTCAACTTGCCCATTAAATTGTGGCTATCCTGGACTTGATGTAATATATTTTCAATAATATGCTGTGGCAAAACTTTTAAACTCTTGATTGTGAAATTAACAGTTATTACAAAATCAGGGGTGTCATGTCTTGCAAAAAATGATTGGATGTTATTAGTGACTTGTTTTTCACTTGTTTTAATGTGAAAAATAATCAAGACCTATAACATATACATGTCTGTTATATTCGAATAGATCCCAGAAGCTGGGAGTGGATGACGGGATGGATCACTCAATGATTGCCTGTTCTGTTCATTCCCTTTGAAGCATCTGGCATTGGCCACTGTCAGAAGACAGAATACTGGGCTAGATGAACCATTTGTCTAACCCAATATGGCCATTCTTACATTTTTATGTGCTTGAAACTACTTTGGACTACTGTGAATAAATGTCATAGGCTGTGGCATTGCTATATCTTTTTTAGAGATGCCAGGTTCTTTTATATTAACCTCTATGTTTGGATTAATTTGTGGCAAAATCAGAACCTTTTTTGCTTTATGTTTTTACATTTTTCTATGCCTAAATATCACTCGTATGCATTCAACATCTCTGCTGTTAATCGCAAAGAACTTACTACTCTGTTACATTTAAACAAAATTTCTTCAGCTATTGATAAGTCTTGAATAAATTGATTATATGGCTTTGGTATCATTTGTTTATTATATCCTTTTTCAATAGCGGTGCACCATACTGGGGAAACAACTCTTGGGGCCTTAAAGGTGCCTCTACCATATCTACAGGGGGAGAGAGAAGAACAGCTCCCTGGGTGGCTCAGAATAAAGTTGTTGTGAAGACAGGTCATCATGCAGTAGTACCTGTAAGCATAACAGGAAATCAGATGATGAGGAAAATGTCCAATGTAGCAGTGTCTCAAGGCCTCTCACAGGAGCAGAGGTCAAGACCTGTGAAGCAGGTCAGTCAGAAAAAGAGCTAAGGGTTGACTTGGCAGAAGCAGATGTAGAAGACAATGAAAGGAAGTTATTAGAACAGCTGTTATTACAAGAAGTTAGTGTGTTCTCTAGGAATAATAAAGAACTTGGGATGTACGTATAATTAGGTACAACGTCAGATGTGTTTAAGCTAGGGAACATTCCTATGGAGTAGCCCCCACATCATATTCCCCTCTTACATATTTGGGTTACAGTGAAAGAGAAGCTAAGATCACATTCTGGAATATGGCGTACATATGATTGAACAACGTATTTCACCGCAGACATCCCCAATTGTAAAGAAGACCAGTAGAGACTGGAGGCTATGCATTGATTACAGGCATCTTAATTCACAGACAGTTCACCATAGCTACCTACTTCCCCACATAGAAGACACCCTGGATAAAATGTCAAGAGCATGATATTTTAATTGTTTTGTTTCGGTATCTGGATATCATCGGATGAAAGTGGTACCTGAGGAGCGAGAAAACACTGCCTTTGCAACACCCTATGGACTTTTTCAATTTCACACAATGCCTTTCAAATTCATGGATGCACCAGGGATGTTTCAGATCTACCAAAGTAGACCTTGACTGTGGAGTTTCAACTCAATTTAGGAATGATTATTCATTGATCCAGCTACCAACTTGCTCATGTATTGAGGTAACAGGAATCTCTTACCAGCAAGCTTACAGAGAATGGTACTGGCGTGTCTTCATGATAACAAAGCATCAGGCTGCATGGGCTATGAAAAGACACTGTTGCCGAGCTGGCATCCAACAGATTTTTTGGGCTGGGCATAGCTGCTGATGTTAAGGCCTGGGAACTTTCCTGTTTTACCTGTCAAGAAAGAAAAGTGCTGGCAAGAAGAGATAGAACTCCTTTTGGAGGAAATGCCCCAACCTATTAAGCCCTGGGAGTTCATAGAGATGGTCTTAAAAAACCCTCTACCTGAAACACTTGCTGGAAATCAGTATTTACTGGCAGCACATGACATCTTTCAAAGTATGTGGGGGCACCACCACTGAAGGATAAAAGGACTGAGACAGTTAGAGATGCATTGACAAACCATGTAGTGTTGCGGTTTGGCCCACAAGGCTGCATCTGCAGTGGTCAGGGGAAGGAATCTGAATCATTATTGTGTCACAAAGTTTGCCAACAACTCCAGATAACCAAGGCGAAGCCAACCTGGAAAGAAATGAAGAAGCAGAAAGAGTAAACTGCATAATTAGTTCTATACTTAGTGTCCCAGTCAATGAAGACCAACAAGACTGGGATACAAAGTCAGCTGTTGTTGCCATGGCATATAATGCCTGCCAGCACTCACCTAGTGATTATTCTCCTTATAAGATTATTTTTGGACTTCACAAACCTACAGTTCCCTGTGACTTGATGTGCAGCCAACAATTGGCAAGGTCCTCTGCACCTACAAAGGTAGGTGACGTGACTGAGTCTTATACCAGTGACCTGAGGACAACATTCCAGGAGGTGGAGGAACAGATGGACTAGAACTGAGTGTGCCAAGCACAAGATACCAGGAAAAAGGGAAATGATGTGCCCATGCATGAAGCAGAGAAGGTATGACTATGCAACATAAAAAAGCAGCCTGGAACAAATCCCAAACTTACTCCTTTTTGAAGTGGACCTTACACAATGATTAAGAAACTAAACAACTTATGCTGGCTGATACAAAAAGCAAGAGCTTGCCCTTTTGTAGTGCATTGAGAACTAGTGCACAGATTCATTGAATGAAAGGAGAGGGGAAACACTGAGGATGTTCAACAACTAACCCAGAGGGATGAAGAGGAGGATTTCTGGTACTCCATTCCCGAGCAGGTCCCTTTGGCTTGTAACGGGAGACTGGTTGTAGAGAAGGAATTGTCAGGATGTCCTCAGAACCTCAACACAATGCCACAACATATAGGCCTGACCTAGAGGACATGAACTCACTGCTAATCTAGATCCAAACACAAATGATGCATGAATGATTGATTATTGGACTCAAGTGGGCAGGCAAACAGAAACCTGAATGAATTGCAGACTATGTGAATTCCTAGGTATTCCTGTTTACACTTTTATTTAACTAGAGGGGTGAATGTTATAATCATTAGTGCAGACAGCATCTCCATCAATAGATGGTGTTATATTGTTATCTTAGTATTAAACTGAGATTGTGAACAATATAAATATGTCATCTGGACTACAAAAATGCATCATGTGGGCTAGATTTGACTTGCAGGATGTAAATTTGATACCCCTGCTTTAGACTTCAATGGAGTTGCACAGGTATAGTGGAAAGCAAAATTTGAGCCAATGATTTCACCATAAAGTAGCATGACCTGTAAAAATGAAGCTTTCAAATTAAGGGAATCTTCACTGGACAAATGACCCAGACAATCTGCTTCCTCCTTCCATCTTCCATACCCCTAAGGAAAAATGCCTTGATCCACCCTGTTTGGCGATCCATTAAACACTGATTCAGTGAAGTCCCGAGTTATTGATCTTTTCCCAAAGATCATTGTACAGTGAGTACAATGAGGAGGACTTACTTCTCCTCATCCCCTGCACCCTATTATTACTGTTTTTCCTTTTTTGTCCACTTGCATTGTACTCCTGGAGCTAATTTTCACAAATTCCAGGCAATCACAATAGATCGATAAATCCACACAAAATAGCAGCCCATTCTCCTGTCTAAGCACAACAGCAAAGAAGACAAACACATCCTGGCATGTTTTACAGACAACATGATTGGCTTTAACCTACTCTTCCTTTAAAACCTTTTTTCAAAACTACACGAAAGAGATTTGAGTATGTACTGTAAGTTCACAAAGAGCACCTTTCAAGCTACATGTTGGAGAAAAGGAGTATTTTTACCACTAAAAATAAAAAAGTAGTTAGCCTGAAAAACTCTGAAGTTGCAGAGAGCTGCTCCAGCTTCTGGTAAAATTATAGCTTAACAAGGAGTATAAAACCATGACTAAAATATTCATACTCCATCATATCCCCAGAAAAAAGTAATGGAATCATGAGTTTATTCATCTTTGCTAATGACGCAGAAGGGTGAAAAAATCCTGAACAATGAATAATAATGCAGGAACTCAGACCGCAGAATCAATACATCAGATCAGCAGAACTGAGCTTCCGAATAATGCTTCTGTTCCAGTGCAATAGAGATTACCTTCTGAATTATATATGTATTGACCTAATTACATAAATATCGATTTTGCTTTATATGAAGTCTTTTTAAGTCTCAGTATAATTACAATGTCAATATGTGTTGCATGTAATAATACTGAATTTAGACTTGTTAATTTTGATTGATATTGGCATGCCACAAGTTATTATACAGGAAAAGACCGTCCAGAAGAATGCACACAAACTAGAAAGCAAATGACAGTGCTGTTACAGCTGAATGTGTCTCCAGACCATTCTATTTGTGATTACTGAACCATGCACTGGAGGTGTAATGGATGGTTGTAATATCCTTGTTTCATTAGAAGCCTTATTTTGACAGGGAGAAAGAAAAGCTTCTTATATATGTTCTTAAAGTTCAGAAAGTTTTTCTACCAGAAGCTGAATAAAGGTCTGCCTTATTTACAGTTTGTCTGAGAATGTGGCTTTACATTGTGAAGTCTATTTTTCTCTCTGTCAAAATCAGTTGCACCTTCTTTTCACCTAAATTCTGGATTCAGAGTTCTAAAAACATTATTTCCATCTTCTTTTAAATTGAAGTTGTGAGTAGTTGACTTCTGAGTACTTCTGGGACTCACAAACTATTCACTTCAGTCTGACAATATTTGCTTAGGCATAATTCTACAATAGCTGCTCTGTCCAGCACTGGTTCAGGCTGGGAATTACTTTTCAAGGATAAGCTGCCATATAGTGTGGCGTGTATTTCTAGATGCAATTACGAAGAGTTTTGAATTTGGCAGTAACGTAAAGAATCAAAACCAAACTGTGACAGTCTGTGTGCTCTGTGTATTTAAATTTGTTCTAGCTATATCATGTTGCCAGTAGTGGGAAAGCGTGCATCATCCTATATTTTCTTATTTGTCTCAGCAGGGATGCCAGACAAGACAAACCTCAGTGACGTAAAGCAAATCCATCAAACAGACGGTGGCAGCACTTTAGACACAACTGGAGCAGGATGTTCAGGAATGGCTGCTTATATGACATTTACGCTGATTAGTGTGGTAACATTACTTCTCAGCCTTTGCTAAATGTGCAGCTCTGTCTTGATATAAGCATCTCATTGCAGTCTGTTTGTTCCCTCACACAGGCCTGGAATAAGAGATTGAACATAGCAATATGGTAGCCTAATCCTAGGTCTGGATAGTGACGATATTGTTTGCTTGTGTAATATATTTCTTAGGTTTTTGTAACACCTGTATAGTTAAGCAAAATTATATTTCTTTTTAGAATATTATATGTTAAAGATATAATACAGGTATGTGAATTTACTGATCTAATTTTTAAAAAGAGAGACCAGATTTAACTTCTCAGCACTCCTGTACTTGAAAATTCTTTCTTCTCTCTGTAGAAATATCCCATCTGTAAGACTTATAAACTAGAATGTGAACATCTCATGAGTAAATGGGTGAAATTTTTCAGGCTAAACTATTTTCTGTGAAGAATGAAGATTACACAACTCTGAAACATTTTGCGAATGTATTTCAATTTTGGTGCATTGTTCATCTCTAAAAACAAACAAATTCCAAAACAGTCAAAATGTTTCATTTTGCCCTTTGCAAAACAAAACCTTTAGATTTTTTTATTTAAACTGACTCTTTGTTTTGAAATGTCCTAAAAAACTATTTAATTTTTTTTAAAAACTCAAAATCAAAATGAAATATTTTATTCTGAGTCCAACAAAAAAAATTTTTCAACCCCAAATCTCCCATTTGCACAGCTCTACTCACATAAAAATTATATATATTGTGAACAGATAGAACTAATGTACAAAGAGCTTCACTTAATACTTCAGGAAAATTAGATCTTATGAAATACTTGTGGGTGTGTATGTAAATGTGATTCAATCTAGGCCAGATATAACAGCATATTCCTGAATATATGAAGATGATGGAATCTGGAATGTTGTATAGTACTGAATGTGTATTATGTAGTTCTGTTACCAGTCACTAATTATATGTTCATATTTGATTATCTGGATTATGACTGATCCACATCCCACTGTATCCAGAATGTCTTAAAAAACATTGTGTTGTTTCCTTCTTTTGCAAATATTTAAGTATAGAATGGCATACAATACTTAAAAGTCTTCCTGGTCTGTAAAAATAATTTTTATATGAGACTAATATAAAGAAGGGTATGGAAATATTTTTGGTTTCTAAAT
This sequence comes from Mesoclemmys tuberculata, assembly GCA_007922155.1. Taxonomy (NCBI): domain Eukaryota; kingdom Metazoa; phylum Chordata; order Testudines; family Chelidae; genus Mesoclemmys; species Mesoclemmys tuberculata. Next base: position 22,079,900 of record ML675618.1, on the reverse strand, counting down.
GCCTGATAAATCATTATACGCACACTATATGAAATACAGATAAACAGAAACATTGTTTAAAAAAAACAACCTAAGGTTGCTAAAAGCAGCTGAATGCCCAAATAGACATTATTAGTAGACATAGCAGTCTATGTGTACATTTAATTTACCTAGTGGTCCATCTAGTGCAGCATCCTGTCTCTAAGATGCTTTAGAGGGAAGAGAAAGAAACCCCAGAGCAGGCAGTTCAGAAATAACTTCTCCACAGGGAAAGATTTCACTAATATCCACTAGTTGAAAGCCAACTTATATCCTGAAGCCCTTTTTCCATTCCAGACCGTTGCTACTTCTGTTTTCATCCTTACTTCTGTGACTGGAGTGGGTATAATTTTCAAAAGCACATTAGAAACCCAAGTCCCATTTTGAAGTGGCACTTAGGAAGTTTTGAACATTTTACCCATTGTCCATATATACATCCAGCCCTTTATTTTGAATCCTGATAATTAAACTCCATTTATATCTTGTGGCTTTGTACAGTGGATTTTTAGAAATAGTTTTTTGTATTTTGTAATTTATAAGATTAAAACTGAAGATGCTAAAAATTCCATTCCCTTAGGCAGACAATTCATTCAAATTAATTATAATAGCACCAGGCATCAAAACCATTAGACAGTGCATGCTGGATTGTCTCACTACAAGCTAGAAGCTGGTGAGCAGAAGGTGTGAGAGACAGGTTTATGGAGCAGCCATTTTTAGAGAAGAAGAGGGGATAGGGAAAAATGCATTACTTATTTGTATCACTGCATACTACCACAACAGGATTTAAATATATAGACACATTTTCCACATTTACCAACCCTTACTTAGTAAAGTTGGGCTATTTGTCTTGAATTTTTCAAAAAATTCACTTTTAAATGGATTCGCCATTTGAAAGAAAGAATTAAAATGCACTATTTCTCATGGAAGAGTGTTTTCCTAGAACTTGAATACATATTATAAGGTGCCATCTTTCCTGAGTGTAGTTGCTGAAGTAATTTGAGATGCATTTACTTCTTTAGGAAACAGGCAGTATTGGTGCCTTGCAAATGCTAGTTAATAAAAGATACATCATTACTGCAGCCACATAACAATAAATATATAATAGTCCTTTTTTGTGAATATGCCAAATTTAATGTTAACAATTCCATAGCACCTCATTAGATGTATAGATTAAAAAGTAGAAGAAATAACTTTTGAAAGTAAGATAGCTTCTTTATTTCATTTTTAAAGTGCAGTTTTACTTTGAAAATGTCTGTTAAACATCTTCTTACTCAGCCGATCATGTTCTTTCTCTGAGTTCAAACTCATATCTGCTGAAAATGGTAAAAAAATTTACTAATATTAAACTACTGCTAGAAAGGTAATGTAGCTCTGAAACAAAGAGATGGGTTCTACTCTTGCTTGCAAATCTTCCCTGATTTATTAATAAAATTCCATTTACAGAGTCTTCATACTGGTGATTCATGAGCCAAAAAGAATTTGATTTTATACCTTCTCCATTCAATACCATTTAATACATTTATCATAGCAATATTCTTTCTTATGACAGTACAAGCAATCACAAATTGTATTTATCTGTTTCTATGTGTACCATTAAAAAATAAAATTATAACATTTATACTGTCAACCTTAGATTTATTACTCATAAAATAAAAACAAACTATTTATTCATTTTTCCATTTCAAAGTGTACATTCTCCTGACTGGCTTTAAGACTTTCAGCATGTCAGCAAATTTGGTGCACTTTAAAGGTGAATGGAAAGGGTTGAGAGGTAGGAAAAAAAGCTAAATCATTAACCAAATATGTATGTAGAGTTACAAATTAATACCTATTTAAATCAAATATTTGGGAGTAAATTCCTCCTTTACTCAGTTGCCAAGGTTTGCCTCAATAATTATGTGTTTTCCTTAGAACAGTTTATAAATTTATAACACCTAAAACAGTGCAGGATTTGGAGCTGTTATGGACATTCTGAACTCTCACAGATAAAAAGGTATCAAGGACACTTTTAATGAATGAGCTTGTATAAGTGAAGGTACACAAAGGCCAGATTTTTAAAACCATATAGGTGTCTAGTGGAATTTTTACTTGGCACTTTTGAAACACCAGTCACCTATCTGCATCTTTAGGCACCTAAATTCCTTTAAGAGTTTGGCCCATGAGTGGCCATGCTGCAGAATGAGATTAAGTGTGCTGGTTAATCATAAATTGCTATCTATTCTGATCTTACCTGGGTTAAAGTAATGTGTCAGTATGTCTAATGCAGACATGGGCTAAACCACTACCAGACTAAATCACTAGAAGTGGCAATGATGTGCCTAAACAGATTGGTGGATGCTTTTACATCACACAGAATAGAGTAAAAAAATGCACATGGCATAGCAGTTAGTGAGTCTGGAATATGTGATTTTATGACGGTTACGTCATTCATTTTTCTAAGGGCCTTAGATATCTTCAGATAGATCCTATAGCATTGTAAAATATTATTAACATGATCATTCTAATAGTGTGGTCCCCTTTCTCAGATTTTCTTGGAAGAGCCTATGAGATAGACACAAAAACACACATTGATATGCTGACTGATTTTTTGCTGCACAAGTTGACAGTGTATAGAACATGCTCTATATCCTCCTGTGAGCTTTATGCACTTTCAAAAGATGCATAATAATTGTAACTGAATAGAATCCACGAGGAAATTGAAGCAAGTGCACAAGATGATAAAAAAGACAAACAGATTCCGTCTTGGGAGGAATCAGTTGTTCCAAGGGATATCCTTTTTCTGAAGACCTGTAATGCTCAATTTTCTTTTGTTGTTTTTAATATGTAAAAAAGTGCATGCCATTAATAATTGTCTTCATTTAATTACAAAAGTCTGATTGGCAGTTGGGAAATTCAGAGGAAAAAAAGAGTTATTTTCTTAATGTGTTTCTTTCTCTTCAGTTTGTCTTGGTTTTAGATTATAAAGATGAAAAACTGCATCGTTTGAGACTTAATGATGATTATTTATAGGCAGGTTATAAAGAACAGTTGTACTGTTATTACAGGCAACACAAATAATAAAGTAACTTCCTTCACCCACCCTGCCAAATTTTGCTACCCCAACGCCTTCAAATATCATCTCCTTTCATGCTTCTGTAATCTGATGATCACTTTGACCCTCACTGCGGATGGTAGCTGTTATATGGGACAGTTCATGATGTGCACAAATCACAATTCATCAATCACTGTGAATACTTTCTGGGTTGTTTTCACTAGAGGGCAACTCCTTCTAATAGTGATGGACTCTACACATACTTGTATAAAATACAGCTAATCCCAGAAGTTTATGGCACTAAGAATCAACCCATGGCTTCTCAGCTGTCACAGACACCATGAAGTGAGGAAAGAGAATAACCCATATCTATGGAAAGAAGAAAGCAGAAAAAGGTCACTGAGGGAGGAAAACCCCAGAACATTCACATCATAATTTACCCCAGATTTTTTTATCTGTGTGTATGGGGAAAGTGGGTAAAATAGTTTGATAGAAATACATTACACATAACAAGCTCTCTAAAGCCCTTTTAATAACCCTTCTGTGAAGATCTGGGCAAAGAAACAGGCCATCCACTAACAGAGCTGTGTGGGATATTTTCAAGAAAACTGAAAATTATCCAAAACTCATCAGCTTTCATGTTTCATTAGACTTGAAACTCAGACCATGTTATTTGAAAGGCTTACTAAGATTCACAAAATTTGGCCTTGTTTCTGGTGAGCCTACTGTCTATTTTGAGTAATGCTGGGTCCTGTTTATTTAATTGGGCTGTATTATGCTGTAAAGAGCAAACCACGTGTAATGGAATCATAGAATAATAGAAGATTAGGTTTGGAAGGGACCTCAGTAGGTCATCTAGTCCAACCCCCTGATCAATGCAGGACCTACCTCAACTAAATCATCGCAGACAGGCCTTTCAAGTCAGGCCTTGAAAACCTCTAAGGGTGGAAATTCCACCACTCCCTAGGTAACCCATTCCAGTGCTTCACCACCCTCCTAGTGAAAAAGATTTTCCTAATATTCAACCTTGGTCTCCCCCACTGCAACTTGAGACCATTGCTCCTAGTTCTGTCATCAACTACCACTGTGAACAGCCTAGCTCCATCCTCCCTGGAACACACAAACCTGTCCTCTCATCATAGAAGACAATCAGGCTGGTTAGGCGTGACTTGTCCTGAATGAATTCAAGCTGACTGTTCCTGATCACCTTCCTATCTTCCAAGTGCCTCAAAATGGATTCCTTGAGGACCTGCTCCATGATTTTTCCAGAGGCTGAGGTGAGGCTGAACAGGCTGCAATACTCTGGTTCCTCCTTTTTCCCTTTTTTAAAGATGGGAACTATATTTTCTTTTTTCCAATCATCTGGGACCTTCCATATTTGACATGAGTTTTCACAGATAACAGCCAATGGTTCTGCAATCACATCAGCCAATTCCCTCAGCACTCTCAGATGCATTGCATCTGGCCCCATGGACTTGTGTATGTCTAGCCTTTCTAAATAGGCCTGAACATGATCTTTCAGCACTGAGGGCTGCTCACTCCTTCCCCATACTGTGCTGCCCATTGCAGTAATCTGGGAGCTGACCCAGATTATCTGTTAAGACAGATACAAAGAAAGCACTGAGTACTTCAGCTTTTTCCACATCATCTGTCATTAGGTTGCCTGCCCCATTCTGTGAGGGGCCCACACTTTCCCTGATCTTCTTGTTGCTAACATATCCTGCTTGATACCCTTCATGTCTCTTGCTAGCTGCAACTCCAGTTGTGCTTTAGCCTTCCTGATTTCACTCCTACATGCTCGAGCAGTATTTTTATACTCCTCCCTAGTCATCTATCCAAGCTTCCACTTCTTGTAAGCTTCCTTTTTATGTTTAAGCTCGCTGAAGACTTCTGTGTTAAGCCAAGCTGGTTGCGTGCCGTATTTGCTATTTTTTCTACACATAGGGATGTTTGTTCCTGTGCCCTCAATAAAGTCTCTTTAAAATACAGCCAGCTCTCTTGGACTCCTTTCCCCCTCATATTAGCCTCCCAGGGGATCCTGCCCATCAGCTTCCTGAGGGAGTCAAAGTCTGCTTTTCTGAAATCCAGGGTTCATATCCTTCTGTTCTCTTTTCTTCCTTTTGTCAGGATCCTGAACTCGACCACCTCATGATCACTGCTGCCCATGTTACCACTCCTTGTACTTCCCCTACCACTTCTTTCTTGCTTGTGAGCAGTAGGTCAAGAGCAGCATGGCCCCTAGTAGTTTGAGAACAGAACTGAATAGTATGAAAAGTCAGGCTTTGTGGCATAGTGTCAAATGATAGCAAACAAAGCAAAACAAAGCAAAATAAAACAAAATTTATATAAGCATCTTACAATGTTCTCATCTAATGTTGATACATAATGAGCACTCAGTTCATAAATAAATATGCACACTCAATGACTGTCTCACTATACTATACACTGATATATATACTACACTGATGCTATAATATATTGTCAGATCCATACAGACAAGCACAGATCCACAAAGAACATTCAGTGAGAAAGAAATACATTTGCCCTCATGCTGTTTGCTATCCTGTGCACTGGAACATTAACACCTAGTTTCAAAGCAGAGATGTACTTATGACTCCAAAGAAAACAGAAACATTTCAGTTATTCTTTACACCAATTACCCTAATTTTCCCTAGTCACACCTGAACACACTAGGCCATATTCAGTGTTGGTACCTAAACTTACACTACATCTTGTCTAAATTAGACCCTGGCTGCTTCTTGACTCTTAGCACATGCCAAAAGCCCAAAGGATGTAGATATTGACCCTGCAGCTTCATGCAGATGGGTCTGAGGAGCCCCATTCTGTTTCACACAGAGCACAAAGCTATTTTTAAGAGTGAAGTGAGGAGGTGAGGAGGCACTAAATTTAGATATTTTTAAGCCTGACTAAACTCTCCCCAGTATTCGCTGCCACCCATATGGATGTATTTGTAACCAAAGGAATGGTCCTATTTAAATTTCACCATGGTTCCTTTTCTACTTTGATCCCCTATTCCTCAACAAATCTCCAACAACAAGATCTAGAAGACACATACCACACTGAATGCCTACAGCCTACAAATTATATCCTCTTAAGGGATTAATTTATATGCATGTTACACCACACTTTATACTACCAATGAACTGACTTAATGATACTTAGGGAACTGGCTCAACCAGGGGACTAATAAATGGGATATGAAATGTTTCATCTTTAAGCTGCCAGTGCAACTTCAGTCAGATGAGTAGTGAATTAAAATCATTACCATCTGATGGCTTTTTTGTTAGACTATATGAAAAGGGCTTGTGGTTTTAGTCAAGTGCTTGCCATAACAATCAATACCTTTAGTTGGGAGTCTCAGCAGAGAGACCAAGAACTGAATAAACAGAGGCCAACCCTATTCTCACCCCTAGTGGTGATTCCTCCCAGAATACGGTTGAAGCACAATATATTGACAGGGTGATGTCAGGGGCTCGCAGGCTGCTGCTGATGTTGTCTGTTCCAGGGCTAGACAGAAGATTTCAGACTCCTGAGGTGTCAGTCTGACAAGTTTCACAAGCACTAAATCAACATATAAAAACCCCATAAAGCTATCAAACGCTCAGGCAAAATTAAATCTAAATTTCATGAAGGTTAATAATTATCATTTTTCAAGCACTGATAGCTGGTTTAAATAAAACGCTCTTGGAGATTTTTGCTCTATAGTGCATTGTATTGAAATGGCTTTACATCAAACCCTGACGTTGCCTTTTCAGCAAAGTCTTTCTTTGCTACATGATGTATGTGTGCTGGGTTTCTCTCTCAAACTGTGAGGTTAAAAACGAAATCTTACTTGCTGACCCAGCTGTGCCCTTTATTTTTGTTCCCTGCAGGCTGTATCTCATTTGTTTCATTCTCAACGTAGAGTTGCAGAATTACGAATATGTCTGGATGAAACTGAAAATTCTGAATTCCATTAGTCTTTGAGACACAGCAAATTTCTGAAAAAGTTCCTCTTTTCATTCACTTTTGCATCAGATTCAAATAACTAACAGTGAAAAGTCTGGGGACGGCAGAACTTCTCTTTTGTAGTGCAACCACACTGGTCTGCTGTGAGGAGGAGCCATATGTAACTGAGCTGCAGGACGGGATTCCAAAAGGTATTCCATTTTTAGTGAAGAGAAGAAGCCCCCAGCAGTTGGCTCTGTGATACAGTGTGCATGTGTGTGTTGTGAGAGAGACGCTATTGTAGGTGACCTAAGGGAATAGGAGAAGTACCAGTGGCTTTAGAAATTGCAAAAAACCACTGTCAAAAATCTCCTCAATGAAGGTCCTAGAAGTCCGTGTTGGATACTACAGCCTATCAGTTGTAGCAGCAGCTATTGAAAATACGAAATTCATGTTTATATGCTGACACTGTGTTTGATTCTGCAGCCCCTAGACATTTACTTCAGTGGGAGTTTTTCCTGAAAATAAACCTCATGTCAGTGCACAGATTTTGTACTGCTTCTGAAATACTTTTATATTTGGTTTTGAATTGAAAGCTTCTAGAATTCTTCATTGCTAAGTATTCATCCTATTACTATATGGAAATTTACATTTATATGAGGCAAGGTTAGACTGGTAAAAGGCCATGCTGGATGAGTGCCTGATTTCAAAGAGTTCAGTACACCATTAGATTAATTTAGATTAATACATTTAGATTAATAAAACCTACTGGTGTTCAGCACCTTTGAAAAGTAGTCTACACGTAATTTACCAAAGTAGTAGGTAGGATGAATATCAGACTCATGAGTTTCTGTTTTCAGGCCTACAGTCAACCACTGGAGTACACCTCTCTGTATAGTATGAGCTTTAGTTAGCGTCCCAGCAGTGATAGTGTATCCAGTCCTCCTCCAACATCAATACATCAGGCAATTTCCCTCTCTGTCCTGCCAACAAAGCACTCTCAAATTAACCCCTTTCTCTAAGCCTTTCTCAAAGCAACCTGTGATTGAGAGAGCCACAGCTAGACTTCAGAAATTTCAAGCTAAGTGATAAAATAAGCTGTCTATGACTCCTTCCACTCAAGAAGAGAGAAAAGAAAACTCAAATATCAGAAGCAATGGATATTCCAAGTTCAAACCAAAAGTAAAACTAATAAGAATGTATTAAGTTCAGCTCCCAGACTGAAAGGTATCTCCCCAACACATTCTATGATATTAAACCTAAGAAGAAGACAAAGATGATGATGATGACAACGATTAGAAAAAGGCACTGCTCCTCTAGCTAATCTTCTGACACATCTCCATATCCGAAAATAAATCATTAGTCAAGAGGGAATGGAAGCAGATGCAGAACAAATCATCCAAGTCAAGTCATTCTCTCTTGAGGAAGGAGATATATCAGAATCAGATCACAGGAAGCCAGAGGAAGACTCTCAGGACAACAATTTTTTTCCCTATCAGTTTCTCCAACACTATGTTGAAAGGAGCAATCAATACACTAGATGCTCTCTCCTAAAAAAGAAGAATATGAACAAGAATATTCCTGGATAATAATTCTCATTGTGATGTAAGAAGGAATTCTTTCATCTGCTACACTTTGCACTAGAAGAGGTAATTAAAGCACAGTGGGAAAGATCCTGTAAATCTAAGGTGCAAACAGACATACAAAATTTTAATGTATCTCTACGTACAAAAACTACTTGTAGCACTTCCTAAGGTAGCTATAGCAGTAATGTCCCAAGGAAATAGTGACTCCCTCTGAAGGGACTTCCTCCCCAAAGAGTCTACACAAAGCACAGTGCTAGCTTTCATAAGGGGCAACTGCATATTTTGGCATTAGTTCTGGAAATTACAGTCTCAGCTGTTTTTAATCAGAAAGCTCTGGTCTGGAGGGACAAACTCATGACAGCCATTCTTTCAAAAGGAAAAATGCCTGACAGGAGACAGATATCACTAAGATCCCATGGCAAAAGCAGAATAATGACTTCTATTGGCATTCTGGGGAGAACAAAAATATTCACCAAGCCATTGAACAAGCTTCTCAACTCAAAAGAGAGAAGCTGCCGCTGCATTCCAGCAAACATCAAAAAAGGGAGTTTTAGGTTTTCTCATCGAGACATGCATTCCATGAGGAAATAGACTGGAAGAGGAACACATTCACAGAGGCCCGCCATGACCATCTCTCTGAAACAATGAGTTCTGCAGAACTGAGTGGCCCATATTTGTTTGTTTGTATTGTTTAAATTCTGACTATGTATATTGAAAATGTGGATCTGCAAATCATTCCTACAACTAGATCAACATATTGAGAAGATGTTATTATGGCAGAGATTAATTTGGTAAAAGGTTTTCAGAATTGCTCATACTCAGATCAACAGGAGTGAAGTGTGAAAATCTCCTGGGAAGAAGTAAGTTTCATATTTCAGTCATGCATCTAACCATTAGGATCTTTACAAACTGGTTCTGATTGGAGTGACATTAATTCAGATTAATAATAGTAATAAAACATATACACTTGAAAGATCTTTAAATTATTTCCAAAGGATGTTGATGAACATAGTTCAGATCTGAAGGAGAACAATGGCAATTCAGATCTTTCAAATTTATACTTATCATCAGTTATCCCTCAATGCAAGGATCATGTCTGCCGGGGGAAAGTCACTGATGAGACTTAAGATGGTTGAGGAGTCAATTTATGCTCTACAGATTTTTCCACATATATGACAGGTGGAGAGAGCACAACTGCTGGCTAAGATACTGGGACACTTTCCTTCCTCTTCTGTTATTTCTCAGCCTCTTGAGCATGGCACTTCTCTTCAAAATGGGCTGGGGCTTGATGTATGATGTGATGCCATTGCAGTCTATTGCCAGCCAGCTCTTCTCAGTTCATGCGGTCAATGCCTTCCTTCTTAAGATATGCTTTCAGGGTGTCCTTGTAGTGTTTCAACTGTCCCCACCGCAGTCCTCTGACTAAGTTGAGAAAAGAGGACTTGCTTTGGAAGATGAGAATCAGCCATCCACACACAATGACCAGCCCAGCAAAGTTTATGTTTCATAATCTTCACCTCAACGCTGGTGATGTTAGCTGCAGAGAGAACACTAGCATTGGTGCACAGCCAATAACAATTTTTGGGAGAAGGGGAGCAACTTGTGTGATAGCAGGCTAATGGAGCACCTTAGTCTTCTGAATGTTCAGGGAGAGTCCTACGCTATGATAGGCTGCTGAGAAGAGATCTAGGGTGAATTACAAGTCAGCCTCAGTGTGTGCGAGGATAGCACAGTTGTCAGCATACTGAAGGTTGATAGGAACAGTTCTGGTGACCTTAGTATTAGAATGAAGATTCTGCAGATTGAAAATGTGGCCATCCATGTGACACTCAATCCCAATTTCAATGGAAAGGTAGTCATAAATAAGAATGAAGACTACAGCAAAATAGATGGAGAAAATGTTTGGAACAATACATCCTATCTTAATACCAGTACAGATGCTGAATGGGTCAATCTCTAACCCATTACAGAGGATGGTAGTGGTCCTTCCATCATGAAGTAGCCTGAGAACACAAACGAAAGTCAATGGACAACCAAACCTAGATGGCTTGTTCCATAATAGTTCACGACTCATGGAATCAAAGGCCTCAGTTTGGTCAACAAATGCCATAAACAGTGACTGCTGTTGTTCTCCACAGTTCTCTTTGATCTGTTGTGCAACAAAAATTATGTTGGAGGTGTCCCGGAACAGTCTGAAATCACATTGGGATTCTGGAAGGACATATTCATCAAGAGGGAGGAGATGGTTCAAGAGGGTACAAGCAAGGATCTTCCCGGCAATGGAGAGGAGAGCAATACCTTGGTAATTCCTGCATATTGACTTGTCCCCTTTCTTTAAAAAATGGTAACAGTATTGGCTTTCTTTAGGTCAGATGTAATTTCCTCATTAATCCAAATTCTAACAAGAAGTTGATGAAGATTTTTCATGAGTACTGTTCCACCATCTTTGAAGACCTCCACAGGGATGCCATGTGGGACTGGCACCTTGTTGTTTCTAGTCTGAGCGATGGCACACCAAACTTCCTCAGAAGATGGGGGATCAGCAACAAATTCTATTACTGGATGCTGAGGAATTGACTCAATGGTGGCAGCTGAGACTTTAGATTTGTAGTTCAATAAAATCTTGAACTGCTCCTTTCAACATTGCTTGAGGCCTACATTGTTCTTAAGAAGGGTGAGCCATCCTGGTATTGCAAAGGGGTTATGCCATTTGAACTTGAATTAAATTAGTAAACACAATCATGATTTCCAAGACAGCAGGTATTAAATTAGTTCTCCATTTTAAATGAATAATAAGTTCTTTGCTTATTTCAATTGATATATAAACAGATATGTAAGACTATCAAATAATCTGAAAACCTTTATTGAACAACCTCCCTTATACATATTTCATTTTGACTCTCTGTTTAACAAAATACAGAAAAAAATAATGGAAAAGAATATAATCTTTTTGTCTCTAAGTTTTCTATTTGAAGGTAAGAATACAATGTAAATTATGCCTTTGGATATGATTCAGTATCACAGATATGTTATGCATTAGCTCATAAGCCTGTTGTCAGTATTGGAAGTACTGTTTGCCAATGGCAAAACTAACAGTGAGTCTATGTTACTGCTAATTTAGTATTTATTTTCTTCATTCATTAGCTCATAAACCCAAATAGAGTTGCTGCTAGGGAAATATCAATTGCTATGAAAAAGAAATGCAAAGATGTGTCATAATTTGAAGTGTTTCTGTATCACAGTTATTATTTGCAATTAATTATACATAATTGAAATATATGAAAGTTAATCCTCTCTAAAAAGCAGAGTTTTAAAGATTTGTGGGGGGTTTTCTGGTGCACTGAACCAAGAAACAGTAAAAGAGCTCAGTGGTAATAAGCAATCTAACTGTAAGATTTCCAAATTAATTGTTGTTTAGTTGCTTAAGGGAAAGAAGAGCTAATGGCTTGTCAACTGGAAACACAACAGCCTTTCCACAAATACTGCTACTCAAATATCTACTAATAATGCACAAAGGGTAAGCAGGATATTTGTTTTAGTGGGCGATATTTTCTAACAAGCACTGTTGCCTTTATTGATGAAGTTGCCCTTATGAAAAAGACAAGCGGATAACTAAAATAAAAGTTAATTTTTATAACTGGGGAAAAATTTTGGCTACATTGAACAATTTGTATTTTACTAAAACAATGTAAAACTGACTGAAGACTTCCCATGTAGTCCATTGTGTTAAATTGAATGCTCTCCAAAAAATGTTTTCTTTTAAAATATTTTGCAAGCAGTGTAGTTTAAATGACAAATATGCCATATTTCTTATTGGAATTACGGACAAAATGCTGTGACTTGGGTGCCTAAAAGCTGAGCACCTAAAGGCAGGTTTAGGCACCTAAATAAATGGCTTGATATAAGCTCAGGTTCAAGAAACCATCTTTTTTAAAGAAAGCACTAAAGCACTATCTTAAATGCCAATGTCTAAACGTGTGTGTAGGTGTCTAACTTTAGGCACCCTTATTTGAATATTTTGTTTATATTCCAATTGAAAACATGGCACACTTTTCATTTCCCAGGGTGCAAGTCATCCCACATTTGCCTACTGCAGGGTTTCTTGCCCCTTCCTCTGAAACCCTGGAGACAGCATACTGGACTAGAAGGAGCACTAGTCTAATCCACTGTGGCCATTGCTATGTTTCTGTGCAAACTGAAGCTCAGGAAAGCTGAGCCAGAAATCAAACACAGTATGAAGGAAAAAGGACTCAGGTCTTTAGCTGGGGGAAATCAGGGTAGTGTTATTGAAGTCCTCAATGGTACTAGATGTCACTGTACCTCAAAGGAAGTTGCAAAAAATTGGAAGTAGGCCATAATGGAGTGAGCCAGTGGGAAACTTCTTCCCAACCTCACCCCTGCATTAGATACTGGTTGGCTTATGCCATGAAGCATGAGCATTTATATCCTTTCAAAAACTGTTCTTTTAAAAAAAATAGAATAATAATTATAACAACATCTTCTCATTACTCTAGCTCTGGATGTGCTTATCCATATAAATATCTGACCCTCTTTTCAAAGCCTGCTGAACTCTTGGCCTCAATGCTATTATGTGACAATATATTCCAAAGGCTGAATGTGCACTGTGTGAAAAAAATGTTACCTTGAGTTTGAAGCTAAGAAATTTTACAGGCAAAAGGTGACCAAATGTTACACTGTTGCCTTGCTAAGGAAGAAATTTAGGCCCTGATCTTACACTGCCTTCAATGGTTCAGGGTAAGGTCCTCATTGTGTATGTACTGGCATCTTTTAAACATGTCCTTCCTCTGTACATTCCTTAGTTGGGTGCTATCGCAACACGTCAAGCAATATTCCATTGAGCGAAAAAGAAATAATAAAAAAGCCATTTAAATAATATAAGTTCTAGCAGTTTGTACAGAGAGGGTGAGTCTATATTTTATTTTTTCAAGATTTCAGTTAGTGTTTGTATTACAGCTTATATTCCCCAACTCTTTTAAAAACAACTATAAAATTCTATAGTCAGTTAATGAAAAGGAAGTACATGGCAGATTGAAATCATTCCCGTAAAAGCATTTATTTTTCGGTGACAACACTTTAATGGTTAAAAGACTTCCATATACAGTTATTTTCAGGAAGAAGAAAAATCTCTGCTAAGCTTTCTAGTAGTTTAAACAATGTATTTTGTGCCTTGTTTCCATTTACTTGAATAATGGCCCTTAAAGCCTTTGTAAATCCTTTTGTTTGGATTTCCTGCATGAAGTATTCTGATAAAAGCAAACTGTGTAAGATAACATGATGAATCTTATAAATGTCCTCTATTCCTTGTAACCAAGATGCCTAGAGATTTCTCTAAACAGCAGGCTAAGTGGAGATCACTGGTTTGATTGAAAACATATTGGGACATAATGGACTACCTGGAAATGTATCACAAGTGACACTGGTGTAAAATTCTGCCACAGCACTTTTTTCCCCTGGGTAGCATCAATTTCTCTTCTGGTGTTAGTCAGCACACTTCAGGACATTCGTTCACATAATTGTGCTTCTTGGAAAAGCCAAGTTGCCATATTGCATATTAAATAGCTTGCTTAATAACTCTAGTTAAGCAGACCTTTCCTTCACGCTGTTATATATATATATATATATAGATACACACACACACACGCACACACACACACACATAGTTTACAGTTTACTGGTTGTTACAAACATCTGGGCCTAACAGTGAGTACAGTGCATATTCTACAAAGAGATTCTGGTTCTCTATTATCTGCATTATTGAATTTCAGGGTTAAAAAGTATATTTGTCTGCTGATACATAGCTGCCTTTACCTGAGATCCCTCAGAAATAAAACATAAAACAAGATGTGTTACTGACAAGCAATGACAGTTTGCAGGGCTTTGTGGGTGTGATTTTTTGCTTTTTTATGTATTGTGTAGGGAAAATAATTGCATTCTGATAATAAAATTAGAAGTCAACAGCAAAACTGAACATGTATGTTCATGCAATTCTTTACACGTCAGCTCTGGGTCTAATTTGAATAATCTCTGTTCAATTATTTCTCAAGGTGTGACTCCCTGTTTTCTGGCTGGCAGCCTTTATTATCCAGTCATAGTACAGCAATAGGTATAAGTTCTGTAGTTATTACTCAGTTCCTGAAGCACAAACATGAACATCACTATACTCTGGATACTCCTTTGGCTGTGATCGGTTCTTCTACGTGAATTTTCAAGCTGTTCGACACTAATGCCACCATCTCAAATTCTCTCTACCTCCAGCTGTAGTAGTTGCTTGAAATAATTATCCAGACTGAACTATATCTGATCCTTTGAAACTTATGTCCCACTACTCACACACAAAAGACATACGTGTGTCCCTGACCCCAAGTGACGCTGTTTCTTTCAAGCAGAGCTTGGTGAAAAATTTTGAACAAAAAATACTTTTGAAAAAAATGGCCTTTTAAAAATATTCTGATTGAAAAATGTACTTGTTTATTTTATTTTTTAAATTTTTCTTTCGTTTATCATTTGCTTTTTGTTCCATTTTTCTTCCCTTTGCCCTTACCTATTTTTCAGGGTCAAAAAGGAAAAGGGGAGAAAGGTGGGAAAAAGGAACAGAAAAATGTGGGCGGGTCAGTGGGGAAGAAAAAACAAAAATACAAAAAAAAAATTGAAAACAAACATGTATTTGTGAGAAAATATGTATAAAAAGAAAATAATTTCTTTGCAAAACCTGCAAACAAAAGTTGACTTTTTAAACTTTCAAAAAATGTTGTGAGTTTCTCTTTCCTTCTCGTCTTACTAGTTCTGCTCTCAAACTCTCTTATCAGGCTTTCTGATCCTTTGCTCCCCAGCTCAACATACATGTCTTTTTATGGAGAAAGAGCCAGTGGTCTAGTACCTTCTATCAGTGTTTAGTCATTCTTTAGGGGACAATCAAATAGCCTGCTCTCCACCTCTCACACACAACATGAAGTTTAATTCTTCTGTTGGAGATGATGCAACTCAATCCAGTTGACTCTTATTTTAGGGGTAGGCAAATCCAGATCAACTCCACCGACTTAAATTATTCCAATATATTAAGATGTAATAAAGATCAGATTCTGGCACAGGACCTGATTTGCAGAACAAAATATTTGCTCTCCGGTATAAAATGAAAGATTAAATCTGTTTTTGGGAGGGCATTCTTCCTGAGTAATTATTTTTCTTTTCCGTCAGTTTCAATGGGCTTTGGGTTGGGCCTGTCAACAGTAAGAGACTTTTTTTTCTGGTTTGATATATGTATTCTGAGTGCTGTAAAATGCTGTGTATGTCTATAGCAATGCAGCCATAACTGTGATTTAGGTAATCTCAACAGGAGGAAAGCAAAGGAGTTGATTCTCCATATAACTTAAAAAGTTGCACCTTGGAAAAGCATGGCTGTGCTTAGGTAATGTTAGTAGAGGGTTACAAATGTCAAGAAATGCTGTCTAAGTGGCAAGTACTATTTTTAATAGTGTTTAGGGCTAAACAAGCAAATGGCAGCCACTCTACAACAGAACCCTATTTGTATTAATCATTGCTTAGCCACTTCATGTGCCAGCTCAATATCACTTGGTCCTTCCGGCTACTTAAGATGTCTTTGAACTCTATGGATGAAAAGCTCTGCATAGGTGTAAGTACTACCAATATTGCTCTCACCTTATATTGTTTATAAAGGGTTAATAAATGAGTATTTTAAAATGGTTAATCGGTTGCTATAGAGTGTCAATGGGTTGCAAATAGGCTTTTAACCTTCCGTACCACCTTCTATGAATGTACTTTAAAACATCTCTAACATATTCTGCTGATGCATCTTACCATTAAAACATATAATTTATTTATCTTTTATAAACTACTTATAAATGTACCTTGAATACAAAGTATGACCTTAGCATTACTCTTTTCTGTATTTGCACACACACTTTAAATGAGTTATGGCTGGTAATTAGTCCTTCAGCTTTCCCCTGCAAAATCTCTACTCCTAGCCTAGTAAGCAGTTCCATTTGAAGTTAAATTAGAATGAAAGTTGAGGTAAAATATAGTAATTGATCAGAGTATACTTTACTTTAAAATTAGACTTAAACAAATGCCATCCCTGGTTAACAAAGTGGTTTATTGTTCTTTTCCAACAATAAATGTTTGTTTAAATTGAATGTAGAATCAAATGGCTGAATACATTCAAGCTTCTACCATGTATGCTTATGAGCAATCTCTGGTGAATATGACTGTTTATCCTAGTCACTCCGGTTTATTTGTCCACTTTATTTCCCATTATTATGGAACACTGTAGTGGAGCAGTCTTCCTGTGGAGAGATCTAGTAAACATTTTATGAGCCAGGCAAGCTTTTAGAATTCCTTTTGAGGTTTGCTAAATTGAACATGTGAAAATAAAGTTGTCTGGTGTAAGAGAGGTGAAGCATTTTGCCAGTCTGGTTAGGAGGATGAAATCATGTAGTGCCAGGCTGGCAGCACTGATTTAAGTCACTGTAAGTAGCATCCATATTATTCATTCTGAATGATTAATGAAAGTATCTGGTTCATTCCAGTTTGAGGAATGGCGCCACCAAATGCCACCACTTGTTTATTCTGTACACACTCAGGTGCATACCATATATCTGATCTAAACCAGAACAAGTTTTTATTTTGTTGTAAAAAGAAGACTGACTCCACCAAGAGAAAAGTAATAAATGGATGATAAATAACTCAATGCTTGTTAGGCTACATGAGCAGAAGAGAGTGAAAAAAGACACGACTTTTAAATCTTATGAGTTATATGGAAGGAAAAACACACTTCAATTGATTTTGTTCAAAACAATGCGGAGATCAGATAAATGAGACATACTCTTTGCCAAGCTGTTCATTCAGTTTTGAAAGGAGATGGTACGCTTTTATATTGTGAGACCTGTGCAGGTGAGAAATTATCCATAGTGGCTAGCCATTCATAGATAACTCTAATTCATTTCATTATTTTAGTAGCCATCTGAATACAGACTGTCATTTTCCCAAGTGATGTGTTCTTTGTTGAGTCTTTTTATTGCATGTGGGAGAGTGAATTTTTGAGCTCCTGAAAGAAAGAGACTGGAGATAAATGAACTTGCAATTTTTTTCATATATATATATATATACACACATATATATATCATACACTAAATGGGAACATCTTGAGCTTCATGCTTCCTTCAGCACAAAGCAGTTTGCACTCTGTTTAAAGCTAAATTCTGATCACACTTGTAAGTGATACAGTTTAACATGTGTAATACATGCTCATGCATTTTCTGACCTCTGATCTGTGTAGTATCCAGTTTTTAGTTGTAAAGGTAGGATGTAATAAAATAGATAGGAAATAGATGAACATTTATTTATTCTATTTATTCATTTAAGTACTGACCAGCTACTTGGCACTGTGTGAAGGGAAACATAGTCCCTGCTCTGAGAAGCTTACAATCAGTGGGCTAAATTGGGTCATTAAAATCATAACCCTGCTTTGGAGAAAAAATGGTACTGCACAGATTGGGGGGGACATTGTTCCAGGGCTTTTAGGTGCATAATGGGAGCACAGCAGAAGGTGTGTAGTTTTTGCTTCTCTCCATTGTTAGCCAGCTCTGCTGTCTAATTCAGGGAAGAAGGGACAAGCTGATTTTTTCACCAACTGTTTCTGGTATCATAAATTGGACACCCAAAATTAATGGAAAAAATTTAACTTAATCTCTCTGTGCCTCAGTTCCCCATATTTAAAATGAGGATAATCCCACCCCCACATATCACAGTGGTGTTGTGAAGATAAATTAATGAATGTTTGTTAAGCGCTCAGATACTACATGGATGAGCGCCACATGATGCTGTGTGACCATTTATATCACAGTTGTTACCACTGTTACACGATGTTTCCATAAGTCTTGTACAAAGTATGACATGTAAAGTATCAATGGAAAAGTTATGATTTGCTCAGTATGATTGTCCTCTTTATATACATTCATGTATCTGCATCTATGTATCTGAAGTTAAGAATACTGTATCTTAAAGATACAGTATCTTAAAGATCCTGGATGACACCTCTCAGTAGATTTACATGAAAGCTAGACAGCCATGTATTGATTGCCATTAAGGACACTCACCTGTCACATTGGCCATTGAAGAAACTCATCTTATCCAGATAGCTCTTCCTGTGGATGCCTCAGATAGCTAAGAGCCAATGGCCAGCCCCTGTGATTCAGTAAACCATATAAAGACATGTGATATGCTCATGTGACCCTGGACTTCATGTTGGGCCAATAATTTTCCATACACAGGGGATGTGAGCTTTGTTTCGGACAGCAAATTTCCATGCATATGGCAGAGGACATAAAAAGACCCCTGAGACATCGCTGTGTTGCTTCTTTTTTGCTCTGATTCTCTGGACTGTGGATTTACAACTAAAAGAAGCATCTTGAACTATGGCCTGAGGACCTTCCAATCTTTTGGAAGTTACCAGAGAGATTTTTGCATGCCAGCAGTCTATTCCATCATTGCTACAAACCTGATATGAGGATGTTACAATCATTTGTATGTATATGATCTATTAACCATTTATAACTCCCTTCTTCTATTAATAAATCTTTAGTTAGTTTACTAGGGATTGGCTGGCAGTGTCATATTTGGGGAAGAGCTAAAATACATGTCGACTGGAAGTAAATGTCTGATCCTTTGGGATTAGTAAACACCTAATACAGTAAAACCTTGACATACGAGCGACTCAACTTACGAGTTTTTTGAGATGCGAGTCGTCGCGTGGTCGATTTTTTGCTTTGAGATGCGAGCCAATATTTGAGTTACAAGTGAGCTTACGCCACCCGCCGCCACTAGGAGGAAGCGTGCGCACGTTCAGTTCACGTGTTTATCTCGCCGTGCTTGCATCTTTGTCAGATCGACATTGCTTGTTTGATTATTTTCCTCATTTATTTTGGATAATTTCCTTGTTTTAACCATGGGTCCTAAGAACGTGAGTGCCAAGATCGGTGCTGAGAAGAAGAAAAGGATGATGTCCGTGGATATAAAGCACGAAATCATCGAAAAACATGAGCGAGGTGTGCGTGTTGTTGACTTGGCGAGGGAGTACGATCGTGGTACTTCTACGATCTGTACGATTTTGAAGCAGAAGGAGTCAATAAAGGCTATAACGCCAGCCAAGGGTGTTACGATCATTTCGAAGCTCTGGACCTCTGTCCATGAAGAGATGGAGAAGTTGTTGTTGGTGTGGTTGGCGGAGAAGCAGCTCGCAGGAGATACCGTGACCGAGAGCATCATCTGTGAGAAGGCACGAGACATTTACGGGGATTTGGTGAAGCAGATGGCGGGAACATCAACAGACAAAGCATTGGAAGAGTCATTCAAAGCCATTCGGGGATGGTTTGATAATTTTAAAAAGAGGACTGGCATTCACTCCGTCGTCAGGCATGGTGAGGCAGCAAGTTCGGATACGAAGGCAGCTGAGGATTTCATTGCGATGTTTGCCAACCTGGTAGAAACCGAAGGATACATCCCCCAGCAAGTCTTCAACTGTGATGAGACAGGGCTCTTCTGGAAGAAGATGCCGAGGAGGATGTATATAATGGAAGAGGAGAAGAGCATGCCAGGCCACAAACCTATGAAGGATAGGTTGACCCTTGCACTGTGCGCAAATGCGAGTGGCGACTGCAAAATCAAGCCGCTACTCGTATATCACTCAGAAAACCCCAGAGCCTTTAAGTCTCATAAGATTCTTAAAGAAAAACTGCAGGTTATGTGGAGGGCAAACCCAAAGGCGTGGGTCACCAGGGAGTTCTTTGTGCAGTGGGTAAACCTGGTCTTTGGTCCTGCCGTCAAGAAGTACCTCATGGAAAATAACCTTCCCCTGCAAGCCCTTCTCGTCCTTGACAATGCTCCCGCGCACCCACCAAACCTCGTAGATGACATCCTGGAGGAATTCAAATTTATCAAGGTCCGCTACCTTCCACCCAACACCACCCCTATCCTGCAGCCCATGGACCAGCAGGTCATTTCCAATTTCAAAAAACTATTCACCAAGCACCTGTTCCGGCGCTGCTTTGAGGTTACGGAGAGCACAAACCTCACCCTTAGAGAGTTTTGGAAGGAACACTATAACATTGTGACCTGCCTCAGAATTATTGACATGGCCTGGCAGGGTGTCACAAGGAGGACCTTAAACTCTGCATGGAAGAAGCTGCGGCCTGAGGCTGTGTCCAAAAGGGACTTCGAAGGGTTCGAGCCGGAAATGTTAGTGGTGGAGGAGATTGTATCCCTCGGAAAGTCCATGGGCCTGGAAGTGAATGAAGGAGACATTGACGACCTCGTCGAGAAGCACAACGAGGAACTGACGACGGAGGAATTAAAGGAGCTACAGCAGCAGCAGCATACGGAGGTTTTGCAGGAAATTAACGTGGGGGAGCCAGAGGAGGAGGAGGTTATCCGTACAAGTGAGATTAAGAGAATCTTGGGAATGTGGGAGAAAATTACCGAGTTCATTGAAAAGAAACACCCTGAAAAAGTTGCAACAGGTCGTGCGTTGGCGCTGTGTAACGACACTTGCCTCACTCATTTTCGTAACATTTTGAAAGGGAGGAAGAAACAAACCTCCTTGGACAGGTTTTTATTGAAACGCCCTGCAAGGGAAAGGGAGGAACGTGTGCTGAAAAAGGCAAAAGTCAGTAAAGAAGAAGAAGAAGATTAAGTGAAGTGGGGAAAAGAAAAAAAAAAGTAGCATTTAAGTTTAGCGATAAAGTGTAGCATAGTGTGTAAGTTAAATTTAGCAATAAATTGTAGCATTAAGTGTGTAGCGAGTAAGTTAAGTTAAGTGATAGAGCACAAAATGAAAAACTCCCCCAACCTCCTCCGCCAATCTCCTCCACCTCCACCAGCATCTTCGTCTGACCTTCAAGATAAATACTGTACACTTAATAAAACCAGTTTATTTCTTTACATTCTCTTTTATTATGTATTATTATTTTTTATACATTATTTGTTGTTTATAAAGTACATTTTTCTTATTTAAAAACATGTAAAAAAATTGGGGTGGTTTTTGGGGGGCGGGAACGGATTAATAGCATTTCAGTTAATTTCAATGGGGAAAATTGCTTTGACATACGAGCAAATTAAGTTACGAGCTCAGTCACAGAACGAATTAAACTCGTAAGTCAAGGTACTACTGTATATGGTGGGTTTTCAGTAACCTATAACTTGGTTGTCTGAATGGGAGCCAAGGGTTGGAATGCCTAAAATGCACTGTATTTGACTGCTGGTTAACCAGTGTGGTACTGAAGAAGCACTTTTGTTACTGGCTTGGTGAATCTAATTATAGAGTAAAATATCAGATTTGGGGATTGCCTGCACTATTCTTTTGCACTCTGCCCTGATTGTGGCATTCTCAATATGATCTATCCTAGGCACCCAGTCACATGCTGTAAAAAAGCTCATGAAGAAATTAATAATTCTGTCTTTAAAGCAGGATTTGAATAGGGTGCAGTGATTACGGCCTATGAACACACGTTGAACAAAGAGGATAAAACAACATATTGAAAAGCTGTTCATTCAGTGAGAACTGTTCATGATGTGCACTGAAAAAATAGTATGTGATCATGTAATTAAAGATTGTATCATAATGCATAAGCACAGGGAGGGGGACCTAAGATTGCCCAGGCAACCTTAATTCTGGCATTTCCTAACTTCTGAGTGCTTTCTTTACTATCTTAATAATGCTCTTTTAGTGTGGATTTTTCTTTATAATAGTAAAGAAAACAACTAGAAAGAAAAGCTAAAAATACCTTGGACAAATAGTTTCACCTTTCATTATATCTAGAGTTAAACCCAATAATGAACTAAAAATCTTCCTTGAGTAATATCCTAGCAAGATTTTAGGCTATTCATCACATGGTTCATTTTTTCACTGTATTGTTTATTGTTTTTCAGTGCATATGAAATGTTTTTTCCTTTCAGCATTCAATTGTTGCATTATTTTCCCCCTGTTTTCAGTTATTTCTTTACGTTTGAAATAGCAGCTTCAAAAATGTAATGAAATGTTTTAATGCATGAAGAGATGGGTAAGTGTCAGCCTTTCAATTTTTACCATGTTTGCAGCAAATATACCTTTCTTTGGAAATGTTAGCTGCAGCAGGAAGGGATGAACCTCTTTTGATCCCACTCCTTTCAGAAAGGGAGGTTACTAGTCTGTCATGTTACTTGGAAGATGTCAGTTAAACTCACAGTTGGGTATTTAGGCCAATGGGGATTATATGTATCTGTGTGAGTTTCACTAATCACACAAAGATACTAGTGGGATAGGCACAGTAGCTCTCTAACTCTTTAGTTTAAGAGTCTATGCCCAGTTTAGATTATTCTCAGTGGAACTGATTTGGTCACATTTTGCCTGTATGGTGTCTCAAGAAGATAACTTCTAAGAAGATCATTTCTCCAGAGATATACAAACTAATGCACTGTTGGCAGCAGGGACATGCTCCCTAGATGAACAGCAATATTGCCAACTCTTGTGATTTTTTCATGAGTGATATGATTTTGGCTGGGGTGAGAGCCAATCTTACACTGACCCAAGAAATCTCAACCCACTAGTGAATTTGAGCCCTCTGCTTGGCTACCCACCCCACTTGCCTGCTTCATGGGGCAGAATAACAAATTACGTCTTCTGCAGGCAGTAGCTTTCCTCATCCCCTGCCTCAAGGCAATCCAAAGCCATTCTTACAAGAGGAGAGGGGGGAGCAAAGGACCCTAAAGCTCAGGGCAGCTCCAGCCCCTCCAGTGAGCAATGGGACAGGCCAGTTTCTAAGCTCTTTCCCTCATCCCTCTACCTCCCTATAGTACTTGGCCTGAAAAAGGGAAAGGAGGCTGAAGAGCCCCTGCAGCTGCCACCCCCCAGCCTGGAAAGGGGAAAGGAGCCTGCTGGAACCCCCATCAGGCCTGCGGGGGATGAAGAACCCCAAAAGGACCAGAGGCGAGACTGGGGGCGGGGATGAACAGATAGGACTGGGAGCAAAATTAATTGCTTGGCAGGGAGTGGGCAGATGTGGGGGTGAGAACTCTTTCATCAGGAACCAAAATCATGTTACCCAACTTGTCTGGGAGAGTGGGTAACCATAACTGTCACCCACACACTGGGGTGGGTAGGCCTCAAAAACCAAAAGATCCAATCATCATGCAAAAGCTCATAGAAAATGCAAAAATGGGTACTAATTACTAGCTCATCACAATGCTTATTCAGCCATGTAGGGGGGTTAGGGAAAGGATGCCCCCCCTCCTTATTCCTCTGCTTGGCCCTGGCTCCAGACTCGGAGAGGAGAGCAATGGCTACTTGGTATTTATTACTACAAAGAAGTGGGTAGACAAGGGGCAGAGACAAGTGGGTAGCTGTCTGCACGCACAGGGAAAGTAAAGTCAGTACTAGCTTACTCCTTCCCAAGAACAAGGGGGAAGCTCGGGAAGAATCTGGACTGTCTGAATTACAATTCCTTGTCTCAGGTACGCCTGGTGCAGTGCAGCTCTATGCTGCACCTCATTCAGGGCATGTAGTAAAGTTACGATCCATCTGCAGTCCAATATATTGAATATCCATTTTAGGGCATGTCTACACTGCAGCTGGAAGTGTGCTGCCCAGCATGGATAGATATACACACCCTAGCTCCTCTTGAGTTATCATGCTAAAAAGAGCAGTGCAGCTGAGGATAGTACAGGCCACAGCTCAGGCCAAATACCCAAGTACGTATCCAGGGAAGCCAGGTAGGTTTGAACTCAGGCGCCTAGCCTGAGCTGCTGCCTGTGCTAACTGTGGCTACCCTGCTATTTCTGGCATGCTAGTTCAAGCAGATTTAGTGTGTATCCGTCTACCTATACTAGGAAGCACACTCTCCACTGCAGAGTAGACATAGCCATAGAGTTTATGACCAAAATTACTTATGTGGTCTGCTGTTAGTAGAATGCTGTTGCTAATTTCCTCTCCCTTCGTTCACTTTGCCATACCCACGCAAATATCACTTGGAATTTTGTGGATGCTCTAATGACGCTAATGTTTCTGTTTTTATGAAAAGAAGTAAATACAACTTATAAATAAAAAAACAAATATAAATAAAAAGCTGATGGAAACTAGAGCCACTGTTGGAGAATCATAATATTGAGAGAGGATCAGATTGATCATTTATATTGAGTAAGAGTTAAGGCTAAGCCTAAACGTGATAGTCATTAGGATGAAGGACCTTTTATTAAGCTAAGGCCTGTTGTTAAGTGACCGAATGCCTTGGCAGGCTTTAAAAATAATAGGTTATAGAACTTTATTAAGATTGGAAAACTGATGTCAGCATAATATGCTGGTTATTAGAACAAATGTTCTAAACTGTCAGTGTGTCTTAACTAAAAGTTTGTTAAAATTTGAATAACAGGATTCTTAAGAAGAACAAAGTACCCTAGATCCAAAATGTCAGGCACATCTGCCCCAGACTACAAAGTAAATAAATTGAGAACAAATCTGAACAGAGAAGTAGTGGGGGGAAAAAAACTAACTGGCTTCAGGACTGAGCTTCATAAATTCATGATATATTTATGGATGGTATGGTATGATGAGATTGCCTACAGTGGTGCGTAACTGATCTGCGACTACTAGTAGCAAAAACTTCCAACAGCCAGTGATAGGATACTAGGTGGGTACTCTGAGTTACTATAGATACTTCTTTCCCAGGTAAGGTCTGCTGGTGGGTTTTGCTCACATGCTCAGGGTCTAACTGATAGCCATATCCGGGATTGGGAAGGAATTTGCCCCCAGGTCAGACTGGCAGAGACCCTGGGAGCTTTCACCTTCCTCCGAAGAATGGGCATGAGTCACTTGCAGATGTAAACCAGTGTAATTGGCAGATTCTCTGTAACTTGAAGTCTGTAAATCATGATTTGAGGTTTTCAGTAATTCAGTCAGAGGTTAGGGGTCTATTACAGGAGGGGTGGGTGAGGGTCTGTGGCCAGCAATGTGCAGGCAGTCAGACTAGATGATCATGATGGTCATTTCTGGCCTTAATGGCTATGAGTCTATGAGGGTGAATGGGCAAGATGACACGGTGATTATGTGGGGTCTGCATGATATGAAGGAACCACTTAGAAGTGTGTGTTAGTATAAAGAAGCAGCATGCATATAACATGAAGTATATCAAATATGCAGAAGGGAAATAAGTGATAAGATATGAGCATGCACAAATGTACAGATTACGTAAGTGTATAAAAGAATATGATCTGCTAAGAATAATAGGAGCAACACAGGACCCCCACACACAGTAAAACCAGTATGGATCTGATGAGGAAAGACACTGTACCCCAGGAATGGGTAATTGATCGCTGAACGTTTCTGCTCTCTTTCTTTTACTTATTCACTTATATTTTGTATTTTAATTACAGTGGTAGTATATTGTGCTAAAATTATAATAATAAAATGGTTTTATATTATTATGGTGGTCTGAGTTTTTCACCCAACAATTTAGCATGCCTGTTTGGGCACAGTCCAGGCATAACATTACCACCTTACCCCCACCTTGGGAAAGCAACCTAGAGCAGAGGATTTTAAGAAGGTCAAATGAGTGTAGACAGCCACATGTCCATGGTATTATCTGAATACCCAGACAGAGAAACAGGCTGCTTAAAATTGGAGGAGTATATTAAGCAATTCATAATCTCCCATGGAGAGGTAGGGGATGGTCAGGTATAGATAAAAAGGTCTTAGCTGAAGGGAAGCCTTGGGACAGAATTAAAATACCTTTGAGCCTCAAACTGTAAATAAGAAAAAGTATAGGGATTGCTGAAAAAAAGATAAGGTATAGAAGGAATCTTGTGTCTCCAGGACTAGTGATGAGGGATTCAAAAATTTTCAGACAATTAAAAATACAGAACAAAAGATGAAAAGGAAAAAATAAGGAGTTAGAAGAGAAGTTCAGACAGGCAGTGGCCCATGGCCAAGTGGCAGCAGTAATAGCAGAGAGTATGAGACAAATCAAAAAGCCTCAGTATGGAATCCAGGCTGCTGTGGACACAACTGGCTGCGGCACAATGAGAGAATGATGAAGTGAAAGCAACTTAAAGATAGAATGGTGCTATAATACAGCAATTAAAAACATTTTAAGGTAAAGAAAAAGGATTGCCCAACTTCCATCACTACAGAATTGTCTGGTAGCAGAAGGTACAGCAGTGGCTAGGACGCTGGCTGGAATTTCACCCTAGGAAAACTGAGCCTCCTCCTTGAAATGGTTAGTTTCTCTTCATCTCAACAACTGGGGATGCCCCCTAATAGAGCCTTGGATAGGAGGTAATCAACAAACAGCCCCAGTAGATGCAGAGGCATCTATTTCCATCTATTATGAGAAAAACCTGGGGAGTGCCTTGTTGCGGAGCCCCAAGGAAACGATGGCCTTTGATGGCAATAATTTTTAAGGCTATTCCTGTAAGGCTTGGGTCATGGGAAAAGATGATTCACTAGCTATTTTTCATGTTCATATGATGGCCTTATTCGCCAATTTTGAATATCGACAAAATCTGCTATGATAGGTAGATGTTTTGTGGATTGTGACAAGGGAGCACCATGTGGTGCTATTGGAAACCTGGCTGGTAATCCTCATGTAGGGAGGATTAACTATAAACCTATCCAAGGGACAACTGTTAAAACAAGAAGTGCATTTTTTGGGATTGACTCTGCAACCTCGTCTCCAGATCAGCAAAAGCTAAGGGTGATTGCAACCCTGCCTTTGTTACCCTTTGAAATGGGCTTAAGGCAGTTTACGGGCATAACAGGGTTTTTACAAGATTTTATCCCAGAATATGGAGGAATAGTGTCCATTTGTTTTCATTGCTTAAGACAGGGAAATCTTGGGAATGGAGCCCTCAGTTAACAAAATCTATTGCAAAACTGAAACAGGCACTAGCCTCGGCACCAGTTTTAATCCAGCTGCTTATACACAGCCATTTATTTTGGAATTGATCGCTACTGCGGTAGCTCTGGCAGCAACCTTCGGGCAACACCACAATTCAGAATTAAGGTCAGTTACTTGTGCATCTCAGGTTTTAACCCTTGTGAAACAAAAATGTTGATGATGCAAAAAACACAAGGTGGATACCTTTTGGCCAGTAAAACATTTTTCTTTTATTATGGGGCTTAGATCCTTGATTATTTATTCTCCACAGACCACCCCCCCCAATTCAATGTTTGTTATCTGGACAAATTAGAAAGGGCAATAGATCAAACACTAGACTAACTCACTGGGCACTAATGTTCACAATAGAGACATTACCATGCTAAAAACTGACAAACCCTCACTATTATCTTATGCATTGTTAACTCCAGCAGAATTATATGAATGTCCTTTACCAGACACATGGTAACCTGTGGGTGTTAACCTTCCATTGTTAATCTGGCAACAAGCAAATGAGCATTAAACTGTAAAATATTCATAGATTGTTATATTTACTATAAAAAGGGTACTTCTAAAGTAGGGTTTACATTGGTAAACCCAGATTTGGAGTCTCTCATACAACATTCTATAACTGCCCAGTTTGCAGAATTGACAGCAGTGGCCAAAATACTAGAAGTCAGCCTGTGATTATATTTTCTGATTCACAGTGGGTGTGTGACGCATTAACTGAACTGCTGCCTTATTGGTTACCACAGATTTTTTATGGGGGAATGGGAAAAGACTTTTCTGGAATATATTTATATGCTGGACAGCAAATGAGACAAGAAACTACCATTAGCCATGATAAGGGTTAAAGCCCATTCTAAATCGTCTCCAGGCACAGAACAGAATAAAAAAGTTGAGCTGGAAGCTAAAGAGGTGGTCACAGAGGCCTTTCTCTGAGAAATGCAACCTAACATAATTCACATTACTGCCATTAAGTTACAGTGGGAGGATTTAAATTTTGATTTGATGACCCTCCAAAAAAAAGGCATATTACCATCAAGGAGAGGCATGATGCTCTTGTTTGTTTTATGCTGAATGGCTTTGTTGTTGGGATAGTTTCTGTTTACTGGATTATGGACTTGGACTGTACAAACAAAACCAACAAAGAAATTTTCAAAGAAATTTTCAACAAATCTTGAGATGCCTCAGAGCAGGGTAAGTACCAATGAACAAATTTTAAAATGATTTAGAGATTAAATACAGGTGTTAATGGAAACACGTACCTGCTGTGATTTAGCGGTAGTGGCAATGTTACCTTTTGATTGTTCTCAGGAAGACCTGAAGATTTATTTAACACTCTCCCTACCATTAATTAAAGAAGAAGATGTATATGGCACAGTGGTACGTGTATACCCGGATGTAGTTCTAGAGAATTTCAACTTCAAGGAACAAGACCGAATGCTTCAGATTCCAAAGCAACATTTGCATAAATGGCGGCACACACCCACTTTGAATTACTACATGGAGGTACAGGCAAGATAGGCTTGCCGATGTGATGCCCTCAGGGTCATGCAACCAATCTGTTAGATAGATCATAATAACAAGACAGATCCCCCAAAATAGGCTCATCTCTATTGTCCAGTGCAACTGAGCACCTGGAATGTACACCAGCTCCATGCCACTCATCTGAGAAATGCAGAGTATTGTGTGCAGAGCGTATACAGCAAATAAAATATAATTATGAAGGGACAGTGTGCTTTTCTGATCAGCTTAGTTGGTGCTTTATGGCTGAATTTGAAACCATAATTGGAAATTTTCAAATTATGCCTATATCTAAATGTGTTAATCCTATAGTAGTCAAAAGCAAACTAAATTTTGGGAATGAGGCTATGATACTGTCCCCTAATTTTACAGCACCCAATACAAAATTAGACCTGCATCTACAGCATCTCTTGAAAAGAACCCCATTTCATCTTGCATATATGTATGAGCAATTGCATGAGTTTACTAAGCAAATTATTCAAGATTTGAAACCAATTAGTTCCTACAGTCATTTGGTGGGAACAATTAAATGCTATTGGAGATCATCCTATTATTGCACTTACCTTTATTATTAGGCATTATTAATGGTGCGATTTATGCTTATTGTAGTAATGCTGATTATGTGCTGTTGTATGAGATGTCCGATGAGGAATTGGCAAAGGAAACAGGAAAGACAGCATATACTGGATTTTATGACCCCATCTAAAAATCTCAAACAGTGAGAACCTCAATAAACTGAGCATCTCAATGTGTTGGGGAGTGCTGGAGAATCAAAATATTGAGTGAGGGTCCTATTAATTACAGATGTTGAGTAAGAATTAAGGCTGGGCCCACACCTGTTAACCATTAGGATGAAGGGCCTGTTATTAAGTTAAGGCCTGTCATTATGTGAACCAAACCCTTGGCAAGCTTTAAGAATAATAAGCTATGTAATCTTTATTAAGAGTGGAAAATTTATTTGCTTAGTTCAGCATAATGCCCTGTTTATTAGAACAAATGTTCTAAACTGTCAGAAAATGTCAACTAAAATTTGTTAAACATTGAATAACAGGATTCTTGAGAAGAACAAAGTACCCTAGACCACAAAATAGACAAAGTTGAGAAAAACAGGGAACATCTGAATGGAGTGAATGAACAGGATGACACTGTTATTTTACATGATCTGTATGTGATTGATATGAAGGACCCAATTAGAAGTGTGTTTTTGTATAAAGTCGTAGCATGTGTGTAGCATGATATATATCATATATATATAGGTGATTGGATATGAGGGTAAATGAATGTACAAGCTATACAAGTGTATAAAATACAAAAGGATGTGCACTGTTAAGACTAATAGGAGCAATGGAATAGATACACAGAAAATCGACCTAGTGCGGACCTGGTGATGAAAGAAACAGCCTATCTGTACCTCAGGCTCAGGTAACTGATCACTGCCCTTTTCTGATCTATCTGTTTTACTTCTGCACTTATATTTGTGTTTTAATGAAGGTGGTAGTATACGTCCTAAAATCATCATAATAAAACCTTGAAATTGAGTAAGCTTTTTAAATTGGAGTGGCCCGAGTTTTTCACCCAAAATAGCTACGCTCCATCCAAAGTAACTGAGCTTTCAAAAAACAAAACTCCCTTAGCACTCAACTGTAGTTTCAATAGTATCTTGCTTAATGATGCCTAATGCCATTTAAGATTTCCTTTCATCAAATTGAAAACATAAATAACTGTTTTTGACTAAGTCTTCCGTCCCAGTCTTTTGCTGTCACGTGAAAATTGCTAGTTATAAATGTTCTTTATAGGACTATTTCAGCATATTTTTTCCCTCTGAAATTGCTGTTTCAACTACTAGTACTACTAGAAAGGAGTGAAACTGAGAATGATCTGCACATAGGCTTAATCCTTTATCAGTTTGATGCTGATTTAATGCAACACAAAATATTTTTTGCATTATTTCCAGAGAAAAAGATGCTTCCTGTGGGATTACACCACTGCTAGAGATTTCTTAGTCTATTATGTGCAAGTCAAAATAGTGTTCAAAACAGAGACTGTTCACACACCATTTATGATAATAAACTTAATGAGTTGCACTGAGAAATGTCTAAAAAATCTGAATTATGATAACATAGCATTTGCCAAATAGAGCTTTGTACTTTTTTTTGTGT
Organism: Mesoclemmys tuberculata; assembly: GCA_007922155.1. Taxonomy (NCBI): domain Eukaryota; kingdom Metazoa; phylum Chordata; order Testudines; family Chelidae; genus Mesoclemmys; species Mesoclemmys tuberculata. The sequence goes on along the minus strand of ML675618.1, from coordinate 22,048,696 downwards.
GTGGTTTCATTAAAGAAACACTTGCTCTTTTGGTATGCAATTAAAAATGAAAATTTCAATATTCATTTTAAACATCTGCCATGCAGGGCAATCAATGAGTAAGAAACAATTTCCAAAGCAGATATAAGATGTAAAATTAGAACATATGCTTGTCCATTATGGAAAGCGAATGTTGTAGAAACAGAAAGTGTTTTGTCATATTTTCTGTCACCTGAGCAGTAAAGTTTTACAGTTCTATTGCCTATTGTGATGGGAGTGGAAGAGGAGGAATTAATTAAAAAGACTTAGAAGATTAGGAAATGTAATTACAAGAATAACTGCTGGGTATTCAAGAAAAGTTATTTAATATCTGAGGTAATTCTGGAAAATGGTTGGACAAACCAAACTAGATGACAATTAGCTAGTTATTATATTTAATCAGAAAAAAATAATGGCTAAGTCTTGAAAGTTTCATAACCAATGAAGTGATTTGGACCATAGAGCCTTTTCACTTCCTGAAGGGAGAAAAAATATATTGATAATACTGCAGTGGTTTCCCTGTCAAATACAATTTTATGACAGTGTATTGGTTCTCCATTGCAGTCCCTCTGCTTTGGCCACTCTCTAGCTCACAAATTACTTATAGACCCTCTGGCTTAGCAGTTATCTGTGCAGTTTATTTACAGTGCCTTTATGCATCCACCACCTTCATACAGTGCCTGACTAGAGCTAACAGCCTCTGGGGCTTCCTTCCTCCCTATAAGACAGGTAGAGACTCTTCACTTTCCTGGGCCCCTCCCTTTCCTTCTTCTGGCCGGCATATAAACCCTACTTAGTCAGCCT